>OY759165.1:8913483-9522709 GCA_963662125.1 Diplazon laetatorius | reverse complement strand
ATTGCAGCCAAACTTCCGTGACTTTCTTGCTCGAAACGGTTGAAATGCATTCATTCCGTGCAAATGAAGGAATTTCATGCATTTCGACCGATCGCGAACGGTTTGGTCTTTCGCAATATCGATTTCGACCAAATTCGTCGAATCTTCGTTCCCAGCTACAAAAATGGTTGTTTCTGGTTGGAAACGTGTGAAAAACCTTAGTTCCATCCAACTATGTGTGATTCATTCAAAATCGAGCATTTCGAACTAACCGTTGATCCGTAACGTCGATTCCGACAAGATTCGAGGGTCTCGTGAGTTCGTCGAAGTTTCCGTTCAAAACACTAATGATTCGGTATTGCAGCCAAACTTCCGTGACTTTCTTGCTCGAAACGGTTGAAATGCATTCATTCCGTGCAAATGAAGGAATTTCATGCATTTCGACCGATCGCGAACGGTTTGGTCCTTCGCAACATCGATTTCGACCAAATTCGTCGAATCTTCGTTCCCAGCTACAAAAAGGGTTGTTTCTGGTTGGAAACGTGTGAAAAACCTTAGTTTCATCCAACTATGTGTGATTCATTCAAAATCGAGCATTTCGAACGAACCGTTTGCCCGTAACGTCGATTTCGACAAGATTCGAGGGTATCGTGAGTTCGTCGAAGTTTCCGTTCAAAACACCAATGATTCGCTATTGCAGCCAAACTTCCGTGACTTTCTTGCTCGAAACGGTTGAAATGCATTCATTCCGTGCAAATGAAGGAATTTCATGCATTTCGACCGATCGCGAACGGTTTGGTCTTTCGCAATATCGATTTCGACCAAATTCGTCGAATCTTCGTTCCCAGCTACAAAAATGGTTGTTTCTGGTTGGAAACGTGTGAAAAACCTTAGTTCCATCCAACTATGTGTGATTCATTCAAAATCGAGCATTTCGAACTAACCGTTGATCCGTAACGTCGATTCCGACAAGATTCGAGGGTCTCGTGAGTTCGTCGAAGTTTCCGTTCAAAACACTAATGATTCGGTATTGCAGCCAAACTTCCGTGACTTTCTTGCTCGAAACGGTTGAAATGCGTTCATTCTGTGCAAATGAAGGAATTTCATGCAATTCGACCGATCGCGAACGGTTTGGTCGTTCGCAACATCGATTTCGACCAAATTCGTCGAATCTTCGTTCCCAGCTACAAAAATGGTTGTTTCTGGTTGGAAACGTGTGAAAAACCTTGGTTTCATCCAACTATGTGTGATTCTTTTAAAATCGAGCATTTCGAACTAACCGTTGACCCGTAACGTCGATTCCGACAAGATTCGAGGGTCTCGTGAGTTCGTCGAAGTTTCCGTTCAAAACACCAATGATTCGCTATTGCAGCCAATTTCCCGTGACTTTCTTGCTCGAAACGGTTGAAATGCGTTCATTTCGTGCGAATGAAGGAATTTCATGCATTTCGACCGATCGCGAAATGTTTGGTCGCTCGCAATATCGATTTCGACCAAATTCGTCGAATCTTCGTTCCCAGCTACAAAAATGGTTGTTTCTGGTTAGAAACGTGTGAAAAACCTTAGTTTCATCCAACTATGTGTGATCCTTGCAAAATCGAGCATTTCCAACTAACCGTTCGCCCGTAACGTCGATTTCGACAAGATTCGAGGGTATCGTGAGTTCGTCGAAGTTTCCGTTCAAAACACCAATGATTCGCTATTGCAGCCAAACTTCCGTGACTTTCTTGCTCGAAACGGTTGAAATGCATTCATTCCGTGCAAATGAAGGAATTTCATGCATTTCGACCGATCGCGAACGGTTTGGTCCTTCGCAACATCGATTTCGACCAAATTCGTCGAATCTTCGTTCCCAGCTACAAAAATGGTTGTTTCTGGTTGGAAACGTGTGAAAAACCTTAGTTTCATCCAACTATGTGTGATTCATTCAAAATCGAGCATTTCGAACGAACCGTTTGCCCGTAACGTCGATTTCGACAAGATTCGAGGGTATCGTGAGTTCGTCGAAGTTTCCGTTCAAAACACCAATGATTCGCTATTGCAGCCAAACATCCGTGACTTTCTTGCTCGAAACGGTTGAAATGCATTCATTCCGTGCAAATGAAGGAATTTCATGCATTTCGACCGATCGCGAACGGTTTGGTCCATCGCAACATCGATTTCGACCAAATTCGTTGAATCTTCGTTCCCAGCTACAAAAATGGTTGTTTCTGGTTGGAAACGTGTGAAAAACCTTAGTTTCATCCAACTATGTGTGATTCTTGCAAAATCGAGCATTTCCAACTAACTGTTCGCCCGTAACGTCGATTTCGACAAGATTCGAGGGTATCGTGAGTTCGTCGAAGTTTCCGTTCAAAACACCAATGATTCGCTATTGCAGCCAAACTTCCGTGACTTCCTTGCTTGAAACGTTTGAAATGCGTTCATTTCGAGCAAATGAAGGAATTTCATGCATTTCGACCGATCGCGAACGGTTTGGTCGTTCGCAACATCGATTTCGACCAAATTCGTCGAATCTTCGTTCCCAGCTACAAAAATGGTTGATTCTGGTTGGAAACGTGAAAAACCTTAGTTTCATCCGACTATGTGTGATTCTCGCGAAATCGAGCATTTCGAACTAACCGTTCGCCCGTAACGTCGATTTCGACAAGATTCGAGGGTATCGTGAGTTCGTCGAAGTTTCCGTTCAAAACACCAATGATTCGCTATTGCAGCCAAACTTCCGTGACTTTCTTGCTTGAAACGGTTGACATGCATTCATTCCGTGCAAATGAAGGAATTTCATGCATTTCGACCGATCGCGAACGGTTTGGTCGTTCGCAACATCGATTTCGACCAATTTCGTCGAATCTTCGTTCCCAGCTACAAAAATGGTTGTTTCTGGTTGGAAACGTGTGAAAAACCTTAGTTTCATCCAACTATATGTGATTTTTTTAAAATCGAGCATTTCGAACGAACCGTTTGCCCGTAACGTCGATTTCGACAAGATTCGAGGGTATCGTGAGTTCGTCGAAGATTCCGTTCAAAACACCAATGATTCGCTATTGCAGCCAAACTTCCGTGACTTTCTTGCTCGAAACGGTTGAAATGCATTCATTCCGTGCAAATGAAGGAATTTCATGCATTTCGACCGATCGCGAACGGTTTGGTCGTTCGCAACATCGATTTCGACCAAATTCGTCGAATCTTCGCTCCCAGCTACAAAAATGGTTGTTTCTGGTTGGAAACGTGTGAAAAACCTTGGTTTCATCCAACTATGTGTGATTCTTGCAAAATCGAGCATTTCCAACTAACCGTTCGCCCGTAACGTCGATTTCGACAAGATTCGAGGGTATCGTGAGTTCGTCGAAGTTTCCGTTCAAAACACCAATGATTCGCTATTGCAGCCAAACTTCCGTGACTTTCTTGCTCGAAACGGTTAAAATGCATTCATTCCGTGCAAATGAAGGAATTTCATGCATTTCGACCGATCGCGAACGGTTTGGTCGTTCGCAACATCGATTTCGACCAAATTCGTCGAATCTTCGTTCCCAGCTACAAAAATGGTTGTTTCTGGTTGGAAACGTGTTAAAAACCTTAGTTTCATCCAACTATGTGTGATTCTTGCAAAATCGAGCATTTCCAACTACCCGTTCGCCCGTAACGTCGATTTCGACAAGATTCGAGGGTATCGTGAGTTCGTCGAAGTTTCCGTTCAAAACACCAATGATTCGCTATTGCAGCCAAACTCCCGTGACTTTCTTGCTCGAGACGGTTGAAATGCATTCATTCCGTGCAAATGAAGGAATTTCATGTATTTCGACCGATCGCGAACGGTTTGGTCGCTCGCAACATCGATTTCGACCAAATTCGTCGAATCTTCGTTCCCAGCTACAAAAATGGTTGTTTCTGGTTGGAAACGTATGAAAAGCCTTAGTTTCATCCAACTATGTGTGATTCTTGCAAAATCGAGCATTTCCAACTAACCGTTCGCCCGTAACGTCCATTTCGACAAGATTCGAGGGTATCGTGAGTTCGTCGAAGTTTCCGTTCAAGACACCAATGATTCGCTATTGCAGCCAAACTTCCGTGACTTTCTTGCTCAAAACGGTTGAAATGCATTCATTCCGTGCAAATGATCGAATTTCATGCATTTCGACCGATCGCGAACGGTTTGGTCGTTCGCAACATCGATTTCGACCAAATTCGTCGAATCTTCGTTCCCAGCTACAAAAATGGTTGTTTCTGGTTGGAAACGTGTGAAAAACCTTGGTTTCATCCAACTATGTGTGATTCTTCCAAAATCGATCATTTCGAACTAACCGTTCGCCCGTAACGTCGATTCCGACAAGATTCGAGGGTCTCGTGAGTTCGTCGAAGTTTCCGTTTAAAACACCAGTGATTCGCTATTGCAGCCAAACTTCCGTGACTTTCTTGCTCGAAACGGTTGAAATGCATTCATTCCGTGCAAATGAAGGAATTTCATGCATTTCGACCGATCGCGAACGGTTTGGTCGCTCGCAACATCGATTTCGACCAAATTCGTCGAATCTTCGTTCCCAGCTACAAAAATGGTTGTTTCTGGTTGGAAACGTGTGAAAATCCTTGGTTTCATCTAACTATGTGTGATTCTTTCAAAATCGAGCATTTCGAACTAACCGTTGACCCGTCTCGTCGATTTCGACAAGATTCGAGGGTATCTCGAGTTCGTCGAAGTTTCCGTTCAAAACACCAATGATTCGCTATTGCAGTCAAACTTCCGTAACTTTCTCGCTCGAAACGGTTGAAATGCGTTCATTCCGTGCGAATAAAGGAATTTCATGCATTTCGACCGGTCGCGAACGGTTTGGTCGCTCGCAATATCGATTTCGACCAAATTCGTCGAATCTTCGTTCCCAGCTACAAAAATGGTTGTTTCTGGTTGGAAACGTGTGAAAAACCTTAGTTTCATCCAACTATGTGTGATTCTTGCAAAATCGAGCATTTCCAACTAACCGTTCGCCCGTAACGTCGATTTCGACAAGATTCGAGGGTATCGTGAGTTCGTCGAAGTTTCCGTTCAAAAAACCAATGATTCGCTATTGCAGCCAAACTCCCGTGACTTTCTTGCTCGAAACGGTTGAAATGCATTCATTCCGTGCAAATGAAGGAATTTCATGCATTTCGACCGATCGCGAACGGTTTGGTCGTTCGCAACATCGATTTCGACCGAATTCGTCGAATCTTCGTTCCCAGCTATAAAAATGGTTGTTTCTGGTTGGAAACGTGTGAAAAACCTTAGTTTCATCCAACTATGTGTGATTCTTTCAAAATCGAGCATTTCGAACTAACCGTTCGCCCGTAACGTCGATTTCGACAAGATTCGAGGGTATCGTGAGTTCGTCGAAGTTTCCGTTCAAAACACCAATGATTCGCTATTGCAGCCAAACTTCCGTGACTTTCTTGCTTGAAACGGTTGACATGCATTCATTCCGTGCAAATGAAGGAATTTCATGCATTTCGACCGATCGCGAACGGTTTGGTCGTTCGCAACATCGATTTCGACCAATTTCGTCGAATCTTCGTTCCCAGCTACAAAAATGGTTGTTTCTGGTTGGAAACGTGTGAAAAACCTTAGTTTCATCCAACTATGTGTGATTTTTTTAAAATCGAGCATTTCGAACGAACCGTTTGCCCGTAACGTCGATTTCGACAAGATTCGAGGGTATCGTGAGTTCGTCGAAGATTCCGTTCAAAACACCAATGATTCGCTATTGCAGCCAAACTTCCGTGATTTTCTCGCTCGAAACGGTTGAAATGCATTCATTCCGTGCAAATGAAGGAATTTCATGCATTTCGACCGATCGCGAACGGTTTGGTCGCTCGCAATATCGATTTCGACCGAATTCGTCGAATCTTTGTTCCCAGCTACAAAAATGGTTGTTTCTGGTTGGAAACGTGTGAAAAACCTTAGTTTCATCCAACTATGTGTGATTCTTTCAAAATCGAGCATTTCGAACTAACCGTTCGCCCGTAACGTCGATTCCGACAAGATTCGAGGGTCTTGTGAGTTCGTCGGAGTTTCCGTTTAAAACACCAATGATTCGCTATTGCAGCCAGACTTCCGTGACTTTCTTGCTCGAAACGGTTAAAATGCGTTCATTCCGTGCAAGTGAAGGAATTTCATGCATTTCGACCGATTGCGAACGATTTAGTCGCTCGTAATATCGATTTCGACCAAATTCGTCGAATCTTCGTTCCCAGCTACAAAAATGGTTTTTTCTGGTTGGAAACGTGTGAAAAACCTTAGTTTCATCCAACTATGTGTGATTCTTGCAAAATCGAGCATTTCCAACTACCCGTTCGCCCGTAACGTCGATTTCGACAAGATTCGAGGGTATCGTGAGTTCGTCGAAGTTTCCGTTCAAAACACCAATGATTCGCTATTGCAGCCAAACTTCCGTGATTTTCTCGCTCGAAACGGTTGAAATGCATTCATTCCGTGCAAATGAAGGAATTTCATGCATTTCGACCGATCGCGAACGGTTTGGTCGCTCGCAACATCGATTTCGACCAAATTCGTCGAATCTTTGTTCCCAGCTACAAAAATGGTTGTTTCTGGTTGGAAACGCGTAAAAAACCTTAGTTTCATCCAACTATGTGTGATTCTTGCAAAATCGAGCATTTCCAACTAACCGTTCGCCCGTAACGTCGATTTCGACAAGATTCGAGGGTATCGTGAGTTCGTCGAAGTTTCCGTTCAAAACACCAATGATTCGCTATTGCAGCCAAACTTCCGTGACTTTCTTGCTCGAAACGGTTGAAATGCATTCATTCCGTGCAAATGAAGGAATTTCATGCATTTCGACCGATCGCGAACGGTTTGGTCGCTCGCAATATCGATTTTGACCAAATTCGTCGAATCTTCGTTCCCAGCTACAAAAATGGTTGTTTCTGGTTGGAAACGTGTGAAAAACCTTAGTTTCATCCAACTATGTGTGATTCTTGCAAAATCGAGCATTTCTAACTAACCGTTCGCCCGTAACGTCGATTTCGACAAGATTCGAGGGTATCGTGAGTTCGTCGAAGTTTCCGTTCTAAACACCAATGATTCGCTATTGCAGCCAAACTTCCGTGACTTTCTTGCTCGAAACGGTTGAAATGCATTCATTCCGTGCAAATGAAGGAATTTCATGCATTTCGACCGATCGCGAACGGTTTGGTCGCTCGCAATATCGATTTCGACCAAATTCGTCGAATCTTCGTTCCCAGCTACAAAAATGGTTGTTTCTGGTTGGAAACGTGTGAAAAACCTTAGTTTCATCCAACTATGTGTGATTCTTGCAAAATCGAGCATTTCTAACTAACCGTTCGCCCGTAACGTCGATTTCGACAAGATTCGAGGGTATCGTGAGTTCGTCGAAGTTTCCGTTCTAAACACCAATGATTCGCTATTGCAGCCAAACTTCCGTGACTTCCTTGCTCGAAACGGTTGAAATGCATTCATTCCGTGCAAATGAAGGAATTTTATGCATTTCGACCGATCGCGAACGGTTTGGTCGTTCGCAACATCGATTTCGACGAAATTCGTCGAATCTTCGTTCCCAGCTACAAAAATGGTTGCTTCTGGTTGGAAACGTGTGAAAAACCTTAGTTTTATCCAACTATGTGTGATTCTTGCAAAATCGAGAATTTCCAACTACCCGTTCGCCCGTAACGTCGATTTCGACAAGATTCGAGGGTATCGTGAGTTCGTCGAAGTTTCCGTTCAAAACACCAATGATTCGCTATTGCAGCCAGACTTCCGTGACTTTCTTGCTCGAAACGGTTGAAATGCGTTCATTTCGTGCAAATGAAGGAATTTCATGCATTTCGACCGATCGCGAACGGTTTGGTCGCTCGCAATATCGATTTCGACCAAATTCGTCGAATCTCCGTTCCCAACTACAAAAATGGTTGTTTCTGGTTGGAAACGTGTGAAAAACCTTAGTTTCATCCAACTATGTGTGATTCTTTCAAAATCGAGTATTTCCAACTACCCGTTCGCCCGTAACGTCGATTTCGACAAGATTCGAGGGTATCGTGAGTTCGTCGAAGTTTCCGTTCAAAACACCAATGATTCGCTATTGCAGCCAAACTTCCGTGACTTTCTTGCTCGAAACGGTTGAAATGCGTTCATTCCGTGCAAATGAAGGAATGTCATGCATTTCGACCGATCGCGAACGGTTTGGTCGTTCGCAACATCGATTTCGACCAAATCCGTCGAATCTTCGTTCCCAGCTACAAAAATGGTTGTTTCTGGTTGGAAACGTGTGAAAAACCTTAGTTTCATCCAACTATGTGTGATTTTTTCAAAATCGAGCATTTCGAACGAACCGTTTGCCCGTAACGTCGATTTCGACAAGATTCGAGGGTATCGTGAGTTCGTCGAAGTTTCCGTTCAAAACACCAATGATTCGCTATTGCAGCCAAACATCCGTGACTTTTTTGCTCGAAACGGATGAAATGCATTCATTCCGTGCAAATGAAGGAATTTCATGCATTTCGACCGATCGCGAACGGTTTGGTCCATCGCAACATCGATTTCGACCAAATTCGTTGAATCTTCGTTCCCAGCTACAAAAATGGTTGTTTCTGGTTGGAAACGTGTGAAAAACCTTAGTTTCATCCAACTTTGTGTGATTCTTGCAAAATCGAGCATTTCCAACTAACTGTTCGCCCGTAACGTCGATTTCGACAAGATTCGAGGGTATCGTGAGTTCGTCGAAGATTCCGTTCAAAACACCAATGATTCGCTATTGCAGCCAAACTTCCGTGACTTTCTTGCTCAAAACGGTTGAAATGCATTCATTCCGTGCAAATGAAGGAATTTCATGCATTTCGACCGATCGCGAACGGTTTGGTCGTTCGCAACATCGATTTCGACCAATTTCGTCGAATCTTCGATCCCAGCTACAAAAATGGTTGTTTCTGGTTGGAAACGTGTGAAAAACCTTAGTTTCATCCAACTATGTGTGATTTTTTTAAAATCGAGCATTTCGAACGAACCGTTTGCCCGTAACGTCGATTTCGACAAGATTCGAGGGTATCGTGAGTTCGTCGAAGATTCCGTTCAAAACACCAATGATTCGCTATTGCAGCCAAACTTCCGTGACTTTCCTGCTCGAAACGGTTGAAATGCATTCATTCCGTGCAAATGAAGGAATTTCATGCATTTCGACCGATCGCGAACGGTTTGGTCGTTCGAGACATCGATTTCGACCAAATTCGTCGAATCTTCGTTCCCAGCTACAAAAATGGTTGTTTCTGGTTGGAAACGTGTGAAAAACCTTAGTTTCATCCAACTATGTGTGATTCTTTCAAAATCGAGCATTTCCAACTAACCGTTCGCCTGTAACGTCGATTCCGACAAGATTCGAGGGTATCGTGAGTTCGTCGAAGTTTCCGTTCAAAACACCAATGATTCGCTATTGCAGCCAAACTTCCGTGACTTTCTTGCTCGAAACGGTTGAAATGCATTCATTCCGTGCAAATGAAGGAATTTCATGCATTTCGACCGATCGCGAACGGTTTGGTCGTTCGCAATATCGATTTCGACCAAATTCGTCGAATCTTCGTTCCCAGCTACAAAAATGGTTGTTTCTGGTTGGAAACGTGTGAAAAACCTTAGTTCCATCCAACTATGTGTGATTCATTCAAAATCGAGCATTTCGAACTAACCGTTGATCCGTAACGTCGATTCCGACAAGATTCGAGGGTCTCGTGAGTTCGTCGAAGTTTCCGTTCAAAACACTAATGATTCGGTATTGCAGCCAAACTTCCGTAACTTTCTTGCTCGAAACGGTTGAAATGCGTTCATTCTGTGCAAATGAAGGAATTTCATGCAATTCGACCGATCGCGAACGGTTTGGTCGTTCGCAACATCGATTTCGACCAAATTCGTCGAATCTTCGTTCCCAGCTACAAAAATGGTTGTTTCTGGTTGGAAACGTGTGAAAAACCTTGGTTTCATCCAACTATGTGTGATTCTTTCAAAATCGAGCATTTCGAACTAACCGTTGACCCGTAACGTCGATTCCGACAAGATTCGAGGGTCTCGTGAGTTCGTCGAAGTTTCCGTTCAAAACACCAATGATTCGCTATTGCAGCCAATTTCCCGTGACTTTCTTGCTCGAAATGGTTGAAATGCATTCATTCCGTGGAAATGAAGGAATTTCATGCATTTCGACCGATCGCGAACGGTTTAGTCGTTCGCAACATCGATTTCGACCAAATTCGTCGAATCTTCGTTCCCAGCTACAAAAATGGTTGTTTCTGGTTGGAAACGTGTGAAAAACCTTAGTTTCATCCAACTATGTGTGATTCTTTCAAAATCGAGCATTTCGAACTAACCGTTCGCCCGTAACGTCGATTCCGACAAGATTCGAGGGTCTCGTGAGTTCGTCGAAGTTTCCGTTTAAAACACCAATGATTCGCTATTGCAGCCAGACTTCCGTGACTTTCTTGCTCGAAACGGTTGAAATGCGTTCATTTCGTGCAAATGAAGTAATTTCATGCATTTCGACCGATCGCGAACGGTTTGGTCGCTCGCAATATCGATTTCGACCAAATTCGTCGAATCTCCGTTCCCAACTACAAAAATGGTTGTTTCTGGTTGGAAACGTGTGAAAAACCTTAGTTTCATCCAACTATGTGTGATTCTTTCAAAATCGAGCATTTCCAACTACCCGTTCGCCCGTAACGTCGATTTCGACAAGATTCGAGGGTATCGTGAGTTCGTCGAAGTTTCCGTTCAAAACACCAATGATTCGCTATTGCAGCCAAACCTCCGTGACTTTCTTGCTCGGAACGGTTGAAATGGGTTCATTCCGTGCAAATGAAGGAATGTCATGCATTTCGACCGATCGCGAACGGTTTGGTCGCTCGCAACATCGATTTCGACCAAATTCGTCGAATCTTCGTTCCCAGCTACAAAAATGGTTGTTTCTGGTTGGAAACGTGTGAAAAACCTCGGTTTCATCCGACTATGTGTGATTCTTTCAAAATCGAGCATTTCGAACTAACCGTTGACCCGTAACGTCGATTCCGACAGGATTCGAGGGTCTCGTGAGTTCGTCGAAGTTTCCGTTCAAAACACCAATGATTCGCTATTGCAGCCAAACTTCCGTGACTTTCTTGCTCGAAACGGTTGAAATGCGTTCATTTCGTGCGAATGAAGGAATTTCATGCATTTCGACCGATCGCGAAATGTTTGGTCGCTCGCAATATCGATTTCGACCAAATTCGTCGAATCTTCGTTCCCAGCTACAAAAATGGTTGTTTCTGGTTGGAAACGTGTGAAAAACCTTAGTTTCATCCAACTATGTGTGATCCTTGCAAAATCGAGCATTTCCAACTAACCGTTCGCCCGTAACGTCGATTTCGACAAGATTCGAGGGTATCGTGAGTTCGTCGAAGTTTCCGTTCAAAACACCAATGATTCGCTATTGCAGCTAAACTTCCGTGACTTTCTTGCTCGAAACGGTTGAAATGCATTCATTCCGTGCAAATGAAGGAATTTCATGCATTTCGACCGATCGCGAACGGTTTGGTCCTTCGCAACATCGATTTCGACCAAATTCGTCGAATCTTCGTTCCCAGCTACAAAAATGGTTGTTTCTGGTTGGAAACGTGTGAAAAACCTTAGTTTCATCCAACTATGTGTGATTCATTCAAAATCGAGCATTTCGAACGAACCGTTTGCCCGTAACGTCGATTTCGACAAGATTCGAGGGTATCGTGAGTTCGTCGAAGTTTCCGTTCAAAACACCAATGATTCGCTATTGCAGCCAAACTTCCGTGACTTTCTTGCTCGAAACGGTTGAAATGCATTCATTCCGTGCAAATGAAGGAATTTCATGCATTTCGACCGATCGCGAACGGTTTGGTCTTTCGCAATATCGATTTCGACCAAATTCGTCGAATCTTCGTTCCCAGCTACAAAAATGGTTGTTTCTGGTTGGAAACGTGTGAAAAACCTTAGTTCCATCCAACTATGTGTGATTCATTCAAAATCGAGCATTTCGAACTAACCGTTGATCCGTAACGTCGATTCCGACAAGATTCGAGGGTCTCGTGAGTTCGTCGAAGTTTCCGTTCAAAACACTAATGATTCGGTATTGCAGCCAAACTTCCGTGACTTTCTTGCTCGAAACGGTTGAAATGCATTCATTCCGTGCAAATGAAGGAATTTCATGCATTTCGACCGATCGCGAACGGTTTGGTCCTTCGCAACATCGATTTCGACCAAATTCGTCGAATCTTCGTTCCCAGCTACAAAAAGGGTTGTTTCTGGTTGGAAACGTGTGAAAAACCTTAGTTTCATCCAACTATGTGTGATTCATTCAAAATCGAGCATTTCGAACGAACCGTTTGCCCGTAACGTCGATTTCGACAAGATTCGAGGGTATCGTGAGTTCGTCGAAGTTTCCGTTCAAAACACCAATGATTCGCTATTGCAGCCAAACTTCCGTGACTTTCTTGCTCGAAACGGTTGAAATGCATTCATTCCGTGCAAATGAAGGAATTTCATGCATTTCGACCGATCGCGAACGGTTTGGTCTTTCGCAATATCGATTTCGACCAAATTCGTCGAATCTTCGTTCCCAGCTACAAAAATGGTTGTTTCTGGTTGGAAACGTGTGAAAAACCTTAGTTCCATCCAACTATGTGTGATTCATTCAAAATCGAGCATTTCGAACTAACCGTTGATCCGTAACGTCGATTCCGACAAGATTCGAGGGTCTCGTGAGTTCGTCGAAGTTTCCGTTCAAAACACTAATGATTCGGTATTGCAGCCAAACTTCCGTGACTTTCTTGCTCGAAACGGTTGAAATGCGTTCATTCTGTGCAAATGAAGGAATTTCATGCAATTCGACCGATCGCGAACGGTTTGGTCGTTCGCAACATCGATTTCGACCAAATTCGTCGAATCTTCGTTCCCAGCTACAAAAATGGTTGTTTCTGGTTGGAAACGTGTGAAAAACCTTGGTTTCATCCAACTATGTGTGATTCTTTTAAAATCGAGCATTTCGAACTAACCGTTGACCCGTAACGTCGATTCCGACAAGATTCGAGGGTCTCGTGAGTTCGTCGAAGTTTCCGTTCAAAACACCAATGATTCGCTATTGCAGCCAATTTCCCGTGACTTTCTTGCTCGAAATGGTTGAAATGCATCCATTCCGTGGAAATGAAGGAATTTCATGCATTTCGACCGATCGCGAACGGTTTGGTCGCTCGCAATATGGATTTCGACCAAATTCGTCGAATCTCCGTTCCCAACTACAAAAATGGTTGTTTCTGGTTGGAAACGTGTAAAAAACCTTAGTTTCATCCAACTATGTGTGATTCTTTCAAAATCGAGCATTTCCAACTACCCGTTCGCCCGTAACGTCGATTTCGACAAGATTCGAGGGTATCGTGAGTTCGTCGAAGTTTCCGTTCAAAACACCAATGATTCGCTATTGCAGCCAAACCTCCGTGACTTTCTTGCTCGGAACGGTTGAAATGCGTTCATTCCGTGCAAATGAAGGAATGTCATGCATTTCGACCGATCGCGAACGGTTTGGTCGCTCGCAACATCGATTTCGACCAAATTCGTCGAATCTTCGTTCCCAGCTACAAAAATGGTTGTTTCTGGTTGGAAACGTGTGAAAAACCTCGGTTTCATCCGACTATGTGTGATTCTTTCAAAATCGAGCATTTCGAAGTAACCGTTGACCCGTAACGTCGATTCCGACAGGATTCGAGGGTCTCGTGAGTTCGTCGAAGTTTCCGTTCAAAACACCAATGATTCGCTATTGCAGCCAAACTTCCGTGACTTTCTTGCTCGAAACGGTTGAAATGCGTTCATTTCGTGCGAATGAAGGAATTTCATGCATTTCGACCGATCGCGAAATGTTTGGTCGCTCGCAATATCGATTTCGACCAAATTCGTCGAATCTTCGTTCCCAGCTACAAAAATGGTTGTTTCTGGTTAGAAACGTGTGAAAAACCTTAGTTTCATCCAACTATGTGTGATCCTTGCAAAATCGAGCATTTCCAACTAACCGTTCGCCCGTAACGTCGATTTCGACAAGATTCGAGGGTATCGTGAGTTCGTCGAAGTTTCCGTTCAAAACACCAATGATTCGCTATTGCAGCCAAACTTCCGTGACTTTCTTGCTCGAAACGGTTGAAATGCATTCATTCCGTGCAAATGAAGGAATTTCATGCATTTCGACCGATCGCGAACGGTTTGGTCCTTCGCAACATCGATTTCGACCAAATTCGTCGAATCTTCGTTCCCAGCTACAAAAATGGTTGTTTCTGGTTGGAAACGTGTGAAAAACCTTAGTTTCATCCAACTATGTGTGATTCATTCAAAATCGAGCATTTCGAACTAACCGTTGACCCGTAACGTCGATTCCGACAGGATTCGAGGGTCTCGTGAGTTCGTCGAAGTTTCCGTTCAAAACACCAATGATTCGCTATTGCAGCCAAACTTCCGTGACTTTCTTGCTCGAAACGGTTGAAATGCATTCATTCCGTGCAAATGAAGGAATTTCATGCATTTCGACCGATCGCGAACGGTTTGGTCCATCGCAACATCGATTTCGACCAAATTCGTTGAATCTTCGTTCCCAGCTACAAAAATGGTTGTTTCTGGTTGGAAACGTGTGAAAAACCTTAGTTTCATCCAACTATGTGTGATTCTTGCAAAATCGAGCATTTCCAACTAACCGTTCGCCCGTAACGTCGATTTCGACAAGATTCGAGGGTATCGTGAGTTCGTCGAAGTTTCCGTTCAAAACACCAATGATTCGCTATTGCAGCCAAACTTCCGTGACTTCCTTGCTTGAAACGTTTGAAATGCGTTCATTTCGAGCAAATGAAGGAATTTCATGCATTTCGACCGATCGCGAACGGTTTGGTCGTTCGCAACATCGATTTCGACCAAATTCGTCGAATCTTCGTTCCCAGCTACAAAAATGGTTGATTCTGGTTGGAAACGTGAAAAACCTTAGTTTCATCCGACTATGTGTGATTCTCGCGAAATCGAGCATTTCGAACTAACCGTTCGCCCGTAACGTCGATTTCGACAAGATTCGAGGGTATCGTGAGTTCGTCGAAGTTTCCGTTCAAAACACCAATGATTCGCTATTGCAGCCAAACTTCCGTGACTTTCTTGCTTGAAACGGTTGACATGCATTCATTCCGTGCAAATGAAGGAATTTCATGCATTTCGACCGATCGCGAACGGTTTGGTCGTTCGCAACATCGATTTCGACCAATTTCGTCGAATCTTCGTTCCCAGCTACAAAAATGGTTGTTTCTGGTTGGAAACGTGTGAAAAACCTTAGTTTCATCCAACTATGTGTGATTTTTTTAAAATCGAGCATTTCGAACGAACCGTTTGCCCGTAACGTCGATTTCGACAAGATTCGAGGGTATCGTGAGTTCGTCGAAGATTCCGTTCAAAACACCAATGATTCGCTATTGCAGCCAAACTTCCGTGACTTTCTTGCTCGAAACGGTTGAAATGCATTCATTCCGTGCAAATGAAGGAATTTCATGCATTTCGACCGATCGCGAACGGTTTGGTCGTTCGCAACATCGATTTCGACCAAATTCGTCGAATCTTCGTTCCCAGCTACAAAAATGGTTGTTTCTGGTTGGAAACGTGTGAAAAACCTTGGTTTCATCCAACTATGTGTGATTCTTGCAAAATCGAGCATTTCCAACTAACCGTTCGCCCGTAACGTCGATTTCGACAAGATTCGAGGGTATCGTGAGTTCGTCGAAGTTTCCGTTCAAAACACCAATGATTCGCTATTGCAGCCAAACTTCCGTGACTTTCTTGCTCGAAACGGTTAAAATGCATTCATTCCGTGCAAATGAAGGAATTTCATGCATTTCGACCGATCGCGAACGGTTTGGTCGTTCGCAACATCGATTTCGACCAAATTCGTCGAATCTTCGTTCCCAGCTACAAAAATGGTTGTTTCTGGTTGGAAACGTGTTAAAAACCTTAGTTTCATCCAACTATGTGTGATTCTTGCAAAATCGAGCATTTCCAACTACCCGTTCGCCCGTAACGTCGATTTCGACAAGATTCGAGGGTATCGTGAGTTCGTCGAAGTTTCCGTTCAAAACACCAATGATTCGCTATTGCAGCCAAACTCCCGTGACTTTCTTGCTCGAGACGGTTGAAATGCATTCATTCCGTGCAAATAAAGGAATTTCATGTATTTCGACCGATCGCGAACGGTTTGGTCGCTCGCAACATCGATTTCGACCAAATTCGTCGAATCTTCGTTCCCAGCTACAAAAATGGTTGTTTCTGGTTGGAAACGTATGAAAAGCCTTAGTTTCATCCAACTATGTGTGATTCTTGCAAAATCGAGCATTTCCAACTAACCGTTCGCCCGTAACGTCCATTTCGACAAGATTCGAGGGTATCGTGAGTTCGTCGAAGTTTCCGTTCAAGACACCAATGATTCGCTATTGCAGCCAAACTTCCGTGACTTTCTTGCTCAAAACGGTTGAAATGCATTCATTCCGTGCAAATGATCGAATTTCATGCATTTCGACCGATCGCGAACGGTTTGGTCGTTCGCAACATCGATTTCGACCAAATTCGTCGAATCTTCGTTCCCAGCTACAAAAATGGTTGTTTCTGGTTGGAAACGTGTGAAAAACCTTAGTTTCATCCAACTATGTGTGATTCTTCCAAAATCGATCATTTCGAACTAACCGTTCGCCCGTAACGTCGATTCCGACAAGATTCGAGGGTCTCGTGAGTTCGTCGAAGTTTCCGTTTAAAACACCAGTGATTCGCTATTGCAGCCAAACTTCCGTGACTTTCTTGCTCGAAACGGTTGAAATGCATTCATTCCGTGCAAATGAAGGAATTTCATGCATTTCGACCGATCGCGAACGGTTTGGTCGCTCGCAACATCGATTTCGACCAAATTCGTCGAATCTTCGTTCCCAGCTACAAAAATGGTTGTTTCTGGTTGGAAACGTGTGAAAATCCTTGGTTTCATCTAACTATGTGTGATTCTTTCAAAATCGAGCATTTCGAACTAACCGTTGACCTGTCTCGTCGATTTCGACAAGATTCGAGGGTATCTCGAGTTCGTCGAAGTTTCCGTTCAAAACACCAATGATTCGCTATTGCAGCCAAACTTCCGTAACTTTCTCGCTCGAAACGGTTGAAATGCGTTCATTCCGTGCGAATAAAGGAATTTCATGCATTTCGACCGGTCGCGAACGGTTTGGTCGCTCGCAATATCGATTTCGACCGAATTCGTCGAATCTTCGTTCCCAGCTACAAAAATGGTTGTTTCTGGTTGGAAACGTGTGAAAAACCTTAGTTTCATCCAACTATGTGTGATTCTTGCAAAATCGAGCATTTCCAACTAACCGTTCGCCCGTAACGTCGATTTCGACAAGATTCGAGGGTATCGTGAGTTCGTCGAAGTTTCCGTTCTAAACACCAATGATTCGCTATTGCAGCCAAACTTCGGTGACTTTCTTGCTCGAAACGGTTGAAATGCATTCATTCCGTGCAAATGAAGGAATTTTATGCATTTCGACCGATCGCGAACGGTTTGGTCGTTCGCAACATCGATTTCGACGAAATTCGTCGAATCTTCGTTCCCAGCTACAAAAATGGTTGTTTCTGGTTGGAAACGTGTGAAAAACCTTAGTTTCATCCAACTATGTGTGATTCTTGCAAAATCGAGAATTTCCAACTACCCGTTCGCCCGTAACGTCGATTTCGACAAGATTCGAGGGTATCGTGAGTTCGGCGAAGTTTCCGTTCAAAACACCAATGATTCGCTATTGCAGCCGAACTCCCGTGACTTTCTTGCTCGAAACGGTTGAAATGCATTCATTCCGTGCAAATGAAGGAATTTCATGTATTTCGACCGATCGCGAACGGTTTGCCCGTAACGTCGATTTCGACAAGATTCGAGGGTCTCGTGAGTTCGTCGAAGTTTCCGTTTAAAACACCAATGATTCGCTATTGCAGCCAAACTTCCGTGACTTTCTTGCTCGAAACGGTTGAAATGCATTCATTCCGTGCAAATGAAGGAATTTCATGCATTTCGACCGATCGCGAACGGTTTGGTCGCTCGCAACATCGATTTCGACCAAATTCGTCGAATCTTTGTTCCCAGCTACAAAAATGGTTGTTTCTGGTTGGAAACGTGTAAAAAACCTTAGTTTCATCCAACTATGTGTGATTCTTGCAAAATCGAGCATTTCGAACTAACCGTTCGCCCGTAACGTCGATTTCGACAAGATTCGAGGGTATCGTGAGTTCGTCGAAGTTTCCGTTCAAAACACCAATGATTCGCTATTGCAGCCAAACTTCCGTGACTTTCTTGCTCGAAACGGTTGAAATGCATTCATTCCGTGCAAATGAAGGAATTTCATGCATTTCGACCGATCGCGAACGGATTGGTCGCTCGCAATATCGATTTCGACCAAATTCGTCGAATCTTCGTTCCCAGCTACAAAAATGGTTGTTTCTGGTTGGAAACGTGTGAAAAACCTTAGTTTCATCCAACTATGTGTGATTCTTGCAAAATCGAGCATTTCCAACTAACCGTTCGCCCGTAACGTCGATTTCGACAAGATTCGAGGGTATCGTGAGTTCGTCGAAGTTTCCGTTCTAAACACCAATGATTCGCTATTGCAGCCAAACTTCGGTGACTTTCTTGCTCGAAACGGTTGAAATGCATTCATTCCGTGCAAATGAAGGAATTTTATGCATTTCGACCGATCGCGAACGGTTTGGTCGTTCGCAACATCGATTTCGACGAAATTCGTCGAATCTTCGTTCCCAGCTACAAAAATGGTTGTTTCTGGTTGGAAACGTGTGAAAAACCTTAGTTTCATCCAACTATGTGTGATTCTTGCAAAATCGAGAATTTCCAACTACCCGTTCGCCCGTAACGTCGATTTCGACAAGATTCGAGGGTATCGTGAGTTCGGCGAAGTTTCCGTTCAAAACACCAATGATTCGCTATTGCAGCCGAACTCCCGTGACTTTCTTGCTCGAAACGGTTGAAATGCATTCATTCCGTGCAAATGAAGGAATTTCATGTATTTCGACCGATCGCGAACGGTTTGGTCGCTCGCAACATCGATTTCGACCAAATTCGTCGAATCTTCGTTCCCAGCTACAAAAATGGTAGTTTCTGGTTGGAAACGTATGAAAAGCTTTAGTTTTATTCAACTATGTGTGATTCTTGCAAAATCGAGCATTTCCAACTAACCGTTCGCCCGTAACGTCGATTTCGACAAGATTCGAGGGTCTCGTGAGTTCGTCGAAGTTTCCGTTTAAAACACCAATGATTCGCTATTGCAGCCAAACTTCCGTGACTTTCTTGCTCGAAACGGTTGAAATGCATTCATTCCGTGCAAATGAAGGAATTTCATGCATTTCGACCGATCGCGAACGGTTTGGTCGCTCGCAACATCGATTTCGACCAAATTCGTCGAATCTTCGTTCCCAGCTACAAAAATGGTTGTTTCTGGTTGGAAACGTGTGAAAAACCTTAGTTTCATCTAACTAGGTGTGATTCTTCCAAAATCGAGCATTTCGAACTAACCGTTGACCCGTCACGTCGATTTCGACAAGATTCGAGGGTATCGTGAGTTCGTCGAAGTTTCCGTTCAAAACACCAAGGATTCGCTATTGCAGCTAAACTTCCGTAACTTTCTCGCTCGAAACGGTTGAAATGCGTTCATTCCGTGCGAATGAAGGAATTTTATGCATTTCGACCGGTCGCGAACGGTTTGGTCGCTCGCAATATCGATTTCGACCAAATTCGTCGAATCTTCGTTCCCAGCTACAAAAATGGTTGTTTCTGGTTGGAAACGTGTGAAAACCTTAGTTTCATCCAACTATGTGTGATTCTTGCAAAATCGAGCATTTCGAACTAACCGTTGACCCGTAACGTCGATTTCGACAAGATTCGAGGGTATCGTGAGTTCGTCGAAGTTTCCGTTCAAAACACCAATGATTCGCTATTGCAGCCAAACTCTCGTGACTTTCTTGCTCGAAACGGTTCAAATGCATTCATTCCGTGCAAATGAAGGAATTTCATGCATTTCGACCGATCGCGAACGGTTTGGTCGTTCGCAACATCGATTTCGACCAAATTCGTCGAATCTTCGTTCCCAGCTATAAAAATGGTTGTTTCTGGTTGGAAACGTGTGAAAAACCTTAGTTTCATCCAACTATGTGTGATTCTTTCAAAATCGAGCATTTCGAACTGACCGTTCGCCCGTAACGTCGATTCCGACAAGATTCGAGGGTCTTGTGAGTTCGTCGGAGTTTCCGTTTAAAACACCAATGATTCGCTATTGCAGCCAGACTTCCGTGACTTTCTTGCTCGAAACGGTTAAAATGCGTTCATTCCGTTCAAATGAAGGAATTTCATGCATTTCGACCGATCGCGAACGGTTTGGTCGCTCGTAATATCGATTTTGACCAAATTCGTCGAATCTTCGTTCCCAGCTACAAAAATGGTTGTTTCTGGTTGGAAACGTGTGAAAAACCTTAGTTTCATCCAACTATGTGTGATTCTTGCAAAATCGAGCATTTCCAACTACCCGTTCGCCCGTAACGTCGATTTCGACAAGATTCGAGGGTATCGTGAGTTCGTCGAAGTTTCCGTTCAAAACACCAATGATTCGCTATTGCAGCCAAACTTCCGTAACTTTCTCGCTCGAAACGGTTGAAATGCGTTCATTCCGTGCGAATGAAGGAATTTCATGCATTTCGACCGGTCGCGAACGGTTTGGTCGCTCGCAATATCGATTTCGACCAAATTCGTCGAATCTTCGTTCCCAGCTACAAAAATGGTTGTTTCTGGTTGGAAACGTGTGAAAAACCTTAGTTTCATCCAACTATGTGTGATTCTTGCAAAATCGAGCATTTCCAACTAACCGTTCGCCCGTAACGTCGATTTCGACAAGATTCGAGGGTATCGTGAGTTCGTCGAAGTTTCCGTTCAAAACACCAATGATTCGCTATTGCAGCCAAACTCTCGTGACTTTCTTGCTCGAAATGGTTGAAATGCATTCATTCCGTGCAAATGAAGGAATTTCATGCATTTCGACCGATCGCGAACGGTTTGGTCGTTCGCAACATCGATTTCGACCAAATTCGTCGAATCTTCGTTCCCAGCTATAAAATAGGTTGTTTCTGGTTGGAAACGTGTGAAAACCTTAGTTTCATCCAACTATGTGTGATTCTTTCAAAATCGAGCATTTCGAACTGACCGTTCGCCCGTAACGTCGATTCCGACAAGATTCGAGGGTCTTGTGAGTTCGTCGGAGTTTCCGTTTAAAACACCAATGATTCGCTATTGCAGCCAGACTTCCGTGACTTTCTTGCTCGAAACGGTTAAAATGCGTTTATTCCGTGCAAATGAAGGAATTTCATGCATTTCGACCGATCGCGAACGGTTTGGTCGCTCGTAATATCGATTTCGACCAAATTCGTCGAATCTTCGTTCCCAGCTACAAAAATCGTTGTTTCTGGTTGGAAACGTGTGAAAAACCTTAGTTTCATCCAACTATGTGTGATTCTTGCAAAATCGAGCATTTCCAACTACCCGTTCGCCCGTAACGTCGATTTCGACAAGATTCGAGGGTATCGTGAGTTCGTCGAAGTTTCCGTTCAAAACACCAATGATTCGCTATTGCAGCCAAACTTCCGTAACTTTCTCGCTCGAAACGGTTGAAATGCGTTCATTCCGTGCGAATGAAGGAATTTCATGCATTTCGACCGGTCGCGAACGGTTTGGTCGCTCGCAATATCGATTTCGACCAAATTCGTCGAATCTTCGTTCCCAGCTACAAAAATGGTTGTTTCTGGTTGGAAACGTGTGAAAAACCTTAGTTTCATCCAACTATGTGTGATTCTTGCAAAATCGAGCATTTCCAACTAACCGTTCGCCCGTAACGTCGATTTCGACAAGATTCGAGGGTATCGTGAGTTCGTCGAAGTTTCCGTTCAAAACACCAATGATTCGCTATTGCAGCCAAACTCTCGTGACTTTCTTGCTCGAAACGGTTGAAATGCATTCATTCCGTGCAAATGAAGGAATTTCATGCATTTCGACCGATCGCGAACGGTTTGGTCGTTCGCAACATCGATTTCGACCAAATTCGTCGAATCTTCGTTCCCAGCTATAAAATAGGTTGTTTCTGGTTGGAAACGTGTGAAAACCTTAGTTTCATCCAACTATGTGTGACTCTTTCAAAATCGAGCATTTCGAACTGACCGTTCGCCCGTAACGTCGATTCCGACAAGATTCGAGGGTCTTGTGAGTTCGTCGGAGTTTCCGTTTAAAACACCAATGATTCGCTATTGCAGCCAGACTTCCGTGACTTTCTTGCTCGAAACGGTTAAAATGCGTTTATTCCGTGCAAATGAAGGAATTTCATGCATTTCGACCGATCGCGAACGGTTTGGTCGCTCGTAATATCGATTTCGACCAAATTCGTCGAATCTTCGTTCCCAGCTACAAAAATGGTTGTTTCTGGTTGGAAACGTGTGAAAATCCTTGGTTTCATCTAACTATGTGTGATTCTTTCAAAATCGAGCATTTCGAACTAACCGTTGACCCGTCACGTCGATTTCGACAAGATTCGAGGGTATCTCGAGTTCGTCGAAGTTTCCGTTCAAAACACCAATGATTCGCTATTGCAGCCAAACTTCCGTAACTTTCTCGCTCGAAACGGTTGAAATGCGTTCATTCCGTGCGAATAAAGGAATTTCATGCATTTCGACCGGTCGCGAACGGTTTGGTCGCTCGCAATATCGATTTCGACCAAATTCGTCGAATCTTCGTTCCCAGCTACAAAAATGGTTGTTTCTGGTTGGAAACGTGTGAAAAACCTTAGTTTCATCCAACTATGTGTGATTCTTGCAAAATCGAGCATTTCCAACTAACCGTTCGCCCGTAACGTCGATTTCGACAAGATTCGAGGGTATCGTGAGTTCGTCGAAGTTTCCGTTCAAAACACCAATGATTCGCTATTGCAGCCAAACTGCCGTGACTTTCTTGCTCGAAACGGTTAAAATGCGTTCATTCCGTGCAAGTGAAGGAATTTCATGCATTTCGACCGATCGCGAACGATTTAGTCGCTCGTAATATCTGTTATGTCCCCGAAATTAACACGCGTCTCAGAAAGGATGCGGGTTGGAGGGGATGTATGTTTTGTAGGGATCGTTTACCGAATGAAGAGGTTAACTCAATAAATTAACAATGAGTTTTGAATTTATTTTACGATGGAGAGAATGAACTGATCCTTGATAGTACAGGCTCGCGATATCGCTTTACATGTGTAGCGATGTCGCGTTGATAACAAACTTGATCTTATGGGTATCGTATTCGCCCGTCGCGTGGTATGAGTTATCTACTAGTCGGCGCGCGTCGGGTTATCTCCTCACGTCGTGTCGCGAGCCGTGATACATGTAAGAAATACAAGTCCAGCGGGTCGTGACGCGAGAGTCTTTCGGAGGAGATCTTTTCGATTCGATGTTTCAGTTCAGACTGACAATCGATGCTTCGGATCGATCGTCGCGATCGTCGTTCAACGGTCGCGTGATTTTGTGTCAGCAATTTTGACGGTCACTCGCGGCGCGTGTGCACTCGAAAATGCATTTTTGATGGTCACTCGCGGCCCGTGTGCACTCGAAATTGCGTGGTTAGATCGGTGCAATGACCTTCGGGTCATTGCGCGATTTAACGTCAGCCTTCTGTCGGAAGAAAGTGTCGAAATGATTTTGCGCGGAATTCCGAAGTGTTGAAATAAGTTCACGAGGAATTCCGTTCGAAATAATATTTCAAAATAATATTTCCCAATAATATTTCCCAATAATATTTCCCAAGTAAAGTATGATTAATTATGACCATAGGTTATAATTAATTTAGTTTAACAATTTTGAATTTTTCGGGGCACAACATATCGATTTCGACCAAATTCGTCGAATCTTCGTTCCCAGCTACAAAAATGGTTTTTTCTGGTTGGAAACGTGTGAAAAACCTTAGTTTCATCCAACTATGTGTGATTCTTGCAAAATCGAGCATTTCCAACTACCCGTTCGCCCGTAACGTCGATTTCGACAAGATTCGAGGGTATCGTGAGTTCGTCGAAGTTTCCGTTCAAAACACCAATGATTCGCTATTGCAGCCAAACTTCCGTGATTTTCTTGCTCGAAACGGTTGAAATGCATTCATTCCGTGCAAATGAAGGAATTTCATGCATTTCGACCGATCGCGAACGGTTTGGTCGCTCGCAACATCGATTTCGACCAAATTCGTCGAATCTTTGTTCCCAGCTACAAAAATGGTTGTTTCTGGTTGGAAACGTGTGAAAAACCTTAGTTTCATCCAACTATGTGTGATTCTTGCAAAATCGAGCATTTCCAACTAACCGTTCGCCCGTAACGTCGATTTCGACAAGATTCGAGGGTATCGTGAGTTCGTCGAAGTTTCCGTTCAAAACACCAATGATTCGCTATTGCAGCCAAACTTCCGTGACTTTCTTGCTCGAAACGGTTGAAATGCATTCATTCCGTGCAAATGAAGGAATTTCATGCATTTCGACCGATCGCGAACGGTTTGGTCGCTCGCAATATCGATTTCGACCAAATTCGTCGAATCTTCGTTCCCAGCTACAAAAATGGTTGTTTCTGGTTGGAAACGTGTGAAAAACCTTAGTTTCATCCAACTATGTGTGATTCTTGCAAAATCGAGCATTTCCAACTAACCGTTCGCCCGTAACGTCGATTTCGACAAGATTCGAGGGTATCGTGAGTTCGTCGAAGTTTCCGTTCTAAACACCAATGATTCGCTATTGCAGCCAAACTTCCGTGACTTTCTTGCTCGAAACGGTTGAAATGCATTCATTCCGTGCAAATGAAGGAATTTTATGCATTTCGACCGATCGCGAACGGTTTGGTCGTTCGCAACATCGATTTCGACGAAATTCGTCGAATCTTCGTTCCCAGCTACAAAAATGGTTGTTTCTGGTTGGAAACGTGTGAAAAACCTTAGTTTCATCCAACTATGTGTGATTCTTGCAAAATCGAGAATTTCCAACTACCCGTTCGCCCGTAACGTCGATTTCGACAAGATTCGAGGGTATCGTGAGTTCGTCGAAGTTTCCGTTCAAAACACCAATGATTCGCTATTGCAGCCAAACTCCCGTGACTTTCTTGCTCGAAACGGTTGAAATGCATTCATTCCGTGCAAATGAAGGAATTTCATGTATTTCGACCGATCGCGAACGGTTTGGTCGCTCGCAACATCGATTTCGACCAAATTCGTCGAATCTTCGTTCCCAGCTACAAAAATGGTAGTTTCCGGTTGGAAACGTATGAAAAGCTTTAGTTTCATTCAACTATGTGTGATTCTTGCAAAATCGAGCATTTCCAACTAACCGTTCGCCCGTAACGTCGATTTCGACAAGATTCGAGGGTATCGTGAGTTCGTCGAAGTTTCCGTTCAAAACACCAATGATTCGCTATTGCAGCCAAACTTCCGTGACTTTCTTGCTCGAAACGGTTGAAATGCATTCATTCCGTGCAAATGATCGAATTTCATGCATTTCGACCGATCGCGAACGGTTTGGTCGTTCGCAACATCGATTTCGACCAAATTCGTCGAATCTTCGTTCCCAGCTACAAAAATGGTTGTTTCTGGTTGGAAACGTGTGAAAAACCTTAGTTTCATCCAACTATGTGTGATTCTTTCAAAATCGATCATTTCGAACTAACCGTTCGCCCGTAACGTCGATTTCGACAAGATTCGAGGGTCTCGTGAGTTCGTCGAAGTTTCCGTTTAAAACACCAATGATTCGCTATTGCAGCCAAACTTCCGTAACTTTCTCGCTCGAAACGGTTGAAATGCGGACATTCCGTGCGAATGAAGGAATTTCATGCATTTCGACCGGTCGCGAACGGTTTGGTCGCTCGCAATATCGATTTCGACCAAATTCGTCGAATCTTCGTTCCCAGCTACAAAAATGGTTGTTTCTGGTTGGAAACGTGTGAAAAACCTTAGTTTCATCCAACTATGTGTGATTCTTGCAAAATCGAGCATTTCCAACTAACCGTTCGCCCGTAACGTCGATTTCGACAAGATTCGAGGGTATCGTGAGTTCGTCGGAGTTTCCGTTTAAAACACCAATGATTCGCTATTGCAGCCAGACTTCCGTGACTTTCTTGCTCGAAACGGTTAAAATGCGTTTATTCCGTGCAAATGAAGGAATTTCATGCATTTCGACCGATCGCGAACGGTTTGGTCGCTCGTAATATCGATTTCGACCAAATTCGTCGAATCTTCGTTCCCAGCTACAAAAATGGTTGTTTCTGGTTGGAAACGTGTGAAAATCCTTGGTTTCATCTAACTATGTGTGATTCTTTCAAAATCGAGCATTTCGAACTAACCGTTGACCCGTCACGTCGATTTCGACAAGATTCGAGGGTATCTCGAGTTCGTCGAAGTTTCCGTTCAAAACACCAATGATTCGCTATTGCAGCCAAACTTCCGTAACTTTCTCGCTCGAAACGGTTGAAATGCGTTCATTCCGTGCGAATAAAGGAATTTCATGCATTTCGACCGGTCGCGAACGGTTTGGTCGCTCGCAATATCGATTTCGACCAAATTCGTCGAATCTTCGTTCCCAGCTACAAAAATGGTTGTTTCTGGTTGGAAACGTGTGAAAAACCTTAGTTTCATCCAACTATGTGTGATTCTTGCAAAATCGAGCATTTCCAACTAACCGTTCGCCCGTAACGTCGATTTCGACAAGATTCGAGGGTATCGTGAGTTCGTCGAAGTTTCCGTTCAAAACACCAATGATTCGCTATTGCAGCCAAACTCCCGTGACTTTCTTGCTCGAAACGGTTGAAATGCATTCATTCCGTGCAAATGAAGGAATTTCATGCATTTCGACCGATCGCGAACGGTTTGGTCGTTCGCAACATCGATTTCGACCAAATTCGTCGAATCTTCGTTCCCAGCTATAAAAATGGTTGTTTCTGGTTGGAAACGTGTGAAAAACCTTAGTTTCATCCAACTATGTGTGATTCTTTCAAAATCGAGCATTTCGAACTAACCGTTCGCCCGTAACGTCGATTCCGACAAGATTCGAGGGTCTTGTGAGTTCGTCGGAGTTTCCGTTTAAAACACCAATGATTCGCTATTGCAGCCAGACTTCCGTGACTTTCTTGCTCGAAACGGTTGAAATGCGTTCATTCCGTGCAAGTGAAGGAATTTCATGCATTTCGACCGATCGCGAACGATTTAGTCGCTCGTAATATCGATTTCGACCAAATTCGTCGAATCTTCGTTCCCAGCTACAAAAATGGTTTTTTCTGGTTGGAAACGTGTGAAAAACCTTAGTTTCATCCAACTATATGTGATTCTTGCAAAATCGAGCATTTCCAACTACCCGTTCGCCCGTAACGTCGATTTCGACAAGATTCGAGGGTCTCGTGAGTTCGTCGAAGTTTCCGTTTAAAACACCAATGATTCGCTATTGCAGCCAGACTTCCGTGACTTTCTTGCTCGAAACGGTTAAAATGCGTTCATTCCGTGCAAATGAAGGAATTTCATGCATTTCGACCGATCGCGAACGGTTTGGTCGCTCGTAATATCGATTTCGACCAAATTCGTCGAATCTTCGTTCCCAGCTACAAAAATGGTTGTTTCTGGTTGGAAACGTGTGAAAAACCTTAGTTTCATCCAACTATGTGTGATTCTTGCAAAATCGAGCATTTCCAACTACCCGTTCGCCCGTAACGTCGATTTCGACAAGATTCGAGGGTATCGTGAGTTCGTCGAAGTTTCCGTTCAAAACACCAATGATTCGCTATTGCAGCCAAACTTCCGTAACTTTCTCGCTCGAAACGGTTGAAATGCGTTCATTCCGTGCGAATGAAGGAATTTCATGCATTTCGACCGGTCGCGAACGGTTTGGTCGCTCGCAATATCGATTTCGACCAAATTCGTCGAATCTTCGTTCCCAGCTACAAAAATGGTTGTTTCTGGTTGGAAACGTGTGAAAAACCTTAGTTTCATCCAACTATGTGTGATTCTTGCAAAATCGAGCATTTCCAACTAACCGTTCGCCCGTAACGTCGATTTCGACAAGATTCGAGGGTATCGTGAGTTCGTCGGAGTTTCCGTTTAAAACACCAATGATTCGCTATTGCAGCCAGACTTCCGTGACTTTCTTGCTCGAAACGGTTAAAATGCGTTTATTCCGTGCGAATGAAGGAATTTCATGCATTTCGACCGATCGCGAACGGTTTGGTCGCTCGTAATATCGATTTCGACCAAATTCGTCGAATCTTCGTTCCCAGCTACAAAAATGGTTGTTTCTGGTTGGAAACGTGTGAAAAACCTTAGTTTCATCCAACTATGTGTGATTCTTTCAAAATCGAGCATTTCGAACTAACCGTTCGCCCGTAACGTCGATTCCGACCAGATTCGAGGGTCTTGTGAGTTCGTCGGAGTTTCCGTTTAAAACACCAATGATTCGCTATTGCAGCCAGACTTCCGTGACTTTCTTGCTCGAAACGGTTAAAATGCGTTCATTCCGTGCAAGTGAAGGAATTTCATGCATTTCGACCGATCGCGAACGATTTAGTCGCTCGTAATATCGATTTCGACCAAATTCGTCGAATCTTCGTTCCCAGCTACAAAAATGGTTTTTTCTGGTTGGAAACGTGTGAAAAACCTTAGTTTCATCCAACTATATGTGATTCTTGCAAAATCGAGCATTTCCAACTACCCGTTCGCCCGTAACGTCGATTTCGACAAGATTCGAGGGTATCGTGAGTTCGTCGAAGTTTCCGTTCAAAACACCAATGATTCGCTATTGCAGCCAAACTTCCGTGATTTTCTTGCTCGAAACGGTTGAAATGCATTCATTCCGTGCAAATGAAGGAATTTCATGCATTTCGACCGATCGCGAACGGTTTGGTCGCTCGCAACATCGATTTCGACCAAATTCGTCGAATCTTTGTTCCCAGCTACAAAAATGGTTGTTTCTGGTTGGAAACGTGTGAAAAACCTTAGTTTCATCCAACTATGTGTGATTCTTGCAAAATCGAGCATTTCGAACTAACCGTTGACCGTCACGTCGATTTCGACAAGATTCGAGGGTATCTCGAGTTCGTCGAAGTTTCCCTTCAAAACACCAATGATTCGCTATTGCAGCCAAACTTCCGTAACTTTCTCGCTCGAAACGGTTGAAATGCGTTCATTCCGTGCGAATAAAGGAATTTCATGCATTTCGACCGGTCGCGAACGGTTTGGTCGCTCGCAATATCGATTTCGACCAAATTCGTCGAATCTTCGTTCCCAGCTACAAAAATGGTTGTTTCTGGTTGGAAACGTGTGAAAAACCTCAGTTTCATCCAACTATGTGTGTTTCCTGCAAAATCGAGCATTTCGAACTAACCGTTGACCCGTCACGTCGATTTCGACAAGATTCGAGGGTATCTCGAGTTCGTCGAAGTTTCCGTTCAAAACACCAATGATTCGCTATTGCAGCCAAACTTCCGTAACTTTCTCGCTCGAAACGGTTGAAATGCGTTCATTCCGTGCGAATAAAGGAATTTCATGCATTTCGACCGGTCGCGAACGGTTTGGTCGCTCGCAATATCGATTTCGACCAAATTCGTCGAATCTTCGTTCCCAGCTACGAAAATGGTTGTTTCTGGTTGGAAACGTGTGAAAAACCTTAGTTTCATCCAACTATGTGTGATTCTTGCAAAATCGAGCATTTCGAACTAACCGTTCGCCCGTAACGTCGATTCCGACAAGATTCGAGGGTCTTGTGAGTTCGTCGGAGTTTCCGTTTAAAACACCAATGATTCGCTATTGCAGCCAGACTTCCGTGACTTTCTTGCTCGAAACGGTTAAAATGCGTTCATTCCGTGCAAGTGAAGGAATTTCATGCATTTCGACCGATCGCGAACGATTTAGTCGCTCGTAATATCGATTTCGACCAAATTCGTCGAATCTTCGTTCCCAGCTACAAAAATGGTTTTTTCTGGTTGGAAACGTGTGAGAAACCTTAGTTTCATCCAACTATGTGTGATTCTTGCAAAATCGAGCATTTCCAACTACCCGTTCGCCCGTAACGTCGATTTCGACAAGATTCGAGGGTATCGTGAGTTCGTCGAAGTTTCCGTTCAAAACACCAATGATTCGCTATTGCAGCCAAACTTCCGTGATTTTCTTGCTCGAAACGGTTGAAATGCATTCATTCCGTGCAAATGAAGGAATTTCATGCATTTCGACCGATCGCGAACGGTTTGGTCGCTCGCAACATCGATTTCGACCAAATTCGTCGAATCTTTGTTCCCAGCTACAAAAATGGTTGTTTCTGGTTGGAAACGTGTGAAAAACCTTAGTTTTATCCAACTATGTGTGATTCTTGCAAAATCGAGCATTTCCAACTAACCGTTCGCCCGTAACGTCGATTTCGACAAGATTCGAGGGTATCGTGAGTTCGTCGAAGTTTCCGTTCAAAACACCAATGATTCGCTATTGCAGCCAAACTTCCGTGACTTTCTTGCTCGAAACGGTTGAAATGCATTCATTCCGTGCAAATGAAGGAATTTCATGCATTTCGACCGATCGCGAACGGTTTGGTCGCTCGCAATATCGATTTCGACCAAATTCGTCGAATCTTCGTTCCCAGCTACAAAAATGGTTGTTTCTGGTTGGAAACATGTGAAAAACCTTAGTTTCATCCAACTATGTGTGATTCTTGCAAAATCGAGCATTTCCAACTAACCGTTCGCCCGTAACGTCGATTTCGACAAGATTCGAGGGTATCGTGAGTTCGTCGAAGTTTCCGTTCTAAACACCAATGATTCGCTATTGCAGCCAAACTTCCGTAACTTTCTCGCTCGAAACGGTTGAAATGCGTTCATTCCGTGCGAATAAAGGAATTTCATGCATTTCGACCGGTCGCGAACGGTTTGGTCGCTCGCAATATCGATTTCGACCAAATTCGTCGAATCTTCGTTCCCAGCTACAAAAATGGTTGTTTCTGGTTGGAAACGTGTGAAAAACCTTAGTTTCATCCAACTATGTGTGATTCTTGCAAATCGAGCATTTCCATCTAACCGTTCGCCCGTAACGTCGATTTCGACAAGATTCGAGGGTATCGTGAGTTCGTCGAAGTTTCCGTTCAAAACACCAATGATTCGCTATTGCAGCCAAACTCCCGTGACTTTCTTGCTCGAAACGGTTGAAATGCATTCATTCCATGCAAATGAAGGAATTTCATGTATTTCGACCGATCGCGAACGGTTTGGTCGCTCGCAACATCGATTTCGACCAAATTCGTCGAATCTTCGTTCCCAGCTACAAAAATGGTAGTTTCTGGTTGGAAACGTATGAAAAGCTTTAGTTTCATTCAACTATGTGTGATTCTTGCAAAATCGAGCATTTCCAACTAACCGTTCGCCCGTAACGTCGATTTCGACAAGATTCGAGGGTATCGTGGGTTCGTCGAAGTTTCCGTTCAAAACACCAATGATTCGCTATTGCAGCCAAACTTCCGTAACTTTCTCGCTCGAAACGGTTGAAATGCGTTCATTCCGTGCGAATGAAGGAATTTCATGCATTTCGACCGGTCGCGAACGGTTGGTCGCTCGCAATATCGATTTCGACCAAATTCGTCGAATCTTCGTTCCCAGCTACAAAAATGGTTGTTTCTGGTTGGAAACGTGTGAAAACCTTAGTTTCATCCAACTATGTGTGATTCTTGCAAAATCGAGCATTTCGAACTAACCGTTGACCCGTAACGTCGATTTCGACAAGATTCGAGGGTATCGTGAGTTCGTTCGAAGTTTCCGTTCAAAACACCAATGATTCGCTATTGCAGCCAAACTCTCGTGACTTCCTTGCTCGAAACGGTTCAAATGCATTTATTCCGTGCAAATGAAGGAATTTCATGCATTTCGACCGATCGCGAACGGTTTGGTCGTTCGCAACATCGATTTCGACCAAATTCGTCGAATCTTCGTTCCAGCTATAAAAATGGTTGTTTCTGGTTGGAAACGTGTGAAAATCCTTGGTTTCATCTAACTATGTGTGATTCTTTCAAAATCGAGCATTTCGAACTGACCGTTCGCCGTAACGTCGATTCCGACAAGATTCGAGGGTCTTGTGAGTTCGTCGGAGTTTCCGTTTAAAACACCAATGATTCGCTATTGCAGCCAGACTTCCGTGACTTTCTTGCTCGAAATGGTTAAAATGCGTTCATTCCGTGCAAATGAAGGAATTTCGATGCATTTCGACCGATCGCGAACGGTTTGGTCGCTCGTAATATCGATTTCGACCAAATTCGTCGAATCTTCGTTCCCAGCTACAAAAATGGTTGTTTCTGGTTGGAAACGTGTGAAAAACCTTAGTTTCATCCAACTATGTGTGATTCTTGCAAAATCGAGCATTTCCAACTACCCGTTCGCCCGTAACGTCGATTTCGACAAGATTCGAGGGTATCTCGTCGAAGTTTCCGTTCAAAACACCAATGATTCGCTATTGCAGCCAAACTTCCGTAACTTTCTCGCTCGAAACGGTTGAAATGCGTTCATTCCGTGCGAATGAAGGAATTTCATGCATTTCGACCGGTCGCGAACGGTTTGGTCGCTCGCAATATCGATTTCGACCAAATTCGTCGAATCTTCGTTCCCAGCTACAAAAATGGTTGTTTCTGGTTGGAAACGTGTGAAAAACCTTAGTTTCATCCAACTATGTGTGATTCTTGCAAAATCGAGCATTTCCAACTAACCGTTCGCCCGTAACGTCGATTTCGACAAGATTCGAGGGTATCGTGAGTTCGTCGAAGTTTCCGTTCAAAACACCAATGATTCGCTATTGCAGCCAAACTCTCGTGACTTTCTTGCTCGAAACGGTTGAAATGCATTTATTCCGTGCAAATGAAGGAATTTCATGCATTTCGACCGATCGCGAACGGTTTGGTCGTTCGCAACATCGATTTCGACAAATTCGTCGAATCTTCGTTCCCAGCTATAAAAATGGTTGTTTCTGGTTGGAAACGTGTGAAAACCTTAGTTTCATCCAACTATGTGTGATTCTTTCAAAATCGAGCATTTCGAACTGACCGTTCGCCCGTAACGTCGATTCCGACAAGATTCGAGGGTCTTGTGAGTTCGTCGGAGTTTCCGTTTAAAACACCAATGATTCGCTATTGCAGCCAGACTTCCGTGACTTTCTTGCTCGAAATGGTTAAAATGCGTTCATTCCGTGCAAATGAAGGAATTTCATGCATTTCGACCGATCGCGAACGGTTTGGTCGCTCGTAATATCGATTTCGACCAAATTCGTCGAATCTTCGTTCCCAGCTACAAAAATGGTTGTTTCTGGTTGGAAACGTGTGAAAAACCTTAGTTTCATCCAACTATGTGTGATTCTTGCAAAATCGAGCATTTCCAACTACCCGTTCGCCCGTAACGTCGATTTCGACAAGATTCGAGGTATCGTGAGTTCGTCGAAGTTTCCGTTCAAAACACCAATGATTCGCTATTGCAGCCAAACTTCCGTAACTTTCTCGCTCGAAACGGTTGAAATGCGTTCATTCCGTGCGAATGAAGGAATTTCATGCATTTCGACCGGTCGCGAACGGTTTGGTCGCTCGCAATATCGATTTCGACCAAATTCGTCGAATCTTCGTTCCCAGCTACAAAAATGGTTGTTTCTGGTTGGAAACGTGTGAAAAACCTTAGTTTCATCCAACTATGTGTGATTCTTGCAAAATCGAGCATTTCCAACTAACCGTTCGCCCGTAACGTCGATTTCGACAAGATTCGAGGGTCTTGTGAGTTCGTCGAAGTTTCCGTTCAAAACACCAATGATTCGCTATTGCAGCCAAACTCTCGTGACTTTCTTGCTCGAAACGGTTGAAATGCATTCATTCCGTGCAAATGAAGGAATTTCATGCATTTCGACCGATCGCGAACGGTTTGGTCGTTCGCAACATCGATTTCGACCAAATTCGTCGAATCTTCGTTCCCAGCTCTAAAAATGGTTGTTTCTGGTTGGAAACGTGTGAAAACCTTAGTTTCATCCAACTATGTGTGATTCTTTCAAAATCGAGCATTTCGAACTGACCGTTCGCCCGTAACGTCGATTCCGACAAGATTCGAGGGTCTTGTGAGTTCGTCGGAGTTTCCGTTTAAAACACCAATGATTCGCTATTGCAGCCAGACTTCCGTGACTTTCTTGCTCGAAACGGTTAAAATGCGTTTATTCCGTGCAAATGAAGGACTTTCATGCATTTCGACCGATCGCGAACGGTTTGGTCGCTCGTAATATCGATTTCGACCAAATTCGTCGAATCTTCGTTCCCAGCTACAAAAATGGTTGTTTCTGGTTGGAAACGTGTGAAAATCCTTGGTTTCATCTAACTATGTGTGATTCTTTCAAAATCGAGCATTTCGAACTAACCGTTGACCCGTCACGTCGATTTCGACAAGATTCGAGGGTATCTCGAGTTCGTCGAAGTTTCCGTTCAAAACACCAATGATTCGCTATTGCAGCCAAACTTCCGTAACTTTCTCGCTCGAAACGGTTGAAATGCGTTCATTCCGTGCGAATAAAGGAATTTCATGCATTTCGACCGGTCGCGAACGGTTTGGTCGCTCGCAATATCGATTTCGACCAAATTCGTCGAATCTTCGTTCCCAGCTACAAAAATGGTTGTTTCTGGTTGGAAACGTGTGAAAAACCTTAGTTTCATCCAACTATGTGTGATTCTTGCAAAATCGAGCATTTCCATCTAACCGTTCGCCCGTAACGTCGATTTCGACAAGATTCGAGGGTATCGTGAGTTCGTCGAAGTTTCCGTTCAAAACACCAATGATTCGCTATTGCAGCCAAACTCCCGTGACTTTCTTGCTCGAAACGGTTGAAATGCATTCATTCCGTGCAAATGAAGGAATTTCATGCATTTCGACCGATCGCGAACGGTTTGGTTGTTCGCAACATCGATTTCGACCAAATTCGTCGAATCTTCGTTCCCAGCTATAAAAATGGTTGTTTCTGGTTGGAAACGTGTGAAAAACCTTAGTTTCATCCAACTATGTGTGATTCTTTCAAAATCGAGCATTTCGAACTGACCGTTCGCCCGTAACGTCGATTCCGACAAGATTCGAGGGTCTTGTGAGTTCGTCGGAGTTTCCGTTTAAAACACCAATGATTCGCTATTGCAGCCAGACTTCCGTGACTTTCTTGCTCGAAATGGTTAAAATGCGTTCATTCCGTGCAAATGAAGGAATTTCATGCATTTCGACCGATCGCGAACGGTTTGGTCGCTCGTAATATCGATTTCGACCAAATTCGTCGAATCTTCGTTCCCAGCTACAAAAATGGTTGTTTCTGGTTGGAAACGTGTGAAAAACCTTAGTTTCATCCAACTATGTGTGATTCTTGCAAAATCGAGCATTTCCAACTACCCGTTCGCCCGTAACGTCGATTTCGACAAGATTCGAGGGTATCGTGAGTTCGTCGAAGTTTCCGTTCAAAACACCAATGATTCGCTATTGCAGCCAAACTTCCGTAACTTTCTCGCTCGAAACGGTTGAAATGCGTTCATTCCGTGCAAATGAAGGAATTTCATGCATTTCGACCGGTCGCGAACGGTTTGGTCGCTCGCAATATCGATTTCGACCAAATTCGTCGAATCTTCGTTCCCAGCTACAAAAATGGTTGTTTCTGGTTGGAAACGTGTGAAAAACCTTAGTTTCATCCAACTATGTGTGATTCTTGCAAAATCGAGCATTTCCAACTAACCGTTCGCCCGTAACGTCGATTTCGACAAGATTCGAGGGTCTTGTGAGTTCGTCGAAGTTTCCGTTCAAAACACCAATGATTCGCTATTGCAGCCAAACTCTCGTGACTTTCTTGCTCGAAACGGTTGAAATGCATTCATTCCGTGCAAATGAAGGAATTTCATGCATTTCGACCGATCGCGAACGGTTTGGTCGTTCGCAACATCGATTTCGACCAAATTCGTCGAATCTTCGTTCCCAGCTATAAAAATGGTTGTTTCTGGTTGGAAACGTGTGAAAACCTTAGTTTCATCCAACTATGTGTGATTCTTTCAAAATCGAGCATTTCGAACTGACCGTTCGCCCGTAACGTCGATTCCGACAAGATTCGAGGGTCTTGTGAGTTCGTCGAAGTTTCCGTTCAAAACACCAATGATTCGCTATTGCAGCCAAACTCCCGTGACTTTCTTGCTCGAAACGGTTGAAATGCATTCATTCCGTGCAAATGAAGGAATTTCATGCATTTCGACCGATCGCGAACGGTTTGGTTGTTCGCAACATCGATTTCGACCAAATTCGTCGAATCTTCGTTCCCAGCTATAAAAATGGTTGTTTCTGGTTGGAAACGTGTGAAAAACCTTAGTTTCATCCAACTATGTGTGATTCTTTCAAAATCGAGCATTTCGAACTGACCGTTCGCCCGTAACGTCGATTCCGACAAGATTCGAGGGTCTTGTGAGTTCGTCGGAGTTTCCGTTTAAAACACCAATGATTCGCTATTGCAGCCAGACTTCCGTGACTTTCTTGCTCGAAATGGTTAAAATGCGTTCATTCCGTGCAAATGAAGGAATTTCATGCATTTCGACCGATCGCGAACGGTTTGGTCGCTCGTAATATCGATTTCGACCAAATTCGTCGAATCTTCGTTCCCAGCTACAAAAATGGTTGTTTCTGGTTGGAAACGTGTGAAAAACCGTAGTTTCATCCAACTATGTGTGATTCTTGCAAAATCGAGCATTTCCAACTACCCGTTCGCCCGTAACGTCGATTTCGACAAGATTCGAGGGTATCGTGAGTTCGTCGAAGTTTCCGTTCAAAACACCAATGATTCGCTATTGCAGCCAAACTTCCGTAACTTTCTCGCTCGAAACGGTTGAAATGCGTTCATTCCGTGCAAATGAAGGAATTTCATGCATTTCGACCGGTCGCGAACGGTTTGGTCGCTCGCAATATCGATTTCGACCAAATTCGTCGAATCTTCGTTCCCAGCTACAAAAATGGTTGTTTCTGGTTGGAAACGTGTGAAAAACCTTAGTTTCATCCAACTATGTGTGATTCTTGCAAAATCGAGCATTTCCAACTAACCGTTCGCCCGTAACGTCGATTTCGACAAGATTCGAGGGTCTTGTGAGTTCGTCGAAGTTTCCGTTCAAAACACCAATGATTCGCTATTGCAGCCAAACTCTCGTGACTTTCTTGCTCGAAACGGTTGAAATGCATTCATTCCGTGCAAATGAAGGAATTTCATGCATTTCGACCGATCGCGAACGGTTTGGTCGTTCGCAACATCGATTTCGACCAAATTCGTCGAATCTTCGTTCCCAGCTATAAAAATGGTTGTTTCTGGTTGGAAACGTGTGAAAACCTTAGTTTCATCCAACTATGTGTGATTCTTTCAAAATCGAGCATTTCGAACTGACCGTTCGCCCGTAACGTCGATTCCGACAAGATTCGAGGGTCTTGTGAGTTCGTCGGAGTTTCCGTTTAAAACACCAATGATTCGCTATTGCAGCCAGACTTCCGTGACTTTCTTGCTCGAAACGGTTAAAATGCGTTTATTCCGTGCAAATGAAGGACTTTCATGCATTTCGACCGATCGCGAACGGTTTGGTCGCTCGTAATATCGATTTCGACCAAATTCGTCGAATCTTCGTTCCCAGCTACAAAAATGGTTGTTTCTGGTTGGAAACGTGTGAAAATCCTTGGTTTCATCTAACTATGTGTGATTCTTTCAAAATCGAGCATTTCGAACTAACCGTTGACCCGTCACGTCGATTTCGACAAGATTCGAGGGTATCTCGAGTTCGTCGAAGTTTCCGTTCAAAACACCAATGATTCGCTATTGCAGCCAAACTTCCGTAACTTTCTCGCTCGAAACGGTTGAAATGCGTTCATTCCGTGCGAATAAAGGAATTTCATGCATTTCGACCGGTCGCGAACGGTTTGGTCGCTCGCAATATCGATTTCGACCAAATTCGTCGAATCTTCGTTCCCAGCTACAAAAATGGTTGTTTCTGGTTGGAAACGTGTGAAAAACCTTAGTTTCATCCAACTATGTGTGATTCTTGCAAAATCGAGCATTTCCATCTAACCGTTCGCCCGTAACGTCGATTTCGACAAGATTCGAGGGTATCGTGAGTTCGTCGAAGTTTCCGTTCAAAACACCAATGATTCGCTATTGCAGCCAAACTCCCGTGACTTTCTTGCTCGAAACGGTTGAAATGCATTCATTCCGTGCAAATGAAGGAATTTCATGCATTTCGACCGATCGCGAACGGTTTGGTTGTTCGCAACATCGATTTCGACCAAATTCGTCGAATCTTCGTTCCCAGCTATAAAAATGGTTGTTTCTGGTTGGAAACGTGTGAAAAACCTTAGTTTCATCCAACTATGTGTGATTCTTTCAAAATCGAGCATTTCGAACTAACCGTTCGCCCGTAACGTCGATTCCGACAAGATTCGAGGGTCTTGTGAGTTCGTCGGAGTTTCCGTTTAAAACACCAATGATTCGCTATTGCAGCCAGACTTCCGTGACTTTCTTGCTCGAAACGGTTAAAATGCGTTCATTCCGTGCAAGTGAAGGAATTTCATGCATTTCGACCGATCGCGAACGATTTAGTCGCTCGTAATATCGATTTCGACCAAATTCGTCGAATCTTCGTTCCCAGCTACAAAAATGGTTTTTTCTGGTTGGAAACGTGTGAAAAACCTTAGTTTCATCCAACTATGTGTGATTCTTGCAAAATCGAGCATTTCCAACTACCCGTTCGCCCGTAACGTCGATTTCGACAAGATTCGAGGGTATCGTGAGTTCGTCGAAGTTTCCGTTCAAAACACCAATGATTCGCTATTGCAGCCAAACTTCCGTGATTTTCTTGCTCGAAACGGTTGAAATGCATTCATTCCGTGCAAATGAAGGAATTTCATGCATTTCGACCGATCGCGAACGGTTTGGTCGCTCGCAACAGCGATTTCGACCAAATTCGTCGAATCTTTGTTCCCAGCTACAAAAATGGTTGTTTCTGGTTGGAAACGTGTGAAAAACCTTAGTTTCATCCAACTATGTGTGATTCTTGCAAAATCGAGCATTTCCAACTAACCGTTCGCCCGTAACGTCGATTTCGACAAGATTCGAGGGTATCGTGAGTTCGTCGAAGTTTCCGTTCAAAACACCAATGATTCGCTATTGCAGCCAAACTCCCGTGACTTTCTTGCTCGAAACGGTTGAAATGCATTCATTCCGTGCAAATGAAGGAATTTCATGTATTTCGACCGATCGCGAACGGTTTGGTCGCTCGCAACATCGATTTCGACCAAATTCGTCGAATCTTCGTTCCCAGCTACAAAAATGGTAGTTTCTGGTTGGAAACGTATGAAAAGCTTTAGTTTCATTCAACTATGTGTGATTCTTGCAAAATCGAGCATTTCCAACTAACCGTTCGCCCGTAACGACGATTTCGACAAGATTCGAGGGTATCGTGAGTTCGTCGAAGTTTCCGTTCAAAACACCAATGATTCGCTATTGCAGCCAAACTTCCGTGACTTTCTTGCTCGAAACGGTTGAAATGCATTCATTCCGTGCAAATGATCGAATTTCATGCATTTCGACCGATCGCGAACGGTTTGGTCGTTCGCAACATCGATTTCGACCAAATTCGTCGAATCTTCGTTCCCAGCTACAAAAATGGTTGTTTCTGGTTGGAAACGTGTGAAAAACCTTAGTTTCATCCAACTATGTGTGATTCTTTCAAAATCGATCATTTCGAACTAACCGTTCGCCCGTAACGTCGATTTCGACAAGATTCGAGGGTCTCGTGAGTTCGTCGAAGTTTCCGTTTAAAACACCAATGATTCGCTATTGCAGCCAGACTTCCGTGACTTTCTTGCTCGAAACGGTTAAAATGCGTTCATTCCGTGCAAATGAAGGAATTTCATGCATTTCGACCGATCGCGAACGGATTGGTCGCTCGTAATATCGATTTCGACCAAATTCGTCGAATCTTCGTTCCCAGCTACAAAAATGGTTGTTTCTGGTTGGAAACGTGTGAAAAACCTTAGTTTCATCCAACTATGTGTGATTCTTGCAAAATCGAGCATTTCCAACTACCCGTTGACCCGTCACGTCGATTTCGACAAGATTCGAGGGTATCTCGAGTTCGTCGAAGTTTCCGTTCAAAACACCAATGATTCGCTATTGCAGCCAAACTCCCGTGACTTTCTTGCTCGAAACGGTTGAAATGCATTCATTCCGTGCAAATGAAGGAATTTCATGTATTTCGACCGATCGCGAACGGTTTGGTCGCTCGCAACATCGATTTCGACCAAATTCGTCGAATCTTCGTTCCCAGCTACAAAAATGGTAGTTTCTGGTTGGAAACGTATGAAAAGCTTTAGTTTCATTCAACTATGTGTGATTCTTGCAAAATCGAGCATTTCCAACTAACCGTTCGCCCGTAACGACGATTTCGACAAGATTCGAGGGTATCGTGAGTTCGTCGAAGTTTCCGTTCAAAACACCAATGATTCGCTATTGCAGCCAAACTTCCGTGACTTTCTTGCTCGAAACGGTTGAAATGCATTCATTCCGTGCAAATGATCGAATTTCATGCATTTCGACCGATCGCGAACGGTTTGGTCGTTCGCAACATCGATTTCGACCAAATTCGTCGAATCTTCGTTTCCAGCTACAAAAATGGTTGTTTCTGGTTGGAAACGTGTGAAAAACCTTAGTTTCATCCAACTATGTGTGATTCTTTCAAAATCGATCATTTCGAACTAACCGTTCGCCCGTAACGTCGATTTCGACAAGATTCGAGGGTCTCGTGAGTTCGTCGAAGTTTCCGTTCAAAACACCAATGATTCGCTATTGCAGCCAGACTTCCGTGACTTTCTTGCTCGAAACGGTTAAAATGCGTTCATTCCGTGCAAATGAAGGAATTTCATGCATTTCGACCGATCGCGAACGGATTGGTCGCTCGTAATATCGATTTCGACCAAATTCGTCGAATCTTCGTTCCCAGCTACAAAAATGGTTGTTTCTGGTTGGAAACGTGTGAAAAACCTTAGTTTCATCCAACTATGTGTGATTCTTGCAAAATCGAGCATTTCCAACTACCCGTTCGCCCGTAACGTCGATTTCGACAAGATTCGAGGGTATCGTGAGTTCGTCGAAGTTTCCGTTTAAAACACCAATGATTCGCTATTGCAGCCAAACTTCCGTTACTTTCTCGCTCGAAACGGTTGAAATGCGTTCATTCCGTGCGAATGAAGGAATTTCATGCATTTCGACCGGTCGCGAACGGTTTGGTCGCTCGCAATATCGATTTCGACCAAATTCGTCGAATCTTCGTTCCCAGCTACAAAAATGGTTGTTTCTGGTTGGAAACGTGTGAAAAACCTTAGTTTCATCCAACTATGTGTGATTCTTGCAAAATCGAGCATTTCCAACTAACCGTTCGCCCGTAACGTCGATTTCGACAAGATTCGAGGGTATCGTGAGTTCGTCGAAGTTTCCGTTCAAAACACCAATGATTCGCTATTGCAGCCAAACTCTCGTGACTTTCTTGCTCGAAACGGTTGAAATGCATTCATTCCGTGCAAATGAAGGAATTTCATGCATTTCGACCGATCGCGAACGGTTTGGTCGTTCGCAACATCGATTTCGACCAAATTCGTCGAATCTTCGTTCCCAGCTATAAAAATGGTTGTTTCTGGTTGGAAACGTGTGAAAACCTTAGTTTCATCCAACTATGTGTGATTCTTTCAAAATCGAGCATTTCGAACTAACCGTTCGCCCGTAACGTCGATACCGACAAGATTCGAGGGTCTTGTGAGTTCGTCGGAGTTTCCGTTTAAAACACCAATGATTCGCTATTGCAGCCAGACTTCCGTGACTTTCTTGCTCGAAACGGTTAAAATGCGTTTATTCCGTGCAAATGAAGGAATTTCATGCATTTCGACCGATCGCGAACGGTTTGGTCGCTCGTAATATCGATTTCGACCAAATTCGTCGAATCTTCGTTCCCAGCTACAAAAATGGTTGTTTCTGGTTGGAAACGTGTGAAAATCCTTGGTTTCATCTAACTATGTGTGATTCTTTCAAAATCGAGCATTTCGAACTAACCGTTGACCCGTCACGTCGATTTCGACAAGATTCGAGGGTATCTCGAGTTCGTCGAAGTTTCCGTTCAAAACACCAATGATTCGCTATTGCAGCCAAACTTCCGTAACTTTCTCGCTCGAAACGGTTGAAATGCGTTCATTCCGTGCGAATAAAGGAATTTCATGCATTTCGACCGGTCGCGAACGGTTTGGTCGCTCGCAATATCGATTTCGACCAAATTCGTCGAATCTTCTTTCCCAGCTACAAAAATGGTTGTTTCTGGTTGGAAACGTGTGAAAAACCTTAGTTTCATCCAACTATGTGTGATTCTTGCAAAATCGAGCATTTCCAACTAACCGTTCGCCCGTAACGTCGATTTCGACAAGATTCGAGGGTATCGTGAGTTCGTCGAAGTTTCCGTTCAAAACACCAATGATTCGCTATTGCAGCCAAACTCCCGTGACTTTCTTGATCGAAACGGTTGAAATGCATTCATTCCGTGCAAATGAAGGAATTTCATGCATTTCGACCGATCGCGAACGGTTTGGTCGTTCGCAACATCGATTTCGACCAAATTCGTCGAATCTTCGTTCCCAGCTATAAAAATGGTTGTTTCTGGTTGGAAACGTGTGAAAAACCTTAGTTTCATCCAACTATGTGTGATTCTTTCAAAATCGAGCATTTCGAACTAACCGTTCGCCCGTAACGTCGATTCCGACAAGATTCGAGGGTCTTGTGAGTTCGTCGGAGTTTCCGTTTAAAACACCAATGATTCGCTATTGCAGCCAGACTTCCGTGACTTCCTTGCTCGAAACGGTTAAAATGTGTTCATTCCGTGCAAGTGAAGGAATTTCATGCATTTCGACCGATCGCGAACGATTTAGTCGCTCGTAATATCGATTTCGACCAAATTCGTCGAATCTTCGTTCCCAGCTACAAAAATGGTTTTTTCTGGTTGGAAACGTGTGAAAAACCTTAGTTTCATCCAACTATATGTGATTCTTGCAAAATCGAGCATTTCCAACTACCCGTTCGCCCGTAACGTCGATTTCGACAAGATTCGAGGGTATCGTGAGTTCGTCGAAGTTTCCGTTCAAAACACCAATGATTCGCTATTGCAGCCAAACTTCCGTGATTTTCTTGCTCGAAACGGTTGAAATGCATTCATTCCGTGCAAATGAAGGAATTTCATGCATTTCGACCGATCGCGAACGGTTTGGTCGCTCGCAACATCGATTTCGACCAAATTCGTCGAATCTTTGTTCCCAGCTACAAAAATGGTTGTTTCTGGTTGGAAACGTGTGAAAAACCTTAGTTTCATCCAACTATGTTTGATTCTTGCAAAATCGAGCATTTCCAACTAACCGTTCGCCCGTAACGTCGATTTCGACAAGATTCGAGGGTATCGTGAGTTCGTCGAAGTTTCCGTTCAAAACCCCAATGATTCGCTATTGCAGCCAAACTTCCGTGACTTTCTTGCTCGAAACGGTTGAAATGCATTCATTCCGTGCAAATGAAGGAATTTCATGCATTTCGACCGATCGCGAACGGTTTGGTCCCTCGCAATATCGATTTCGACCAAATTCGTCGAATCTTCGTTCCGAGCTACAAAAATGGTTGTTTCTGGTTGGAAACGTGTGAAAAACCTTAGTTTCATCCAACTATGTGTGATTCTTGCAAAATCGAGCATTTCCAACTAACCGTTCGCCCGTAACGTCGATTTCGACAAGATTCGAGGGTATCGTGAGTTCGTCGAAGTTTCCGTTCTAAACACCAATGATTCGCTATTGCAGCCAAACTTCCGTGACTTTCTTGCTCGAAACGGTTGAAATGCATTCATTCCGTGCAAATGAAGGAATTTTATGCATTTCGACCGATCGCGAACGGTTTGGTCGTTCGCAACATCGATTTCGACGAAATTCGTCGAATCTTCGTTCCCAGCTACAAAAATGGTTGTTTCTGGTTGGAAACGTGTGAAAAACCTTAGTTTCATCCAACTATGTGTGATTCTGGCAAAATCGAGAATTTCCAACTACCCGTTCGCCCGTAACGTCGATTTCGACACGATTCGAGGGTATCGTGAGTTCGTCGAAGTTTCCGTTCAAAACACCAATGATTCGCTATTGCAGCCAAACTCCCGTGACTTTCTTGCTCGAAACGGTTGAAATGCATTCATTCCGTGCAAATGAAGGAATTTCATGTATTTCGACCGATCGCGAACGGTTTGGTCGCTCGCAACATCGATTTCGACCAAATTCGTCGAATCTTCGTTCCCAGCTACAAAAATGGTAGTTTCTGGTTGGAAACGTATAAAAAGCTTTAGTTTCATTCAACTATGTGTGATTCTTGCAAAATCGAGCATTTCCAACTAACCGTTCGCCCGTAACGTCGATTTCGACAAGATTCGAGGGTATCGTGAGTTCGTCGAAGTTTCCGTTCAAAACACCAATGATTCGCTATTGCAGCCAAACTTCCGTGACTTTCTTGCTCGAAACGGTTGAAATGCATTCATTCCGTGCAAATGATCGAATTTCATGCATTTCGACCGATCGCGAACGGTTTGGTCGTTCGCAACATCGATTTCGACCAAATTCGTCGAATCTTCGTTCCCAGCTACAAAAATGGTTGTTTCTGGTTGGAAACGTGTGAAAAACCTTAGTTTCATCCAACTATGTGTGATTCTTTCAAAATCGATCATTTCGAACTAACCGTTCGCCCGTAACGTCGATTTCGACAAGATTCGAGGGTCTCGTGAGTTCGTCGAAGTTTCCGTTTAAAACACCAATGATTCGCTATTGCAGCCAAACTTCCGTGACTTTCTTGCTCGAAACGGTTGAAATGCATTCATTCCGTGCAAATGAAGGAATTTCATGCATTTCGACCGATCGCGAACGGTTTGGTCGCTCGCAACATCGATTTCGACCAAATTCGTCGAATCTTCGTTCCCAGCTACAAAAATGGTTGTTTCTGGTTGGAAACGTGTGAAAAACCTTAGTTTCATCTAACTAGGTGTGATTCTTTCAAAATCGAGCATTTCGAACTAACCGTTGACCCGTCACGTCGATTTCGACAAGATTCGAGGGTATCGTGAGTTCGTCGAAGTTTCCGTTCAAAACACCAATGATTCGCTATTGCAGCCAAACTTCCGTAACTTTCTCGCTCGAAACGGTTGAAATGCATTCATTCCGTGCAAATGAAGGAATTTCATGCATTTCGACCGATCGCGAACGGTTTGGTCGCTCGCAATATCGATTTCGACCAAATTCGTCGAATCTTCGTTCCCAGCTACAAAAATGGTTGTTTCTGGTTGGAAACGTGTGAAAAACCTTAGTTTAATCCAACTATGTGTGATTCTTGCAAAATCGAGCATTTCCAACTAACCGTTCGCCCGTAACGTCGATTTCGACAAGATTCGAGGGTATCGTGAGTTCGTCGAAGTTTCCGTTCAAAACACCAATGATTCGCTATTGCAGCCAAACTCTCGTGACTTTCTTGCTCGAAACGGTTGAAATGCATTCATTCCGTGCAAATGAAGGAATTTCATGCATTTCGACCGATCGCGAACGGTTTGGTCGTTCGCAACATCGATTTCGACCAAATTCGTCGAATCTTCGTTCCCAGCTATAAAAATGGTTGTTTCTGGTTGGAAACGTGTGAAAAACCTTAGTTTCATCCAACTATGTGTGATTCTTTCAAAATCGATCATTTCGAACTAACCGTTCGCCCGTAACGTCGATACCGACAAGATTCGAGGGTCTTGTGAGTTCGTCGGAGTTTCCGTTTAAAACACCAATGATTCGCTATTGCAGCCAGACTTCCGTGACTTTCTTGCTCGAAACGGTTACAATGCGTTTATTCCGTGCAAATGAAGGAATTTCATGCATTTCGACCGATCGCGAACGGTTTGGTCGCTCGTAATATCGATTTCGACCAAATTCGTCGAATCTTCGTTCCCAGCTACAAAAATGGTTGTTTCTGGTTGGAAACGTGTGAAAATCCTTGGTTTCATCTAACTATGTGTGATTCTTTCAAAATCGAGCATTTCGAACTAACCGTTGACCCGTCACGTCGATTTCGACAAGATTCGAGGGTATCTCGAGTTCGTCGAAGTTTCCGTTCAAAACACCAATGATTCGCTATTGCAGCCAAACTTCCGTAACTTTCTCGCTCGAAACGGTTGAAATGCGTTCATTCCGTGCGAATAAAGGAATTTCATGCATTTCGACCGGTCGCGAACGATTTGGTCGCTCGCACTATCGATTTCGACCAAATTCGTCGAATCTTCGTTCCCAGCTACAAAAATGGTTGTTTCTGGTTGGAAACGTGTGAAAAACCTTAGTTTCATCCAACTATGTGTGATTCTTGCAAAATCGAGCATTTCCAACTAACCGTTCGCCCGTAACGTCGATTTCGACAAGATTCGAGGGTATCGTGAGTTCGTCGAAGTTTCCGTTCAAAACACCAATGATTCGCTATTGCAGCCAAACTCCCGTGACTTTCTTGATCGAAACGGTTGAAATGCATTCATTCCGTGCAAATGAAGGAATTTCATGCATTTCGACCGATCGCGAACGGTTTGGTCGTTCGCAACATCGATTTCGACCAAATTCGTCGAATCTTCGTTCCCAGCTATAAAAATGGTTGTTTCTGGTTGGAAACGTGTGAAAAACCTTAGTTTCATCCAACTATGTGTGATTCTTTCAAAATCGAGCATTTCGAACTAACCGTTCGCCCGTAACGTCGATTCCGACAAGATTCGAGGGTCTTGTGAGTTCGTCGGAGTTTCCGTTTAAAACACCAATGATTCGCTATTGCAGCCAGACTTCCGTGACTTCCTTGCTCGAAACGGTTAAAATGTGTTCATTCCGTGCAAGTGAAGGAATTTCATGCATTTCGACCGATCGCGAACGATTTAGTCGCTCGTAATATCGATTTCGACCAAATTCGTCGAATCTTCGTTCCCAGCTACAAAAATGGTTTTTTCTGGTTGGAAACGTGTGAAAAACCTTAGTTTCATCCAACTATATGTGATTCTTGCAAAATCGAGCATTTCCAACTACCCGTTCGCCCGTAACGTCGATTTCGACAAGATTCGAGGGTATCGTGAGTTCGTCGAAGTTTCCGTTCAAAACACCAATGATTCGCTATTGCAGCCAAACTTCCGTGATTTTCTTGCTCGAAACGGTTGAAATGCATTCATTCCGTGCAAATGAAGGAATTTCATGCATTTCGACCGATCGCGAACGGTTTGGTCGCTCGCAACATCGATTTCGACCAAATTCGTCGAATCTTTGTTCCCAGCTACAAAAATGGTTGTTTCTGGTTGGAAACGTGTGAAAAACCTTAGTTTCATCCAACTATGTGTGATTCTTGCAAAATCGAGCATTTCCAACTAACCGTTCGCCCGTAACGTCGATTTCGACAAGATTCGAGGGTATCGTGAGTTCGTCGAAGTTTCCGTTCAAAACACCAATGATTCGCTATTGCAGCCAAACTTCCGTGACTTTCTTGCTCGAAACGGTTGAAATGCATTCATTCCGTGCAAATGAAGGAATTTCATGCATTGCGACCGATCGCGAACGGTTTGGTCGCTCGCAATATCGATTTCGACCAAATTCGTCGAATCTTCGTTCCGAGCTACAAAAATGGTTGTTTCTGGTTGGAAACGTGTGAAAAACCTTAGTTTCATCCAACTATGTGTGATTCTTGCAAAATCGAGCATTTCCAACTAACCGTTCGCCCGTAACGTCGATTTCGACAAGATTCGAGGGTATCGTGAGTTCGTCGAAGTTTCCGTTCTAAACACCAATGATTCGCTATTGCAGCCAAACTTCCGTGACTTTCTTGCTCGAAACGGTTGAAATGCATTCATTCCGTGCAAATGAAGGAATTTTATGCATTTCGACCGATCGCGAACGGTTTGGTCGTTCGCAACATCGATTTCGACGAAATTCGTCGAATCTTCGTTCCCAGCTACAAAAATGGTTGTTTCTGGTTGGAAACGTGTGAAAAACCTTAGTTTCATCCAACTATGTGTGATTCTGGCAAAATCGAGAATTTCCAACTACCCGTTCGCCCGTAACGTCGATTTCGACACGATTCGAGGGTATCGTGAGTTCGTCGAAGTTTCCGTTCAAAACACCAATGATTCGCTATTGCAGCCAAACTCCCGTGACTTTCTTGCTCGAAACGGTTGAAATGCATTCATTCCGTGCAAATGAAGGAATTTCATGTATTTCGACCGATCGCGAACGGTTTGGTCGCTCGCAACATCGATTTCGACCAAATTCGTCGAATCTTCGTTCCCAGCTACAAAAATGGTAGTTTCTGGTTGGAAACGTATAAAAAGCTTTAGTTTCATTCAACTATGTGTGATTCTTGCAAAATCGAGCATTTCCAACTAACCGTTCGCCCGTAACGTCGATTTCGACAAGATTCGAGGGTATCGTGAGTTCGTCGAAGTTTCCGTTCAAAACACCAATGATTCGCTATTGCAGCCAAACTTCCGTGACTTTCTTGCTCGAAACGGTTGAAATGCATTCATTCCGTGCAAATGATCGAATTTCATGCATTTCGACCGATCGCGAACGGTTTGGTCGTTCGCAACATCGATTTCGACCAAATTCGTCGAATCTTCGTTCCCAGCTACAAAAATGGTTGTTTCTGGTTGGAAACGTGTGAAAAACCTTAGTTTCATCCAACTATGTGTGATTCTTTCAAAATCGATCATTTCGAACTAACCGTTCGCCCGTAACGTCGATTTCGACAAGATTCGAGGGTCTCGTGAGTTCGTCGAAGTTTCCGTTTAAAACACCAATGATTCGCTATTGCAGCCAAACTTCCGTGACTTTCTTGCTCGAAACGGTTGAAATGCATTCATTCCGTGCAAATGAAGGAATTTCATGCATTTCGACCGATCGCGAACGGTTTGGTCGCTCGCAACATCGATTTCGACCAAATTCGTCGAATCTTCGTTCCCAGCTACAAAAATGGTTGTTTCTGGTTGGAAACGTGTGAAAAACCTTAGTTTCATCTAACTAGGTGTGATTCTTTCAAAATCGAGCATTTCGAACTAACCGTTGACCCGTCACGTCGATTTCGACAAGATTCGAGGGTATCGTGAGTTCGTCGAAGTTTCCGTTCAAAACACCAATGATTCGCTATTGCAGCCAAACTTCCGTAACTTTCTCGCTCGAAACGGTTGAAATGCGTTCATTCCGTGCGAATGAAGGAATTTCATGCATTTCGACCGGTCGCGAACGGTTTGGTCGCTCGCAATATCGATTTCGACCAAATTCGTCGAATCTTCGTTCCCAGCTACAAAAATGGTTGTTTCTGGTTGGAAACGTGTGAAAACCTTAGTTCCATCCAACTATGTGTGATTCTTGCAAAATCGAGCATTTCGAACTAACCGTTGACCCGTAACGTCGATTTCGACAAGATTCGAGGGTATCGTGAGTTCGTCGAAGTTTCCGTTCAAAACACCAATGATTCGCTATTGCAGCCAAACTCTCGTGACTTCCTTGCTCGAAACGGTTCGAATGCATTCATTCCGTGCAAATGAAGGAATTTCATGCATTTCGACCGATCGCGAACGGTTTGGTCGTTCGCAACATCGATTTCGACCAAATTCGTCGAATCTTCGTTCCCAGCTATAAAAATGGTTGTTTCTGGTTGGAAACGTGTGAAAAACCTTAGTTTCATCCAACTATGTGTGATTCTTTCAAAATCGAGCATTTCGAACTGACCGTTCGCCCGTAACGTCGATTCCGACAAGATTCGAGGGTCTTGTGAGTTCGTCGGAGTTTCCGTTTAAAACACCAATGATTCGCTATTGCAGCCAGACTTCCGTGACTTTCTTGCTCGAAACGGTTAAAATGCGTTCATTTCGTGCAAATGAAGGAATTTCATGCATTTCGACCGATCGCGAACGGTTTGGTCGCTCGTAATATCGATTTCGACCAAATTCGTCGAATCTTCGTTCCCAGCTACAAAAATGGTTGTTTCTGGTTGGAAACGTGTGAAAAACCTTAGTTTCATCCAACTATGTGTGATTCTTGCAAAATCGAGCATTTCCAACTACCCGTTCGCCCGTAACGTCGATTTCGACAAGATTCGAGGGTATCGTGAGTTCGTCGAAGTTTCCGTTCAAAACACCAATGATTCGCTATTGCAGCCAAACATCCGTAACTTTCTCGCTCGAAACGGTTGAAATGCGTTCATTCCGTGCGAATGAAGGAATTTCATGCATTTCGACCGGTCGCGAACGGTTTGGTCGCTCGCAATATCGATTTCGACCAAATTCGTCGAATCTTCGTTCCCAGCTACAAAAATGGTTGTTTCTGGTTGGAAACGTGTGAAAAACCTTAGTTTCATCCAACTATGTGTGATTCTTGCAAAATCGAGCATTTCCAACTAACCGTTCGCCCGTAACGTCGATTTCGACAAGATTCGAGGGTATCGTGAGTTCGTCGAAGTTTCCGTTCAAAACACCAATGATTCGCTATTGCAGCCAAACTCTCGTGACTTTCTTGCTCGAAACGGTTGAAATGCATTCATTCCGTGCAAATGAAGGAATTTCATGCATTTCGACCGATCGCGAACGGTTTGGTCGTTCGCAACATCGATTTCGACCAAATTCGTCGAATCTTCGTTCCCAGCTATAAAAATGGTTGTTTCTGGTTGGAAACGTGTGAAAACCTTAGTTTCATCCAACTATGTGTGATTCTTTCAAAATCGAGCATTTCGAACTGACCGTTCGCCCGTAACGTCGATTCCGACAAGATTCGAGGGTCTTGTGAGTTCGTCGGAGTTTCCGTTTAAAACACCAATGATTCGCTATTGCAGCCAGACTTCCGTGACTTTCTTGCTCGAAACGGTTAAAATGCGTTTATTCCGTGCAAATGAAGGAATTTCATGCATTTCGACCGATCGCGAACAGTTTGGTCGCTCGTAATATCGATTTCGACCAAATTCGTCGAATCTTCGTTCCCAGCTACAAAAATGGTTGTTTCTGGTTGGAAACGTGTGGAAATCCTTGGTTTCATCTAACTATGTGTGATTCTTTCAAAATCAAGCATTTCGAACTAACCGTTGACCCGTCACGTCGATTTCGACAAGATTCGAGGGTATCTCGAGTTCGTCGAAGTTTCCGTTCAAAACACCAATGATTCGCTATTGCAGCCAAACTTCCGTAACTTTCTCGCTCGAAACGGTTGAAATGCGTTCATTCCGTGCGAATAAAGGAATTTCATGCATTTCGACCGGTCGCGAACGGTTTGGTCGCTCGCAATATCGATTTCGACCAAATTCGTCGAATCTTCGTTCCCAGCTACAAAAATGGTTGTTTCTGGTTGGAAACGTGTGAAAAACCTTAGTTTCATCCAACTATGTGTGATTCTTGCAAAATCGAGCATTTCCAACTAACCGTTCGCCCGTAACGTCGATTTCGACAAGATTCGAGGGTATCGTGAGTTCGTCGAAGTTTCCGTTCAAAACACCAATGATTCGCTATTGCAGCCAAACTCCCGTGACTTTCTTGCTCGAAACGGTTGAAATGCATTCATTCCGTGCAAATGAAGGAATTTCATGCATTTCGACCGATCGCGAACGGTTTGGTCGTTCGCAACATCGATTTCGACCAAATTCGTCGAATCTTCGTTCCCAGCTATAAAAATGGTTGTTTCTGGTTGGAAACGTGTGAAAAACCTTAGTTTCATCCAACTATGTGTGATTCTTTCAAAATCGAGCATTTCGAACTAACCGTTCGCCCGTAACGTCGATTCCGACAAGATTCGAGGGTCTTGTGAGTTCGTCGGAGTTTCCGTTTAAAACACCAATGATTCGCTATTGCAGCCAGACTTCCGTGACTTTCTTGCTCGAAACGGTTAAAATGCGTTCATTCCGTGCAAGTGAAGGAATTTCATGCATTTCGACCGATCGCGAACGATTTAGTCGCTCGTAATATCGATTTCGACCAAATTCGTCGAATCTTCGTTCCCAGCTACAAAAATGGTTGTTTCTGGTTGGAAACGTGTGAAAAACCTTAGTTTCATCCAACTATGTGTGATTCTTGCAAAATCGAGCATTTCCAACTAACCGTTCGCCCGTAACGTCGATTCCGACAAGATTCGAGGGTATCGTGAGTTCGTCGAAGTTTCCGTTCAAAACACCAATGATTCGCTATTGCAGCCAAACTTCCGTGACTTTCTTGCTCGAAACGGTTGAAATGCATTCATTCCGTGCAAATGAAGGAATTTCATGCATTTCGACCGATCGCGAACGGTTTGGTCGCTCGCAATATCGATTTCGACCAAATTCGTCGAATCTTCGTTCCCAGCTACAAAAATGGTTGTTTCTGGTTGGAAACGTGTGAAAAACCTTAGTTTCATCCAACTATGTGTGATTCTTGCAAAATCGAGCATTTCCAACTAACCGTTCGCCCGTAACGTCGATTTCGACAAGATTCGAGGCTATCGTGAGTTCGTCGAAGTTTCCGTTCTAAACACCAATGATTCGCTATTGCAGCCAGACTTCCGTGACTTTCTTGCTCGAAACGGTTGAAATGCATTCATTCCGTGCAAATGAAGGAATTTTATGCATTTCGACCGATCGCGAACGGTTTGGTCGTTCGCAACATCGATTTCGACGAAATTTGTCGAATCTTCGTTCCCAGCTACAAAAATGGTTGTTTCTGGTTGGAAACGTGTGAAAAACCTTAGTTTCATCCAACTATGTGTGATTCTTGCAAAATCGAGAATTTCCAACTACCCGTTCGCCCGTAACGTCGATTTCGACAAGATTCGAGGGTATCGTGAGTTCGTCGAAGTTTCCGTTCAAAACACCAATGATTCGCTATTGCAGCCAAACTCCCGTGACTTTCTTGCTCGAAACGGTTGAAATGCATTCATTCCGTGCAAATGGAGGAATTTCATGCATTTCGACCGATCGCGAACGGTTTGGTCGTTCGCAACATCGATTTCGACCAAATTCGTCGAATCTTCGTTCCCAGCTATAAAAATGGTTGTTTCTGGTTGGAAACGTGTGAAAAACCTTAGTTTCATCCAACTATGTGTGATTCTTTCAAAATCGAGCATTTCGAACTAACCGTTCGCCCGTAACGTCGATTCCGACAAGATTCGAGGGTCTTGTGAGTTCGTCGAAGTTTCCGTTCAAAACACCAATGATTCGCTATTGCAGCCAAACTTCCGTAACTTTCTCGCTCGAAACGGTTGAAATGCGTTCATTCCGTGCGAATAAAGGAATTTCATGCATTTCGACCGGTCGCGAACGGTTTGGTCGCTCGCAATATCGATTTCGACCAAATTCGTCGAATCTTCGTTCCCAGCTACAAAAATGGTTGTTTCTGGTTGGAAACGTGTGAAAAACCTTAGTTTCATCGAACTATGTGTGATTCTTGCAAAATCGAGCATTTCCAACTAACCGTTCGCCCGTAACGTCGATTTCGACAAGATTCGAGGGTATCGTGAGTTCGTCGAAGTTTCCGTTCAAAACACCAATGATTCGCTATTGCAGCCAAACTCCCGTGACTTTCTTGCTCGAAACGGTTGAAATGCATTCATTCCGTGCAAATGAAGGAATTTCATGCATTTCGACCGATCGCGAACGGTTTGGTCGTTCGCAACATCGATTTCGACCAAATTCGTCGAATCTTCGTTCCCAGCTATAAAAATGGTTGTTTCTGGTTGGAAACGTGTGAAAAACCTTAGTTTCATCCAACTATGTGTGATTCTTTCAAAATCGAGCATTTCGAACTAACCGTTCGCCCGTAACGTCGATTCCGACAAGATTCGAGGGTCTTGTGAGTTCGTCGGAGTTTCCGTTTAAAACACCAATGATTCGCTATTGCAGCCAGACTTCCGTGACTTTCTTGCTCGAAACGGTTAAAATGCGTTCATTCCGTGCAAGTGAAGGAATTTCATGCATTTCGACCGATCGCGAACGATTTAGTCGCTCGTAATATCGATTTCGACCAAATTCGTCGAATCTTCGTTCCCAGCTACAAAAATGGTTTTTTCTGGTTGGAAACGTTTGAAAAACCTTAGTTTCATCCAACTATGTGTGATTCTTGCAAAATCGAGCATTTCCAACTACCCGTTCGCCCGTAACGTCGATTTCGACAAGATTCGAGGGTATCGTGAGTTCGTCGAAGTTTCCGTTCAAAACACCAATGATTCGCTATTGCAGCCAAACTTCCGTGATTTTCTTGCTCGAAACGGTTGAAATGCATTCATTGCCGTGCAAATGAAGGAATTTCATGCATTTCGACCGATCGCGAACGGTTTGGTCGCTCGCAACATCGATTTCGACCAAATTCGTCGAATCTTTGTTCCCAGCTACAAAAATGGTTGTTTCTGGTTGGAAACGTGTGAAAAACCTTAGTTTCATCCAACTATGTGTGATTCTTGCAAAATCGAGCATTTCCAACTAACCGTTCGCCCGTAACGTCGATTCCGACAAGATTCGAGGGTATCGTGAGTTCGTCGAAGTTTCCGTTCAAAACACCAATGATTCGCTATTGCAGCCAAACTTCCGTGACTTTCTTGCTCGAAACGGTTGAAACGCATTCATTCCGTGCAAATAAAGGAATTTCATGCATTTCGACCGATCGCGAACGGTTTGGTCGCTCGCAATATCGATTTCGACCAAATTCGTCGAATCTTCGTTCCAGCTACAAAAATGGTTGTTTCTGGTTGGAAACGTGTGAAAAACCTTAGTTTCATCCAACTATGTGTGATTCTTGCAAAATCGAGCATTTCCAACTAACCGTTCGCCCGTAACGTCGATTTCGACAAGATTCGAGGCTATCGTGAGTTCGTCGAAGTTTCCGTTCTAAACACCAATGATTCGCTATTGCAGCCAGACTTCCGTGACTTTCTTGCTCGAAACGGTTGAAATGCATTCATTCCGTGCAAATGAAGGAATTTTATGCATTTCGACCGATCGCGAACGGTTTGGTCGTTCGCAACATCCGATTTCGACGAAATTCGTCGAATCTTCGTTCCCAGCTACAAAATGGTTGTTTCTGGTTGGAAACGTGTGAAAAACCTTAGTTTCATCCAACTATGTGTGATTCTTGCAAAATCGAGAATTTCCAACTACCCGTTCGCCCGTAACGTCGATTTCGACAAGATTCGAGGGTATCGTGAGTTCGTCGAAGTTTCCGTTCAAAACACCAATGATTCGCTATTGCAGCCAAACTCCCGTGACTTTCTTGCTCGAAACGGTTGAAATGCATCCATTCCGTGCAAATGAAGAAATTTCATGTATTTCGACCGATCGCGAACGGTTTGGTCGCTCGCAACATCGATTTCGACCAAATTCGTCGAATCTTCGTTCCCAGCTACAAAATGGTAGTTTCTGGTTGGAAACGTATGAAAAGCTTTCGTTTCATTCAACTATGTGTGATTCTTGCAAAATCGAGCATTTCCAACTAACCGTTCGCCCGTAACGTCGATTTCGACAAGATTCGAGGGTATCGTGAGTTCGTCGAAGTTTCCGTTCAAAACACCAATGATTCGCTATTGCAGCCAAACTTCCGTGACTTTCTTGCTCGAAACGGTTGAAATGCATTCATTTCGTGCAAATGATCGAATTTCATGCATTTCGACCGATCGCGAACGGTTTGGTCGTTCGCAACATCGATTTCGACCAAATTCGTCGAATCTTCGTTCCCAGCTACAAAAATGGTTGTTTCTGGTTGGAAACGTGTGAAAAACCTTAGTTTCATCCAACTATGTGTGATTCTTTCAAAATCGATCATTTCGAACTAACCGTTCGCCCGTAACGTCGATTTCGACAAGATTCGAGGGTCTCGTGAGTTCGTCGAAGTTTCCGTTTAAAACACCAATGATTCGCTATTGCAGCCAAACTTCCGTGACTTTCTTGCTCGAAACGGTTGAAATGCATTCATTCCGTGCAAATGAAGGAATTTCATGCATTTCGACCGATCGCGAACGGTTTGGTCGCTCGCAACATCGATTTTGACGAAATTCGTCGAATCTTCGTTCCCAGCTACAAAAATGGTTGTTTCTGGTTGGAAACGTGTGAAAAACCTTAGTTTCATCTAACTAGGTGTGATTCTTTCAAAATCGAGCATTTCGAACTAACCGTTGACCCGTCACGTCGATTTCGACAAGATTCGAGGGTATCGTGAGTTCGTCGAAGTTTCCGTTCAAAACACCAATGATTCGCTATTGCAGCCAAACTTCCGTAACTTTCTCGCTCGAAACGGTTGGAATGCGTTCATTCCGTGCGAATGAAGGAATTTCATGCATTTCGACCGGTCGCGAACGGTTTGGTCGCTCGCAATATCGATTTCGACCAAATTCGTCGAATCTTCGTTCCCAGCTACAAAAATGGTTGTTTCTGGTTGGAAACGTGTGAAAACCTTAGTTTCATCCAACTATGTGTGATTCTTGCAAAATCGAGCATTTCGAACTAACCGTTGACCCGTAACGTCGATTTCGACAAGATTCGAGGGTATCGTGAGTTCGTCGAAGTTTCCGTTCAAAACACCAATGATTCGCTATTGCAGCCAAACTCTCGTGACTTTCTTGCTCGAAACGGTTCAAATGCATTCATTCCGTGCAAATGAAGGAATTTCATGCATTTCGACCGATCGCGAACGGTTTGGTCGTTCGCAACATCGATTTCGACCAAATTCGTCGAATCTTCGTTCCCAGCTATAAAAATGGTTGTTTCTGGTTGGAAACGTGTGAAAAACCTTAGTTTCATCCAACTATGTGTGATTCTTTCAAAATCGAGCATTTCGAACTGACCGTTCGCCCGTAACGTCGATTCCGACAAGATTCGAGGGTCTTGTGAGTTCGTCGGAGTTTCCGTTTAAAACACCAATGATTCGCTATTGCAGCCAGACTTCCGTGACTTTCTTGCTCGAAACGGTTAAAATGCGTTCATTCCGTGCAAATGAAGGAATTTCATGCATTTCGACCGATCGCGAACGGTTTGGTCGCTCGTAATATCGATTTCGACCAAATTCGTCGAATCTTCGTTCCCAGCTACAAAAATGGTTGTTTCTGGTTGGATACGTGTGAAAAACCTTAGTTTCATCCAACTATGTGTGATTCTTGCAAAATCGAGCATTTCCAACTACCCGTTCGCCCGTAACGTCGATTTCGACAAGATTCGAGGGTATCGTGAGTTCGTCGAAGTTTCCGTTCAAAACACCAATGCTTCGCTATTGCAGCCAAACTTCCGTAACTTTTTCGCTCGAAACGGTTGAAATGCGTTCATTCCGTGCAAATGAAGGAATTTCATGCATTTCGACCGATCGCGAACGGTTTGGTCGTTCGCAACATCGATTTCGACCAAATTCGTCGAATCTTCGTTCCCAGCTACAAAAATGGTTGTTTCTGGTTGGAAACGTGTGAAAAACCTTAGTTTCATCCAACTATGTGTGATTCTTGCAAAATCGAGCATTTCCAACTACCCGTTCGCCCGTAACGTCGATTTCGACAAGATTCGAGGGTATCGTGAGTTCGTCGAAGTTTCCGTTCAAAACACCAATGATTCGCTATTGCAGCCAAACTTCCGTAACTTTTTCGCTCGAAACGGTTGAAATGCGTTCATTCCGTGCGAATGAAGGAATTTCATGCATTTCGACCGGTCGCGAACGGTTTGGTCGCTCGCAATATCGATTTCGACCAAATTCGTCGAATCTTCGTTCCCAGCTACAAAAATGGTTGTTTCTGGTTGGAAACGTGTGAAAAACCTTAGTTTCATCCAACTATGTGTGATTCTTGCAAAATCGAGCATTTCCAACTAACCGTTCGCCCGTAACGTCGATTTCGACAAGATTCGAGGGTATCGTGAGTTCGTCGAAGTTTCCGTTCAAAACACCAATGATTCGCTATTGCAGCCAAACTCTCGTGACTTTCTTGCTCGAAACGGTTGAAATGCATTCATTGCGTGCAAATGAAGGAATTTCATGCATTTCGACCGATCGCGAACGGTTTGGTCGCTCGCAACATCGATTTCGACCAAATTCGTCGAATCTTTGTTCCCAGCTACAAAAATGGTTGTTTCTGGTTGGAAACGTGTGAAAAACCTTAGTTTCATCCAACTATGTGTGATTCTTGCAAAATCGAGCATTTCCAACTAACCGTTCGCCCGTAACGTCGATTCCGACAAGATTCGAGGGTATCGTGAGTTCGTCGAAGTTTCCGTTCAAAACACCAATGATTCGCTATTGCAGCCAAACTTCCGTGACTTTCTTGCTCGAAACGGTTGAAACGCATTCATTCCGTGCAAATGAAGGAATTTCATGCATTTCGACCGATCGCGAACGGTTTGGTCGCTCGCAATATCGATTTCGACCAAATTCGTCGAATCTTCGTTCCCAGCTACAAAAATGGTTGTTTCTGGTTGGAAACGTGTGAAAAACCTTAGTTTCATCCAACTATGTGTGATTCTTGCAAAATCGAGCATTTCCAACTAACCGTTCGCCCGTAACGTCGATTTCGACAAGATTCGAGGCTATCGTGAGTTCGTCGAAGTTTCCGTTCTAAACACCAATGATTCGCTATTGCAGCCAGACTTCCGTGACTTTCTTGCTCGAAACGGTTGAAATGCATTCATTCCGTGCAAATGAAGGAATTTTATGCATTTCGACCGATCGCGAACGGTTTGGTCGTTCGCAACATCGATTTCGACGAAATTCGTCGAATCTTCGTTCCCAGCTACAAAAATGGTTGTTTCTGGTTGGAAACGTGTGAAAAACCTTAGTTTCATCCAACTATTTGTGATTCTTGCAAAATCGAGAATTTCCAACTACCCGTTCGCCCGTAACGTCGATTTCGACAAGATTCGAGGGTATCGTGAGTTCGTCGAAGTTTCCGTTCAAAACACCAATGATTCGCTATTGCAGCCAAACTCCCGTGACTTTCTTGCTCGAAACGGTTGAAATGCATCCATTCCGTGCAAATGAAGAAATTTCATGTATTTCGACCGATCGCGAACGGTTTGGTCGCTCGCAACATCGATTTCGACCAAATTCGTCGAATCTTCGTTCCCAGCTACAAAAATGGTTGTTTCTGGTTGGAAACGTGTGAAAAACCTTAGTTTCATCCAACTATGTGTGATTCTTGCAAAATCGAGCATTTCCAACTAACCGTTCGCCCGTAACGTCGATTTCGACAAGATTCGAGGGTATCGTGAGTTCGTCGAAGTTTCCGTTCAAAACACCAATGATTCGCTATTGCAGCCAAACTTCCGTGACTTTCTTGCTCGAAACGGTTGAAATGCATTCATTTCGTGCAAATGATCGAATTTCATGCATTTCGACCGATCGCGAACGGTTTGGTCGTTCGCAACATCGATTTCGACCAAATTCGTCGAATCTTCGTTCCCAGCTACAAAAATGGTTGTTTCTGGTTGGAAACGTGTGAAAAACCTTAGTTTCATCCAACTATGTGTGATTCTTTCAAAATCGATCATTTCGAACTAACCGTTCGCCCGTAACGTCGATTTCGACAAGATTCGAGGGTCTCGTGAGTTCGTCGAAGTTTCCGTTTAAAACACCAATGATTCGCTATTGCAGCCAAACTTCCGTGACTTTCTTGCTCGAAACGGTTGAAATGCATTCATTCCGTGCAAATGAAGGAATTTCATGCATTTCGACCGATCGCGAACGGTTTGGTCGCTCGCAACATCGATTTTGACCAAATTCGTCGAATCTTCGTTCCCAGCTACAAAAATGGTTGTTTCTGGTTGGAAACGTGTGAAAAACCTTAGTTTCATCTAACTAGGTGTGATTCTTTCAAAATCGAGCATTTCGAACTAACCGTTGACCCGTCACGTCGATTTCGACAAGATTCGAGGGTATCGTGAGTTCGTCGAAGTTTCCGTTCAAAACACCAATGATTCGCTATTGCAGCCAAACTTCCGTAACTTTCTCGCTCGAAACGGTTGGAATGCGTTCATTCCGTGCGAATGAAGGAATTTCATGCATTTCGACCGGTCGCGAACGGTTTGGTCGCTCGCAATATCGATTTCGACCAAATTCGTCGAATCTTCGTTCCCAGCTACAAAAATGGTTGTTTCTGGTTGGAAACGTGTGAAAACCTTAGTTTCATCCAACTATGTGTGATTCTTGCAAAATCGAGCATTTCGAACTAACCGTTGACCCGTAACGTCGATTTCGACAAGATTCGAGGGTATCGTGAGTTCGTCGAAGTTTCCGTTCAAAACACCAATGATTCGCTATTGCAGCCAAACTCTCGTGACTTTCTTGCTCGAAACGGTTCAAATGCATTCATTCCGTGCAAATGAAGGAATTTCATGCATTTCGACCGATCGCGAACGGTTTGGTCGTTCGCAACATCGATTTCGACCAAATTCGTCGAATCTTCGTTCCCAGCTATAAAAATGGTTGTTTCTGGTTGGAAACGTGTGAAAAACCTTAGTTTCATCCAACTATGTGTGATTCTTTCAAAATCGAGCATTTCGAACTGACCGTTCGCCCGTAACGTCGATTCCGACAAGATTCGAGGGTCTTGTGAGTTCGTCGGAGTTTCCGTTTAAAACACCAATGATTCGCTATTGCAGCCAGACTTCCGTGACTTTCTTGCTCGAAACGGTTGAAATGCGTTCATTCCGTGCAAATGAAGGAATTTCATGCATTTCGACCGATCGCGAACGGTTTGGTCGCTCGTAATATCGATTTCGACCAAATTCGTCGAATCTTCGTTCCCAGCTACAAAAATGGTTGTTTCTGGTTGGATACGTGTGAAAAACCTTAGTTTCATCCAACTATGTGTGATTCTTGCAAAATCGAGCATTTCCAACTACCCGTTCGCCCGTAACGTCGATTTCGACAAGATTCGAGGGTATCGTGAGTTCGTCGAAGTTTCCGTTCAAAACACCAATGCTTCGCTATTGCAGCCAAACTTCCGTAACTTTTTCGCTCGAAACGGTTGAAATGCGTTCATTCCGTGCAAATGAAGGAATTTCATGCATTTCGACCGATCGCGAACGGTTTGGTCGTTCGCAACATCGATTTCGACCAAATTCGTCGAATCTTCGTTCCCAGCTACAAAAATGGTTGTTTCTGGTTGGAAACGTGTGAAAAACCTTAGTTTCATCCAACTATGTGTGATTCTTGCAAAATCGAGCATTTCCAACTACCCGTTCGCCCGTAACGTCGATTTCGACAAGATTCGAGGGTATCGTGAGTTCGTCGAAGTTTCCGTTCAAAACACCAATGATTCGCTATTGCAGCCAAACTTCCGTAACTTTTTCGCTCGAAACGGTTGAAATGCGTTCATTCCGTGCGAATGAAGGAATTTCATGCATTTCGACCGGTCGCGAACGGTTTGGTCGCTCGCAATATCGATTTCGACCAAATTCGTCGAATCTTCGTTCCCAGCTACAAAAATGGTTGTTTCTGGTTGGAAACGTGTGAAAAACCTTAGTTTCATCCAACTATGTGTGATTCTTGCAAAATCGAGCATTTCCAACTAACCGTTCGCCCGTAACGTCGATTTCGACAAGATTCGAGGGTATCGTGAGTTCGTCGAAGTTTCCGTTCAAAACACCAATGATTCGCTATTGCAGCCAAACTCTCGTGACTTTCTTGCTCGAAACGGTTGAAATGCATTCATTCCGTGCAAATGAAGGAATTTCATGCATTTCGACCGATCGCGAACGGTTTGGTCGTTCGCAACATCGATTTCGACCAAATTCGTCGAATCTTCGTTCCCAGCTATAAAAATGGTTGTTTCTGGTTGGAAACGTGTGAAAACCTTAGTTTCATTCAACTATGTGTGATTCTTTCAAAATCGAGCATTTCGAACTGACCGTTCGCCCGTAACGTCGATTCCGACAAGATTCGAGGGTCTTGTGAGTTCGTCGGAGTTTCCGTTTAAAACACCAATGATTCGCTATTGCAGCCAGACTTCCGTGACTTTCTTGCTCGAAACGGTTAAAATGCGTTTATTCCGTGCAAATGAAGGAATTTCATGCATTTCGACCGGTCGCGAACGGTTTGGTCGCTCGCAATATCGATTTCGACCAAATTCGTCGAATCTTCGTTCCCAGCTACAAAAATGGTTGTTTCTGGTTGGAAACGTGTGAAAAACCTTAGTTTCATCCAACTAGGTGTGATTCTTGCAAAATCGAGCATTTCCAACTAACCGTTCGCCCGTAACGTCGATTTCGACAAGATTCGAGGGTATCGTGAGTTCGTCGAAGTTTCCGTTCAAAACACCAATGATTCGCTATTGCAGCCAAACTTCCGTAACTTTCTCGCTCGAAACGGTTGGAATGCGTTCATTCCGTGCGAATGAAGGAATTTCATGCATTTCGACCGGTCGCGAACGGTTTGGTCGCTCGCAATATCGATTTCGACCAAATTCGTCGAATCTTCGTTCCCAGCTACAAAAATGGTTGTTTCTGGTTGGAAACGTGTGAAAACCTTAGTTTCATCCAACTATGTGTGATTCTTGCAAAATCGAGCATTTCGAACTAACCGTTGACCCGTAACGTCGATTTCGACAAGATTCGAGGGTATCGTGAGTTCGTCGAAGTTTCCGTTCAAAACACCAATGATTCGCTATTGCAGCCAAACTCTCGTGACTTTCTTGCTCGAAACGGTTCAAATGCGTTCATTCCGTGCGAATGAAGGAATTTCATGCATTTCGACCGGTCGCGAACGGTTTGGTCGCTCGCAATATCGATTTCGACCAAATTCGTCGAATCTTCGTTCCCAGCTACAAAAATGGTTGTTTCTGGTTGGAAACGTGTGAAAAACCTTAGTTTCATCCAACTATGTGTGATTCTTGCAAAATCGAGCATTTCCAACTAACCGTTCGCCCGTAACGTCGATTTCGACAAGATTCGAGGGTATCGTGAGTTCGTCGAAGTTTCCGTTCAAAACACCAATGATTCGCTATTGCAGCCAAACTCTCGTGACTTTCTTGCTCGAAACGGTTGAAATGCATTCATTGCGTGCAAATGAAGGAATTTCATGCATTTCGACCGATCGCGAACGGTTTGGTCGCTCGCAACATCGATTTCGACCAAATTCGTCGAATCTTTGTTCCCAGCTACAAAAATGGTTGTTTCTGGTTGGAAACGTGTGAAAAACCTTAGTTTCATCCAACTATGTGTGATTCTTGCAAAATCGAGCATTTCCAACTAACCGTTCGCCCGTAACGTCGATTCCGACAAGATTCGAGGGTATCGTGAGTTCGTCGAAGTTTCCGTTCAAAACACCAATGATTCGCTATTGCAGCCAAACTTCCGTGACTTTCTTGCTCGAAACGGTTGAAACGCATTCATTCCGTGCAAATGAAGGAATTTCATGCATTTCGACCGATCGCGAACGGTTTGGTCGCTCGCAATATCGATTTCGACCAAATTCGTCGAATCTTCGTTCCCAGCTACAAAAATGGTTGTTTCTGGTTGGAAACGTGTGAAAAACCTTAGTTTCATCCAACTATGTGTGATTCTTGCAAAATCGAGCATTTCCAACTAACCGTTCGCCCGTAACGTCGATTTCGACAAGATTCGAGGCTATCGTGAGTTCGTCGAAGTTTCCGTTCTAAACACCAATGATTCGCTATTGCAGCCAGACTTCCGTGACTTTCTTGCTCGAAACGGTTGAAATGCATTCATTCCGTGCAAATGAAGGAATTTTATGCATTTCGACCGATCGCGAACGGTTTGGTCGTTCGCAACATCGATTTCGACGAAATTCGTCGAATCTTCGTTCCCAGCTACAAAAATGGTTGTTTCTGGTTGGAAACGTGTGAAAAACCTTAGTTTCATCCAACTATTTGTGATTCTTGCAAAATCGAGAATTTCCAACTACCCGTTCGCCCGTAACGTCGATTTCGACAAGATTCGAGGGTATCGTGAGTTCGTCGAAGTTTCCGTTCAAAACACCAATGATTCGCTATTGCAGCCAAACTCCCGTGACTTTCTTGCTCGAAACGGTTGAAATGCATCCATTCCGTGCAAATGAAGAAATTTCATGTATTTCGACCGATCGCGAACGGTTTGGTCGCTCGCAACATCGATTTCGACCAAATTCGTCGAATCTTCGTTCCCAGCTACAAAAATGGTAGTTTCTGGTTGGAAACGTATGAAAAGCTTTCGTTTCATTCAACTATGTGTGATTCTTGCAAAATCGAGCATTTCCAACTAACCGTTCGCCCGTAACGTCGATTTCGACAAGATTCGAGGGTATCGTGAGTTCGTCGAAGTTTCCGTTCAAAACACCAATGATTCGCTATTGCAGCCAAACTTCCGTGACTTTCTTGCTCGAAACGGTTGAAATGCATTCATTTCGTGCAAATGATCGAATTTCATGCATTTCGACCGATCGCGAACGGTTTGGTCGTTCGCAACATCGATTTCGACCAAATTCGTCGAATCTTCGTTCCCAGCTACAAAAATGGTTGTTTCTGGTTGGAAACGTGTGAAAAACCTTAGTTTCATCCAACTATGTGTGATTCTTTCAAAATCGATCATTTCGAACTAACCGTTCGCCCGTAACGTCGATTTCGACAAGATTCGAGGGTCTCGTGAGTTCGTCGAAGTTTCCGTTTAAAACACCAATGATTCGCTATTGCAGCCAAACTTCCGTGACTTTCTTGCTCGAAACGGTTGAAATGCATTCATTCCGTGCAAATGAAGGAATTTCATGCATTTCGACCGATCGCGAACGGTTTGGTCGCTCGCAACATCGATTTTGACCAAATTCGTCGAATCTTCGTTCCCAGCTACAAAAATGGTTGTTTCTGGTTGGAAACGTGTGAAAAACCTTAGTTTCATCTAACTAGGTGTGATTCTTTCAAAATCGAGCATTTCGAACTAACCGTTGACCCGTCACGTCGATTTCGACAAGATTCGAGGGTATCGTGAGTTCGTCGAAGTTTCCGTTCAAAACACCAATGATTCGCTATTGCAGCCAAACTTCCGTAACTTTCTCGCTCGAAACGGTTGGAATGCGTTCATTCCGTGCGAATGAAGGAATTTCATGCATTTCGACCGGTCGCGAACGGTTTGGTCGCTCGCAATATCGATTTCGACCAAATTCGTCGAATCTTCGTTCCCAGCTACAAAAATGGTTGTTTCTGGTTGGAAACGTGTGAAAACCTTAGTTTCATCCAACTATGTGTGATTCTTGCAAAATCGAGCATTTCGAACTAACCGTTGACCCGTAACGTCGATTTCGACAAGATTCGAGGGTATCGTGAGTTCGTCGAAGTTTCCGTTCAAAACACCAATGATTCGCTATTGCAGCCAAACTCTCGTGACTTTCTTGCTCGAAACGGTTCAAATGCATTCATTCCGTGCAAATGAAGGAATTTCATGCATTTCGACCGATCGCGAACGGTTTGGTCGTTCGCAACATCGATTTCGACCAAATTCGTCGAATCTTCGTTCCCAGCTATAAAAATGGTTGTTTCTGGTTGGAAACGTGTGAAAAACCTTAGTTTCATCCAACTATGTGTGATTCTTTCAAAATCGAGCATTTCGAACTGACCGTTCGCCCGTAACGTCGATTCCGACAAGATTCGAGGGTCTTGTGAGTTCGTCGGAGTTTCCGTTTAAAACACCAATGATTCGCTATTGCAGCCAGACTTCCGTGACTTTCTTGCTCGAAACGGTTGAAATGCGTTCATTCCGTGCAAATGAAGGAATTTCATGCATTTCGACCGATCGCGAACGGTTTGGTCGCTCGTAATATCGATTTCGACCAAATTCGTCGAATCTTCGTTCCCAGCTACAAAAATGGTTGTTTCTGGTTGGATACGTGTGAAAAACCTTAGTTTCATCCAACTATGTGTGATTCTTGCAAAATCGAGCATTTCCAACTACCCGTTCGCCCGTAACGTCGATTTCGACAAGATTCGAGGGTATCGTGAGTTCGTCGAAGTTTCCGTTCAAAACACCAATGCTTCGCTATTGCAGCCAAACTTCCGTAACTTTTTCGCTCGAAACGGTTGAAATGCGTTCATTCCGTGCAAATGAAGGAATTTCATGCATTTCGACCGATCGCGAACGGTTTGGTCGTTCGCAACATCGATTTCGACCAAATTCGTCGAATCTTCGTTCCCAGCTACAAAAATGGTTGTTTCTGGTTGGAAACGTGTGAAAAACCTTAGTTTCATCCAACTATGTGTGATTCTTGCAAAATCGAGCATTTCCAACTACCCGTTCGCCCGTAACGTCGATTTCGACAAGATTCGAGGGTATCGTGAGTTCGTCGAAGTTTCCGTTCAAAACACCAATGATTCGCTATTGCAGCCAAACTTCCGTAACTTTTTCGCTCGAAACGGTTGAAATGCGTTCATTCCGTGCGAATGAAGGAATTTCATGCATTTCGACCGGTCGCGAACGGTTTGGTCGCTCGCAATATCGATTTCGACCAAATTCGTCGAATCTTCGTTCCCAGCTACAAAAATGGTTGTTTCTGGTTGGAAACGTGTGAAAAACCTTAGTTTCATCCAACTATGTGTGATTCTTGCAAAATCGAGCATTTCCAACTAACCGTTCGCCCGTAACGTCGATTTCGACAAGATTCGAGGGTATCGTGAGTTCGTCGAAGTTTCCGTTCAAAACACCAATGATTCGCTATTGCAGCCAAACTCTCGTGACTTTCTTGCTCGAAACGGTTGAAATGCATTCATTCCGTGCAAATGAAGGAATTTCATGCATTTCGACCGATCGCGAACGGTTTGGTCGTTCGCAACATCGATTTCGACCAAATTCGTCGAATCTTCGTTCCCAGCTATAAAAATGGTTGTTTCTGGTTGGAAACGTGTGAAAACCTTAGTTTCATTCAACTATGTGTGATTCTTTCAAAATCGAGCATTTCGAACTGACCGTTCGCCCGTAACGTCGATTCCGACAAGATTCGAGGGTCTTGTGAGTTCGTCGGAGTTTCCGTTTAAAACACCAATGATTCGCTATTGCAGCCAGACTTCCGTGACTTTCTTGCTCGAAACGGTTAAAATGCGTTTATTCCGTGCAAATGAAGGAATTTCATGCATTTCGACCGGTCGCGAACGGTTTGGTCGCTCGCAATATCGATTTCGACCAAATTCGTCGAATCTTCGTTCCCAGCTACAAAAATGGTTGTTTCTGGTTGGAAACGTGTGAAAAACCTTAGTTTCATCCAACTATGTGTGATTCTTGCAAAATCGAGCATTTCCAACTAACCGTTCGCCCGTAACGTCGATTTCGACAAGATTCGAGGGTATCGTGAGTTCGTCGAAGTTTCCGTTCAAAACACCAATGATTCGCTATTGCAGCCAAACTCTCGTGACTTTCTTGCTCGAAACGGTTGAAATGCATTCATTCCGTGCAAATGAAGGAATTTCATGCATTTCGACCGATCGCGAACGGTTTGGTCGTTCGCAACATCGATTTCGACCAAATTCGTCGAATCTTCGTTCCCAGCTATAAAAATGGTTGTTTCTGGTTGGAAACGTGTGAAAACCTTAGTTTCATTCAACTATGTGTGATTCTTTCAAAATCGAGCATTTCGAACTGACCGTTCGCCCGTAACGTCGATTCCGACAAGATTCGAGGGTCTTGTGAGTTCGTCGGAGTTTCCGTTTAAAACACCAATGATTCGCTATTGCAGCCAGACTTCCGTGACTTTCTTGCTCGAAACGGTTAAAATGCGTTTATTCCGTGCAAATGAAGGAATTTCATGCATGTGGGACCGGGCTCTTGGGCCTGTAGCGACGCGGCTGAAGCGCTGGACGAGAGTGGGGGGAAGACGACAAAATAGTTATCACCGAACCTCTGAGAGAGACACACGTTGAACGTTTTTATTTCTCATCGCATTTATTCAATTTAATTTATCCTATCGTAATAAAGTTTCTTTCCTTAATTTCTTATAATCGTTGGCTCGTGTCTAATTATTTTAATTCATTGAAACTCAGACCCTACATAAGGGGGCTCGTCCGGGATATTGAGATTCGAATTGAACGTTAGCGCGAACAAAGGTTTGAGAAAAAAAAAAACTTAAGTCGAAAGTCGTCAAGTCGTTACGTCGGAAGTCGTCAAGTCGAGAAGTCGTCACATCGAAAGTTGTCAAGTCGAAAAGTCGGTACGTCGAAAATCGTCAAGTCGAAAGTCGTCAAGTCGAGAAGTCGTCAAGTCGCAAGTTGTCGCGTTGAGAAAAAAAAACAATCAAGTGAAAAGCGGAGATTCGGGAAGCTCACAAAAGACATGAGAAGACACAATTATTAGTGGTAGATGGAATAATTATAAAAACGGTGAAACGAAACACAAAAAGTGAAACAAAGCCGAAAGATGGGGAGTGACAAAGAAGACGAAAGCGACGCGCAGTTACAGAAAAACAAGGGGGAGGGGGCGAACGTTGTGAAGGACAAAGACGGTCGGGCGAGCGCGAGTGAGAAGGACGGCGCGAAAACAAACCAAGCAAAGCAAGGCGCAATAAAAAAAGTACCAGTTTGGTCGACACCAGCACACAAGACGACGATAGTCCAGCTCAAAAAACAATTAGAGAAGATGGGTTTACCGACCACGGGTAGGAAGGCCGAGTTACTAGATCGGTTGAAACAGTGCGAAGAAGATAGTCAAGACGATGATGTCGGTACAGAAGGGAGCGAGGAAGAAGATGGCAAAGTATCGATCGGCTCTTGTCGTGAGAATTCCTCGGAAGACGACGGCGAAGCTGATGGTGACGTCAGAGTAAACACACGGAGCAGTCGACGAAATCGAACAGCTGAAAATCGACCGGTGTACAATACAGCGAGTTTGTTTACGATAAAAGACGTCGAGGGCAGTATCTCTCATTTTTCAGGGGATGACAAGTTCTCGGTGGAAAAGTGGATTGACGAGTTCGAGGATATGTCGACGTTGTTACAGTGGAACGATCTTCAAAAAGTTATTTACGCGAAAAAATTGTTAAAGGGCTCGGCGAGACAATACATTGCACTTCAGAAAGGCGTAACCTCGTGGGAGTTGATGAAGACGCGACTTTTGAGTGAGTTCGAAACGAAATTGAACAGTGCCATGGTGCATTCACAGCTGTCGAAGCGAAAGAGACAGCCGAAGCAATATGTTTACGCCATGAGCACAATCGCGAGTCAGGGTGACGTGGAAGAGGACGCCGTGATGCAGTATATAATCGACGGTATACACGATGAAGAAGCTGCAAAGACGATTTTGTACAGTGCGTGTACGATCAGCGAGCTCAGAAAAAATCTCGAGCGATACGATCGAATGAAAGAAAAAGCTGGTGATAAGACGCAAAAGGAGCGCGGAAAAAATAAGTTGAAAGTGTCATCGAGAGAAAACAAAAGTGATAAACAAAAAGGAGAAAGAGAGCAAAGGTGTTACGGGTGTGGTTCGGACGAACATCTGGCGCGAAATTGCCCAAATAAAGACGATGGACCAAAGTGTTTTAAATGTAACAAATTCGGGCACATCGCAGCGAAGTGTGACGGGCGCGGGAAAACGAAAGACGATAACGCGAAATCAGTTAACGTAGTGACGCAATCGGCGACGGATGACGAAATAGTCGTCGAATTAAACAACGTGAAAATACGCGCGATGATAGACACAGGTACAGAACATACGTTGCTGCGGTACGGTGAATACGAAAAAATCGGCAGCCCGCCGCTCCGAAAAAGCTCGAATACGTTCGAAGGGTTCGGTAGCGCGCGCGTCAAGGCGGTCGGAGTTTTCCGTGCGACGCTCGAAGTGTACGGCGATGAATATGACGGGGATATACACGTTATTCCCGACTACGCCATGAATCACGCTATGCTGGTGGGAAAAAGATTTACAAGACAGATGGAAATGATTATTCGAGGTGGTTTAATCACGATAAAAAAATTAACGTCGAACAAAGATCGAAGTGACAAGGATGAAAGCAGTAAGAAGAAAGAAGAAGACGAGACGAATGTTGAAGACGAGACCGATGACGACATCCCTCGCGAATTGAGATTCGTGAATCTGATCGAAAAGTTTGTAATCGACGTTGACCATCGACATCGAGAAGAGATCGAGGATATCATCGAGAATCACGTGCCGAAAAAAGAAGTAGTGACCGACGTCGAGACCAAGATTGTGCTGCAAGACGAAACACCAGTTAGTCTGAGACCTCGTCGATTGGCGGCTAAAGAAAAGACGATTTTGCATAAACAAGTCGAAGAATGGCTGAAAGAAGGCGTCATTCAACCCAGCAAAAGCAAATACTCGAGTCCAGTCGTAATCGTCCCGAAGAAGAACGGAGAATATCGAGTATGTATTGATTATCGACAATTGAACAAAAAGATAGCACGAGATCGATTTCCGATGCCACTCATCGACGATCGGATAGACGCACTCGCAGACGCGAGAGTATTTTCAGTACTCGATTTAAAAAATGGGTTCTTCCACGTTCCTGTTGCTGAAGAAAGTCGAAAGTATACGTCGTTCGTCACGCCGGATGGACAGTACGAGTTTGTCAAGACACCGTTCGGATTGTGCAACAGCCCGACGTCGTTTCTACGATTTATCGACGAAGTGTTTCGCGATTTAATTCGACGAAACGTAGTATTTACATACGTCGACGATTTGATTGTGCCAGGGAAAGACGAAAAAGAGGCTTTGGCGAATTTAAAAGAAACACTGGCGGTCGCAGCGGAACGAGGACTATCCATCAATTGGAAAAAGTGCGCATTCCTGAAACGCCGAGTCGAATATCTTGGCCATGTCATCGAAGAAGGTACCGTAGGGCCATCGCCGTCGAAGATGAAAGCCGTCAAGAATTTTCCGAAGCCAACGTCAAAAAAAGCGGTCCAGAGTTTTCTCGGGTTGACCGGGTATTTTCGGAAATTTGTCCGCGATTACTCCAAAATCGCAAAACCGTTGTCGGAGCTGTTAAAAAATAACCAGAGGTTCCGGATTGGAACAGAAGAAGAACAATCGTTTGAACGATTGAAACAGCTGTTGACGAGTGAACCGATATTGAGGATCTACCGACCAGACGCAATCACAGAGGTACACACTGATGCCAGCAAAGACGGTTATGGAGCTGCGCTTCTACAAAAAGGGGCGGAAGATGATCGTTTTCACGTCGTGTACTTCACCAGTCGAAAAACGTCTGACGCTGAGAAGAGACTGCACTCATACGAGCTCGAAGCTCTAGCAGTGGTCCAGGCGGTCAAGAAATTTCGAGTATACCTGCTCGGAATAAAGTTCACATTGGTAACTGATTGTTCGGCGCTCCAAAAAACGTTGAGCAAGATCGATATTTCACCGAAGGTCGCAAGATGGGCCTTGATGTTGGAGGAGTTCGAATACGAGGTGGAGCATCGCGCTGGGACTCGTCTCAAACACGTGGACGCACTGAGTCGATACCCAGTAATGATCGTCGAAGATAAAATTAGTCCGATGATTCGAAAGGAGCAAGACGACGAGGAGAGATTACGCGTGATCAAGAAGGTTCTGGAATCGGAGCCGTACGAAGACTATTCGTGTGAGAACGGAATCTTGATGAAACGAGTAGACGACAGAAATGTCGTTGTATTACCGAGCAGTATGCATCAAGAGGTCATACGCAAGGCACATGACAACGGTCACTTCGGTGTCAAAAAGATGTTCGAGAGTATTAAAGCCGAATACTATATCCCCAAGTTAAGGGAAAAGCTCGAGAGGTACGTGAGTTGTTGCGTACGGTGCATACTAGCCGAAGGAAAACGAGGGAAGACGGAAGGAGAGCTGCAAACGATACCGAAGGGAGACATTCCACTTTCGACGTATCACATCGATCACCTTGGGCCGATGACGGCGACTTCAAAGATGTACAAATATTTGTTTGTAATAGTCGATGGGTTTTTTAAGTTCGTTTGGATTTATCCAACGAAAACGACGAAGACGAGTGAAGTTTTAGATCGTTTGAAGAGCCAACAGAAGACGTTTGGAAACCCGAAGAGGATTGTCAGCGACCGTGGAACTGCATATACCTCCGCGGAATTCAGAGAATATTGCACAGGCGAAAATATCGAGCATGTGCTAATCACGACAGGTGTTCCAAGAGGCAACGGCCAAGTCGAACGGATAAATCGAATAATTATCCCGATTTTGACAAAATTAACTCAAGAGAATTCTGACCGATGGTATCGGTATGTCGACAAAGTACAATGTGCCATAAACAGCACTTATCAACGAAGTGTGGGTTTGAGCCCATTCGAAATACTCTTTGGAGTGAAAATGAGACAGAAAGACGATGTCGAAATACTCACATTAATCGAAAAGGAGACGATATTGCAATTTGACGAAGAACGAGAAGCTTTACGAGTTCTGGCGAAGGAGAATATTGGAAAAATTCAACAAGAAAATCGAAGGACGTACGATCGACGTTGCAAGTCGGCAACGAAATACCACGTGGGCGACTTAATTGCAATCAAAAGAACGCAATTTGGTCCAGGCTCGAAGTTGAGAAATAAGTTCTTGGGTCCATACAAAGTGACTCAAGTCAAGGGCAACGATCGATACGAGATGATTCGACAAACCGATGGGGAAGGTCCTCGAATTACCACGTCGTCAGCGGATCAGATGAAACCGTTCAAGGTTTATTCTCCGGAGACCGGAGATTTGCAGGAAAGGCCGAATGTGGGACCGGGCTCTCGGGCCTGTAGCGACGCGGCTGAAGCGCTGGACGAGAGTGGGGGGAAGACGACAAAATAGTTATCACCGAACCTCTGAGAGAGACACACGTTGAACGTTTTTATTTCTCATCGCATTTATTCAATTTAATTTATCCTATCGTAATAAAGTTTCTTTTCTTAATTTCTTATAATCGTTGGCTCGTGTCTAATTATTTTAATTCATTGAAACTCAGACCCTACATGCATTTCGACCGATCGCGAACGGTTTGGTCGCTCGCAACATCGATTTCGACCAAATTCGTCGAATCTTTGTTCCCAGCTACAAAAATGGTTGTTTCTGGTTGGGAACGTGTGAAAAACCTTAGTTTCATCCAACTATGTGTGATTCTTGCAAAATCGAGCATTTCGAACTAACCGTTCGCCCGTAACGTCGATTCCGACAAGATTCGAGGGTCTTGTGAGTTCGTCGGAGTTTCCGTTTAAAACACCAATGATTCGCTATTGCAGCCAGACTTTCGTGACTTTCTTGCTCGAAACGGTTAAAATGCGTTCATTCCGTGCGAATGAAGGAATTTCATGCATTTCGACCGATCGCGAACGGTTTGGTCGTTCGCAACATCGATTTCGACCAAATTCGTCGAATCTTCGTTCCCAGCTACAAAAATGGTTGTTTCTGGTTGGAAACGTGTGAAAAACCTTAGTTTCATCCAACTCTGTGTGATTCTTTCAAAATCGAGCATTTCGAACTAACCGTTGACCCGTAACGTCGATTCCGACAAGATTCGAGGGTCTCGTGAGTTCGTCGAAGTTTCCGTTCAAAACACTAATGATTCGCTATTGCAGCCAAACTTCCGTGACTTCCTTGCTCGAAACGGTTGAAATGCGTTCATTTCGTGCAAATGAAGGAATTTCATGCATTTCGACCGATCGCGAACGGTTTGGTCGCTCGCAACATCGATTTCGACCAAATTCGTCGAATCTTCGTTCCCAGCTACAAAAATGGTTGATTCTGGTTGGAAACGTGTGAAAAACCTCAGTTTCATCCAACTATGTGTGATTCTCGCGAAATCGAGCATTTCGAACTAACCGTTGATCCGTAACGTCGATTCCGACAAGATTCGAGGGTCTCGTGAGTTCGTTGAAGTTTCCGTTCAAAACACCAATGATTCGCTATTGCAGCCAAACTTCCGTGACTTTCTTGCTCGAAACGGTTTAAATGCATTTATTCCGTGCAAATGAAGGAATTTCATGCATTTCGACCGATCGCGAACGGTTTGGTCGTTCGCAACATCGATTCCGACCAAATTCATCGAATCTTCGTTCCCAGCTACAAAAATGGTTGTTTCTGGTTGGAAACGTGTGAAAAACCTTAGTTTCATCGAACTATGTGTGATTTTTGCAAAATCGAGCATTTCGAACGAACCGTTCGCCCGTAACGTCGATTTCGACAAGATTCGAGGGTATCGTGAGTTCGTCGAAGTTTCCGTTCAAAACACCAATGATTCGCTATTGCAGCCAAACTTCCGTGACTTTCTTGCTCGAAACGGTTGAAATGCGTTCATTTCGTGCAAATGAAGGAATTTCATGCATTTCGACCGATCGCGAACGGTTTGGTCGCTCGCAACATCGATTTCGACCAAATTCGTCGAATCTTCGTTCCCAGCTACAAAAATGGTTGTTTCTGGTTGGAAACGTGTGAAAAACCTCAGTTTCATCCAACTATGTGTGATTCTTTCAAAATCGAGCATTTCAAACGAACCGTTTGCCCGTAACGTCGATTTCGACAAGATTCGAGGGTATCGTGCGTTCGTCGAAGTTTCCGTTCAAAACACCAATGATTCGCTATTGCAGCCGAACTTCCGTGACTTTCTTGCTCGAAACGGTTGGAATGCGTTCATTCCGTGCAAATGAAGGAATTTCATGCATTTCGACCGATCGCGAACGGTTTGGTCGCTCGCAACATCGATTTCGACCAAATTCGTCGAATCTTCGTTCCCAGCTACAAAAATGGTTGTTTCTGGTTGGAAACGTGTGAAAAGCCTTAGTTTCATCCAACTATGTGTGATTTTTGCAAAATCGAGCATTTCGAACGAACCGTTCGCCCGTAACGTCGATTTCGACAAGCTTCGAGGGTATCGTGAGTTCGTCGAAGTTTCCGTTCAAAACACCAACGATTCGCTATTGCAGCCAAACTTCCGTGACTTTCTTGCTCGAAACGGTTGAAATGCGTTCATTTCGTGCAAATGAAGGAATTTCATGCATTTCGACCGATCGCGAACGGTTTGGTCGTTCGCAACATCGATTTCGACCAAATTCGTCGAATCTTCGTTCCCAGCTACAAAAATGGTTGTTTCTGGTTGGAAACGTGTGAAAAACCTTAGTTTCATCCAACTATGTGTCATTTTTCCAAAATCGAGCATTTCGAACTAACCGTTCGCCCGTAACGTCGATTCCGACAAGATTCGAGGGTCTCGTGAGTTCGTCGAAGTTTCCGTTTAAAACACCAATGACTCGCTATTGCAGCCAAACTTCCGTGACTTTGTTGCTCGATACGGTTGAAATGCATTCATTCCGTGCAAATGAAGGAATTTCATGCATTTCGACCGATCGCGAACGGTTTGGTCGTTCGCAACATCGATTTCGACCAAATTCGTCGAATCTTCGTTCCCAGCTACAAAAATGGTTGCTTCTGGTTGGAAACGCGTGAAAAACCTTAGTTTCATCCGACTATGTGTGATTCTTTCAAAATCGAGCATTTCGAACTATCCGTTCGCCCGTAACGTCGATTCCGACAAGATTCGAGGGTCTCGTGAGTTCGTCGAAGTTTCCGTTCAAAACACCAATGATTCGCTATTGCAGCTAAACTTCCGTGAATCTCTTGCTCGAAACGGTTGAAATGCATTCATTCCGTGCAAATGAAGGAATTTCATGCATTTCGACCGATCGCGAACGGTTTGGTCGTTCGCAACATCGATTTCGACCAAATTCGTCGAATCTTCGTTCCCAGCTACAAAAATGGTTGTTTCTGGTTGAAACCGTGTGAAAAACCTTAGTTTCATCCAACTATGTGTGATTCTTTCAAAATCGAGCATTTCGAACTAACCGTTCGCCCGTAACGTCGATTCCGACAAGATTCGAGGGTCTGGTGATTTCGTCGAAGTTTCCGTTTAAAACACCAATGATTCGCTATTGCAGCCAAACTTCCGTGACTTTCTTGCTCGAAACGGTTGAAATGCGTTCATTCCGTGCAAATGAAGGAATTTCATGCATTTCGACCGATCGCGAACGGTTTGGTCGCTCGTAATATCGATTTCGACCAAATTCGTCGAATCTTCGTTCCCAGCTACAAAAATGGTTGTTTCTGGTTGGAAACGTGTGAAAAACCTTAGTTTCATCCAACTATGTGTGATTCTTGCAAAATCGAGCATTTCCAACTCCCCGTTCGCCCGTAACGTCGATTTCGACAAGATTCGAGGGTATCGTGAGTTCGTCGAAGTTTCCGTTCAAAACACCAATGCTTCGCTATTGCAGCCAAACTTCCGTAACTTTTTCGCTCGAAACGGTTGAAATGCGTTCATTCCGTGCAAATGAAGGAATTTCATGCATTTCGACCGATCGCGAACGGTTTGGTCGTTCGCAACATCGATTTCGACCAAATTCGTCGAATCTTCGTTCCCAGCTACAAAAATGGTTGTTTCTGGTTGGAAACGTGTGAAAAACCTTAGTTTCATCCAACTATGTGTGATTCTTGCAAAATCGAGCATTTCCAACTACCCGTTCGCCCGTAACGTCGATTTCGACAAGATTCGAGGGTATCGTGAGTTCGTCGAAGTTTCCGTTCAAAACACCAATGATTCGCTATTGCAGCCAAACTTCCGTAACTTTTTCGCTCGAAACGGTTGAAATGCGTTCATTCCGTGCGAATGAAGGAATTTCATGCATTTCGACCGGTCGCGAACGGTTTGGTCGCTCGCAATATCGATTTCGACCAAATTCGTCGAATCTTCGTTCCCAGCTACAAAAATGGTTGTTTCTGGTTGGAAACGTGTGAAAAACCTTAGTTTCATCCAACTATGTGTGATTCTTGCAAAATCGAGCATTTCCAACTAACCGTTCGCCCGTAACGTCGATTTCGACAAGATTCGAGGGTATCGTGAGTTCGTCGAAGTTTCCGTTCAAAACACCAATGATTCGCTATTGCAGCCAAACTCTCGTGACTTTCTTGCTCGAAACGGTTGAAATGCATTCATTCCGTGCAAATGAAGGAATTTCATGCATTTCGACCGATCGCGAACGGTTTGGTCGTTCGCAACATCGATTTCGACCAAATTCGTCGAATCTTCGTTCCCAGCTATAAAAATGGTTGTTTCTGGTTGGAAACGTGTGAAAACCTTAGTTTCATTCAACTATGTGTGATTCTTTCAAAATCGAGCATTTCGAACTGACCGTTCGCCCGTAACGTCGATTCCGACAAGATTCGAGGGTCTTGTGAGTTCGTCGGAGTTTCCGTTTAAAACACCAATGATTCGCTATTGCAGCCAGACCTCCGTGACTTTCTTGCTCGAAACGGTTAAAATGCGTTTATTCCGTGCAAATGAAGGAATTTCATGCATTTCGACCGGTCGCGAACGGTTTGGTCGCTCGCAATATCGATTTCGACCAAATTCGTCGAATCTTCGTTCCCAGCTACAAAAATGGTTGTTTCTGGTTGGAAACGTGTGAAAAACCTTAGTTTCATCGAACTATGTGTGATTCTTGCAAAATCGAGCATTTCCAACTAACCGTTCGCCCGTAACGTCGATTTCGACAAGATTCGAGGGTATCGTGAGTTCGTCGAAGTTTCCGTTCAAAACACCAATGATTCGCTATTGCAGCCAAACTCTCGTGACTTTCTTGCTCGAAACGGTTGAAATGCATTCATTCCGTGCAAATGAAGGAATTTCATGCATTTCGACCGATCGCGAACGGTTTGGTCGTTCGCAACATCGATTTCGACCAAATTCGTCGAATCTTCGTTCCCAGCTACAAAAATGGTTGTTTCTGGTTGGAAACGTGTGAAAAACCTTAGTTTCATCCAACTATGTGTGATTCTTGCAAAATCGAGCATTTCGAACTAACCGTTCGCCCGTAACGTCGATTCCGACAAGATTCGAGGGTCTTGTGAGTTCGTCGGAGTTTCCGTTTAAAACACCAATGATTCGCTATTGCAGCCAGACTTCCGTGACTTTCTTGCTCGAAACGGTTAAAATGCGTTCATTCCGTGCAAGTGAAGGAATTTCATGCATTTCGACCGATCGCGAACGATTTAGTCGCTCGTAATATCGATTTCGACCAAATTCGTCGAATCTTCGTTCCCAGCTACAAAAATGGTTTTTTCTGGTTGGAAACGTGTGAAAAACCTTAGTTTCATCCAACTATGTGTGATTCTTGCAAAATCGAGCATTTCCAACTACCCGTTTGCCCGTAACGTCGATTTCGACAAGATTCGAGGGTATCGTGAGTTCGTCGAAGTTTCCGTTCAAAACACCAATGATTCGCTATTGCAGCCAAACTTCCGTGATTTTCTTGCTCGAAACGGTTGAAATGCATTCATTCCGTGCAAATGAAGGAATTTCATGCATGTGGGACCGGGCTCTCGGGCCTGTAGCGACGCGGCTGAAGCGCTGGACGAGAGTGGGGGGAAGACGACAAAATAGTTATCACCGAACCTCTGAGAGAGACACACGTTGAACGTTTTTATTTCTCATCGCATTTATTCAATTTAATTTATCCTATCGTAATAAAGTTTCTTTCCTTAATTTCTTATAATCGTTGGCTCGTGTCTAATTATTTTAATTCATTGAAACTCAGACCCTACATAAGGGGGCTCGTCCGGGATATTGAGATTCGAATTGAACGTTAGCGCGAACAAAGGTTTGAGAAAAAAAAAACTTAAGTCGAAAGTCGTCAAGTCGTTACGTCGGAAGTCGTCAAGTCGAGAAGTCGTCACATCGAAAGTTGTCAAGTCGAAAAGTCGGTACGTCGAAAATCGTCAAGTCGAAAGTCGTCAAGTCGAGAAGTCGTCAAGTCGCAAGTTGTCGCGTTGAGAAAAAAAAACAATCAAGTGAAAAGCGGAGATTCGGGAAGCTCACAAAAGACATGAGAAGACACAATTATTAGTGGTAGATGGAATAATTATAAAAACGGTGAAACGAAAGACAAAAAGTGAAACAAAGCCGAAAGATGGGGAGTGACAAAGAAGACGAAAGCGACGCGCAGTTACAGAAAAACAAGGGGGAGGGGGCGAACGTTGTGAAGGACAAAGACGGTCGGGCGAGCGCGAGTGAGAAGGACGGCGCGAAAACAAACCAAGCAAAGCAAGGCGCAATAAAAAAAGTACCAGTTTGGTCGACACCAGCACACAAGACGACGATAGTCCAGCTCAAAAAACAATTAGAGAAGATGGGTTTACCGACCACGGGTAGGAAGGCCGAGTTACTAGATCGGTTGAAACAGTGCGAAGAAGATAGTCAAGACGATGATGTCGGTACAGAAGGGAGCGAGGAAGAAGATGGCAAAGTATCGATCGGCTCTTGTCGTGAGAATTCCTCGGAAGACGACGGCGAAGCTGATGGTGACGTCAGAGTAAACACACGGAGCAGTCGACGAAATCGAACAGCTGAAAATCGACCGGTGTACAATACAGCGAGTTTGTTTACGATAAAAGACGTCGAGGGCAGTATCTCTCATTTTTCAGGGGATGACAAGTTCTCGGTGGAAAAGTGGATTGACGAGTTCGAGGATATGTCGACGTTGTTACAGTGGAACGATCTTCAAAAAGTTATTTACGCGAAAAAATTGTTAAAGGGCTCGGCGAGACAATACATTGCACTTCAGAAAGGCGTAACCTCGTGGGAGTTGATGAAGACGCGACTTTTGAGTGAGTTCGAAACGAAATTGAACAGTGCCATGGTGCATTCACAGCTGTCGAAGCGAAAGAGACAGCCGAACGAAACGCCGAGGCAATATGTTTACGCCATGAGCACAATCGCGAGTCAGGGTGACGTGGAAGAGGACGCCGTGATGCAGTATATAATCGACGGTATACACGATGAAGAAGCTGCAAAGACGATTTTGTACAGTGCGTGTACGATCAGCGAGCTCAGAAAAAATCTCGAGCGATACGATCGAATGAAAGAAAAAGCTGGTGATAAGACGCAAAAGGAGCGCGGAAAAAATAAGTTGAAAGTGTCATCGAGAGAAAACAAAAGTGATAAACAAAAAGGAGAAAGAGAGCAAAGGTGTTACGGGTGTGGTTCGGACGAACATCTGGCGCGAAATTGCCCAAATAAAGACGATGGACCAAAGTGTTTTAAATGTAACAAATTCGGGCACATCGCAGCGAAGTGTGACGGGCGCGGGAAAACGAAAGACGATAACGCGAAATCAGTTAACGTAGTGACGCAATCGGCGACGGATGACGAAATAGTCGTCGAATTAAACAACGTGAAAATACGCGCGATGATAGACACAGGTACAGAACATACGTTGCTGCGGTACGGTGAATACGAAAAAATCGGCAGCCCGCCGCTCCGAAAAAGCTCGAATACGTTCGAAGGGTTCGGTAGCGCGCGCGTCAAGGCGGTCGGAGTTTTCCGTGCGACGCTCGAAGTGTACGGCGATGAATATGACGGGGATATACACGTTATTCCCGACTACGCCATGAATCACGCTATGCTGGTGGGAAAAAGATTTACAAGACAGATGGAAATGATTATTCGAGGTGGTTTAATCACGATAAAAAAATTAACGTCGAACAAAGATCGAAGTGACAAGGATGAAAGCAGTAAGAAGAAAGAAGAAGACGAGACGAATGTTGAAGACGAGACCGATGACGACATCCCTCGCGAATTGAGATTCGTGAATCTGATCGAAAAGTTTGTAATCGACGTTGACCATCGACATCGAGAAGAGATCGAGGATATCATCGAGAATCACGTGCCGAAAAAAGAAGTAGTGACCGACGTCGAGACCAAGATTGTGCTGCAAGACGAAACACCAGTTAGTCTGAGACCTCGTCGATTGGCGGCTAAAGAAAAGACGATTTTGCATAAACAAGTCGAAGAATGGCTGAAAGAAGGCGTCATTCAACCCAGCAAAAGCAAATACTCGAGTCCAGTCGTAATCGTCCCGAAGAAGAACGGAGAATATCGAGTATGTATTGATTATCGACAATTGAACAAAAAGATAGCACGAGATCGATTTCCGATGCCACTCATCGACGATCGGATAGACGCACTCGCAGACGCGAGAGTATTTTCAGTACTCGATTTAAAAAATGGGTTCTTCCACGTTCCTGTTGCTGAAGAAAGTCGAAAGTATACGTCGTTCGTCACGCCGGATGGACAGTACGAGTTTGTCAAGACACCGTTCGGATTGTGCAACAGCCCGACGTCGTTTCTACGATTTATCGACGAAGTGTTTCGCGATTTAATTCGACGAAACGTAGTATTTACATACGTCGACGATTTGATTGTGCCAGGGAAAGACGAAAAAGAGGCTTTGGCGAATTTAAAAGAAACACTGGCGGTCGCAGCGGAACGAGGACTATCCATCAATTGGAAAAAGTGCGCATTCCTGAAACGCCGAGTCGAATATCTTGGCCATGTCATCGAAGAAGGTACCGTAGGGCCATCGCCGTCGAAGATGAAAGCCGTCAAGAATTTTCCGAAGCCAACGTCAAAAAAAGCGGTCCAGAGTTTTCTCGGGTTGACCGGGTATTTTCGGAAATTTGTCCGCGATTACTCCAAAATCGCAAAACCGTTGTCGGAGCTGTTAAAAAATAACCAGAGGTTCCGGATTGGAACAGAAGAAGAACAATCGTTTGAACGATTGAAACAGCTGTTGACGAGTGAACCGATATTGAGGATCTACCGACCAGACGCAATCACAGAGGTACACACTGATGCCAGCAAAGACGGTTATGGAGCTGCGCTTCTACAAAAAGGGGCGGAAGATGATCGTTTTCACGTCGTGTACTTCACCAGTCGAAAAACGTCTGACGCTGAGAAGAGACTGCACTCATACGAGCTCGAAGCTCTAGCAGTGGTCCAGGCGGTCAAGAAATTTCGAGTATACCTGCTCGGAATAAAGTTCACATTGGTAACTGATTGTTCGGCGCTCCAAAAAACGTTGAGCAAGATCGATATTTCACCGAAGGTCGCAAGATGGGCCTTGATGTTGGAGGAGTTCGAATACGAGGTGGAGCATCGCGCTGGGACTCGTCTCAAACACGTGGACGCACTGAGTCGATACCCAGTAATGATCGTCGAAGATAAAATTAGTCCGATGATTCGAAAGGAGCAAGACGACGAGGAGAGATTACGCGTGATCAAGAAGGTTCTGGAATCGGAGCCGTACGAAGACTATTCGTGTGAGAACGGAATCTTGATGAAACGAGTAGACGACAGAAATGTCGTTGTATTACCGAGCAGTATGCATCAAGAGGTCATACGCAAGGCACATGACAACGGTCACTTCGGTGTCAAAAAGATGTTCGAGAGTATTAAAGCCGAATACTATATCCCCAAGTTAAGGGAAAAGCTCGAGAGGTACGTGAGTTGTTGCGTACGGTGCATACTAGCCGAAGGAAAACGAGGGAAGACGGAAGGAGAGCTGCAAACGATACCGAAGGGAGACATTCCACTTTCGACGTATCACATCGATCACCTTGGGCCGATGACGGCGACTTCAAAGATGTACAAATATTTGTTTGTAATAGTCGATGGGTTTTTTAAGTTCGTTTGGATTTATCCAACGAAAACGACGAAGACGAGTGAAGTTTTAGATCGTTTGAAGAGCCAACAGAAGACGTTTGGAAACCCGAAGAGGATTGTCAGCGACCGTGGAACTGCATATACCTCCGCGGAATTCAGAGAATATTGCACAGGCGAAAATATCGAGCATGTGCTAATCACGACAGGTGTTCCAAGAGGCAACGGCCAAGTCGAACGGATAAATCGAATAATTATCCCGATTTTGACAAAATTAACTCAAGAGAATTCTGACCGATGGTATCGGTATGTCGACAAAGTACAATGTGCCATAAACAGCACTTATCAACGAAGTGTGGGTTTGAGCCCATTCGAAATACTCTTTGGAGTGAAAATGAGACAGAAAGACGATGTCGAAATACTCACATTAATCGAAAAGGAGACGATATTGCAATTTGACGAAGAACGAGAAGCTTTACGAGTTCTGGCGAAGGAGAATATTGGAAAAATTCAACAAGAAAATCGAAGGACGTACGATCGACGTTGCAAGTCGGCAACGAAATACCACGTGGGCGACTTAATTGCAATCAAAAGAACGCAATTTGGTCCAGGCTCGAAGTTGAGAAATAAGTTCTTGGGTCCATACAAAGTGACTCAAGTCAAGGGCAACGATCGATACGAGATGATTCGACAAACCGATGGGGAAGGTCCTCGAATTACCACGTCGTCAGCGGATCAGATGAAACCGTTCAAGGTTTATTCTCCGGAGACCGGAGATTTGCAGGAAAGGCCGAATGTGGGACCGGGCTCTCGGGCCTGTAGCGACGCGGCTGAAGCGCTGGACGAGAGTGGGGGGAAGACGACAAAATAGTTATCACCGAACCTCTGAGAGAGACACACGTTGAACGTTTTTATTTCTCATCGCATTTATTCAATTTAATTTATCCTATCGTAATAAAGTTTCTTTTCTTAATTTCTTATAATCGTTGGCTCGTGTCTAATTATTTTAATTCATTGAAACTCAGACCCTACATGCATTTCGACCGATCGCGAACGGTTTGGTCGCTCGCAACATCGATTTCGACCAAATTCGTCGAATCTTTGTTCCCAGCTACAAAAATGGTTGTTTCTGGTTGGGAACGTGTGAAAAACCTTAGTTTCATCCAACTATGTGTGATTCTTGCAAAATCGAGCATTTCGAACTAACCGTTCGCCCGTAACGTCGATTCCGACAAGATTCGAGGGTCTTGTGAGTTCGTCGGAGTTTCCGTTTAAAACACCAATGATTCGCTATTGCAGCCAGACTTTCGTGACTTTCTTGCTCGAAACGGTTAAAATGCGTTCATTCCGTGCGAATGAAGGAATTTCATGCATTTCGACCGATCGCGAACGGTTTGGTCGTTCGCAACATCGATTTCGACCAAATTCGTCGAATCTTCGTTCCCAGCTACAAAAATGGTTGTTTCTGGTTGGAAACGTGTGAAAAACCTTAGTTTCATCCAACTCTGTGTGATTCTTTCAAAATCGAGCATTTCGAACTAACCGTTGACCCGTAACGTCGATTCCGACAAGATTCGAGGGTCTCGTGAGTTCGTCGAAGTTTCCGTTCAAAACACTAATGATTCGCTATTGCAGCCAAACTTCCGTGACTTCCTTGCTCGAAACGGTTGAAATGCGTTCATTTCGTGCAAATGAAGGAATTTCATGCATTTCGACCGATCGCGAACGGTTTGGTCGCTCGCAACATCGATTTCGACCAAATTCGTCGAATCTTCGTTCCCAGCTACAAAAATGGTTGATTCTGGTTGGAAACGTGTGAAAAACCTCAGTTTCATCCAACTATGTGTGATTCTCGCGAAATCGAGCATTTCGAACTAACCGTTGATCCGTAACGTCGATTCCGACAAGATTCGAGGGTCTCGTGAGTTCGTTGAAGTTTCCGTTCAAAACACCAATGATTCGCTATTGCAGCCAAACTTCCGTGACTTTCTTGCTCGAAACGGTTTAAATGCATTTATTCCGTGCAAATGAAGGAATTTCATGCATTTCGACCGATCGCGAACGGTTTGGTCGTTCGCAACATCGATTCCGACCAAATTCATCGAATCTTCGTTCCCAGCTACAAAAATGGTTGTTTCTGGTTGGAAACGTGTGAAAAGCCTTAGTTTCATCGAACTATGTGTGATTTTTGCAAAATCGAGCATTTCGAACGAACCGTTCGCCCGTAACGTCGATTTCGACAAGATTCGAGGGTATCGTGAGTTCGTCGAAGTTTCCGTTCAAAACACCAATGATTCGCTATTGCAGCCAAACTTCCGTGACTTTCTTGCTCGAAACGGTTGAAATGCGTTCATTTCGTGCAAATGAAGGAATTTCATGCATTTCGACCGATCGCGAACGGTTTGGTCGTTCGCAACATCGATTTCGACCAAATTCGTCGAATCTTCGTTCCCAGCTACAAAAATGGTTGTTTCTGGTTGGAAACGTGTGAAAAACCTTAGTTTCATCCAACTATGTGTCATTTTTCCAAAATCGAGCATTTCGAACTAACCGTTCGCCCGTAACGTCGATTCCGACAAGATTCGAGGGTCTCGTGAGTTCGTCGAAGTTTCCGTTTAAAACACCAATGACTCGCTATTGCAGCCAAACTTCCGTGACTTTGTTGCTCGATACGGTTGAAATGCATTCATTCCGTGCAAATGAAGGAATTTCATGCATTTCGACCGATCGCGAACGGTTTGGTCGTTCGCAACATCGATTTCGACCAAATTCGTCGAATCTTCGTTCCCAGCTACAAAAATGGTTGCTTCTGGTTGGAAACGTGTGAAAAACCTTAGTTTCATCCGACTATGTGTGATTCTTTCAAAATCGAGCATTTCGAACTATCCGTTCGCCCGTAACGTCGATTCCGACAAGATTCGAGGGTCTCGTGAGTTCGTCGAAGTTTCCGTTCAAAACACCAATGATTCGCTATTGCAGCCAAACTTCCGTGAATCTCTTGCTCGAAACGGTTGAAATGCATTCATTCCGTGCAAATGAAGGAATTTCATGCATTTCGACCGATCGCGAACGGTTTGGTCGTTCGCAACATCGATTTCGACCAAATTCGTCGAATCTTCGTTCCCAGCTACAAAAATGGTTGTTTCTGGTTGAAACCGTGTGAAAAACCTTAGTTTCATCCAACTATGTGTGATTCTTTCAAAATCGAGCATTTCGAACTAACCGTTCGCCCGTAACGTCGATTCCGACAAGATTCGAGGGTCTCGTGATTTCGTCGAAGTTTCCGTTTAAAACACCAATGATTCGCTATTGCAGCCAAACTTCCGTGACTTTCTTGCTCGAAACGGTTGAAATGCGTTCATTCCGTGCAAATAAAAAAATTTCATGCATTTCGACCGATCGCGAACGGTTTGGTCGCTCGCAATATCGATTTCGACCAAATTCGTCGAATCTTCGTTCCCAGCTACAAAAATGGTTGTTTCTGGTTGGAAACGTGTGAAAAGCCTTAGTTTCATCCAACTATGTGTGATTTTTGCAAAATCGAGCATTTCGAACTAACCGTTCGCCCGTAACGTCGATTCCGACAAGATTCGAGGGTCTCGTGAGTTCGTCGAAGTTTCCGTTTAAAACACCAATGATTCGCTATTGCAGCCAAACTTCCGTGACTTTCTTGCTCGAAACGGTTGAAATGCGTTCATTTCGTGCAAATGAAGGAATTTCATGCATTTCGACCGATCGCGAGCGGTTTGGTCGCTCGCAACATCGATTTCGACCAAATTCGTCGAATCTTTGTTCCCAGCTACAAAAATGGTTGTTTCTGGTTGGAAACGTGTGAAAAACCTTAGTTTCATCTAACTATGTGTGATTCTTTCAAAATCGAGCATTTCAAACGAACCGTTTGCCCGTAACGTCGATTTCGACAAGATTCGAGAGTATCGTGCGTTCGTCGAAGTTTCCGTTCAAAACACCAATGATTCGCTATTGCAGCCGAACTTCCGTGACTTTCTTGCTCGAAACGGTTGAAATGCGTTCATTCCGTGCAAATGAAGGAATTTCATGCATTTCGACCGATCGCGAACGGTTTGGTCGCTCGCAACATCGATTTCGACCAAATTCGTCGAATCTTCGTTCCCAGCTACAAAAATGGTTGTTTCTGGTTGGAAACATGTGAAAAGCCTTAGTTTCATCCAACTATGTGTGATTTTTGCAAAATCGAGCATTTCGAACGAACCGTTCGCCCGTAACGTCGATTTCGACAAGATTCGAGGGTATCGTGAGTTCGTCGAAGTTTCCGTTCAAAACACCAATGATTCGCTATTGCAGCCAAACTTCCGTGACTTTCTTGCTCGAAACGGTTGAAATGCATTCATTCCGTGCAAATGAAGGAATTTCATGCATTTCGACCGATCGCGAACGGTTTGGTCGCTCGCAATATCGATTACGACCAAATTCGTCGAATCTTCGTTCCCAGCTACAAAAATGGTTGTTTCTGGTTGGAAACGTGTGAAAAACCTTAGATTCATACAACTATGTGTGATTCTTGCAAAATCGAGCATTTCCAACTAACCGTTCGCCCGTAACGTCGATTTCGACAAGATTCGAGGGTATCGTGAGTTCGTCGAAGTTTCCGTTCAAAACACCAATGATTCGCTATTGCAGCCAAACTTCCGTGAATCTCTTGCTCGAAACGGTTGAAATGCATTCATTCCGTACGAATGAAGGAATTTCATGCATTTCGACCGATCGCGAACGGTTTGGTCGTTGGCAACATCGATTTCGACGAAATTCGTCGAATCTTCGTTCCCAGCTACAAAAATGGTTGTTTCTGGTTGGAAACGTGTGAAAAACCTTAGTTTCATCCAACTATGTGTGATTCTTTCAGAATCGAGCATTTCGAAGTAACCGTTCGCCCGTAACGTCGATTCCGACAAGATTCGAGGGTATCGTGAGTTCGTCGAAGTTTCCGTTTAAAACACCAACGATTCGCTATTGCAGCCAAACTTCCGTGACTTTCTTGCTCGAAACGGTTGAAATGCGTTCATTTCGTGCAAATAAAAAAATTTCATGCATTTCGACCGATCGCGAACGGTTTGGTCGTTCGCAACATCGATTTCGACCAAATTCGTCGAATCTTCGTTCCCAGCTACAAAAATGGTTGTTTCTGGTTGGAAACGTGTGAAAAACCTTAGTTTCATCCAACTATGTGTTATTTTTCCAAAATCGAGCATTTCCAACTAACCGTTCGCCCGTAACGTCGATTTCGACAAGATTCGAGGGTATCGTGAGTTCGTCGAAGTTTCCGTTCAAAACACCAATGATTCGCTATTGCAGCCAAACTTCCGTGAATCTCTTGCTCGAAACGGTTGAAATGCATTCATTCCGTGCAAATGAAGGAATTTCATGCATTTCGACAGATCGCGAACGGTTTGGTCGTTCGCAACATCGATTTCGACCAAATTCGTCGAATCTTCGTTCCCAGCTACAAAAATGGTTGTTTCTGGTTGAAACCGTGTGGAAAACCTTAGTTTCATCCAACTATGTGTGATTCTTTCAAAATCGAGCATTTCGAACTAACCGTTCGCCCGTAACGTCGATTCCGACAAGATTCGAGGGTCTCGTGATTTCGTCGAAGTTTCCGTTTAAAACACCAATGATTCGCTATTGCAGCCAAACTTCCGTGACTTTCTTGCTCGAAACGGTTGAAATGCGTTCATTCCGTGCAAATAAAAAAATTTCATGCATTTCGACCGATCGCGAACGGTTTGGTCGCTCGCAATATCGATTTCGACCAAATTCGTCGAATCTTCGTTCCCAGCTACAAAAATGGTTGTTTCTGGTTGGAAACGTGTGAAAAGCCTTAGTTTCATCCAACTATGTGTGATTTTTGCAAAATCGAGCATTTCGAACGAACCGTTCGCCCGTAACGTCGATTTCGACAAGATTCGAGGGTATCGTGAGTTCGTCGAAGTTTCCGTTCAAAACACCAATGATTCGCTATTGCAGCCAAACTTCCGTGACTTTCTTGCTCGAAACGGTTGAAATGCGTTCATTTCGTGCAAATGAAGGAATTTCATGCATTTCGACCGATCGCGAACGGTTTGGTCGCTCGCAACATCGATTTCGACCAAATTCGTCGAATCTTCGTTCCCAGCTACAAAAATGGTTGTTTCTGGTTGGAAACGTGTGAAAAACCTCAGTTTCATCCAACTATGTGTGATTCTTTCAAAATCGAGCATTTCAAACGAACCGTTTGCCCGTAACGTCGATTTCGACAAGATTCGAGGGTATCGTGCGTTCGTCGAAGTTTCCGTTCAAAACACCAATGATTCGCTATTGCAGCCGAACTTCCGTGACTTTCTTGCTCGAAACGGTTGGAATGCGTTCATTCCGTGCAAATGAAGGAATTTCATGCATTTCGACCGATCGCGAACGGTTTGGTCGCTCGCAACATCGATTTCGACCAAATTCGTCGAATCTTCGTTCCCAGCTACAAAAATGGTTGTTTCTGGTTGGAAACGTGTGAAAAGCCTTAGTTTCATCCAACTATGTGTGATTTTTGCAAAATCGAGCATTTCGAACGAACCGTTCGCCCGTAACGTCGATTTCGACAAGATTCGAGGGTATCGTGAGTTCGTCGAAGTTTCCGTTCAAAACACCAATGATTCGCTATTGCAGCCAAACTTCCGTGACTTTCTTGCTCGAAACGGTTGAAATGCGTTCATTTCGTGCAAATGAAGGAATTTCATGCATTTCGACCGATCGCGAACGGTTTGGTCGTTCGCAACATCGATTTCGACCAAATTCGTCGAATCTTCGTTCCCAGCTACAAAAATGGTTGTTTCTGGTTGGAAACGTGTGAAAAACCTTAGTTTCATCCAACTATGTGTCATTTTTCCAAAATCGAGCATTTCGAACTAACCGTTCGCCCGTAACGTCGATTCCGACAAGATTCGAGGGTCTCGTGAGTTCGTCGAAGTTTCCGTTTAAAACACCAATGACTCGCTATTGCAGCCAAACTTCCGTGACTTTGTTGCTCGATACGGTTGAAATGCATTCATTCCGTGCAAATGAAGGAATTTCATGCATTTCGACCGATCGCGAACGGTTTGGTCGTTCGCAACATCGATTTCGACCAAATTCGTCGAATCTTCGTTCCCAGCTACAAAAATGGTTGCTTCTGGTTGGAAACGTGTGAAAAACCTTAGTTTCATCCGACTATGTGTGATTCTTTCAAAATCGAGCATTTCGAACTATCCGTTCGCCCGTAACGTCGATTCCGACAAGATTCGAGGGTCTCGTGAGTTCGTCGAAGTTTCCGTTCAAAACACCAATGATTCGCTATTGCAGCCAAACTTCCGTGAATCTCTTGCTCGAAACGGTTGAAATGCATTCATTCCGTGCAAATGAAGGAATTTCATGCATTTCGACCGATCGCGAACGGTTTGGTCGTTCGCAACATCGATTTCGACCAAATTCGTCGAATCTTCGTTCCCAGCTACAAAAATGGTTGTTTCTGGTTGAAACCGTGTGAAAAACCTTAGTTTCATCCAACTATGTGTGATTCTTTCAAAATCGAGCATTTCGAACTAACCGTTCGCCCGTAACTTCGATTCCGACAAGATTCGAGGGTCTCGTGATTTCGTCGAAGTTTCCGTTTAAAACACCAATGATTCGCTATTGCAGCCAAACTTCCGTGACTTTCTTGCTCGAAACGGTTGAAATGCGTTCATTCCGTGCAAATAAAAAAATTTCATGCATTTCGACCGATCGCGAACGGTTTGGTCGCTCGCAATATCGATTTCGACCAAATTCGTCGAATCTTCGTTCCCAGCTACAAAAATGGTTGTTTCTGGTTGGAAACGTGTGAAAAGCCTTAGTTTCATCCAACTATGTGTGATTTTTGCAAAATCGAGCATTTCGAACGAACCGTTCGCCCGTAACGTCGATTTCGACAAGATTCGAGGGTCTCGTGAGTTCGGCGAAGTTTCCGTTAAAAACACCAATGATTCGCTATTGCAGCCAGACTTCCGTGACTTTCTTGCTCGAAACGATTGAAATGCGTTCATTTCGTGCAAATGAAGGAATTTCATGCATTTCGACCGATCGCGAACGGTTTGGTCGTTCGCAACATCGATTTCGACCAAATTCGTCGAATCTTCGTTTCCAGCTACAAAAATGGTTGTTTCTGGTTGGAAACGTGTGAAAAACCTTAGTTTCATCTAACTATGTGTGATTCTTTTAAAATCGAGCATTTCGAACGAACCGTTCGCCCGTAACGTCGATTTCGACAAGATTCGAGGGTATCGTGAGTTCGTCGAAGTTTCCGTACAAAACACCAATGATTCGCTATTGCAGCCAAACTTCCGTGACTTTCTTGCTCGAAACGGTTGAAATGCGTTCATTTCGTGCAAATGAAGGAATTTCATGCATTTCGACCGATCGCGAACGGTTTGGTCGCTCGCAACATCGATTTCGACCAAATTCGTCGAATCTTCGTTCCCAGCTACAAAAATGGTTGTTTCTGGTTGGAAACGTGTGAAAAACCTTAGTTTCATCTAACTATGTGTGATTCTTTCAAAATCGAGCATTTCAAACGAACCGTTTGCCCGTAACGTCGATTTCGACAAGATTCGAGGGTATCGTGCGTTCGTCGAAGTTTCCGTTCAAAACACCAATGATTCGCTATTGCAGCCAAACTTCCGTGACTTTCTTGCTCGAAACGGTTGAAATGCGTTCATTCCGTGCAAATGAAGGAATTTCATGCATTTCGACCGATCGCGAACGGTTTGGTCGCTCGCAACATCGATTTCGACCAAATTCGTCGAATCTTCGTTCCCAGCTACAAAAATGGTTGTTTCTGGTTGGAAACGTGTAAAAAGCCTTAGTTTCATCCAAATATGTGTGATTTTTGCAAAATCGAGCATTTCGAACGAACCGTTCGCCCGTAACGTCGATTTCGACAAGATTCGAGGGTATCGTGAGTTCGTCGAAGTTTCGGTTCAAAACACCATCGATTCGCTATTGCAGCCAAACTTCCGTGACTTTCTTGCTCGAAACGGTTGAAATGCGTTCATTTCGTGCAAATGAAGGAATTTCATGCATTTCGACCGATCGCGAACGGTTTGGTCGCTCGCAACATCGATTTCGACCAAATTCGTCGAATCTTTGTTCCCAGCTACAAAAATGGTTGTTTCTGGTTGGAAACGTGTGAATAACCTTAGTTTCATCCAACTATGTGTGATTCTTTCAAAATCGAGCATTTCAAACGAACCGTTTGCCCGTAACGTCGATTTCGACAAGATTCGAGGGTATCGTGAGTTCGTCGAAGTTTCCGTTCAAAACACCAATGATTTGCTATTGCAGCCAAACTTCCGTGACTTTCTTGCTCGAAACGGTTGAAATGCGTTCATTCCGTGCAAATGAAGGAATTTCATGCATTTCGACCGATCGCGAACGGTTTGGTCGTTCGCAACATCGATTTCGACCAAATTCGTCGAATCTTCGTTCCCAGCTACAAAAATGGTTGTTTCTGGTTGGAAACGTGTAAAAAGCCTTAGTTTCATCCAACTATGTGTGATTTTTGCAAAATCGAGCATTTCGAACGAACCGTTCGCCCGTAACGTCGATTTCGACAAGATTCGAGGGTATCGTGAGTTCGTCGAAGTTTCCGTTCAAAACACCATCGATTCGCTATTGCAGCCAAACTTCCGTGACTTTCTTGCTCGAAACGGTTGAAATGCGTTCATTTCGTGCAAATGAAGGAATTTCATGCATTTCGACCGATCGCGAACGGTTTGGTCGCTCGCAATATCGATTACGACCAAATTCGTCGAATCTTTGTTCCCAGCTACAAAAATAGTTGTTTCTGGTTGGAAACGTGTGAAAAACCTTAGTTTTATACAACTATGTGTGATTTTTGCAAAATCGAGCATTTCCAACTAACCGTTCGCCCGTAACGTCGATTTCGACAAGATTCGAGGGTATCGTGAGTTCGTCGAAGTTTCCGTTCAAAACACCAATGATTCGCTATTGCAGCCAAACTTCCGTGAATCTCTTGCTCGAAACGGTTGAAATGCATTCATTGCGTGCAAATGAAGGAATTTCATGCATTTCGACCGATCGCGAACGGTTTGGTCGTTCGCAACATCGATTTCGACCAAATTCGTCGAATCTTCGTTCCCAGCTACAAAAATGGTTGTTTCTGGTTGAAACCGTGTGAAAAACCTTAGTTTCATCTAACTATGTGTGATTCTTTCAAAATCGAGCATTTCGAACTAACCGTTCGCCCGTAACGTCGATTCCGACAAGATTCGAGGGTCTCGTGATTTCGTCGAAGTTTCCGTTTAAAACACCAATGATTCGCTATTGCAGCCAAACTTCCGTGACTTTTTTGCTCGAAACGGTTGAAATGCGTTCATTCCGTGCAAATAAAAAAATTTCATGCATTTCGACGGATCGCGAACGGTTTGGTCGCTCGCAATATCGATTTCGACCAAATTCGTCGAATCTTCGTTCCCAGCTACAAAAATGGTTGTTTCTGGTTGGAAACGTGTGAAAAGCCTTAGTTTCATCCAACTATGTGTGATTTTTGCAAAATCGAGCATTTCGAACGAACCGTTCGCCCGTAACGTCGATTTCGACAAGATTCGAGGGTATCGTGAGTTCGTCGAAGTTTCCGTTTAAAACACCAATGATTCGCTATTGCAGCCAAACTTCCGTGACTTTCTTGCTCGAAACGGTTGAAATGCGTTCATTTCGTGCAAATGAAGGAATTTCATGCATTTCGACCGATCGCGAGCGGTTTGGTCGCTCGCAACATCGATTTCGACCAAATTCGTCGAATCTTCGTTCCCACCTACAAAAATGGTTGTTTCTGGTTGGAAACGTGTGAAAAACCTTAGTTTCATCTAACTATGTGTGATTCTTTCAAAATCGAGCATTTCAAACGAACCGTTTGCCCGTAACGTCGATTTCGACAAGATTCGAGGTTATCGTGCGTTCGTCGAAGTTTCCGTTCAAAACACCAATGATTCGCTATTGCAGCCGAACTTCCGTGACTTTCTTGCTCGAAACGGTTGAAATGCGTTCATTCCGTGCAAATGAAGGAATTTCATGCATTTCGACCGATCGCGAACGGTTTGGTCGCTCGCAACATCGATTTCGACCAAATTCGTCGAATCTTCGTTCCCAGCTACAAAGATGGTTGTTTCTGGTTGGAAACGTGTGAAAAGCCTTAGTTTCATCCAACTATGTGTGATTCTTTCAAAATCGAGCATTTCAAACGAACCGTTTGCCCGTAACGTCGATTTCGACAAGATTCGAGGGTATCGTGCGTTCGTCGAAGTTTCCGTTCAAAACACCAATGATTCGCTATTGCAGCCAAACTTCCGTGACTTTCTTGCTCGAAACGTCTAAAATGCATTCATTTCGTGCAAATGAAGGAATTTCATGCATTTCGACCGATCGCGAACGGTTTGGTCGCTCGCAATATCGATTACGACCAAATTCGTCGAATCTTCGTTCCCAGCTACAAAAATGGTTGTTTCTGGTTGGAAACGTGTGAAAAACCTTAGTTTCATACAACTATGTGTGATTCTTGCAAAATCGAGCATTTCCAACTAACCGTTCGCCCGTAACGTCGATTTCGACAAGATTCGAGGGTATCGTGAGTTCGTCGAAGTTTCCGTTCAAAACACCAATGATTCGCTATTGCAGCCAAACTTCCGTGAATCTCTTGCTCGAAACGGTTGAAATGCATTCATTCTGTGCGAATGAAGGAATTTCATGCATTTCGACCGATCGCGAACGGTTTGGTCGTTCGCAACATCGATTTCGACCAAATTCGTCGAATCTTCGTTCCCAGCTACAAAAATGGTTGTTTCTGGTCGGAAACGTGTGAAAAGCCTTAGTTTCATCTAACTATGTGTGATTTTTGCAAAATCGAGCATTTCGAACGAACCGTTCGCCCGTAACGTCGATTTCGACAAGATTCGAGGGTATCGTGCGTTCGTCGAAGTTTCCGTTCAAAACACCAATGATTCGCTATTGCAGCCAAACTTCCGTGACTTTCTTGCTCGAAACGGTTGAAATGCGTTCATTTCGTGCAAATGAAGGAATTTCATGCATTTCGACCGATCGCGAACGGTTTGGTCGCTCGCAACATCGATTTCGACCAAATTCGTCGAATCTTCGTTCCCAGCTACAAAAATGGTTGTTTCTGGTTGGAAACGTGTGGAAAACCTTAGTTTCATCTAACTATGTGTGATTCTTTCAAAATCGAGCATTTCAAACGAACCGTTTGCCCGTAACGTCGATTTCGACAAGATTCGAGGGTATCGTGCGTTCGTCGAAGTTTCCGTTCACAACACCAATGATTCGCTATTGCAGCCGAACTTCCGTGACTTTCTTGCTCGAAACGGTTGAAATGCGTTCATTCCGTGCAAATGAAGGAATTTCATGCATTTCGACCGATCGCGAACGGTTTGGTCGCTCGCAACATCGATTTCGACCAAATTCGTCGAATCTTTGTTCCCAGCTACAAAAATGGTTGTTTCTGGTTGGAAACGTGTGAAAAACCTTAGTTTTATCCAACTATGTGTGATTTTTGCAAAATCGAGCATTTCAAACGAACCGTTTGCCCGTAACGTCGATTCCGACAAGATTCGAGGGTATCGTGAGTCGAAGTTTCCGTTCAAAACACCAACGATTCGCTATTGCAGCCAAACTTCCGTGAATCTCTTGCTCGAAACGGTTCAAATGCATTCATTCCGTGCAAATGAAGGAATTTCATGCATTTCGACCGATCGCGAACGTTTTGGTCGTTCGCAACATCGATTTCGACCAAATTCGTCGAATCTTCGTTCCCAGCTACAAAAATGGTTGTTTCTGGTTGGAAACGTGTGAAAAGCCTTAGTTTCATCCAACTATGTGTGATTTTTGCAAAATCGAGCATTTCGAACGAACCGTTCGCCCGTAACGTCGATTTCGACAAGATTCGAGGGTATCGTGAGATCGTCGAAGTTTCCGTACAAAACACCAATGATTCGCTATTGCAGCCAAACTTCCGTGACTTTCTTGCTCGAAACGGTTGAAATGCGTTCATTTTGTGCAAATGAAGGAATTTCATGCATTTCGACCGATCGCGAACGGTTTGGTCGTTCGCAACATCGATTCCGACCAAATTCGTCGAATCTTCGTTCCCAGCTACAAGAATGGTTGTTTCTGGTTAGAAACGTGTGGAAAACCTTAGTTCCATCCAACTATGTGTGATTTTTGCAAAATCGAGCATTTCGAACGAACCGTTCGCCCGTAACGTCGATTTTGACAAGATTCGAGGGTATCGTGAGTTCGTTGAAGTTTCCGTTTAAAACACCAATGATTCGCTATTGCAGCCAAACTTCCGTGACTTTCTTGCTCGAAACGGTTGAAATGCGTTCATTCTGTGCAAATAAAGGGATTCCATGCATTTCGACCGATCGCAAACTGTTTAGTCGTTCGCAACATCGATTTCGACCAAATTCGTCGAATCTTCGTTCCCAGCTACAAAAATTGGTTGTTTCTGGTTGGAAACGTGTGAAAAACTTTAGTTTCATCCAACTAGGTGTGATTTTTGCAAAATCGAGCATTTCGAACGAACTGTTCGCCCGTAACGTCGATTTCGACAAGATTCGAGGATATCGTGAGTTCGTCAAAGTTTCCGTTCAAAACACCAATGATTCGCTATTGCAGCCAAACTTCCGTGACTTTCTTGCTCGAAACGGTTGAAATGCGTTCATTCCGTGCAAATGAAGGAATTTCATGCATTTCGACCGATCGCGAACGGTTTGGTCGTTCGCAACATCGAATTCGACCAAATTCGTCGAATCTTCGTTCCCAGCTACAAAAATGGTTGATTCTGGTTGAAAACGTGTGAAAAACCTTAGTTTCATCCAACTATGTGTGATTCTCGCGAAATCGAGCATTTCGAACTAACCGTTCGCCCGTAACGTCGATTTCGACAAGATTCGAGGGTATCGTGAGTTCGTTGAAGTTTCCGTTCAAAACACCAATGATTCGCTATTGCAGCCAAACTTCCGTGACTTTCTTGCTCGAAACGGTTGAAATGCGTTCATTCCGTGCAAATGAAGGAATTTCATGCATTTCGACCGATAGCAAACTGTTTGGTCGTTCGCAACATCGATTCCGGCCAAATTCGTCGAATCTTCGTTCCCAGCTACAAAAATGGTAGTTTCTGGTTGGAAACGTGTGAAAAACCTTAGTTTTATCCAACCATGTGTGATTCTCGCAAAATCAAGCATTTCGAACTAACCGGTCGCCCGTAACGTCGATTTCGACAAGAATCGAGGGTATCGTGAGTTCGTCGAAGTTTCCGTTGAAAACACCAATGATTCGCTATTGCAGCCAAACTTCCGTGACTTTCTTGCTCGAAACGGTTGAAATGCGTTCATTCCGTGCAATTGAAGGAATTTCATGCATTTCGACCGATCGCGAACGGTTTGGTCGTTCGCAACATCGGTTTCGACCAAATTCGTCGAATCTTCGTTCCCAGCTACAAAAATGGTTGTTTCTGGTTGGAAACGTGTGAAAAACCTTAGTTTCATCCAACTATGTGTGATTTTTGCAAAATCGAGCATCTCGAACGAACCGTTTGCCCGTAATGTTGTTATATCCCGATGGCCAACGTCATATCGCACGCGCGAACACGGTAACAGCCGCGCATATGACACACCGTCTCGCGGTCCGCAACTCCGCGGCACGCGAATCAAAATCAGCGACGACACTCTAGCACTCTGCGGCAAAGCCGACAACGGTATCAATTTCATAAAGAAACGCCGCCGTTCAAGCCGCAGAGGCGGCACGCGACTATGCATCGGCGACATATGATAACTCTTTTCTTCGCCGATGCATGAGCGCGAGCCACGTCGAGCTGACAATCAAAAATATGACCGAACGGGGAAACAAGGCAGGGGTAAAACCAATGGTCATCCCCATCCAAAATCACACGACCCGAGTCGACGTGATAAATGTAGAAACAACCAAGAATCAGTCTTTGGCGAACATCAGAAACCGACGGATCTCCATCCGAGTCCATCCGTCCAACCCTTGCCTTGTTCACCCGTTCGATAGTTGTCACGTGTCTTCGGCCCTTCAGGCCAAGCCTTCCCACTCGAGGGACCGGGAAGTCACCGAGGTGTGCGTTACCATAATTCTATCAACGAGTAACCGGCAATGAGCCGATACGAACTCAGTGCGACGTCGATAATTGTGCATCGACCAGCGCACAACCCAATCGATAGATCGATAACCCAATCAATCAATCGATAAGCCAATCAACCAATACAGCGAACAACCGCAATCAAAGAATTTCTATCTACGAAATAAACACCTTGTAAGTAAGCTAATACCTCTGTAACTCATCTTTACTACACTTGCTTCAATAAATAAACCGAATTTAACCGAAACAGATACGCCCAGCGTTTTAATGGTAATCCCAAAATTATAAAAAGCCCTTCCTATAACTCAGGGCATAACAAATTGGTGGCAGCGGTGGGATGCCATCCCTGTTTCTGTTTAATTCAGTTTCACCCAAAAATTTTTTTTTTGATCTATGAATTTTTTTTTTTATGCGACTCCCGAATAACAGACCTCCTTGGTTGAATTTGCTACTTCTAAACCTTTCCTACCCCAAATTCAAAATCAATACAAACAAATATATGTGAAATTAAATATTTTTTTTTTTACATAACAATTTTTTTTTTCCAAACATTTTTTTTTTTCCTCTCCCACACACATACGTCTCTCGCGTACCTGCACGAACCTAACCACACCATGGGAAACGAAACTGAGAACACGACAAATGTTCTCGACAGCTCAGCCTACCTAGACTATCTCGCAATCAAAGATGCAACTGACAAGGTACCGAGATACGATGGGAAAAATTACACATTCGCAGAATTTGACACCGAAATTAAGGCATTACAGCAGGGTCTCCCCGCTGGAGCGGAACTTAGACTTATCAACGGCATCCTCGGACGTCTCCGGGGAAGGGCACGAACACACGTGGAGCAAAAATCTTTCACCACGGTCAAAGCCCTTTTGAAAAGTTTACGAGAAAAATTTGCACCTGACCACGACTACGAATACTATCGCAGCCGGCTAATGGATGCTCGCATGAGAGACGACGAGGACGTCTCAGATTTCTATTCGCGCCTGCTACGATACATCAGACGCGCCGTCAGCGAGGTCGAGGAAGCAGAAAACGCTGAGGAGGCCGCGAGTGCCAAACGTCGACTCGAAGCTCATGCTTTAAATGTGTACATCGATGGCCTACCAGATGGAATAAGATCATACGTCCACAGCCGCGACCCTGAGACCTTGAAAGTCGCCTGGGAACTCGCAGAGAAAGACGAAAAACGCGTTCGCGCCCGTTCCCGACGAAAAACAACACGTCGTTACGGAGAATCAGATACGCGACGCGATCGCTATGGTAATAGCTCCTCGGAAAACGAATCGCGTCCCGCCTCGCGGGAAAGAAATTATTCCCCGCGGCGACGCATTTACACCGCGAGCGCAGAACGGTTCCTGTGCAAGGAATGCCGAGAATGCGCTTGCCGACCGCAAGAACGCGCATGGCAACCTCGAAATCGAAGCAATAGCGGGTCTCGTGAGAGGTACCGACGACGGGACGATTCTTACGATCGGAAACGTGACGATTCGTACGATCGACGACGTGACGACTCGTACGATCGACGAAACCCTGGACCGAAAAATCGGAAATCCCCCGATCCGTATGATCGGCGACCATCCGAGGGAAAAACCCTCCGATTCCGCGACCCTACCCCTCCTCGTCGCACCGACAATCCATCAACCGAAAAAAATTCTTTAAACGAGAATACGGGTCGCCAGGACGACGCGTCGACGACCTCCGAAACAAAACCGCGTCTCACCCCTGCGACAAAATTCCATTAGTCACGGTGAATTTCCAAAGAATCGCTCGGCAACCTCGAACAATAATTGAAGCCGAATCAGCCGACCTTCGCGTCAAGAAGCCACTATTGCTAGCCGACTCTGGCGCCGTGATAAATATGATAGAGGTCAAAGCACTCCGCGGCGAAATTATGATCGACGAAAATGACCGTGTGAGAGTGCATGGAATTTCCGACGACGAGTCATCTATGCTCTTGCTTGCAATCGGAACCGCTCTCCTGCAACTCTTTGATCAACCGGTAAAATTTTATGTTTTCCAGCACGAGCTCCCGGTGCCCGGCGTGGGCATACTGGGAGAAGATTATCTCATACAGGAAAAAGCGGAAATATCGTACAATCACGATGCATTGTTAATTGCTAGCCGGCCTACGAGACCCATACCATTCGTAGTTCGAGAAAAACCTAAGGCCGCACCCGCAAACACTTGCGGGATCAAACAAGAAATCGTCGCACCAATACCTGAACCAACGGCCGTAATCGACCGTACAAACGTCATACAAGTCCCCGCACGTACACGCAAGACCGTGTTAATCAACGTAAAACCCACTACACTCGACGAAGGGTACCTTCCGCGACTGGAAACACCGGAAGGTATTTTTATCGGAGAAGCAGCGGTTACGAATCGTGAGGGATTATGCTACGTCATGGCAGTAAACGCCACGACACAAGATGTCGAAATATCCATGCCCCCACAACAGCTTATACCGTTCGAATACCGGGGACCACCAGAAGAAATCTCAGATTCGGACTCCCTCGACGAATCAGCAATAGCCGGAATGGATCGGGTGACAGCAGTCCTCACGACACTGGATACCGACCATCTCAGTGACGAAGAAGCCGCACACGTGCGCTCTCTTGTGACAGCATTCCCCGACCGCTTCGCCTTGCCAGGAGATAAGCTAGGACGCTCGAATTTAATGAGATGTACTATTCCAACGGTCGACGATCTCCCGATAAACACCCGACAATATCGCTACCCCGTACTACACAAGGAGGAAATCAACAAACAGGTAGGGAAACTTTTAAAAGACGGAAAAATCCAGCCTTCTGTATCCCCCTACAATTCACCACTCTGGATTGTACCGAAAAAGCCGGATGCAAACGGAAACCGAAAATGGAGAGTGGTCATAGATTATCGAGCATTGAACGAGAAAACAATGGCAGACGCATACCCATTACCAAATATCACAGATATCTTGGATCAGTTGGGTGGTGCAAGATATTTTAGCATTTTTGATCTCGCCAGTGGATTCCATCAGATCGAAATGGATCCAAAAGACCGACCCAAAACTGCGTTTTCCACTCCCGATGGCCACTACGAATTCACAGTGCTACCCTTCGGCTTACGCAACGGCCCACCAGTGTTTCAAAGACACATGAACATCGCACTTTCCGGCTTACAGGGCGTGGAACTTTTCGTATACCTCGACGACATTATCATCTACGCTCCGACCCTCAATGAACATGGTCGCCGGGTACGAAACCTATTAACACGCTTGCGGCAAGTAAACCTTACCCTGCAAACAGAAAAATGTCAGTTTCTCCGAATCGACGTGACGTACCTCGGGCACATCATATCGAGCGACGGTGTACGACCCGATCCATCGAAACTTGCAGCGGTGAAAAAGTACCCACCCCCTTCCAACGTCACCGAAGTTCGACAATTTCATGGCTTCGCCAACTACTATCGTCGCTTTATTAAGGATTTTGCTTCAATGGCAAAACCATTGAGCGATCTTTTGAGAAAGGGACGAAAATTCGAATGGACCGAGAAGGAACAGAAAAGCTTCGAAATGCTCCGCGACGCACTGTGCGAACAACCAGTTCTCCAATATCCAGATTTCACACAACCGTTTATTCTCGCCACAGATGCATCTGATGCAGGACTCGGTGCTGTGCTCAGCCAAGTTATTAACGGTGACGAGAGACCGATCGCATACGCGTCGCGCTCACTCAAGCCCGCTGAAACCCGATACCACAGCAACGACAAGGAATGTCTCGCGGCAGTCTGGGCCATCGGATATTTTAATCCGTATCTGTACGGCCGGCCTTTCACGCTCGTCACCGACAATCAGGTGCTGACTTGGCTCCACAATATGACGGACCAATCGAACCGTCGCGCCAGGTGGAGAACTAAGGTCGGAAATTACACGTTTAACATAAAATATCGGCCAGGAAAACTCAACCAAAACGCTGACGCTCTATCACGAAATCCGATACCATATGTCGGAGTCGTTAACGCATTTCCGGTGTCAAAAGGCGCGACATTGCGCCCCCGCACCGCCAGCGCCACAGCACCACCCCCTTCGGTCCTTCCACGTCCGAAAACCCATACGGGGCGTACGAGAATATCGTCGGCACCTAACCCAAACGTCAGCACTATTGCGTCCCGAGTACGACGGCGAGAAGAGATACGCCCGGGAACCAAACGTGTAACATACAAGGAACCCGATACTGACACCACCGGCGACGAGTCATCCACCGAGTATACCCCACCATTGCGTGTCAGCCATCGCAGCATACTACCTACGTCACCAGATGCAATCGATGAAATCGAAAACAACCAAGATGATGAAGTTTTTGAAAAACCGGAAGTACCCAAACCCGATTCACCACCTCGAACGTCAAAAGTAGCCATAATTGAAATTGCACCGCCAGAGTCGAGCGAGAGCGAATCAGAACCACCCACGGACCGAACATTAACACCAGAAAAACCAGAACCATTTATTTCAGCATTGCAACAAAATTCCAACGCTCCGGGTTTTCTCGAGGAACTCCGAAATTCATTCTCTCGATTCGACGAGTCGCTGCATACCCGAACCAACGCTACGGATACCCCAATAGAGGAGGCAACACCCCCCACCACAGGAGGCACCGAATCTTCCTCGGACGACCTAGCGGAATTGGTTGGCATCGGACGGCAATGTTTCGAAGACCTCAGCAAAGTATTGCAGAAATACGAGTTCACAACGATGACCCAAACAGACCCTGCACCCTTGGTACCCCAGGACCATACCGAACATTCGACCATAATCCCAGTCACCCGAAGATCAACCATCCCAACCCCCCTTCCATCCCGAGGACCAATGGCCAATTCAAGCCCTCGAACCACCACGAAACCAGTCCCTATGGACCTTCCATCCCCAAAAGAAAATAAAACCTCGATCACCCATGAAATACACAATACGAATGCAGCCAAAATTGACAATAACCTATCGGCCGAAATTCTCTCCGTCCACGAAGACTCGAGTACTTCAGACGAAGGTCCAGTACAAATAGAATGCAAGAAATCACTCGTACCGGGCACCTGTATCGTCAAACAAAGTCGCGAGTCCCTGACCTACGACAGAGACAACATTGCACATTTCATAAATGCCGATGGCCAAATCTCCAACACCATCGGGAAGTTGCTTATCGACCTAGGACGTATCGAAGAAAATGCACTGAAAACGAGCGGCCTACACACTGGAGACGTCGCCGCTACACCCAAGGGCCGATTTAAAACCCTTAGCATCGCCATAAAAGAACGATCGTGCGATGCAGCAATACCGGAAAACTTCGTGCTCGGGTTACGAGCCCTTCGCAAGGCCGTCGAACTCTATGGTTTAACCTCCCTGCGAATCTCAAAACGCGGCGACGCTATCGAAAACATTCCATACTATGTCCTTAACGAAATGTTGGAAACGATTTTCAAAGGACTAGCCATCACCATCACAGTATGCAATGGCCTAGTCCAGAATGAACCACCGTTAGACCAACGACCTCACATCCTGCAAGAAGCCCACGATAGCACGAATGGCGGTCACAAAGGCATGGTGAAAACGTACCGACCACAATCAAACGGTTCGCTGGAACGAAGTCACATAGTACTCGCTGAATACATTAAAGCCTTCTCATCCCGATTCGACGATTGGGATGAGCTACTACCATTCGCGATGCTGGCCTACAACACATCCGTGCATTCAGGAACAAATTTCAGCCCTTTCGAACTCATGTACGGAAAAACAGCTCGCACAATGTCAGCGTTCCCAACAGCCGAAAAAGTAGAAACATATGGCGAGTATATGACTGATCTCGTGACTCGATTAGACGAGATACGTCGCACAGCGGCAGACAGCCTCGTCTCAACAAAAAACCGATCGAAAGAACGCTATGATCGCGACTCCCACCCCGTGGACTTCCATGCCGGAGACGATATTTACGTACTCCAAGAACCAAAGAAAGGAAAATTCAGCCCTCAATACCATGGACCCTACGAGATCGAAGAAGTCACGGAAAAGGGAAACGTAACCTATTACAACCGCCGGGGCACCCTCGAAACAAAACACCCCAACAAAATAAAATTAGCAAATTAACCACAGACAAGAAAATACTACACATGTTATATTTGATCTAAATCAAGGGTGACAAGCGCATCAAACTATTCGATACCATTCCAATTATGCAACAAGATTAAATTAATTGATATTTTTCTCTCAGAACGCAATTCCCAAATAAATAAATAAATCACACATCCACAAATATGAGATCCGGTTGGAATACACTGCAAAGGAATGGCCAACGTTTAAACCAAACGACGTAATTGAAACCATCCACGCTAACACACACACACACATACAGCGAAACGAAAGACACGAAGAAGAGAATGAGAACGAAGAAGAAGATATGCAGTTCTCTCTCTCCCTCTCTCGCCTTCTCTCTCTTTCCCTCGCAGGCACAACTGCATGAATGAATCCCCTTTGTTAATTTTCTTAATTTTTTTTTTCTTCTTTTTAAATGTCTTTTTTTTCTTCTCTCGCATACATACAACTAAACCGTGCGAGGAGCACATATTTTGCTTGTATCATTTCAGAAGAGAAAAGGGAATAAGCTTGCGAAAAATAAAAATGGTTGGACCAAAAATCGTCACCACGGGGGCTATCATCCTCACCCTCGCTACCCTAACATGGGCAGCATACGAAATCGTACCGACACCTCACCATCCTGGACTCATGTACGAGCGGCTACCGGACATTCGAATCACCACCACGGACTGGAAAATCGTCACATACCTCGACGTCGACTGGCTCCTATCACGACAACCGTGGGAAGCCAGAAAAATGGAAGAAATCTTTCTAGGATGTCGGGCACACCTGGGCTCAGCTCAATGCAACACGCTACTCCCAGAGGCCAGGTTTTACGACCGACATCTAAAAATCGAAGCCCTTCAAACACAAATCAAGACGCTCACAGCACCGATAGAAACGATAAAAAGGAAAACCCGGTACACGGCACGCGGAGCACCACTCGCGTTCATCGGCACAATATCAAACGCTCTCTTCGGTACCCTATCGGAAGCAGACGCCGATCGATATGAGCAAGAAATAACGACGCTTGAAAAGAACGGCCACGAATTAACCCACCTTGTCCGAAACGCGACGCATATCATCCGTGGAGCAATTAACAACATTGACACACACACACGCGCCCTGGAAAGCGATTTCGAAAATCTGAAACGAGCTACACTGGATGTACAAAAAATCCTACACCGCGAAGTCGAAACAATTCACCAACTGAATTATACAACACATCTGCTATGCCTCACAACCAATATAATTGATACAGCAGACAACTACATAAACACCCTCCAACGATTCGCAGACGCCATCCGAGACATCCGGCGAGGCATTTTGCACCCAGAAATACTATCCGTCGAACAACTGACGACTGCCGCACGCCACATACAGGAAAGCACGTCTTCACTCGAGTTCCCACTATCCATCAGCGACCTGAGATCCGCTGATTTAACAACACTGAGCCGTATCACGACAACCTACCGACAAGGCAAATTACTCGTAAGCATCAATATACCACTATTGGAACCAAAACCATTCCAAGTCCATCGAATGTACCCATGTCTACAACCACAAAATCACCAAGGAATTACGAGAGGTGTTGCATACGTCCAACCACGACAACCCTACCTAGCTTGGTCGAACGACCAAGGAAAATTTTTTACGTTCAATGAATCATATCTGAAACGTTGCTACAAACTCACACGTGGGTACGCATGCCCACTCTACTCTGCCTTACGAGATGTCCACAACGACGCATGGGAAGCTCGCCTACTCGTCTCACCAATGAACACAACCTTACGCGGCTGTGACATCCGAGTAGCGCGCTATCACCAGTCACAATGGACGTATCTCGAACACACACACGGATGGCTATATTCACTCAGCACACCAGTACAACTACAAATAGAATGCCGAAACGGAACACACGCAACGGTCATCCTACAAGATACCGGAATTATACAACTACACCCAGGTTGCACCGGTTATGCCCCACACATCACCCTACCCCCGAAAAACATAATTCCAAGCTCCATTGACAGTATCCACTGGCCTTTAACCATCTCAAATATCAGCGCCCTGTCAACACCGATCACCGACGCATACAACGAAAATATGGACCCATTACTGCTGGCTCAGCGACCTTCAGGAGAATCCGAGCCAATAACACAATCTTATACGAGCCTATCCGCCATCGAGGCCCAGCTAAATTTTTTAGAAAAGAAAGAAAATAAAATTAAGTGGTACAAAAGGACAAAAACGTGGGCATTCAGTGGCTTCGGAGCATCAATAGTAACGATGATCGGTTTGGCAATGTTTTGTCTTCGCAACAAGCTACCGGGAATCCTTCTCAGTTGCTGCTGCTCGCAACGTCGACAACCCCGGAAACTCGAACCGGAGCGAGTCGAAGCTCGACGTGTATGCCTCATCACCACGTCGCAAGCAGAAGAAAAGCCGACCACGGAACCTCGCAGCAGAGATCCAATTCCAACCGATCGCCGACCGGAAGCAGCCACACTCGTCCATTGAAGAATGAAAAACAACCAACAATCCCACTGACGGTACCGTAAACAACGAGCGAAATAAGAGAGCTTATACCCGGCCTATAAAAAAAAAAAAAAAAAAAGAAAAAGAAAAATATATATATATATATATATATATATATATATATGTATATATATATATATATATTTCCGTGAATGTTGAAAAGTCGGAAACTCACCAGTTTTTTTTTTCCCTTTTTTTTATATAAATACGCATATTCGCTCTGAACTCCTGGCCTTCTCACTCACAAAATTTTTTTCTTCCTTCTTTGCTTCTCCCTATCACTTTCTCGCGACTGCTGATAGCAGCGACGAGCTTCACGAAAGACGCTGACCATTAGAATAAGATATAAGGAATACGGATACATTACAAAAACACATGTAAAGGTAGATGCATGCGCGATCGCGTAACCAACCATTTGCAGAATTCCGCAAATATACGCCCGATCTGAAATGAAAAATCCTAACACCCCTGCGCTGACAATGCATTCTTACCCCATTAAATATCGCGCTCCACAAACGGTGAAGACAGTACGCAAAGAACGATCGAACGAAATTAAACAAAAAAAAAAAAAAAAAGAAAAATTTTTTGCTAAATATGACATCGATAAACAACAGGGTATCAAGATCATTGAACGGAACATTCCGAATCAAAATAACGAGAATCGATAACCCATACCGAATCTTCGTGGAAATACTGCAGCCAGCCAATCACCGGAACCATTGGCAAAGAGCAATGGCACGGCTGCCTGGAACCGTCAACAGACTCAACCATCTTACGGAGGAAGAAGTCTTTCCGGGAGCCTCGGCCCTCTGGCACCCACAGGGCGACGTGTTCGTTAGGGTCACATGCATCAGTGAGTGTACAGACCCGAAGAACATAGAAGTCTACTGTGGGGACCAAGCCACAACATCGTTCGCCGACCACGACGACCTCTGGCAGCTCCCGGAGGACATACGGAGAATCCCATGGATAATAACACCATGCGGACAATCGGGAGTCCAACCCACAAACGGGGCAGACTGGTCCGAGGAAGCCATCACGTACCTCCAGAGATTCGTGGGTCGACAAGGATACATGACGGTCCTACGCCGCGACGTTACCATGGATGCGGTATGGGTAAACCTAATCCCAGACCCCGCATATGACGAAATCGGGTCCTCGGACGACGAAGACGAAGACGACCCGACCCTGGCGGACTGGCTGGTCGGCAAAGGTCACGGAAGACGGAGTCGGATCCGACAGCGATTCGTGTGGGGACAAGATGGAGGCCTCTTCGGAGACAACTCGGTCGTAGAAAAAACTGCAACTTATATGATGCAAGTACGGGACTCCCCCGCGTCACCCCCACCCGAGGAAACGGTGTCACCAACACCACCACCGACACCCGAGGCAGAAGGCACCGACGAAACACCAAGCTCGGCAAGCGACTCGGATGACGAATCCGTACCAGAGGAGAGGACCCGATTCCTACCACTCGAATGGAGCCGTAACAAATACAACAACTCGGACGGCGGCTCAAATGAAGAGATGGACATGGACGACGAGTAAAAAAAAAAAAAAAATAAATAAATAAATAAATAAATAAATAAATGAATAAAACGACACATAAAGAATAATCACGTCAAAAATCGACATACAACTAAATTAACAAAATTATATACAAATATTCCAATGATACTTTTTTTTTTAATACACAGACATATATATATAAATAAAACGAATAATATAAACATAAACTAATGGAATAAATAACTAAATAAATAAATAAATAATATATTATACACATTTTATCCTGTAATCATTGAAATAACCGAATACAAAAAAAAAAAAAAAAAAAAAAAAGTATTTCAGATGTTGTTTCTTGCCACGTTATCCCTCGACCCCCCCCCCCCCCTCCTGACAACGCATAAGAATGAAACGCGGAAGACTGCGACAAGAGGGGCCCGCGGAGTCGCGCTTGCATCTACCTCAAACACACACACAAACACACGTAGATACTAGCAATAAGATAGCCTGACTCGACAGTCCTGGCTCGCGAGACGAGCTGATGTCCAAGCGCATGAATAGCTCGACCGAAAACAAAAACTTATTTCACTCCAGCGATACAAAATATTTATTATTATCCTTTCATTTTTTTTTATTATATATATAATAATTGGGAGAAGCAGTGGAACAATTGCGTATAAAACTTTCATTTCTCAATTTTGACTATACTGTTCTTTTTCTTTCTCTCCTTTTGTTTTTTTTTCTCTCCTCTAATATCCTCTATTATTCAGGACTTTTTTTTTTATTAATTAATTTTATTATTAACCCATATGTTTAACATATAACTAAGAATAGCATTAAGATTCGTACGCAAGCGTTACAAAACTGTAAAGCGATCGCGCGTGCGAGATGACTCAGCTAAAATATCTTGAACCTCGGGGTCCCGAGCTCCACTCTAACAAGGGGGGTGTTATATCCCGATGGCCAACGTCATATCGCACGCGCGAACACGGCAACAGCCGCGCATATGACACACCGTCTCGCGGTCCGCAACTCCGCGGCACGCGAATCAAAATCAGCGACGACACTCTAGCACTCTGCGGCAAAGCCGACAACGGTATCAATTTCATAAAGAAACGCTGCCGTTCAAGCCGCAGAGGCGGCACGCGACTATGCATCGGCGACATATGATAACTCTTTTCTTCGCCGATGCATGAGCGCGAGCCACGTCGAGCTGACAATCAAAAATATGACCGAACGGGGAAACAAGGCAGGGGTAAAACCAATGGTCATCCCATCCATCCGTCCAACCCTTGCCTTGTTCACCCGTTCGATAGTTGTCACGTGTCTTCGGCCCTTCAGGCCAAGCCTTCCCACTCGAGGGACCGGGAAGTCACCGAGGTGTGCGTTACCATAATTCTATCAGCGAGTAACCGGCAATGAGCCGATAAGAACTCAGTGCGACGTCGATAATTGTGCATCGACCAGCGCACAACCCAATCGATAGATCGATAACCCAATCAATCAATCGATAAGCCAATCAACCAATACAGCGAACAACCGCAATCAAAGAATTTCTATCTACGAAATAAACACCTTGTAAGTAAGCTAATACCTCTGTAACTCATCTTTACTACACTTGCTTCAATAAATAAACCGAATTTAACCGAAACAGATACGCCCAGCGTTTTAATGGTAATCCCAAAATTATAAAAAGCCCTTCCTATAACTCAGGGCATAAAAACGTCGATTTCGACAAGATTCGAGGGTATCGTGAGTTCGTCGAAGTTTCCGTTCAAAACACCAATGATTCGCTATTGCAGCCAAACTTCCGTGACTTTCCTGCTCGAAACGGTTGAAATGCGTTCATTCCGTGCAAATGAAAGAATTTCATGCGTTTCGACCGATCGCAAACTGTTTGGTCGCTCGCAATATCGATTTCGACCAAATTCGTCGAATCTTCGTTCCCAGCTGAAAAATGGTTGTTTCTGGTTGGAAACGTGTGAAAAACCTCAGTTTCATCCAACCATGTGTGATTCTCGCGAAATCGAGCATTTCCAACTAACCGTTCGCCCGTAACGTCGATTTCGACAAGATTCGAGGGTATCGTGAGTTCGTCGAAGTTTCCGTTCAAAACACCAATGATTCGCTATTGCAGCCAAACTTCCGTGACTTTCTTGCTCGAAACGGTTGAAATGCGTATATTCCGTGCAAATGAAGGAATTTCATGCATTTCGACCGATCGCAAACGGTTTGGTCGTTCGCAACATCGATTTCGACCAAATTCGTCGAATCTTCGTTCCCAGCTACAAAAATGGTTGTTTCTGGTTGAAAACGTGTGAAAAACCTTTGTTTCATCCAACTATGTGCGATTCTTGCAAAATCGAGCATTTCGAACAAACCGTTCGCCCGTAACGTCGATTTCGACAAGATTCGAAGGTATCGTGAGTTCGTCGGGGTTTCCGTTCAAAACACCAATGATTCGCTATTGCAGCCAAACTTCCGTGACTTTCTTGCTCGAAACGGTTGAAATGCGTTCATTCCGTGCAAATGAAGGAATTTCATGCATTTCGACCGATCGCGAACGGTTTGGTCGTTCGCAACCTCGATTTCGACCAAATTCGTCGAATCTTCGTTCCCAGCTACAAAAATGGTTGATTCTGGTTGAAAACGTGTGAAAAACCTTAGTTTCATCCAACTATGTGTGATTCTCGCGAAATCGAGCATTTCGAACTAACCGTTCGCCCGTAACGTCGATTCCAACAAGATTCGAGGGTCTCGTGAGTTCGTCGAAGTTTCCGTTTCAAACACCAATGATTCACTATTGCAGCCAAACTTCCGTGACTTTCTTGCTCGAAACGGTTGAAATGCGTTCATTCCGTGCGAATAAAGAAATTTCATGCATTTCGACCGATCGCGAACGGTTTGGTCGCTCGCAATATCGATTTCGACCAAATACGTCGAATCTTCGTTCCCAGCTACAAAAATGGTTGTTTCTGGTTGGAAACGTGTGAAAAACCTTAGTTTCATCCAACTATGTGTGATTCTTGCAAAATCGAGCATTTCCAACTAACCGTTCGCCCGTAACGTCGATTTCGACAAGATTCGAGGGTATCGTGAGTTCGTCAAAGTTTCCGTTCAAAACACCAATGATTCGCTATTGCAGCCAAACTTCCGTGACTTTCTTGCTCGAAACGGTTGAAATGCGTTCATTCCGTGCAAATTGAGGAATTTCATGCATTTCGACCGATCGCAAACTGTTAAGTCGTTCGCAACATCGATTTCGACCAAATTTGTCGAATCTTCGTTCCCAGCTACAAAAATGGTTGTTTCTGGTTGGAAACGTGTGAAAAACCTTAGTTTCATCCAACTATGTGTGATTCTTTCAAAATCGAGCATTTCGAACTAACCGTTCGCCCGTAACGTCGATTCCAACAAGATTCGAGGGTCTCGTGAGTTCGTCGAAGTTTCCGTTTAAAACACCAATGATTCACTATTGCAGCCAAACTTCCGTGACTTTCTTGCTCGAAACGGTTGAAATGCGTTCATTCCGTGCAAATAAAGGGATTTCATGCATTTCGACCGATCGCAAACTGTTTAGTCGTTCGCAACATCGATTTCGACCAAATTCGTCGAATCTTCGTTCCCAGCTACAAAAATTGGTTGTTTCTGGTTGGAAACGTGTGAAAAACCTTAGTTTCATCCAACTATGTGTGATTCTTTCAAAATCGAGCATTTCGAACTAACCGTTCGCTCGTAACGTCGATTCCAACAAGATTCGAGGGTCTCGTGAGTTCGTCGAAGTTTCCGTTTAAAACACCAATGATTCACTATTGCAGCCAACTTCCGTGACTTTCTTGCTCGAAACGGTTGAAATGCGATCATTCCGTGCAAATAAAGGGATTTCATGCATTTCGACCGATCGCAAACTGTTTAGTCGTTCGCAACATCGATTTCGACCAAATTCGTCGAATCTTCGTTCCCAGCTACAAAAATTGGTTGTTTCTGGTTGGAAACGTGTGAAAAACTTTAGTTTCATCCAACTAGGTGTGATTTTTGCAAAATCGAGCATGTCGAACGAACTGTTCGCCCGTAACGTCGATTTCGACAAGATTCGAGGATATCGTGAGTTCGTCAAAGTTTCTGTTCAAAACACCAATGATTCGCTATTGCAGCCAAACTTCCGTGACTTTCTTGCTCGAAACGGTTGAAATGCGTTCATTCCGTGCAAATGGAGGAATTTCATGCATTTCGACCGATCGCGAACGGTTTGGTCGTTCGCAACATCGAATTCGACCAAATTCGTCGAATCTTCGTTCCCAGCTACAAAAATGGTTGATTCTGGTTAAAAACGTGTGAAAAACCTTAGTTTCATCCAACTATGTGTGATTCTCGCGAAATCGAGCATTTCGAACTAACCGTTCGCCCGTAACGTCGATTTCGACAAGATTCGAGGGTATCGTGAGTTCGTCGAAGTTTCCGTTCAAAACACCAATGATTCGCTATTGCAGCCAAACTTCCGTGACTTCCTCGCTCGAAACGGTTGAAATGCGTTCGTTTCGTGCAAATGAAGAAATTTCATGCATTTCGACCGATCGCGAACGGTTTGGTCGCTCGCAATATCGATTTCGACCAAATACGTCGAATCTTCGTTCCCAGCTACAAAAATGGTTGTTTCTGGTTGGAAACGTGTGAAAAACCTTAGTTTCATCCAACTATGTGTGATTCTTGCAAAATCGAGCATTTCCAACTAACCGTTCGCCTGTAACGTCGATTTCGACAAGATTCGAGGGTATCGTGAGTTCGTCAAAGTTTCCGTTCAAAACACCAATGATTCGCTATTGCAGCCAAACTTCCGTGACTTTCTTGCTCGAAACGGTTGAAATGCGTTCATTCCGTGCGAATTAAGGAATTCCATGCATTTCGACCGATCGCAAACTGTTTAGTCGTTCGCAACATCGATTTCGACCAAATTTGTCGAATCTTCGTTCCCAGCTACAATAATGGTTGTTTCTGGTTGGAAACGTGTGAAAAACCTTAGTTTCATACAACTATGTGTGATTCTTTCAAAATCGAGCATTTCGAACTAACCGTTCGCCCGTAACGTCGATTCCAACAAGATTCGAGGGTCTCGTGAGTTCGTCGAAGTTTCCGTTTAAAACACCAATGATTCACTAGTGCAGCCAAACTTCCGTGACTTTCTTGCTCGAAACGGTTGAAATGCGTTCATTCCGTGCAAATGAAGAAATTTCATGCATTTCGACCGATCGCGAACGGTTTGGTCGCTCGCAATATCGATTTCGACCAAATACGTCGAATCTTCGTTCCCAGCTACAAAAATGGTTGTTTCTGGTTGGAAACGTGTGAAAAACCTTAGTTTCATCCAACTATGTGTGATTCTTTCAAAATCGAGCATTTCGAACTAACCGTTCGCTCGTAACGTCGATTCCAACAAGATTCGAGGGTCTCGTGAGTTCGTCGAAGTTTCCGTTTAAAACACCAATGATTCACTATTGCAGCCAACTTCCGTGACTTTCTTGCTCGAAACGGTTGAAATGCGATCATTCCGTGCAAATAAAGGGATTTCATGCATTTCGACCGATCGCAAACTGTTTAGTCGTTCGCAACATCGATTTCGACCAAATTCGTCGAATCTTCGTTCCCAGCTACAAAAATTGGTTGTTTCTGGTTGGAAACGTGTGAAAAACTTTAGTTTCATCCAACTAGGTGTGATTTTTGCAAAATCGAGCATGTCGAACGAACTGTTCGCCCGTAACGTCGATTTCGACAAGATTCGAGGATATCGTGAGTTCGTCAAAGTTTCTGTTCAAAACACCAATGATTCGCTATTGCAGCCAAACTTCCGTGACTTTCTTGCTCGAAACGGTTGAAATGCGTTCATTCCGTGCAAATGGAGGAATTTCATGCATTTCGACCGATCGCGAACGGTTTGGTCGTTCGCAACATCGAATTCGACCAAATTCGTCGAATCTTCGTTCCCAGCTACAAAAATGGTTGATTCTGGTTAAAAACGTGTGAAAAACCTTAGTTTCATCCAACTATGTGTGATTCTCGCGAAATCGAGCATTTCGAACTAACCGTTCGCCCGTAACGTCGATTTCGACAAGATTCGAGGGTATCGTGAGTTCGTCGAAGTTTCCGTTCAAAACACCAATGATTCGCTATTGCAGCCAAACTTCCGTGACTTCCTCGCTCGAAACGGTTGAAATGCGTTCGTTTCGTGCAAATGAAGAAATTTCATGCATTTCGACCGATCGCGAACGGTTTGGTCGCTCGCAATATCGATTTGAACCAAATACGTCGAATCTTCGTTCCCAGCTACAAAAATGGTTGTTTCTGGTTGGAAACGTGTGAAAAACCTTAGTTTCATCCAACTATGTGTGATTCTTGCAAAATCGAGCATTTCCAACTAACCGTTCGCCTGTAACGTCGATTTCGACAAGATTCGAGGGTATCGTGAGTTCGTCAAAGTTTCCGTTCAAAACACCAATGATTCGCTATTGCAGCCAAACTTCCGTGACTTTCTTGCTCGAAACGGTTGAAATGCGTTCATTCCGTGCAAATGGAGGAATTTCATGCATTTCGACCGATCGCGAACGGTTTGGTCGTTCGCAACATCGAATTCGACCAAATTCGTCGAATCTTCGTTCCCAGCTACAAAAATGGTTGATTCTGGTTAAAAACGTGTGAAAAACCTTAGTTTCATCCAACTATGTGTGATTCTCGCGAAATCGAGCATTTCGAACTAACCGTTCGCCCGTAACGTCGATTTCGACAAGATTCGAGGGTATCGTGAGTTCGTCGAAGTTTCCGTTCAAAACACCAATGATTCGCTATTGCAGCCAAACTTCCGTGACTTCCTCGCTCGAAACGGTTGAAATGCGTTCGTTTCGTGCAAATGAAGAAATTTCATGCATTTCGACCGATCGCGAACGGTTTGGTCGCTCGCAATATCGATTTGAACCAAATACGTCGAATCTTCGTTCCCAGCTACAAAAATGGTTGTTTCTGGTTGGAAACGTGTGAAAAACCTTAGTTTCATCCAACTATGTGTGATTCTTGCAAAATCGAGCATTTCCAACTAACCGTTCGCCTGTAACGTCGATTTCGACAAGATTCGAGGGTATCGTGAGTTCGTCAAAGTTTCCGTTCAAAACACCAATGATTCGCTATTGCAGCCAAACTTCCGTGACTTTCTTGCTCGAAACGGTTGAAATGCTTTCATTCCGTGCAAATTAAGGAATTTCATGCATTTCGACCGATCGCAAACTGTTTAGTCGTTCGCAACATCGATTTCGACCAAATTTGTCGAATCTTCGTTCCCAGCTACAATAATGGTTGTTTCTGGTTGGAAACGTGTGAAAAACCTTAGTTTTATACAACTATGTGTGATTCTTTCAAAATCGAGCATTTCGAACTAACCGTTCGCCCGTAACGTCGATTCCAACAAGATTCGAGGGTCTCGTGAGTTCGTCGAAGTTTCCGTTTAAAACACCAATGATTCACTAGTGCAGCCAAACTTCCGTGACTTTCTTGCTCGAAACGGTTGAAATGCGTTCATTCCGTGCAAATGAAGAAATTTCATGCATTTCGACCGATCGCGAACGGTTTGGTCGCTCGCAATATCGATTTCGACCAAATACGTCGAATCTTCGTTCCCAGCTACAAAAATGGTTGTTTCTGGTTGGAAACGTGTGAAAAACCTTAGTTTTATCCAACTATGTGTGATTCTTGCAAAATCGAGCATTTCCAACTAACCGTTCGCCCGTAACGTCGATTTCGACAAGATTCGAGGGTATCGTGAGTTCGTCAAAGTTTCCGTTCAAAACACCAATGATTCGCTATTGCAGCCAAACTTCCGTGACTTTCTTGCTCGAAACGGTTGAAATGCATTCATTTCGTGCAAATGAAGGAATTTCATGCATTTCGACCGATCGCGAACGGTTTGGTCGTTCGCAACATCGATTTCGACCAAATTCGTTGAATCTTCGTTCCCAGCTACAAAAATGGTTGTTTCTGGTTGGAAACGTGTGAAAAACCTGAGTTTCATCCAACTATGTGTGATTCTTTCAAAATCGAGCATTTCGAACTAACCGTTGACCCGTAACGTCGATTCCGACAAGATTCGAGGGTCTCGTGAGTTCGTCGAAGTTTCCGTTCAAAACACTAATGATTCGCTATTGCAGCCAAACTTCCGTGACTTTCTTGCTCGAAACGGTTGAAATGCGTTCATTCCGTGCAAATGAAGGAATTTCATGCATTTCGACCGATCGCGAACGGTTTGGTCGTTCGCAACATCGATTTTGACCAAATTCGTCGAATCTTCGTTCCCAGCTACAAAAATTGGTTGTGTTGTGCCCCGAAAATTCAAAATTGTTAAACTAAATTAATTATAACCTATCGTCATAATTAATCATACTTTACTTGGGAAATATTATTGGGAAATATTGAAACATTATTTCGAACGGAATTCCGCGCGAACTTATTTCAACACTTCGGAATTCCGCGCAAAATCATTTCAACACTTTTTTTCGACAGAAAGCTGACGTTAAATCGCGCAATGACCCGAAGGTCATTGCACCAATCTAACCACGCAATTTCGAGTGCATACGGGCCGCGAGTGACCATCAAAATTGCATTTTCGAAGTGCACACGCGCCGCGAGTGACCGTCAAAATTGCTGACACAAAATCACGCGACCGTTGAACGACGATCGCGACGATCGATCCGAAGCATCGATTGTCAGTCTGAACTGAAACACCAAATCGAAAAGATCTCCTCCAAAAGACTCTCGCGACGCGATCCGCTGGACTTGTATTTCTTACATGTATCACGACTCGCGACACGACGTGAGGAGATAACCCGACGCGCGCCGACAAGTAGATAACTCGCGCCACGCGACGGGCGAATACGATTCCCTAAGATAACGTTTATTATTAACGTGACATCGCTACACCTGTAAAGCGATATCACGAGCTTGTACAATAAAAAGAACAGTTCATTCTCACCATCGCAAAATAAATTCAAAACCCATTGGTAATTTATTGAGTCAAACTCTTAATTCGGTAAACGATCCCTACAAAAACATATATCCCCTCCAACCCGCCTCCCTTTCTGAGACGCGTGTTAATTTCGGGGACATAACATTGGTGGCAGCGGTGGGATCTGCCGAAATAAATTCAGTGCGGTAACGAATTTAAACACCCAGAGCCAAAAGTAACAAAAAATCCCGACACGCAGTCGTCGCGATTACTTTGGCCTGGCTACGCGGTGCTGCACAAGTAGCAACGTCAGCACGCGCGCGAAAAAACCCCAGAGTTACGAGAATTCCTGACACGCAGACGTCACGAAATTAACCTGGGTACACAGTGCCGTTTTAAGTGAAAAAACAGTGCCTGTGTGAAAGCAAACCCAGAGCTCGATTCGACACGCAGTCGTCGAAATCCAGCCTGGTCCTCCCACGACCACAAGGACATCGCGAGGAGGCGAGGAGCAGCCCATCAGCCACTCCAGAGGGTCAAGGACAAGGACGAGGACTGAGGGAAGGACCTGCTCGGAAGGACATCATGCCAACAAGGATCATCTACCTGTAAGTGGCAGTTATATTGTACCTTACTACCAAAGCCAAAAAATCGAGTCGAGAAAAAATGTATATTATTGAGTAGTTCACGCCGGGGGTAAACAAAATATTGCGCAACCAAAGATAATTAAATAGATCGAACCCGAGAGGTCGCGGACCGTCGCGGAAAAATTTTCAACAATAATTAACCCGCGTCCGGGATAAATAAAAAAAAAAAAAAATTTTTTTAATTTTTCAATAAATATTTCAAATCGACCGATCGATCGTGGAATTTTGGAAAATTTTTTGTACGAAAAATGTCGAACGACCCCCGTCGAAGCTCGCGCAGGGCGCACTCAACTGAATCCCCCTTGCCGGGGGAGGAGGTTAACGCCCTGGCCATGCTCGATGCCGCCATCGGCGACATCGCATTCCGTACGAACGAAGCTTCAAATCAGGTGTCACCGGACGGAGCGATGCTCCCCGGCCAACGGGCCGCGTTGTCAAATAACCTACGACAACTCGGTGGCACAACCGAGCGCGGAACGTCGCGCGCGGAAACGATCGAATCCGATTTCGATCTCCCTCGATTAAGCCGGAATTCGCGTCGATCAGTAACGGAGGACATGATTGACGAAGAAATTCGTAGTCTCCGAAACGGAGCAAATTATAGTCGGACAAGCTATGCTCTAGCTCGACCCAGTCAGCCGCGAAATCTCGGAGCAATCCCGCGGGAGATATCGAGAAATAATCGCAACGCGAACCCCACGGTACGATACGATCTAGAGGACGTCGAAATACCTCAACGTGATTCGGACGATCAAGACACCGTCCACCGCGATTCGCCCGACGACGACGCACGTCGCCGGGATTTTGAGTACAATGAATCGCGGCGACGCAGGTTAGAGAATAACGAATCACGCCGGCGTGACGTAGATAATGACGCTTCACGTCGATACGATGATATAGATGATCCGCGCCAACGCGATTTAAATCGCAATGTCACTCAGAGACGAGATAACTCGCCACGATGGCACGTGCTAGACAGTACCGGTCCCGACCGCCGCGGAGACGATCGTTCGCGCATGCAATCGACCACTCACGACACAACGGTGCGTCGAGACATGGCCGAAACGCTCCGTGATGCAAACAGCGACCCGTACGAATTAATTCGGATTTTGCAAGCCCAAAACCGCGAATTACAAGAACGAATGGACCAGCTCGAATTACAACGAGCGAACCAGGATCTTCGGGAAGATACCAGACGCCGGATAATCGATCTGAACACAGCACTCAAGCATGTTCGATCATTTTCCGGAGGTGGTCCCGACCGATTGGACGAGTTTCTACGCTCGTGCGAAACCGTGTTCCGCCGGGTCGCGTACGATGACCACGAAGTATTGCTAGAATTAATAATATCTAGCAATATCACTGGTCGACCGGCTCAGGAAATAAAGCGTAAAAATATCCAAACGCTCGGCGTGCTCAAGGCCGAGCTACAGGCCCTGTACGGGGTGAGAAAATCTCTGGCGGCCTTACAGATGGAATTTAGTTCCCTCCGACAAAATAACGGAGAAAGCGTAGCTTCCTATGCAGCTCGAGCCGAAACAATTACGGTCGAACTGATAGGAAAATTGTGCGAACGCGTCTCCACGCCGGGCGAAGCACGAACCATCGAAGATTCGACTAGAAGCAGTGCTCAGGCGAATTTCGAAAACGGTTTGCGTGGAGACGTGCAGCTACTCGTGCGAGCTCGGAATTATGCAACGCTGCACGAGTGCGTGAATGGAGCCCTGGAAATCAGCAATATGATTCAACAGAGGGGCTCCGGGGGAACCTCGACGGTCCCCCAACGGAGGAGCGGTGTCTCGCGACCGAGTCACGACGGTGGCTCGCGACCGAGTCACGACGGTCGAGGCTGTTTCCACTGCGGCAACTCCTCGCACGTTTCCAGAAATTGTCCGCGACGATCGGGACGGGCAAGTCTCCCCGCTCCCGATCACAATCGGACGGTCCACAATGTGGAAATCGTGTGCAGTTATTGTCATATGAAAGGACACTTGTGGAAGGATTGCAGGTCGAGACTTGCAAAAGAACGAGATTCGAAGAATCAATCCTCCCGCAAGCCCTCACCACGTCCCGAGAGAAACGAGCGGACGAATAAGCCGAATAAAAAAACCGGCCAGTCGCACAGATCGGAACAGGATGGCCCCCCGAGAAAAATTTTGGGAGCCATAACCATTAGCGCTCTGTCGGCCGTCTCAAACGAACCGAACGAAAACGCGACGTCGACCGGAAACCAACGTACGTTACGGTTGTTGAACTTGTCGTTCGTGACAAAAGCAAACCAAGATGACGGCCTGGAAAATCGTATGGAAAACCAAATGGAAACCGATCGAGAAATCCAACAGGCGCCGCCGCCGGGCAATCGACGCATGTTGCGATTCCTCAATGGATCGCCACATGCGTGGATGGCCGGCGAAAACGATACAAGATTACCGCGTGCTGGCAATGAACAATTGCAAAGTGCACCGGCGCTGGCTGATCAGTGCACGCTGCGAATACTAAATGTTTCGCTTCCTTCTGCGTCAGTGGCCAGCGATTTTGATATCGAATCACCGAGCTCCACCGACGGGATAATAACCCTGAAAGCGGACACCGGAGCTCAATGTTGCGTGATTAAACGCGGTTGTTTGCAGTTGGAAACAATCATCGAGGACACGGATGTGACACTTAAGGGCATATCGGGAATGACGTTTCGACCGATCTGCAAAGCGGAAGTGCTCATCGACGTTCCAGCCGTCACCGTAAAACATTGGTTTTACGTGGTGGAAGACGAAGTACCGCTCGAAGTAAATGGATTACTCGGCATGGACTTCATAAAAAAACATAAAGCCGATATCCTCGGCGGCGAGAAAATAAAAATATACGGTCACGAGATGCCCCTCATCGACGGAACCGAAAAAATTACTTTGCCTCCACGAAGCGAAACAATCGTTCGTGGAAAGACAAAAAGTAAAACAATCGGTCTCGTCGAAAAAATAGAAATTAACAAAGACGTTTTTATGGGAGCATGCGTCAGCCCGCCGAGAGGTAGCACGTGCGCGGTCAGCTTGGTAAATATCAGCGAACGCACGTGCTCGCTACTACGACCAACCGTAGTACTCGAGCCGCTGAGAGATAACGCGGCCGAGGCCTTGAGCGTCAATGCGGTGCGCGCGGGGCGCGGGGCCGAGCGCCTTGAGAGATTACGAGGCGAACTCGATCTCTCACACCTCAACGCCGAAGAAGTAGTAGTAGAAGAAGTCTCTCGACGGAATTATTTCCGAATTCGAAGACATATTTCACCTCCCCGGGGACACATTGCCGTGCACTCACATGGTCGAACACCATATCCTCCTTAAGGAGGGTACGTTACCCACGAAGGTGCACCCTTACCGTCTGCCGGAAGCCCACAGAAAGGAGGTTGAAAAGCAGACGGAAGAAATGTTGTCCGAGGGAATTATACGACCGAGTAAGAGCCAGTGGAATGCTCCGCTGCTCGTCGTAGCAAAAAAACCGGACGCAAACGGTGTGCGACGCATGCGAGTCGTAGTGGATTTTCGGAAATTAAATGAAGCCACGATCGGTGACTCGTATCCGTTGCCCAATATCACGGAAATTTTGGATCAGTTGGGAAAAGCTCGATATTTTTCCACGCTCGACCTCGCCTCCGGTTTTCACCAAATACCGATGGCGACGGCGGACAGGGAAAAAACGGCTTTCTCAACCCCCCAAGGACACTTCGAATACAATCGAATGCCCTTTGGTTTAAAAAATGCTCCTCCGACATTCCAAAGGCTAATGAACGCAGTATTAGCGGGACTGGACGGAATAAAATGCTACGTCTACCTAGACGATATTGTCATCCACGGTAAGACTTTGCAGGAGCACAATGGACGATTGGAAGAAGTTTTTCATCGTCTCAGGGAAGCTCAATTGGTCCTCCAGCCGAGCAAATGCCGACTTCTCCGAAAAGAGACGCATTATCTCGGCCACATAATTTCCGAAGACGGAGTGCAAGCCGACCCAGAAAAGGTTGCAGCCGTAAAAAATTTCCGGGTGCCGGTCAACGTGAAAGGTGTTCAGCCCTTCCTCGGGTTGGCCGGCTACTACCGCAAATTCATACGGGATTTTTCTAAAATCGCGAAGCCTCTAACCGAACTCGTGCGAAAGGACGCAAAGTTCGAATGGACTGCAGCTCGAGACGCGGCTTTCGAGCAGCTGAAAACGGTCATGACGACGGCACCGATATTACAATATCCGGATTTCGGTGAACCGTTCGTTGTGACCACGGATGCGTCCGATAAAGCCATCGGCGCTATCTTGTCGCAGGGAAAAATCGGTGAAGATTTGCCTATCTGTTACGCCAGTCGTACCTTAAACAAGGCGGAACAGAATGACACCACAACCGAAAAAGAATTGCTCGCGATTGTGTGGGCAATAACGCAATTCCGACCATATGTTTATGGCACCCGATTCACCGTCGTAACAGATCATCAACCTCTCACGTGGTTGTTCGGTGTTAAAGACCCCGGATCTCGACTCATGCGGTGGAAAATAAAATTATCCGAGCATGAGTTCGACATCAAATACAAAGCGGGAAAAAGAAACACGAACGCTGACGCACTCAGTCGCATATGCGCCGTTACGAGAGCGAGAGAGAAAGAGCGAGAACGCAACTGTCCCGCCGTGCGAGAGAGAAGCAAGCGGGGCAGGCGATCTCGCCACACGGGCCCTCGCGCCCTCCCTCCCGCTCGACCAAGTGCGAGCGACGGAGAGGAGGCGGTGAGCGAGAGCGACAGCAATAGCGATAACGAGCATAGCTCGCTATCCGGAGACGACGAAGACGGCCATGCTGAAAAGAAAAATGGCCTCCGTCCGGAGATAACGTGCCCACGCCTCGGGGAGCGGGCCCAGATATTGCGTGAATATCACGACACGCCCCTCGGCGGCCATCAGGGCCTCAAGCGAACGTTATCTCGGATCCGAACCAAATATGATTGGCCCGGTATCCGTGGTGACGTGCGTGAGCACGTAACGAGATTCCTGAACTGCCAAAAGAACAAACTCCATAAGAAAGAGCGTGCTCCGATGGTCATTACTGACACCCCCTCCCGGGCATTCGAGAAAGCGGCCGTAGACATAGTCGGTCCGCTACCCGAATCCCTAAGGGGAAACAAATATATACTCACCTTTCAACACGCTCTGACAAAATATAGCGCTGCTATGGCAATAGAAAATCAAGAAGCCAATACAGTCGCTAGAGCGCTTGTCACGGAAGTGATATGCCGTTTCGGAATGCCGGAAATCATCCTGTCCGACCAAGGAACAAATTTCTTGAGCAAAACGTTCAAAGAAATTTGCAAATTGCTGAAAATAAAGAAAATACAAACCACAGCATATCATCCCGAGAGTAACGGCGCGCTAGAACGATCGCACCGCACTCTCGCCGAATATTTGCGACATTTCATAGACGATGAACAATGCGATTGGGACGAGTGGCTCTCATACGCAATGTTCACGTACAACACGACTCCGCACACGGCAACTAAACTGTCGCCTCACGAACTCGTGTTCGAACAGGCAGCGGCACTACCGACTGCGGTCAAACAAGAGCCGCGAACCAGCTACTCGTTCGACGATTACGCCGACGAGCTGCGAGAGCGACTGAGAGCGTCGTGGAGCATCGCCCGCAACAACTTGATAAGTGCGAAAGAGACAGCGAAGCACGCGTATGATAAAGGAGCGAGAGAGACCGAGTACCGCGTCGGCGACTCCGTGTTGCTACACGACGAAACTGTGCGCCGCGGCCGGTCTGCCAAACTCACCCCCAAATGGGTAGGCCCATACGTAATAATAGAAAAACGAACCCCGGTCACCTACGTGATAAAACGGGGGCGAAAAGACCTCGTGGTCCACGCAAACCGACTCAAACCGGTCGTGGATCACTAAAAAAAAAGAAAACACACACACATGCGCGGGTATATGTGCACCTGTATGAGGATGCATATATTCGCGTAGAAACACATATATATGCACATGCAGAACACCTTGCGCACCGACACTCTAGTTGAGCGTCAAGCAACAAAAAAAAAACGCTCTCGTGCACCGACACCGAGTCGAACACGAGAGCGTGAAAAGATTAAAAAATGTTGCTCGCGCGTCGGCCCCAGGCCGCCCGCCGCGAGCGAAGAAGAAGAAGAAGAAGAAGAAGAAGAAGAAGGATACAAAAAAAAACCTCAAAAACATGAGAAATATCTGAAAAACATAAAAAACCTGAAAAACATAAAAATTTACTGAAAACCATAAAAAACCTGAAAAACATAAAAATTTGCTGAAAAACATAAAACAAAAAGAAAAAAAAGGGGTAAAGAGGAGAAAGAAAAAAATTTTTTTTAACGCAAATATAAGGGAAAATTTACGTTTATTCGACCTGACCCCACTGGGGCCAGATCGCTTAAGAACCGAAGAAAAACATTTTTTTTTTGGAAATTGTTACAAAAAAAATTTTATAATTTCCTTTATAATTTCTTCTCCTCGCCCCGGAAAAGGCGAACGACGTCGAGGTTGCCGTCCCAAAAGGCGTCGGCAGCCTCACGTGCCTCGCGATGACGCTCCCTAATGCTGCGCCGCCGACGTACCTCCCACCGAAGTGCGCCGACGGGCCAGGAGGGAGGTGGTCCTCCCAATCGAAGACCAATTCCCACTCCTCCGAGGTTAACGAGGAGAATGACCTCAGATCGAAGGGCTGAAACAAAAAAATTTTTTTTTTTAATAATTTTTCAATTTTTATAAATTTTTACAATGATATCACTAAACAGCCGCGTACTTACCTCGTACACCCATACGTCCATCGACGCCGGAAAAACGACGAAACGCGACGTCGGGATTCGAAACGAACGCGCCATTGTTGTTTTTTTAAATTTTTTTTGAAAATGTGCGAACGATTCAAGAGCCGTTTGCTTAATGAGCTGCGAGCTCTCGACCCACCGTCGCAAAGCGGACGAATTTCTCAAAAGTGGGAGAACTCACTCAAAAACCCTTGGTCAGCAGTCGCACGGTAACTTGGTTTTCTTCGTTGCAGGCTAATCGCGCTGTCTCTCGCTCGAAGACACAGCGAAGCAGCGATGCCAAATTACGTGAAAACCAAGTTTACCGGCAACCCTGGCATCTTCTACGAGGAAATCGGAAGCCTCACCGTAACCGAAACCACGTGGAGGTTAGCTGTCTCCCTGAATGTAGCTCCCCTCGCACACCGCGCCGAGTCGATGCAGCAATATGTGGACACCTTGCTTCGCTCGTGCCGAGACGAAATAAAAACCGACGAATTCTGCACCACGGTGAAAGACGCGTTAACGCCGATAATGCAAAAAATCACGGACGGCATCGAAACATACCGTGATTTATTGGGACCTCACCCCGTCCGAAACCGTAGGGGGTTGATCAATGGACTTAGGACCGTGGTCACGGTCATTACTGGCAACATGGATGCCAATGATGCTGCAGTAATAAATAACCAGATAATCGCGGTCAGAGCCGATCAACAAGCTCTCAAGGTCGCGGTTAATGAACAATTACAGGTAGTGAAAAGTGCGATGGATATATTTAATTCCACCGCACGAACCATCGAGCAAAACGAATTCAAATTTAGAGATCTCGTTTCTCTCATGAGTAAGAGGATCTCCAACGAATGGAGTCGGGCTACGAGACGACAGCGGCTCGACGAAAATCTTATGACCTTGAGCGTGCTCGTGGAATCCCTCCTCGATGACGTCAAGGAGCTCAACCGATTAATTACAGGAATCGAGCAAGGTAAAATCGACGTCGCGATTTTACCACCGAGGAAGCTCGTACGGTACCTTACCGACGCGCTCCCCCACCTACCGGTAGGTTGCTCGTTTCCCGCAAAATTGGAAAGAGGAAAAATGAGCGATCTTTTGTACCATGCGGACATTATGGCTTACTACCGTAACGGCACGGTAGTAGTGGTTATCGACATACCACTTCTCAACCAACGCCGATACAACGTTAGTAAAACCTATCCCCTCCCATTTCGGTCAACCGAGAATACGTTCGTGTACATCGACACAACCGAAGATTTCGTAGTCGTGTACAAAGCAAACAGAAATTATATACACATGACAAAGACAGATATCGCGAAATGTAAAATTACAGATGCATTGTACGTTTGTCCCAGCTCACAACCGACATTGCCGTTAACCGACGACGCACCGTGCGAAGTGCGTACGTACGCGAAACTTGACACCGATAGCGGGTTAAAATGCGAAAAACGGGTGATTAGCTTAACGCAAACAGTGATAATAGCTATGGAAAAGCCCGGTAAATGGTTATATATAGCACCCGAAATCGAACCAATTGACATTAAATGCGACAACGAAATCAATCACCACGAATCACTATCGGGTATAGGGGTATTGGCTTTGGTAGGGGTATGCATAGTAACTGCCCAAGGTTTCAGTGTCCGGACAGGAAGACGAATCACGCAGGCGGTCAACGAGGACTACCTACCGCCTGGAAATCTCTCCCTGACAGACATCGAAAAGACCGTGCCTGCAGCTAGTAAAAGTGAACACCCAATCACCTTGAAAAATGTATTCCGCAACCCTTCCGAACTACGAAATCTCGGAGAAAAAATCCGAGATATTAAAAGGAAAATCGACGAAAAGTTCGATCACCACGTACGATACTCCCTTGCAATCGGGACATACGTGACCATATTTACCGCAACGGCAGTACTGGTCAGTTACGTTGCGTATAAAATAAAACGTAAGCGTTTCGCGTCAACGAACGCGCAGCCGTCGCCTTCCGCTACGGTTGCTATCAATCTGGAGGCCATCGCCCCGAGCGAAGGCCGAAGCGCGCATGTAGATGAAGAGGAAGAACTCGAAACCGCGCGTCAGCTGGGCCAGTACTTCCGATGCGTCCGGCCAAAGAAACCGAGGCCTACAATTTTGAAATAATTTCAATGTAATCGTGTAGTAAAAATTCACTGTGTAAATTTTTACTTTTCAGGGGGGGAGGGATGTTGTGCCCCGAAAAATTCAAAATTGTTAAACTAAATTAATTATAACCTATTGTCATAATTAATCATACTTTACTTGGGAAATATTATTGGGAAATATTATTGGGAAATATTATTGGGAAATATTATTTCGAAATATTATTTCCAACGGAATTCCTCGCGAACTTATTTTAACACTTCGGAATTCCGCGAAAAATCATTTCAACACTTTCTTTCGACAGAAAGCTGACGTTGAATCGTGCAATGACCCGAAGGTCATTGCGCCGATCTAACCACGCAATTTCGAGTGCACACGGGCCGCGAGTGACCGTCAAAAATGCATTTTCGAAGTGCACACGCGCCGCGAGTGACCGTCAAAATTGCTGACATAGAATCACGCGATCGTTGAACGACGATCGCGACGATCGATCCGAAGCATCGATTGTCAGTCTGAACTGAAACACCAAATCGAAAAGATCTCCTCCAAAAGACTCTCGCGACGCGATCCGCTGGACTTGTATTTCTTACATGTATCACGACTCGCGACACGACGTGAGGAGATAACCCGACGCGCGCCGACAAGTAGATAACTCGCGCCACGCGACGGGCGAATACGATTCCCTTAAGATAAAGTTTATTATTAACGCGACATCGCTACACCTGTAAAGCGATATCACGAGCTTGTACAATCAAAAGAACAGTTTATTCTCACCATCGTAAAATAAATTCAAAACCCATTGTTAATTTATTGAGTTAAACTCTTCATTCGGTAAACGATCCCTACAAAAACATACATCCCCTCCAACCCGCATCCTTTCTGAGACGCGTGTTAATTTCGGGGACATAACACCCCCACCAAGTCCGATTTTTTTCTCGAACATGCAAAAATTATGGGCTTTTTATGGGCTCTTCAACCCCGCTAAAAATAATTTTTGGGCTCAACACGTTTTCGAGAAAATCCAAATTCAAAAGTGGGGGTGCCAGCTTAACGTTAAGCCAGCGCGAACTTTTTGATCTTGAAGTCGAAAACCAATCGGAGTGATTCTATATTTATGGGCTTTTTATGGGCTCTTCGATAATATGTTGGGAAATCCGATCGGAACTACCCCTACCGAGATAGGGGTAGTTTTTGAAAAATTCAAAAACTCAAAATTTAATTTTCGCGAGCTAATTCGGCTGGATATTTATGGGCTATTTATGGGCTCTCGAAATATAATTATCCCGATTTTTTCAAACGACCCCTTATCGAAAAAACACCCCCACACCCCATATCTTTCAAAGTAAAAGCTTAAAATCAGTTAGCAGACGATTCGTTCTTGCGCAGAAATTATATGCTATTCATGGGCTCTCAGACGATCATGAGCCCAATTTTTCCAAACTACCCCTTTCCGAGGAAACAACCCCCCCAGTATATATATTCGAGGCGAAACTTCGAATGAGCTGGTAGGACGATTCTTTTTACGTAGTAATTATAGACTATTCATGGGCTTTCTAAATTGCACGAGACCGATTTTTTAAAACGACCCCTTTCCAAGGAAACAACCCCCAAGTATGTATATTCAAGGCGAAGCTTCAAATGAGCCGGTAGGACGATTCTTTTAACGTAGTAATTATAGACTATTTATGGGCTCTTAGAATTGCACGAGCCCGATTTTTTCAAACTACCCCTTTCTGAGGGAACATCCCCTGAAGTATATCAATTGAAGGAGAAGTTTCAAATGACTCAGTGGGACGATTATTTTGACGTGGTAATTATGGGCTATTCATGGGCTTTACGAATAGCACAAGACCGATTTTTTCGAACTATCCCTTTCCGAGGAAACAACCCCCTAGTATATATATTCAAGGACAACCTTCAAATGAGCCGGTAGGACGATTCTTTTTACCTAGTCATTCTAGACTATTGATGGGCTCTCTAAATTGCACGAGACCAATTTTTCAAAACTTCCCCTTTCCGAGGAAACAACCCACCAAAATATATATTCAAGGCGAAGCTTCAAACGAGTCGGTAGGACGATTGTTCCTACGTTCTGATCATAGGCGACTTATGGGCGCTTAGGATTCCACGAGCCCGATTTTTTCAAACCACCCCTTTCTGAGGGAACAACCCCTGAAGTATATCAATCGAAGGAGAAGCTTCAAATGACTCAGTGGGACGATTATTTTGACGTGGTAATTATGGGCTATTTATGGGCTCTATCAATGGCACGAGACCGATTTTTTTCAAACTACCCCTTTCCGAGGAAACAACCCCCTAGTATATATATTCAAGGACAACCTTCAAATGATCCGGAAGGACGATTCTTTTTACGTAGTAATTATAGACTATTTATGGGCTCTGTAAATTGCACGAGACCGATTTGTTAAGACTACCCCTTTCCGAGGAAACAACCTCCCAGTATATATATTCAAGGCGAAGCTTCAAATGAGCCGGTAGGACGATTCTTTTTACGTTGTTATCATAGACTATTTATGGGCTCTCAGAATTCCACGAGCCCGATTTTTTTCAACGACCCCTTTCTGAGGGAACATCCCCTGAAGTATATCAATCGAAGGAGAAGCTTCGAATGACTCAGTGGGACGATTATTTTGACGTGGTAATTATGGGCTATTTATGGGCTTCACAAATAGCACAAGGTCGATATATTCAAACCACCCCTTTCTGAGGGAACAACCCCTGAAGTATATCAATCGGAGGAGAAGCTTCAAATGACTCAGTGGGACGATTATTTTGACGTGGTAATTATGGGCTATTCATGGGCTCTATCAATGGCACGAGACCGATTTTTTTCAAACTACCCCTTTCCGAGTAAACAACCCCTTAGAATATAGATTCAAGGACAACCTTCAAATGAGCCGGAAGGACGATTCTTTTTACGTAGTAATTATAGACTATTTATGGGCTTTGTAAATTGCACGAGACCGATTTGTTAAAACTACCCCTTTCCGAGGAAACAACCTCCCAGTATATATATTCAAGGCGAAGCTTCAAATGAGCCGGTAGGACGATTCTTTTCACGTTGTTATCATAGACTATTTATGGGCTCTCAGAATTCCACGAGCCCGATTTTTTTAAACTACCCCTTTCTGAGGGAACATCCCCTGAAGTATATCAATCGAAGGAGAAGCTTCGAATGACTCAGTGGGACGATTATTTTGACGTGGTAATTATGGGCTATTTATGGGCTTCACGAATAGCACAAGGCCGATATATTCAAACTACCCCTTCGGAGGTGACAACCCCCGAAGTATATGTATCGAAGAAAAACCTTTGAATGAGTCAGTGGGGCGATTATTTTCACGTAGTAATTATGGGCTATTTATGAGCTTTCTAAATTGCACGAGCCAGATTTTTTAAAATTACCCCTTTCTGCGGGAACAACATCTAACGTATATCTATCCAAGAAGAAGCTTTAAATCAGTTAGGAGGACGATTTTTTTTACGTAGTCATGGGCTATTTATGGGCTCTCAGAATAAGCCCGATTTCTTCAAACTTCCCTTTCCCGATGTATTAACGCCTACCTGAGATCCTTTAGAGTAAAAGCTTGGAATAAGTTTATAGAGTATTCGTCCGTAGGCAGTTATTTCAAGCAATCCATGGTCTTTCTAGGGTTCAAAATATATGTGAGATATTTAACAGTCTATGGAAAGGGCTACTTCTAAATTGACGAAATTAAACGCTAATATCTATTTTGGTGCAGACCTACCGTCATGGCTTCTTGCGTGCGTACGTCCGTGCATGCTCATTTCAAGCGTGTTTCTTATGTTTATTAAATGTGGATTTTGTGGATATTACAATAAACGTGCATGCTATTAACGTTTCTTTCATATAAATAAAATTCTTCAATTGTTGACAATAGGATAGACTTCGAATTTGCGATCATCAAGTTTTCAAATACATTGTGATGTCGTGGACGAATTAAATGTTCTTTTCGCGGACGGATGAGCCAACTCGGCTACGAAGCGCGGTTTTAGGGAGGAAAGACGCGGTAGATACAATAAACACAACTTGAAGATTTATTTAAACAACACGGATATTTACAGTAGAATACGGATCGGGGTTCGGTGGGTGACTAACTCGCCTGCGTCACAGTAGGTCTTATTAATACAGGCCAGGACGATGAGAGTGGGGAGGTGATTCTGGAAGGTTTCGAGAAACGCAGATATTTGGGTGGTGGGCGAAGGATCGGTGAAAGTCGGGAAATTAGGAATGCGAGGAAAAAGGTTGGCGTTAGGACTTCGACATTGGAGCGACAGTTGTATATCTCCGAGGATCGGTCAAAGGACTCGAAGTATCCTTTCATAAATGAAAGCATAGGACAATTGGATTGTCGTATGGAAGAGGTCTGTTAATGGGATAATCCCTGCGATGGCCGGTAATAAACTCAGCGGAAAGGGTGTTTGGAAATCGCCTACCGAGGAGCGGGGAAGGAGACATAATTTAGAGCGGGAGTGTAGGCAGCGGTAATAGAAAAAGGTTGGCGTTGGGTGAAGGACAGGAGGACCATAAACGAGGATACGGATGCAGGCGGCTGCCGACAGGTAGACGCCTGGGGAAAGTTAAAATGGGGATGGGTTCCGAGGAGCACGAAAAAATGGGAGAAATACTATCGGTCTATGTGACAACATCATTAATTGAAAATTCGCCTGGTGTTTCGGCGTCAAAGGCTTCATTTTGTTGCCTAAGCCGTCATGTGGCATCCAACTGTGGTCGGGTCGGTAGACTATCGCGAGGTAATGCCCTATTGACGTCGTGTCGGAATTCCGACGTGACATGTAATGGACCTGTACAAAAAAAATATTATATACTGCAAGACTTTATTTCCATTGCATAATGTTCTCTATATTTACCCGGCTCAACACTCGTGGTTACTGTCGCGGTGCAGCCATGGTTTGAACAGCGCTGATTGTCCAATGCCATGCAAATCTCAATCGAGTTTTCGAGATCACTGGACCCACGAGCACGTTGACTGTCAACCTGTATGCGGGGCAATCCGATGACTCGCTCCGAACATCCTGCCAAGCATCGCACTTTTTCTTTCAAGCTGGGTTCATCCCTCAGGAGTGCTTGACACAGCCCACCAACCGTCAACTGGCAATGTACCAAGCTTACTCCACAACGACTCGTCGTTACTTCACAGATATGCGATAAAATTTCCGCTCGTGATCGGTAAGTATCTGCTTGCACGCCTTTTTCGCTGCCTTCCCAATCATCCTTAAAAAAGGTACGGAGCTCGACTCACAAGTTTGATAAAACAATGTCGAGTCGAGCGCAGCAGTTAGGAAAATTTGGAAAAGACTGTCGAAAGCGCACGTAGTTGTTACGGTAATTTTTTTTCCATCAAACTGAACCGGCTGTAGCCCCATGTTGTTGCCGTTCTTCAATACCGGAACTTTTACGAGTTTGGGGTGAAGGACCAATTCATGGTCTGCAAAGTTTGGCTCGAGATAACGAGATCGTTTTTTTTTTTTTGTTTTTCCGTGGCGATGGCATTCGGTGCAGCACACCGTTTGGCCTTCGTCGGATTTTTTTCGTCCGGACTGACTGCCAAATTCCTCCAATTTTCCTCAGCATTCGAGGCCAAATTCCGTGTTACACTTTCTGGAAACTCTCGGAGGCACGCTACACAAACCCTTTTCTGCCTATAACCTTCTTCCTCCTCTTCGGCTGGCTCCGAACACTGCGGTAGAGCGTGCACTGCCTTTTTACAGAACACACACTTGTGAGCTCCGCTAGGATTGTTGCCCATCGTACAGGCAGCACACTCCTTGCCAATGTCAATAACGTTAATGATGACGGGTTGCTTTTTTGTTTTTTCTTCCGTTTGGGAATTTTTTACGGAACAAGTACCGACGTCGGTTCCAGGGCAGTCTCCTTCTTCGAATTCAACATGACGATCTGCGTTGTACGTCGGGTTTGCAATCGGCACAGCTTCATCTAATGTAGGATTACGGTGATTAATTCCGAAACGGCAGAGGTGTGAGAAAAAACTTTTATTCTACATGAGCAACATGTGACTTACAAGGAAAGGTCCCGAGGTGTCCCCCTCCGATTTTGATGAAACTTGGCACGATTGTAGAACTGGTCAAAACATTCGACACGTATTTTTTTTTATCGGCGGAGTCCCATATTTAAGGGGTGAAAACCACCCCTGAAAATTAAGTGTTTTTTCGTTTTTCGATTGTAACTCGTAAACGGCGTGAGATAGCAAAACAGTTTAAATGGCAAAGTTATTGCATTTGACACGGACTATACCTTGGTGGTAAGAACGATAAATAATTTTAAACAATTGACCATTATTTATTTAAAAAATCTGTTTTTTTTTAACATATCTGCGAGGGTTTTACTTCGTTCGAAATGCCAATCCGTCAATGTATACATGATGGGAAAATAAAGTTGACGTGTTTTTGGTCTCATTCATACCTCGCACTTAAGGGGGTAGAAACCACCCCTGACCTCCTCCCCCGAGGTGTCCCCCTCCAATTTTAATGGAACTTGGCACGATTGTAGAACTGGTCAAAACATTCGACACGTATTTTTTTTTATCGGCGGAGTCCCATATTTAAGGGGTGAAAACCACCCCTGAAAATTAAGTGTTTTTTCGTTTTTCGATTGTAACTCGTAAATGGCGTGAGATAGCAGAAAAGTTTAAATAGCAAAGTTATTGCATTTGACACGGACTATACATTGGTGGTAAGAACGATGAACAAATTTAAACAATTGAAGATTATTTATTCAAAAAATCTGTTTTTTCAAATATATCCGCGAGAGTCTTACTTCGATCAAAATGTCACTCCGTCGATGTATACAAGATGGGAAAATAAAGTTGACGTGTTTTCGGTTTCATTCATATCTCGCAGTTGAGGGGGTAGAAACCACCCCTGACCTCCTCCCCCAAGGTGTCCCTCCCCGATTTCGATGAACCTTTGCACGATCATAGACCCTGTCTAAACATTTTACACGTATTTTTTTTTTATCGGCGGAGTCTCACATTTGAGGGGTGACAACCAGCCCCTAAAATTGAGCGTTTTTTTGTTAATCGATTGTAACTGGTAAGCGGGGTTAGATAGAAACAGAATTTGAAGTGCAAAGTTATTGCATTTTACGTGAACTATCCATTCGTGATAAAAACAATGAATAAATTTAACCAATTGACCATCAGTTGTTGAACAATTTTTTTTTAATTATCTACGACGGTCTCACTTCGATCTTAATGTCGCTTTGTTAATGATGGGAGAATAGAGTTGACGCGTTTTTTGTCTCATTCATATCTTGCACGTAATGGGGTGGAAACCACCCCTTACCTATTTGACGGTATTGTCGCATAGTCGGTGATTCTATTTACAATATTTGGCTCATTTCGGGTCCGTTACGGATGTTCATTACAATTGAACATTTAGAAAAACAATTTATTCTCACGTGACCAAAGATTTGTTCTGAAGATCGCAACTTATTCGTTTCTTTACTGTGATTCGTGAATTGGAACAAATATATTATTCTACGGAAATAATATATTCGTTCACCTTTCATATTTATAATTTTTAAAATAAAGTTCAAGGATGAGTAAATCTGTCTACAATCGATGTCAGATATCGCCAAAGCCAAAAATATGTGTGACCTGAAACGAAAGGTTATGTGTTTCTAGACCTTCTATAATCTTGATGGAACATGTTTCACCGGGTCGTTAGCTCTGACCGGACCTTTCGTTCTGTTTCGTCCAATTCACGAATCACAGTAAAGAAACGAATAAGTTGCGGTCTCTAGAACTGTATTTGGTCACGAGAGAATGAATTGTTTTTCTAAATGTTCAATTGTAATGTAACATCCGTTACGGACCCGGAATGAGCCAAATATTGTAAATGGAATCACCAACTATGCGACAATACCGTCAAATAGGTAAGGGGAAACCATCCACCACCAACCACCACCCCATTACGTGCGAGATATGAATGAGACAAAAAACGCGTCAACTCTATTCTTCCATCATGAACAAAGCGACATTAAGATCGAAGTGAGACCGTCGTAGATAATTTAAAAAAAAAAGTTCAACAACTGATGGTCATTTGTTTAAATTTATTCATTGTTTTTATCACGAATGGATAGTCCACGTAAAATGCAATAACTTTGCACTTCAAATTCTGTTTCTATCTAATCCCGCTTACCAGTTACAATCGATTAACAAAAAAACGCTCAATTTTAGGGGCTGGTTGTCACCCCTCAAATGTGAGACTCCGCCGATAAAAAAAATACGTGTAAAATGTTTAGACAGCGTCTATGATCGTGCAAAGTTTCATCGAAATCGGGGAGGGACACCTTGGGGGAGGAGGTCAGGGGTGGTTTCTACCCCCTCAACTGCGAGATATGAATGAAACCGAAAACACGTCAACTTTATTTTTCCATCTTGTATACATCGACGGAGTGACATTTTGATCGAAGTAAGACTCTCGCGGATATATTTGAAAAAACAGATTTTTTGAATAAATAATCTTCAATTGTTTAAATTTGTTCATCGTTCTTACCACCAATGTATAGTCCGTGTCAAATGCAATAACTTTGCTATTTAAACTTTTCTGCTATCTCACGCCATTTACGAGTTACAATCGAAAAACGAAAAAACACTTAATTTTCAGGGGTGGTTTTCACCCCTTAAATATGGGACTCCGCCGATAAAAAAAAATACGTGTCGAATGTTTTGACCAGTTCTACAATCGTGCCAAGTTCCATTAAAATTGGAGGGGGACACCTCGGGGGAGGAGGTCAGGGGTGGTTTCTACCCCCTTAAGTGCGAGGTATGAATGAGACCAAAAACACGTCAACTCTATTTTCCCATCATGTATACATTGACGGATTGGCATTTCGATCGAAGTAAAACCCTCGCAGATATGTTAAAAAAAACAGATTTTTTAAATAAATAATGGTCAATTGTTTAAAATTATTTATCGTTCTTACCACCAATGTATAGTCCGTGTCAAATGCAATAACTTTGCCATTTAAACTGTTTTGCTATCTCACGCCGTTTACGAGTTACAATCGAAAAACGAAAAAACACTTAATTTTCAGGGGTGGTTCTCACCCCTTAAATATGGGACTCCGCCGATAAAAAAAAATACGTGTCGAATGTTTTGACCAGTTCTACAATCGTGCCAAGTTTCATCAAAATCGGAGGGGGACACCTCGGGACCTTTCCTTGTTAGCGCCTTTGTGAGCACATCCGCGGTCATCTCCTCAGAACGTACGTGTTGCAGTCTCAACGTCTTTGCCTCGATCTTTTCTCGAATGAAGTGATGCCTAGTGTCGATATGATTGGTTCTCGGCTTGTAGGCGGCGGTCACTGCTAAGTCCATTGCGCTGCGATTGTCGCAAAATATGGTCGTAGCAGTATCGCACATACGTGGGTCCAAATCCCGTGCAAGGGCTCTCAGCCACATTGCTTCTTGGGTCGCGCTACTGAGTGACATGTACTCCGCTTTCGTGGTAGATAACGCGACCGTGGATTGTTTTTTACCGCTCCACGCTATTGCGGCTCCTTGGAAGATAAAGACGTATCCACCGACAGAGCATCTATCCTCCTCGTTCGCCCAGTCTGCGTCGCAATATCCAGTGACGTCTCTTTTTGGGTCCTTCGTAAACTCTAATTTTGCGTTGCGGGAGAGATAATTTTGAGATAACGCAAATTTCGCTTGACGGCCCGCCAGTGTCGTTTGACGGCCTGGGTCGTCGTTGAAACGGCTGACTAGGCTGATCGGGTAAGTGAGGTCGGGTCTCGTTCCGTAGCACGCGTACATGATGCTTCCCACTGCTTCTTGGTACGGCGTCCCGTTCATTGTCCCCTTTTCTTCCGCTGTCTGCGGCGACATGGCTTTGGTAAGTTTCTGGTTGCTGTCCAAGGGGGTCGGCGCTGAGTTGCATTCGTTCATCCCGAATTTATTGATGACGACATCGATATAATTGGTTTGATCGATCCAGAGTTTTCCCCTCTTCTTGTCCCGAGTGATTCTTATCCCTAGGCAGTTTCTTGCTTCTCCCAGATCCTTTATATTGAAGTTTCGTTGCAGTCCTTGCTTGATTTGTCGTTTTAGGTGATCATCGTTGGAGAGAAGAAGGAGGTCGTCCATGTAGATCGCTATTATTATCAGTTTGTTTTCTTCTCGTCGCGTATAGATGCACTGGTCGACTTTCGAAGCGATGAACCCCATTGACCTCAGGACCGCATCGAGTTTCTGATTCCAATTTCTACTGCCTTGTTTAAGCCCGTAGAGAGCCTTCCTTAATTTGCAGACTTTGTGTTCTGCGCCCTTTTTTACGAAAGAAATCGGTTGGCGCATATGTATTTCCTCGGTTAGGTCACCCTGAAGAAAGGCCGTCGTCACGTCCATGTGGTCGATTTCGAGGTCATGCTTCACCGCCAATCAGAAAAGAAATCGAATTGAAGTGTGTCGGACGACCGGTGAGTAGATCTCGTCGTAGTCCGAACCTTTGCGTTGCGCACAGCCTTGAATGACCAGTCGGGCTTTGTAGCGAGGGGTCCCGCTATCGTTATTTCGCTTTGTTTTGAAAACCCATTTAGAGTTCAAAGCCTTTTTTCCTTCTGGAAGATCGGTGAGTTCCCAAGTTCCATTTATCTTCAGCGAGTTCATTTCTTCTCTCATGGCTTCACGCCAAAGTCGAGCATCCGACCTCTGGAGTGCTTCGCGCGCAGTCACCGGGTCCGAGCATTCCTGGGCGTCGATTTGGTAGAGTATGGCGCCAGGTATTTGTCTCGGAGTCTTCTTTCTCGAAGGCCTTGCCTCGGCACCTTGGTTCGAAATTCTCTCCTCGGGGTCAACGAGGATGGTGTCGTCACCGTAGTTTTCCGGGTCATCAAGGTTGTAACCAACTTTGGTTACTACGAGGGTGGAAGTGCAAAAATAATCACCACTCAAATATCAATTCATTTTTATTAACAATGCTATGAATACGTGTCATGGATCAGGGCCGACATGTGGAAAATATTGTGCCTTTATCGTAGAAAATTCACATCCGTAACGTGTACTTGGTACAACCACCGCGAAGCATCGCGTTTATAACGATCATATATCTAAAACACACACACTCTCGCTCACGATCTTTACACAACAATTCACGGTGCGCACACTTAAAGACAACAAACGATAATTTAATTAATCATATTGATCACCGACGACTAGTAATTAATACCCACAAGTTAAGTTTTCGCACGGCGAATCGACAAAACTTTTTTGAAAAGTTTGGTCCGCAGACTCTTATCGTAATTCATACACACAAGTTAAGTTTTCGCACAGCGAATCGACAAATCTTTTTTGAAAAACTTTGGCCCGCAGACTCTTTTCTCAGTTTTTATCATTTTTCTAGGTGGTCCGCAGACTCTTTTCTCATTATCAATTTTCTTGGTGGTCCGCAGACTCTTTTTCATCTTTTTAATTTTTCTAGGTGGTCCGCAGACTCTTTTTTCATTCGTGTCAATTTATAGGTGGTCCGCAGACTCTTTTTTATCTTTTTAATTTTTCTAGGTGGTCCGCAGACTCTTTTTTCATTCGTGTCAATTTATAGGTGGTCCGCAGACTCTCTTTTATCTTTTCAATTTTTCTTGGTGGCCCGCTGACTATTTGGTCACCGCCGCACATAAATATTTAATTCGAGCACATCGACAGACGAACGAGGCTCACCCCGTGATATGACAACCAATTCGATTGCACGCATTTATATAAATATTGTCTTTCTTAGCTTATTTTTTGAAGCGCTGAACTGTCCGGGCGCCCACGAAGCAAGTAGGAGTGACGACGAATATTCAGAGCGAAAGCCGGCAGGATCATGATCTCCTGACCACGTGCTCGATGAGGTTATGTAAGAATCTCACCCCATGGAGTAAACGGCTCGTAACGTTGAAATTATCGAATTCCATTTCGATCTCCGGACGGACGAACAAGGATTATTCGGTCTTTTGTATCAATGTTAAACCCTCAAATGCGGCCCAGCCGCCATTTCGTGAACCTAAATCGACACGTGCATTACGCAATGCTCACAACCAAAAACAACAATAATGATATATTTCACATTTCGGCTTACCAAAAATATCGATTCACACGCACGCACGGTACACATTCCGACGTGCTTCGCCTCACACCAATATTCGATGGTTTTTATAGATCGACGAAATTTCACGATGCGAATTATATAAATACGATGCGGTACCGCGTGATGGTGAATGACGACTGGGATGAGGCGAAGGCACGACGGCTGCATATAACATTTTACACAGATTGATTACTTTGCAATCTTTTCGCAATCATGCTCGAACGCCCCTGGCGGAAGGCCCCAATACCATCGATTACCCCCACGCGACGATCAGGAAGAGCGCGAGCCGCGCTCCGCCAACCATACGGGGCGCCACTGTGTCCTTAGGCGCGAGAATTGGTTACAAATATCCCCCTTATTTTCTATCGCAAGTAATCTGACATGTTACAAGAGAGAAAATATCTGAGCAAGTGCCGACGAGCGAGGCACACCAATACAACAAGCTGAAAAATTGACTGGATTAAACATTAATGTTGAACGGGCTGGTGATATTTACGGAGACTGATTCTATTATATATTCCTTTGGTGTCATCAGGTTTATCGGGATCGACTAAACGAAACGCATTTTCTCCATATTTCTCGGCTAAACGATATGGACCATAATATAGATGAAAAATTTTGGCTGTTTTCTTATCGATTGCATTGGATGGATACGGAACCCGCAAGAGGACCAAATCTCCCACCGACAAAACGACCTTTGATACAGCTTTCTGACCTTGCCTACGCTTGTTAAATTGCCTCATTATTCTTTCATAGGCCATCAGAATCTTTCGCTCATGATCGAGGCTACTACCCTTGGGAAATGATATCAAATCCTCTATCTCGTCCTTCGGATGCCTATTAAACTGCAATTCATAGGGAGTAAATCCCGTACTAAGATGAGTTGTTATATTGAGTAATCTTTCGATTTTTTTTAGATAATTGAACCAGGTGTTATGTGCTTCACTACAAAAGGTGCGAAAGAGTCGGCCCAATTCTCGCATCACCCGTTCGGTGGGGTTGCTTTGTGGGTGACGTACGGATGAGAACCGAGATATAATACCCAAACTTTCCAACGCGTTTTTCCACTTCAGTGACGTGAATTGCGACCCATTATCCGCCAACACCGCGGTTGGTTTTCCAAACTCCTTTACGTAATCGCCCGTCAATTTGCCTACCACCACTGATGCCGTGGCGCTTCGGAGAGGATATAATTTAACAAATTTGGAAAAAGCATCCAGTACGACGAATATATACTGGAAACCGTATTTAGAACGAGGAAGTGGACCGTAAAAATCGACAGTAAGTAAATCGCCAGGTTTCTTGGCCGTGACCATTTGGTATGCCCCTTGCATGGAATAATTGAGATTTTTTACACGCTGACAAGTGTCACACGTGTGAACATAATTTTTTATTTGTTTTCCCATCCGATCCCAATAAAAATAGCCTTTGACATATTCTAGGGTTTTGCTTGTACCGGGATGACCTAACTTACGATGAAAATATTCCAGGACCCTATAACACAGCGCCTTTGGCAATACTAATAGCCAACGATCATGGACGGCGTAACGACGAAATAGAATGTTATTATGTATGCAATATAAATCGGGCAGCATCCCTCGTTTAAGTCGCTGAAGAAGTTGCGACAGACGTTCATCCTCAGATTGGAGCCTCTGAATGGATTTCAAATCGTCTCGGAGTTCGACGGGCACCCTTTCTAAATCTTGAGTTAGCTTGGCCAGCATGACTCGCCCAACCTTCGGTTTCTCGTAAAAAGCGATACCCGAGAGAACCGATGAGATCGTCAACTCCTCACTGACCTCTTCCTCAAAACTGCCTTGGGGATTGCGGCTAAAAAAATCCGCCACAACGTTATCCAGTCCTATACAATACGTAACGGTAAAGTCGTATTGTTGCAAGATCAGAGACCAACGAATTAAACGAGCCGTGTGATACTGGGTGGAATTGAGAAAACTCAACCCCTTGTGATCGGTAATTATTTCGAAAAGGGAGTGAATGAGATAGACTCGACACTTGTTTACGGCATACACGATGGCGAGTAATTCCTTCTCCGTGGTCCCATAATTCGCTTCAGCTGGATTCAAGCAACGACTGACCAACGTTATGATACCGTGATTACCCTCGTCATCCACTTGATATAAAACGCCACATATTCCTTTATTTGACGCATCGGTTTGCAGCTTAAACGGCTTATCGGGATTGACATGACGAAGCGTGACCGCACGCATAAAATTCTGTTTCAATTTCTCAAAGGCGATACTATGCTCGCCGGTCCATATCTACGAATTATTACTTTTCAAAAGTGATCGGAACGGTTCGATGTAATTGGCATGACGTACGCAAAATTGTCGATAGTAAGTACATACCCCAATAAACGACTGTAACTGTTTTCTATTAGAGGGTTCCTTAAAATTCCGTATCACGGCCAACCGATCAGGCTGTGGCCTAACCCCATCAATGGACAAAACGAATCCTAAAAAATTTACGGACGTGCGACAAAAAAAGGACTTGTCCAACCGCAGCGTAAAGTTATTTTCTTGTAGTCGCGTAAAAACAGCTCGAATATGTTTGAGATGATCCTCGAATGAATTTGAAAAGATTAGTAAATCGTCAATATATACCGTAAGAAAATCGTCAATCTCTCTTCCCAGAACTTGATTGATGGCTCGAATAAACCCGCTGCCCGCCGTTTTAAGCCCGAATGGAATACGACAAAATTGGTACATGCTCGTGCCATAGATAAACGCCGTATAAGGCCTTGAGGATTTGGCTAGCGGAATTTGCCAGTATCCGTTAGCCAAATCCGAAGTGCTCATCAATTTCACGCCATGATACCTTTGAACGATTTCGCTAATTAACGGAGGAGACTCATGATCCGATTCAAAAACTTGATTAATGAATCTCGCGTCGAGACAGATTCGTAACCGCTCATCTTTCTTTTGGACGATTCGCAAAGGGTTGCAGTATTGACTAACCGATCGCTCTATTATGCCTTCTCGTAACATTTCATTTAATTCTTTTTCAACAGATTGACGTAACTTGAGGGGAACAGGATACGACCTCCGCACCACAACCTTGGAAATCTTTAACCGAATTTCATGTTCGTATTGACCGGCCCCCATCTTTTTGAACGAGAATAAGGTTTTAAATTCGGTCAAGAGATCGTATACGTTCTTCCTCTGTGCTGGTGTGATCTCTGTCATTTCTTCTGACAACGCGCGAATGTCCTCCCCATAATTGTGACCTCCCCCTTCGAGATATAGGCGACACGACTCGCGCACATTCCGTACGTCGACCACGTGATCAGCCAAACTATCATCGAGCGGTACTGGACTTATGAAATTCTGGCTGCAATCAGAACAACCATGAACTGGCTTAGTGACTGCGGCGACCAAGCAAGCCGTTGGAGTTTTCTCGACCCCCCTAGTTAAGGACGCTTCTTTAAATACGAGTGACGCGTTCTCTACGCTCGACCTGCGGGCTAACGATCCCCCTAAAATGACATTACCTTCGACAATTGAGCCTGGGCTTCGCTCGACACTCAACAACTTAGTCTCTTCGACCAGGAACTCACGGGAATCGACGGAATATCCCCTTAGTGTTTGTTCATCGTAAAGTTGTTTGATTTGGGTGGCCTTTATCACCTGAATATAAGTGATGTCGTTATCCTGTCGAGTTATCACCCTCTCCGGCGCCCCGAGTAAAAATATGCCCACTGGCTAGGGTATGGCTAGGGTCTGGCAGCTCGCTGTACGCTTCCGCGGGGTCTGGGCAGGGTCTGGGACCTGTCTGGCTACACGCTGTCTTTTGGAGGAAAGCTTGCGAGTCGCGTCGAGTGTCCGGCAAGGGTATGGCAGTGCCAGACGGCACTGATTCGCTTGCACCCGTGAGCGCGTATGGTGACTGGCAGGTGTATGGCAGAGCCAGTGAGGCGCGTATGGTGTATGGCAGGAGTATGGCAGAGCCAGACGACACTGTTTAGCTCGTTCGTTGGGACTGTAACTGTGTGGCCCACCCATGCAACCGTTGGGATTTCCCTTATCTTTGGGGATAAGCATAGAGGGTCTACATGCCCTCTATGCTCATCACTATGAAAAGGATGTGGATATACCGAAAAATTGTGGGTGATTTTTTCTTTTTCAGCCATTATAAAATGTATTTTGATAAAACGTGTTTGTTTAAAAATTACTTTATTGATCTAAATCATCAATAAAGTTATTGAATTTCTATAATCTAAATTAAATTCCTGTGATATCAATCAACGCCATAGACTTTCGAGATAAGTATGATTACCTTTTAAATACACTGGAATAAAAAATTAAAGGATATGACAGACATCCCAATTTTTTAGGTGTTTTTCAGACGGCTGAGACTCAGCGAAAAATAGTTGAAGAGCATCGATGAAGCAGTAAATTCAAGCTTCTTGTTTGTAGTTTTGAGATCCTGAGTTCGAATATATTTTCCATTGGCCATTTCTGAGAAGGTATAAAAAGTCAGGAGTGAATTTTTTGTTTAATTTTTTCTCTTCTTTCAAAAGGCCCACGGGCTTCGGTGATTTTTTCTGGGTGAATCCATTTCAATACTCTTTTACATTGATTTTTCCTCTTGTAGTTAAACCGTTCTTTATGATGATTTGTTTTTGAGATATGAGCTGTCAAAGCCAAAAAGATCTTTTTTACTTTGATGACTCATAACTCGGGTACTGATGATCGTACAGAAAATAGAAGTATGGGTTCGGAGACTTCAAAGTATCTTCTCTAAGATTATTCAATTTTTTTTCGATGAGAACGTATTTTTTCGATGCGATAAGCCTGATGAAAACAACGTCGAAAAATGCATTTTTACGATTCTTCACTTGACTATGGATTACTTGGCAAATAATGGATGGACTAAGAATTAATTCGTTTTTCTTTTCAACCTCAAAGTATCTCAAAAAAATCCTTATGAGTGCGAATCATTGCGATTTTTTTTTCGTTGTAATCCGAATGATAGAAATTGTCGCTTTCACTAAAAGTCAATTAGAGGATCAATTTTGTTCTAAATCAAATATTCAAGGATGAAATTTCTTTATTGTCAATAATGCATATGTTCCCAACGAAAAATATCGATTATTCCAGAACGAAAACGTGAATTTTTATTTCGCAAAAAAAAATTTAAATTTAAAAAATTAATAGTATATTATGACACTAATACGAAAAAAAAAATTTCTGACGAGTGTGAGTTTGCAGAACGAGCCGAAGGCGAGTATTGCAATCACACGAGTCCAGAAAACGTTTTTCGTACGAGTGTCGTACGAATTTTTATGTCACAAGGTCCGTAAATGCGGTTTGAAGCGAACGAAGTGAGCGTGAAATCGCACTTTTACGGACAGCGTGACATGAATTTTTTTTTTCAAACTTATAAAATAATTTTCATCAAATCTTCTCTTGTCTTTTATGAAAAAGTTCTATGTAACCCTTTTTCGGAAGCAAGCTAATTAGTCAAGGTTTAACAACTCATACCGCGTATCATAAAATTACTTCGAAAATCTCTCACAGTTGAATAAACTATGCTAAAGATCCAGATATTTTTCAACCATCAAATCGTACCTAAAAAAAATATTTAAAAAAGCTACATCGCGCAGTGCTGGAGAGACAGCGCCATCTGCGCTCACTGCGGAGCAAGAGAGGGAAACGATTGCACCAAGTGACTCGTCCATCGCCTTGACGCGCATGCGCGGCGGACGTGCCGAGCGCGGTGTGCGAGAGGGGCACCATGTCGGGTAAGCGACGTTAGTGAGAATGGCTACCGAACCCTGTCATGTGCTTACGTGAAAAATCATCGGATGAAAATCTTCAAGTGCTGAGGTAAGTTCACAAATATATCGCATTATAAATAAGACTGAATTGTCAGTATATGAATCTCGTTATTTTTCTAGGTTATGTTCTCTTCAGTTAAGTATTAGAATAAGATTGATCCCTCGACACTTGACCCCGGCGAACATAACCTAAAAAACTTACAAGCGGCCGGATAATACAAACCCAAATTCAATGCCACCACACAAAAACAACTTCAATACACATAATAACAAAAACTAACATGGTAAGGACCTTAGATTTCGGAAACAAGGGCCAACAATTATAAATGTACAAAAAATGAATACAGAATAGAATAGATTTTTTTGTTGTTGTGAAACCGTTTTCGAAATTGTCTATTAATTTGATCCACAAGTACGCTCAATTGTTTCATGTAATAACGAGCATATCTTTTAAAAAATCAAATATGCACCCCCATTATAGTTCCATCTTTCCATCTTTACTTTTGACATAACATTTTGCCATGTTTGACTATATGATTTTTTTTTTGCCATGTTTGACTATACATTTTTTTTCAGATTTGCTGCACAAAAATTTGACGTTCGATTACTGGGTGTCATGAAGATCCTCGTGAGATGGCTCGGGGAAAGATTCGGATAACGGTTTTGAGACGTGGGACCGCAAAGCATAGATAAATTGCTTGCGCAATGTGTTATTAGGATGGTCCTCGAAAAAAATGCACGTTCTCCACCCTCCATATGGTTCGAAAATATAAAAACAAATTTTTGTATTTTTTCTTTAATTTTCTTTCATTGCCTTGGTTTGCCTGATTTGATCGAAGAGTTTTTTAAGAAGTTTAAAAATTGATTATTTTTTCGCTAACTTCAATTTTCTTTTACAATTACCATCATTATTTCATTACTTTCTGATATCATTTTTCACGCTATATATTTCTTCTGGGTTTACTTTCCCGGGTGCGGGACACCTAAAGAAAATGTAATGTCGAATTTTATTCCATTTTTTAAAAGTTATTTCTACATATTTTACGTATACCAATATTTTTTGGTGTTTTTTGACATAGTTTTCACAATATACATTTTTTTAGCTTTCTTACCAGCTTTTTCGTATTTGAATCGGAAATATGACAAATAATTCCAATTTTTTTTCACTTTCAGGCTAACCAAGGCAACGAGCAAAAAATCGCGAAAAAAAAAACGGAAATTAGTTTTTCATATTTTCGAACCATGTTGCGGGTGGAAAAATTGAATTTTTTCAAAGTCAAATGAGAACTACCCTAGTGTTCCATGTTAAGGCACCCAAAACCGAGAAGGAACCAATTAGGTGATTGAAGGCTGAATCAGAAAATCGACGTATGAGATGATGACGATGACGCTATCTGCGATTACGAAAAAATTAATTGATATTCTCCAGATACATCCACAGAAAACGATAACGATGCGTCTTTAACAAGATGCCGACAATACCTGCATGCAAATTATTTTTTAATTTTATAGAAAATTTAAATTTATTTATCGAGCATTTACGGTACGAAATAAGTTGATCTTGTATAATTCTTCATAAAAATAGGACGTTGATTTTTATTATAAGATATCGAAACCATGGTTCCGCTGTTCTATCCCCAACTACGAGCCAGCTATCTAGCTGCTGTTTGGGCCAGCCAGACCCGTGCTATCTTGCACCGCCATACCTTTCCCAAGCACTGGCCACACTGGAGCCAGATACTAGCCAGACCCTTCCCATAGAGCAGCCAGTTATATGGCTGCTGTTTGGGCCCGCCAGACCCTCGCCATCGCGCACCGCCATACCTTTCCCAAGCCCGGGCCAGACAAGAGCCAGATACTAGCCAGACCCGTCCCATACAGTAGCCAGACGCTAGCTACTGTATGGGATCGTCCGCTGAGCGCGACTCTTGCCATACCCCTGAGCCAGACCCACGCCAGTGTCTTGCCATGCATCCGCCATACCCTGAGCCAGACAAAAGCCAGACGCTAGCCATACCCTAGCCAGTGGGCATATTTTTACTCGGGGCACTTTTGAAATCTGCAAGAAATTGCGCAGCGTTTTTATGAAGTGACATCGCCAAATAAAAATTTAAAGGATAGGATGAAAACAACAATTTATCACAACAAAGAACGGCTAATCGCGATGGTGCACGAGATAAAAGTAAGACAGCACTTTTGAAATCTGCAAGAAATTGCGCAGCGTTTTTATGAAGTGACATCGCCAGATAAAAATTTTAAGGGTAGGATGAAAACAACAGTTTATCACAGCAAAGAACGGCTAATCGCGATGGTGCACGAGATAAAGGTAAGACAGCACTTTTAAAATCTGCAAGAAATTGCGCAGCGTTCTTATGAAGTGACATCGCCAAATAAAAATTTTAAGGATAGGATGAAAACAACAGTTTATCACAGCAAAGAACGGCTCATCGCGATGGTGCACGAGATAAAAGTAAGACAGCGCTTTTGAAATCTGCAAGAAATTGCGCAGCGTTTTTATGAAGTGACATCGCCGAATAAAAATTGAAAGGATAGGATGAAAACAACAGTTTATCACAGCAAAGAACGGCTAATCGCGATGTTGCACGAGCTAAAGGTAAGACAGCACTTTTGAAATCTGCAAGAAATTGCGCAGCGTTTTTATGAAGTGACATCGCCAAATAAAAATTTAAAGGATAGGATGAAAACAACAGTTTATCACAGCAAAGAACGGCTAATCGCGATGGTGCACGAGATGAAGGTAAGACAGCACTTTTGAAATCTGCAAGAAATTGCGCAGCGTTTTTATGAAGTGACATCGCCAAATAAAAATTTAAAGGATAGGATGAAAACAACAGTTTATCACGGCAAAGAACGGCTAATCGCGATGGTGCACGAGATAAAAGTAAGACAGCGCTTTTGAAATCTGCAAGAAATTGCGCAGCGTTTTTATGAAGTGACATCGCCAAATAAAAATTTAAAGGATAGGATGAAAACAACAGTTTATCACGGCAAAGAACGGCTAATCGCGATGGTGCACGAGATAGAAGTAAGACAGCGCTTTTGAAATCTGCAAGAAATTGCGCAGCGTTTTTATGAAGTGACATCGCCAAATAAAAATTAAAAGGATAGGATGAGAACAACGGTTTATCACAGCAAAGAACGGCTAATCGCGATGGTGCACGAGATAAAAGTAAGACAGCACTTTTGGAATCTGCAAGAAATCGCGCAGCGTTTTTATGAAGTGACATCGCCAAATAAAAATTTAAAGGATAGGATGAAAACAACAGTTTATCTCAGCAAAGAACGGCTATCCGCGATGGTGCACGAGATAAAAGTAAGACAGCACTTTTGGAATCTGCAAGAAATCGCGCAGCGTTTTTATGAAGTGACATCGCCAAATAAAAATTTAAAGGATAGGATGAAAACAACAGTTTATCTCAGCAAAGAACGGCTAATCGCGATGGTGCACGAGATAAAGGTAAGACAGCACTTTTGAAATCTGCAAGAAATTGCGCAGCGTTTTTATGAAGTGACATCGTTAAATAAAAATTTAAAGGATAGGATGAAAACAATAGTTTATCACAGCAAAGAACGGCTAATCGCGATGGTGCACGAGATGAAGGTGAGACAGCACTTTTGAAATCTGCAAGAAATTGCGCAGCGTTTTTATGAAGTGACATCGCCAAATAAAAATTTAAAGGATAGGATGAAAACAACAGTTTATCACAACAACGAACGGCTAATCGCGATGGTGCACGAGATAAAAGTAACACAGCACTTTTGAAATCTGCAAGAGATTGCGCAGCGTTTTTATGAAGTGACATCGCCAAATAAAAATTTGAAGGATAGGATGAAAACAACAGTTTATCACAACAACGAACGGCTAATCGCGATGGTGCACGAGATAAAAGTAACACAGCACTTTTGAAATCAGCAAGAAATTGCGCAGCGTTTTTATGAAGTGACATCGCCAAATAAAAATTTAAAGGATAGGATGAAAACAACAGTTTATCACAGCAAAGAACGGCTAATCGCGATGGTGCACGAGATAAAGGTAAGACATCAGTTTTGAAATCTGCAAGAAATTGCGCAGCGTTTTTATGAAGTGACATCGCCAAATAAAAATTTGAAGGATAGGATGAAAACAACAATTTATCACTACAAAGAACGGCTAATCGCGATGGTGCACGAGATAAAAGTAAGACAGCGCTTTTGAAATCTGCAAGAAATTGCGCAGCGTTTTTATGAAGTGACATCGCCAAATAAAAATTGAAAGGATAGGATGAAAACAACAGTTTATCACAGCAAAGAACGGCTAATCGCGATGGTGCACGAGATAAAGGTAAGACAGCACTTTTGAAGTCTGCAAGAAATTGCGCAGCGTTTTTATGAAGTGACATCGCCAAATAAAAATTTAAAGGATAGGATGAAAACAACAGTTTATCACAGCAAAGAACGGCTAATCGCGATGGTGCGGGAGCTAAAGGTAAGACAGCACTTTTGAAATCTGCAAGAAATTGCGCAGCGTTTTTATGAAGTGACATCGCCAAATAAAATTTTAAAGGATAGGATGAAAACAACCGTTTATCACAGCAAAGAACGGCTAATCGCGATGGTGCACGAGATAAAGGTAAGACAGCACTTTTGAAATCTGCAAGAAATTGCGCAGCGTTCTTATGAAGTGACATCGCCAAATAAAAATTTTAAGGATAGGATGAAAACAACAGTTTATCACAGCAAAGAACGGCTAATCGCGATGGTGCACGAGATAAAAGTAAGACAGCGCTTTTGAAATCTGCAAGTAATTGCGCAGCGTTTTTATGAAGTGACATCGCCAAATAAAAATTTAAAGGATAGGATGAAAACAACAATTTATCACAACAAAGAACGGCTAATCGCGATGGTGCACGAGATAAAAGTAAGACAGCACTTTTGAAATCCGCAAGAAATTGCGCAGCGTTTTTATGAAGTGACATCGCCAGATAAAAATTTGTAGGGTAGGATGAAAACAACAGTTTATCACAGCAAAGAACGGCTAATCGCGATGGTGCACGAGATGAAGGTAAGACAGCACTTTTGAAATCTGCAAGAAATTGCGCAGCGTTCTTATGAAGTGACATCGCCAAATAAAAATTTTAAGGATAGGATGAAAACAACAGTTTATCACAGCAAAGAACGGCTCATCGCGATGGTGCACGAGATAAAAGTAAGACAGCGCTTTTGAAATCTGCAAGAAATTGCGCAGCGTTTTTATGAAGTGACATCGCCGAATAAAAATTTAAAGGATAGGATGAAAACAACAGTTTATCACAACAACGAACGGCTAATCGCGATGGTGCACGAGATAAAAGTAACACAGCACTTTTGAAATCTGCAAGAAATTGCGCAGCGTTTTTATGAAGTGACATCGCCAAATAAAAATTTAAAGGATAGGATGAAAACAACAATTTATCACAACAAAGAACGGCTAATCGCGATGGTGCACGACATAAAAGTAAGACAGCACTTTTGAAATCCGCAAGAAATTGCGCAGCGTTTTTATGAAGTGACATCGCCAGATAAAAATTTTAAGGGTAGGATGAAAACAACAGTTTATCACAGCAAAGAACGGCTAATCGCGATGGTGCACGAGATAAAGGTAAGACAGCACTTTTGAAATCTGCAAGAAATTGCGCAGCGTTCTTATGAAGTGACATCGCCAAATGAAAATTTTAAGGATAGGATGAAAACAACAGTTTATCACAGCAAAGAACGGCTCATGGCGATGGTGCACGAGATAAAAGTAAGACAGCGCTTTTGAAATCTGCAAGAAATTGCGCAGCGTTTTTATGAAGTGACATCGCCAAATAAAAATTAAAAGGATAGGATGAAAACAACAGTTTATCACAGCAAAGAACGGCTGATCGCGATGGTGCACGAGATAAAGGTAAGACAGCACTTTTGAAGTCTGCTAGAAATTGCGCAGCGTTTTTATGAAGTGACATCGCCAAATAAAAATTTAAAGGATAGGATGAAAACAACACTTTATCACAGCAAAGAACGGCTAATCGCGATGGTGCGGGAGCTAAAGGTAAGACAGCACTTTTGAAATCTGCAAGAAATTGCGCAGCGTTTTTATGAAGTGACATCGCCGAATAAAAATTGAAAGGATAGGATGAAAACAACAGTTTATCACAGCAAAGAACGGCTAATCGCGATGTTGCACGAGCTAAAGGTAAGACAGCACTTTTGAAATCTGCAAGAAATTGCGCAGCGTTTTTATGAAGTGACATCGCCAAATAAAAATTTAAAGGATAGGATGAAAACAACAGTTTATCACAGCAAAGAACGGCTAATCGCGATGGTGCACGAGATGAAGGTAAGACAGCACTTTTGAAATCTGCAAGAAATTGCGCAGCGTTTTTATGAAGTGACATCGCCAAATAAAAATTTAAAGGATAGGATGAAAACAACAGTTTATCACGGCAAAGAACGGCTAATCGCGATGGTGCACGAGATAAAAGTAAGACAGCGCTTTTGAAATCTGCAAGAAATTGCGCAGCGTTTTTATGAAGTGACATCGCCAAATAAAAATTAAAAAGATAGGATGAGAACAACGGTTTATCACAGCAAAGGACGGCTAATCGCGATGGTGCACGAGATAAAGGTAAGACAGCACTTTTGAAATCTGCAAGAAATTGCGCAGCGTTTTTATGAAGTGACATCGCCAAATAAAAATTTAAAGGATAGGATGAAAACAACAGTTTATCACAACAAAGAACGGCTAATCGCGATGGTGCACGAGATAAAAGTAAGACAGCACTTTTGGAATCTGCAAGAAATCGCGCAGCGTTTTTATGAAGTGACATCGCCAAATAAAAATTTAAAGGATAGGATGAAAACAACAGTTTATCTCAGCAAAGAACGGCTAATCGCGATGGTGCACGAGATAAAGGTAAGACAGCACTTTTGAAATCTGCAAGAAATTGCGCAGCGTTTTTATGAAGTGACATCGTTAAATAAAAATTTAAAGGATAGGATGAAAACAATAGTTTATCACAACAAAGAACGGCTAATCGCGATGGTGCACGAGATAAAAGTAAGACAGCGCTTTTGAAATCTGCAAGAAATTGCGCAGCGTTTTTATGAAGTGACATCGCCAAATAAAAATTTAAAGGATAGGATGAAAACAACAGTTTATCACAGCAAAGAACGGCTAATCGCGATGGTGCACGAGATGAAGGTGAGACAGCTCTTTTGAAATCTGCAAGAAATTGCGCAGCGTTTTTATGAAGTGACATCGCCAAATAAAAATTTAAAGGATAGGATGAAAACAACAGTTTATCACGGCAAAGAACGGCTAATCGCGATGGTGCACGAGATAGAAGTAAGACAGCGCTTTTGAAATCTGCAAGAAATTGCGCAGCGTTTTTATGAAGTGACATCGCCAAATAAAAATTAAAAGGATAGGATGAGAACAACGGTTTATCACAGCAAAGAACGGCTAATCGCGATGGTGCACGAGATAAAGGTAAGACAGCACTTTTGAAATCTGCAAGAAATTGCGCAGCGTTTTTATGAAGTGACATCGCCAAATAAAAATTTAAAGGATAGGATGAAAACAACAGTTTATCACAACAAAGAACGGCTAATCGCGATGGTGCACGAGATAAAAGTAAGACAGCACTTTTGGAATCTGCAAGAAATCGCGCAGCGTTTTTATGAAGTGACATCGCCAAATAAAAATTTAAAGGATAGGATGAAAACAACAGTTTATCTCAGCAAAGAACGGCTAATCGCGATGGTGCACGAGATAAAGGTAAGACAGCACTTTTGAAATCTGCAAGAAATTGCGCAGCGTTTTTATGAAGTGACATCGTTAAATAAAAATTTAAAGGATAGGATGAAAACAATAGTTTATCACAACAAAGAACGGCTAATCGCGGTGGTGCACGAGATAAAAGTAAGACAGCGCTTTTGAAATCTGCAAGAAATTGCGCAGCGTTTTTATGAAGTGACATCGCCAAATAAAAATTTGAAGGATAGGATGAAAACAACAGTTTATCACAACAACGAACGGCTAATCGCGATGGTGCACGAGATAAAAGTAACACAGCACTTTTGAAATCTGCAAGAAATTGCGCAGCGTTTTTATGAAGTGACATCGCCAAATAAAAATTTGAAGGATAGGATGAAAACAACAGTTTATCACAACAACGAACGGCTAATCGCGATGGTGCACGAGATAAAAGTAACACAGCACTTTTGAAATCAGCAAGAAATTGCGCAGCGTTTTTATGAAGTGACATCGCCAAATAAAAATTTAAAGGATAGGATGAAAACAACAGTTTATCACAGCAAAGAACGGCTAATCGCGATGGTGCACGAGATAAAGGTAAGACAGCAGTTTTGAAATCTGCAAGAAATTGCGCAGCGTTTTTATGAAGTGACATCGCCAAATAAAAATTTGAAGGATAGGATGAAAACAACAATTTATCACTACAAAGAACGGCTAATCGCGATGGTGCACGAGATAAAAGTAAGACAGCGCTTTTGAAATCTGCAAGAAATTGCGCAGCGTTTTTATGAAGTGACATCGCCAAATAAAAATTGAAAGGATAGGATGAAAACAACAGTTTATCACAGCAAAGAACGGCTAATCGCGATGGTGCACGAGATAAAGGTAAGACAGCACTTTTGAAGTCTGCAAGAAATTGCGCAGCGTTTTTATGAAGTGACATCGCCAAATAAAATTTTAAAGGATAGGATGAAAACAACCGTTTATTACAGCAAAGAACGGCTAATCGCGATGGTGCACGAGATAAAGGTAAGACAGCACTTTTGAAATCTGCAAGAAATTGCGCAGCGTTCTTATGAAGTGACATCGCCAAATAAAAATTTTAAGGATAGGATGAAAACAACAGTTTATCACAGCAAAGAACGGCTAATCGCGATGGTGCACGAGATAAAAGTAAGACAGCGCTTTTGAAATCTGCAAGTAATTGCGCAGCGTTTTTATGAAGTGACATCGCCAAATAAAAATTTAAAGGATAGGATGAAAACAACAGTTTATCACAGCAAAGAACGGCTAATCGCGATGGTGCACGAGATGAAGGTGAGACAGCTCTTTTGAAATCTGCAAGAAATTGCGCAGCGTTTTTATGAAGTGACATCGCCAAATAAAAATTTAAAGGATAGGATGAAAACAACAGTTTATCACGGCAAAGAACGGCTAATCGCGATGGTGCACGAGATAGAAGTAAGACAGCGCTTTTGAAATCTGCAAGAAATTGCGCAGCGTTTTTATGAAGTGACATCGCCAAATAAAAATTAAAAGGATAGGATGAGAACAACGGTTTATCACAGCAAAGAACGGCTAATCGCGATGGTGCACGAGATAAAGGTAAGACAGCACTTTTGAAATCTGCAAGAAATTGCGCAGCGTTTTTATGAAGTGACATCGCCAAATAAAAATTTAAAGGATAGGATGAAAACAACAGTTTATCACAACAAAGAACGGCTAATCGCGATGGTGCACGAGATAAAAGTAAGACAGCACTTTTGGAATCTGCAAGAAATCGCGCAGCGTTTTTATGAAGTGACATCGCCAAATAAAAATTTAAAGGATAGGATGAAAACAACAGTTTATCTCAGCAAAGAACGGCTAATCGCGATGGTGCACGAGATAAAGGTAAGACAGCACTTTTGAAATCTGCAAGAAATTGCGCAGCGTTTTTATGAAGTGACATCGTTAAATAAAAATTTAAAGGATAGGATGAAAACAATAGTTTATCACAACAAAGAACGGCTAATCGCGGTGGTGCACGAGATAAAAGTAAGACAGCGCTTTTGAAATCTGCAAGAAATTGCGCAGCGTTTTTATGAAGTGACATCGCCAAATAAAAATTTGAAGGATAGGATGAAAACAACAGTTTATCACAACAACGAACGGCTAATCGCGATGGTGCACGAGATAAAAGTAACACAGCACTTTTGAAATCTGCAAGAAATTGCGCAGCGTTTTTATGAAGTGACATCGCCAAATAAAAATTTGAAGGATAGGATGAAAACAACAGTTTATCACAACAACGAACGGCTAATCGCGATGGTGCACGAGATAAAAGTAACACAGCACTTTTGAAATCAGCAAGAAATTGCGCAGCGTTTTTATGAAGTGACATCGCCAAATAAAAATTTAAAGGATAGGATGAAAACAACAGTTTATCACAGCAAAGAACGGCTAATCGCGATGGTGCACGAGATAAAGGTAAGACAGCAGTTTTGAAATCTGCAAGAAATTGCGCAGCGTTTTTATGAAGTGACATCGCCAAATAAAAATTTGAAGGATAGGATGAAAACAACAATTTATCACTACAAAGAACGGCTAATCGCGATGGTGCACGAGATAAAAGTAAGACAGCGCTTTTGAAATCTGCAAGAAATTGCGCAGCGTTTTTATGAAGTGACATCGCCAAATAAAAATTGAAAGGATAGGATGAAAACAACAGTTTATCACAGCAAAGAACGGCTAATCGCGATGGTGCACGAGATAAAGGTAAGACAGCACTTTTGAAGTCTGCAAGAAATTGCGCAGCGTTTTTATGAAGTGACATCGCCAAATAAAATTTTAAAGGATAGGATGAAAACAACCGTTTATTACAGCAAAGAACGGCTAATCGCGATGGTGCACGAGATAAAGGTAAGACAGCACTTTTGAAATCTGCAAGAAATTGCGCAGCGTTCTTATGAAGTGACATCGCCAAATAAAAATTTTAAGGATAGGATGAAAACAACAGTTTATCACAGCAAAGAACGGCTAATCGCGATGGTGCACGAGATAAAAGTAAGACAGCGCTTTTGAAATCTGCAAGTAATTGCGCAGCGTTTTTATGAAGTGACATCGCCAAATAAAAATTTAAAGGATAGGATGAAAACAACAATTTATCACAACAAAGAACGGCTAATCGCGATGGTGCACGAGATAAAAGTAAGACAGCACTTTTGAAATCCGCAAGAAATTGCGCAGCGTTTTTATGAAGTGACATCGCCAGATAAAAATTTTAAGGGTAGGATGAAAACAACAGTTTATCACAGCAAAGAACGGCTAATCGCGATGGTGCACGAGATAAAGGTAAGACAGCACTTTTGAAATCTGCAAGAAATTGCGCAGCGTTCTTATGAAGTGACATCGCCAAATAAAAATTTTAAGGATAGGATGAAAACAACAGTTTATCACAGCAAAGAACGGCTCATCGCGATGGTGCACGAGATAAAAGTAAGACAGCGCTTTTGAAATCTGCAAGAAATTGCGCAGCGTTTTTATGAAGTGACATCGCCGAATAAAAATTTAAAGGATAGGATGAAAACAACAGTTTATCACAACAACGAACGGCTAATCGCGATGGTGCACGAGATAAAAGTAACACAGCACTTTTGAAATCTGCAAGAAATTGCGCAGCGTTTTTATGAAGTGACATCGCCAAATAAAAATTTAAAGGATAGGATGAAAACAACAATTTATCACAACAAAGAACGGCTAATCGCGATGGTGCACGAGATAAAAGTAAGACAGCACTTTTGAAATCCGCAAGAAATTGCGCAGCGTTTTTATGAAGTGACATCGCCAGATAAAAATTTTAAGGGTAGGATGAAAACAACAGTTTATCACAGCAAAGAACGGCTAATCGCGATGGTGCACGAGATAAAGGTAAGACAGCACTTTTGAAATCTGCAAGAAATTGCGCAGCGTTCTTATGAAGTGACATCGCCAAATAAAAATTTTAAGGATAGGATGAAAACAACAGTTTATCACAGCAAAGAACGGCTCATCGCGATGGTGCACGAGATAAAAGTAAGACAGCGCTTTTGAAATCTGCAAGAAATTGCGCAGCGTTTTTATGAAGTGACATCGCCGAATAAAAATTGAAAGGATAGGATGAAAACAACAGTTTATCACAGCAAAGAACGGCTAATCGCGATGTTGCACGAGCTAAAGGTAAGACAGCACTTTTGAAATCTGCAAGAAATTGCGCAGCGTTTTTATGAAGTGACATCGCCAAATAAAAATTTAAAGGATAGGATGAAAACAACAGTTTATCACAGCAAAGAACGGCTAATCGCGATGGTGCACGAGATGAAGGTAAGACAGCACTTTTGAAATCTGCAAGAAATTGCGCAGCGTTTTTATAAAGTGACATCGCCAAATAAAAATTTAAAGGATAGGATGAAAACAACAGTTTATCACGGCAAAGAACGGCTAATCGCGATGGTGCACGAGATAAAAGTAAGACAGCGCTTTTGAAATCTGCAAGAAATTGCGCAGCGTTTTTATGAAGTGACATCGCCAAATAAAAATTAAAAGGATAGGATGAGAACAACGGTTTATCACAGCAAAGAACGGCTAATCGCGATGGTGCACGAGATAAAGGTAAGACAGCACTTTTGAAATCTGCAAGAAATTGCGCAGCGTTTTTATGAAGTGACATCGCCAAATAAAAATTTAAAGGATAGGATGAAAACAACAGTTTATCACAACAAAGAACGGCTAATCGCGATGGTGCACGAGATAAAAGTAAGACAGCACTTTTGGAATCTGCAAGAAATCGCGCAGCGTTTTTATGAAGTGACATCGCCAAATAAAAATTTAAAGGATAGGATGAAAACAACAGTTTATCTCAGCAAAGAACGGCTAATCGCGATGGTGCACGAGATAAAGGTAAGACAGCACTTTTGAAATCTGCAAGAAATTGCGCAGCGTTTTTATGAAGTGACATCGTTGAATAAAAATTTAAAGGATAGGATGAAAACAATAGTTTATCACAACAAAGAACGGCTAATCGCGATGGTGCACGAGATAAAGGTAAGACAGCACTTTTGAAGTTTGCAAGAAATTGCGCAGCGTTTTTATGAAGTGACATCGCCAAATAAAAATTTAAAGGATAGGATGAAAACAACAGTTTATCACAACAACGAACGGCTAATCGCGATGGTGCACGAGATAAAAGTAACACAGCACTTTTGAAATCTGCAAGAAATTGCGCAGCGTTTTTATGAAGTGACATCGCCAAATAAAAATTTAAAGGATAGGATGAAAACAACAATTTATCACAACAAAGAACGGCTAATCGCGATGGTGCACGAGATAAAAGTAAGACAGCACTTTTGAAATCCGCAAGAAATTGCGCAGCGTTTTTATGAAGTGACATCGCCAGATAAAAATTTTAAGGGTAGGATGAAAACAACAGTTTATCACAGCAAAGAACGGCTAATCGCGATGGTGCACGAGATAAAGGTAAGACAGCACTTTTGAAATCTGCAAGAAATTGCGCAGCGTTCTTATGAAGTGACATCGCCAAATAAAAATTTTAAGGATAGGATGAAAACAACAGTTTATCACAGCAAAGAACGGCTCATCGCGATGGTGCACGAGATAAAAGTAAGACAGCGCTTTTGAAATCTGCAAGAAATTGCGCAGCGTTTTTATGAAGTGACATCGCCGAATAAAAATTGAAAGGATAGGATGAAAACAACAGTTTATCACAGCAAAGAACGGCTAATCGCGATGTTGCACGAGCTAAAGGTAAGACAGCACTTTTGAAATCTGCAAGAAATTGCGCAGCGTTTTTATGAAGTGACATCGCCAAATAAAAATTTAAAGGATAGGATGAAAACAACAGTTTATCACAGCAAAGAACGGCTAATCGCGATGGTGCACGAGATGAAGGTAAGACAGCACTTTTGAAATCTGCAAGAAATTGCGCAGCGTTTTTATAAAGTGACATCGCCAAATAAAAATTTAAAGGATAGGATGAAAACAACAGTTTATCACGGCAAAGAACGGCTAATCGCGATGGTGCACGAGATAAAAGTAAGACAGCGCTTTTGAAATCTGCAAGAAATTGCGCAGCGTTTTTATGAAGTGACATCGCCAAATAAAAATTAAAAGGATAGGATGAGAACAACGGTTTATCACAGCAAAGAACGGCTAATCGCGATGGTGCACGAGATAAAGGTAAGACAGCACTTTTGAAATCTGCAAGAAATTGCGCAGCGTTTTTATGAAGTGACATCGCCAAATAAAAATTTAAAGGATAGGATGAAAACAACAGTTTATCACAACAAAGAACGGCTAATCGCGATGGTGCACGAGATAAAAGTAAGACAGCACTTTTGGAATCTGCAAGAAATCGCGCAGCGTTTTTATGAAGTGACATCGCCAAATAAAAATTTAAAGGATAGGATGAAAACAACAGTTTATCTCAGCAAAGAACGGCTAATCGCGATGGTGCACGAGATAAAGGTAAGACAGCACTTTTGAAATCTGCAAGAAATTGCGCAGCGTTTTTATGAAGTGACATCGTTGAATAAAAATTAAAAGGATATGATGAAAACAATAGTTTATCACAACAAAGAACGGCTAATCGCGATGGTGCACGAGATAAAGGTAAGACAGCACTTTTGAAGTCTGCAAGAAATTGCGCAGCAGTTTTATGAAGTGACATCGCCAAATAAAAATTTAAAGGATAGGATGAAAACAACAGTTTATCACAACAACGAACGGCTAATCGCGATGGTGCACGAGATAAAAGTAACACAGCACTTTTGAAATCAGCAAGAAATTGCGCAGCGTTTTTATGAAGTGACATCGCCAAATAAAAATTTAAAGGATAGGATGAAAACAACAGTTTATCACAGCAAAGAACGGCTAATCGCGATGGTGCACGAGATAAAGGTAAGACAGCAGTTTTGAAATCTGCAAGAAATTGCGCAGCGTTTTTATGAAGTGACATCGCCAAATAAAAATTTGAAGGATAGGATGAAAACAACAATTTATCACAACAAAGAACGGCTAATCGCGATGGTGCACGAGATAAAGGTACGACAGCACTTATGAAATCTGCAAGAAATTGCGCAGCGTTTTTATGAAGTGACATCGTTAAATAAAAATTTAAAGGATAGGATGAAAACAATAGTTTATCACAACAAAGAACGGCTAATCGCGATGGTGCACGAGATAAAAGTAAGACAGCGCTTTTGAAATCTGCAAGAAATTGCGCAGCGTTTTTATGAAGTGACATCGCCAAATAAAAATTTAAAGGATAGGATGAAAACAACAGTTTATCACAACAACGAACGGCTAATCGCGATGGTGCACGAGATAAAAGTAACACAGCACTTTTGAAATCAGCAAGAAATTGCGCAGCGTTTTTATGAAGTGACAACGCCAAATAAAAATTTAAAGGATAGGATGAAAACAACAGTTTATCACAGCAAAGAACGGCTAATCGCGATGGTGCACGAGATAAAGGTAAGACAGCAGTTTTGAAATCTGCAAGAAATTGCGCAGCGTTTTTATGAAGTGACATCGCCAAATAAAAATTTGAAGGATAGGATGAAAAGAACAATTTATCACTACAAAGAACGGCTAATCGCGATGGTGCACGAGATAAAAGTAAGACAGCGCTTTTGAAATCTGCAAGAAATTGCGCAGCGTTTTTATGAAGTGACATCGCCAAATAAAAATTAAAAGGATAGGATGAAAACAACAGTTTATCACAGCAAAGAACGGCTAATCGCGATGTTGCACGAGCTAAAGGTAAGACAGCACTTTTGAAATCTGCAAGAAATTGCGCAGCGTTTTTATGAAGTGACATCGCCAAATAAAAATTTAAAGGATAGGATGAAAATAACAGTTTATCACAGCAAAGAACGGCTAATCGCGATGGTGCACGAGATAAAGGTAAGACAGCACTTTTGAAATCTGCAAGAAATTGCGCAGCGTTCTTATGAAGTGACATCGCCAAATAAAAATTTTAAGGATAGGATGAAAACAACAGTTTATCACAGCAAAGAACGGCTAATCGCGATGGTGCACGAGATAAAAGTAAGACAGCGCTTTTGAAATCTGCAAGAAATTGCGCAGCGTTTTTATAAAGTGACATCGCCAAATAAAAATTTAAAGGATAGGATGAAAACAACAGTTTATCACGGCAAAGAACGGCTAATCGCGATAATGCACGAGATAAAAGTAAGACAGCGCTTTTGAAATCTGCAAGAAATTGCGCAGCGTTTTTATGAAGTGACATCGCCAAATAAAAATTAAAAGGATAGGATGAGAACAACGGTTTATCACAGCAAAGAACGGCTAATCGCGATGGTGCACGAGATAAAGGTAAGACAGCACTTTTGAAATCTGCAAGAAATTGCGCAGCGTTTTTATGAAGTGACATCGCCAAATAAAAATTTAAAGGATAGGATGAAAACAACAGTTTATCACAACAAAGAACGGCTAATCGCGATGGTGCACGAGATAAAAGTAAGACAGCACTTTTGGAATCTGCAAGAAATCGCGCAGCGTTTTTATGAAGTGACATCGCCAAATAAAAATTTAAAGGATAGGATGAAAACGACAGTTTATCTCAGCAAAGAACGGCTAATCGCGATGGTGCACGAGATAAAGGTAAGACAGCACTTTTGAAATCTGCAAGAAATTGCGCAGCGTTTTTATGAAGTGACATCGTTAAATAAAAATTTAAAGGATAGGATGAAAACAATAGTTTATCACAACAAAGAACGGCTAATCGCGATGGTGCACGAGATAAAAGTAAGACAGCGCTTTTGAAATCTGCAAGAAATTGCGCAGCGTTTTTATGAAGTGACATCGTTAAATAAAAATTTAAAGGATAGGATGAAAACAATAGTTTATCACAACAAAGAACGGCTAATCGCGATGGTGCACGAGATAAAGGTAAGACAGCACTTTTGGAGTCTGCAAGAAATTGAGCAGCGTTTTTATGAAGTGACATCGCCAAATAAAAATTTAAAGGATAGGATGAAAACAACAGTTTATCACAACAACGAACGGCTAATCGCGATGGTGCACGAGATAAAAGTAACACAGCACTTTTGCAATCAGCAAGAAATTGCGCAGCGTTTTTATGAAGTGACATCGCCAAATAAAAATTTAAAGGATAGGATGAAAACAACAGTTTATCACAGCAAAGAACGGCTAATCGCGATGGTGCACGAGATAAAGGTAAGACAGCAGTTTTGAAATCTGCAAGAAATTGCGCAGCGTTTTTATGAAGTGACATCGCCAAATAAAAATTTGAAGGATAGGATGAAAACAACAATTTATCACAACAAAGAACGGCTAATCGCGATGGTGCACGAGATAAAGGTAAGACAGCACTTTTGAAATCTGCAAGAAATTGCGCAGCGTTTTTATGAAGTGACATCGTTAAATAAAAATTTAAAGGATAGGATGAAAACAATAGTTTATCACAACAAAGAACGGCTAATCGCGATGGTGCACGAGATAAAAGTAAGACAGCGCTTTTGAAATCTGCAAGAAATTGCGCAGCGTTTTTATAAAGTGACATCGCCAAATGAAAATTTAAAGGATAGGATGAAAACAACAGTTTATCACAACAACGAACGGCTAATCGCGATGGTGCACGAGATAAAAGTAACACAGCACTTTTGAAATCAGCAAGGAATTGCGCAGCGTTTTTATGAAGTGACATCGCCAAATAAAAATTTAAAGGATAGGATGAAAACAACAGTTTATCACAGCAAAGAACGGCTAATCGCGATGGTGCACGAGATAAAGGTAAGACAGCAGTTTTGAAATCTGCAAGAAATTGCGCAGCGTTTTTATGAAGTGACATCGCCAAATAAAAATTTGAAGGATAGGATGAAAACAACAATTTATCACTACAAAGAACGGCTAATCGCGATGGTGCACGAGATAAAAGTAAGACAGCGCTTTTGAAATCTGCAAGAAATTGCGCAGCGTTTTTATGAAGTGACATCGCCAAATAAAAATTAAAAGGATAGGATGAAAACAACAGTTTATCACAGCAAAGAACGGCTAATCGCGATGGTGCACGAGATAAAGGTAAGACAGCACTTTTGAAATCAGCAAGAAATTGCGCAGCGTTTTTATGAAGTGACATCGCCAAATAAAAATTTAAAGGATAGGATGAAAACAACAGTTTATCACAGCAAAGAACGGCTAATCGCGATGGTGCACGAGATAAAGGTAAGACAGCAGTTTTGAAATCTGCAAGAAATTGCGCAGCGTTTTTATGAAGTGACATCGCCAAATAAAAATTTGAAGGATAGGATGAAAACAACAATTTATCACAACAAAGAACGGCTAATCGCGATGGTGCACGAGATAAAGGTAAGACAGCACTTTTGAAATCTGCAAGAAATTGCGCAGCGTTTTTATGAAGTGACATCGTTAAATAAAAATTTAAAGGATAGGATGAAAACAACAGTTTATCACAACAACGAACGGCTAATCGCGATGGTGCACGAGATAAAAGTAACACAGCACTTTTGAAATCTGCAAGAAATTGCGCAGCGTTTTTATGAAGTGACATCGCCAAATAAAAATTCAAAGGATAGGATGAAAACAACAGTTTATCACAGCAAAGAACGGCTAATCGCGATGGTGCACGAGATAAAGGTAAGACAGCACTTTTGAAGTCTGCAAGAAATTGCGCAGCGTTTTTATGAAGTGACATCGCCAAATAAAAATTTAAAGGATAGGATGAAAACAACAGTTTATCACAGCAAAGAACGGCTAATCGCGATGGTGCGGGAGCTAAAGGTAAGACAGCACTTTTGAAATCTGCAAGAAATTGCGCAGCGTTTTTATGAAGTGACATCGCCAAATAAAATTTTAAAGGATAGGATGAAAACAACCGTTTATCACAGCAAAGAACGGTTAATCGCGATGGTGCACGAGCTAAAGGTAAGACAGCACTTTTGAAATCTGCAAGAAATTGCGCAGCGTTTTTATGAAGTGACAACGCTAAATAAAAATTTAAAGGATAGGATAAAAACAACAGTTTATCACAACAAAGAACGGCTAATCGCGATGGTGCACGAGATAAAAGTAAGACAGCACTTTTGAAATCTGCAAGAAATTGCGCAGCGTTTTTATGAAGTGACATCGCCAAATAAAAATTGAAAGGATAGGATGAAAACAACAGTTTATCACAGCAAAGAACGGCTAATCGCGATGTTGCACGAGCTAAAGGTAAGACAGCACTTTTGAAATCTGCAAGAAATTGCGCAGCGTTTTTATAAAGTGACATCGCCAAATAAAAATTTAGAGGATAGGATGAAAATAACAGTTTATCACAGCAAAGAACGGCTAATCGCGATGGTGCACGAGATGAAGGTAAGACAGCACTTTTGAAATCTGCAAGAAATTGCGCAGCATTTTATGAAGTGACATCGCCAAATAAAAATTAAAAGGATAGGATGAGAACAACGGTTTATCACAGCAAAGAACGGCTAATCGCGATGGTGCACGAGATAAAGGTAAGACAGCACTTTTGAAATCTGCAAGAAATTGCGCAGCGTTTTTATGAAGTGACATCGCCAAATAAAAATTTAAAGGATAGGATGAAAACAACAGTTTATCACAACAAAGAACGGCTAATCGCGATGGTGCACGAGATAAAAGTAAGACAGCACTTTTGGAATCTGCAAGAAATTGCGCAGCGTTTTTATGAAGTGACATCGCCAAATAAAAATTTAAAGGATAGGATGAAAACAACAGTTTATCACAGCAAAGAACGGCTAATCGCGATGGTGCGGGAGCTAAAGGTAAGACAGCACTTTTGAAATCTGCAAGAAATTGCGCAGCGTTTTTATGAAGTGACATCGCCAAATAAAAATTTGAAGGATAGGATAAAAACAACAGTTTATCACAGCAAAGAACGGCTAATCGCGATGGTGCACGAGATAAAAGTAAGACAGCACTTTTGAAATCTCAAGAAATTGCGCAGCGTTTTTATGAAGTGACATCGTCAAATAAAAATTTGAAGGATAGGATTAAAACAACAGTTTATCACAGCAAAGAACGGCTAATCGCGATGGTGCACGAGATAAAGGTGAGACAGCACTTTTGAAATCTGCAAGAAATTGCGCAGCGTTTTTATGAAGTGAAATCGCCAAATAAAAATTTAAAGGATAGGATGAAAACAACAGTTTTTCACAGCAAAGAACGGCTAATCGCGATGGTGCACGAGATAAAGGTAAGACAGCACTTTTGAAATCTGCAAGAAATTGCGCAGCGTTTTTATGAAGTGACATCGCCAAATAAAAATTTAAAGGATAGGATGAAAACAACAATTTATCACAACAAAGAACGGCTAATCGCGATGGTGCACGAGATAAAAGTAAGACAGCACTTTCGAAATCTGCAAGAAATTGCGCAGCGTTTTTATGAAGTGACATCGCCAGATAAAAATGTTAAGGATAGGATGAAAACAACAGTTTATCACAGCAAAGAACGGCTAATCGCGATGGTGCACGAGATAAAGGTAAGACAGCACTTTTGAAATCTGCAAGAAATTGCGCAGCGTTCTTATGAAGTGACATCGCCAAATAAAAATTTTAAGGATAGGATGAAAACAACAGTTTATCACAGCAAAGAACGGCTAATCGCGATGGTGCACGAGATAAAAGTAAGACAGCGCTTTTGAAATCTGCAAGAAATTGCGCAGCGTTTTTATGAAGTGACATCGCCAAATAAAAATTTTAAGGATAGGATGAAAACAACAGTTTATCACAGCAAAGAACGGCTAATCGCGATGGTGCACGAGATGAAGGTAAGACAGCAATTTTGAAATCTGCAGGAAATTGCGCAGCGTTATTATGAAGTGACATCGCCAAATAAAAATTTAAAGGATAGGATGAAAACAACAGTTTATCACAACAACGAACGGCTAATCGCGATGGTGCACGAGATAAAAGTAACACAGCACTTTTGAAATCTGCAAGAAATTGCGCAGCGTTTTTATGAAGTGACATCGCCAAATAAAAATTTAAAGGATAGGATGAAAACAACAATTTATCACAACAAAGAACGGCTAATCGCGATGGTGCACGAGATAAAAGTAAGACAGCACTTTTGAAAGCTGCAAGAAATTGCGCAGCGTTTTTATGAAGTGACATCGCCAGATAAAAATTTCAAGGATAGGATGAAAACAACAGTTTATCACAGCAAAGAACGGCTAATCGCGATGTTGCACGAGCTAAAGGTAAGACAGCACTTTTGAAATCTGCAAGAAATTGCGCAGCGTTTTTATAAAGTGACATCGCCAAATAAAAATTTAGAGGATAGGATGAAAATAACAGTTTATCACAGCAAAGAACGGCTAATCGCGATGGTGCACGAGATGAAGGTAAGACAGCACTTTTGAAATCTGCAAGAAATTGCGCAGCATTTTATGAAGTGACATCGCCAAATAAAAATTAAAAGGATAGGATGAGAACAACGGTTTATCACAGCAAAGAACGGCTAATCGCGATGGTGCACGAGATAAAGGTAAGACAGCAATTTTGAAATCTGCAAGAAATTGCGCAGCGTTTTTATGAAGTGACATCGCCAAATAAAAATTTAAAGGATAGGATGAAAACAACAGTTTATCACAACAAAGAACGGCTAATCGCGATGGTGCACGAGATAAAAGTAAGACAGCATTTTTGGAATCTGCAAGAAATTGCGCAGCGTTTTTATGAAGTGACATCGCCAAATAAAAATTTAAAGGATAGGATGAAAACAACAGTTTATCACAGCAAAGAACGGCTAATCGCGATGGTGCGGGAGCTAAAGGTAAGACAGCACTTTTGAAATCTGCAAGAAATTGCGCAGCGTTTTTATGAAGTGACATCGCCAAATAAAAATTTGAAGGATAGGATAAAAACAACAGTTTATCACAGCAAAGAACGGCTAATCGCGATGGTGCACGAGATAAAAGTAAGACAGCACTTTTGAAATCTCAAGAAATTGCGCAGCGTTTTTATGAAGTGACATCGTCAAATAAAAATTTGAAGGATAGGATTAAAACAACAGTTTATCACAGCAAAGAACGGCTAATCGCGATGGTGCACGAGATAAAGGTGAGACAGCACTTTTGAAATCTGCAAGAAATTGCGCAGCGTTTTTATGAAGTGAAATCGCCAAATAAAAATTTAAAGGATAGGATGAAAACAACAGTTTTTCACAGCAAAGAACGGCTAATCGCGATGGTGCACGAGATAAAGGTAAGACAGCACTTTTGAAATCTGCAAGAAATTGCGCAGCGTTTTTATGAAGTGACATCGCCAAATAAAAATTTAAAGGATAGGATGAAAACAACAATTTATCACAACAAAGAACGGCTAATCGCGATGGTGCACGAGATAAAAGTAAGACAGCACTTTCGAAATCTGCAAGAAATTGCGCAGCGTTTTTATGAAGTGACATCGCCAGATAAAAATGTTAAGGATAGGATGAAAACAACAGTTTATCACAGCAAAGAACGGCTAATCGCGATGGTGCACGAGATAAAGGTAAGACAGCACTTTTGAAATCTGCAAGAAATTGCGCAGCGTTCTTATGAAGTGACATCGCCAAATAAAAATTTTAAGGATAGGATGAAAACAACAGTTTATCACAGCAAAGAACGGCTAATCGCGATGGTGCACGAGATAAAAGTAAGACAGCGCTTTTGAAATCTGCAAGAAATTGCGCAGCGTTTTTATGAAGTGACATCGCCAAATAAAAATTTTAAGGATAGGATGAAAACAACAGTTTATCACAGCAAAGAACGGCTAATCGCGATGGTGCACGAGATGAAGGTAAGACAGCAATTTTGAAATCTGCAGGAAATTGCGCAGCGTTATTATGAAGTGACATCGCCAAATAAAAATTTAAAGGATAGGATGAAAACAACAGTTTATCACAACAACGAACGGCTAATCGCGATGGTGCACGAGATAAAAGTAACACAGCACTTTTGAAATCTGCAAGAAATTGCGCAGCGTTTTTATGAAGTGACATCGCCAAATAAAAATTTAAAGGATAGGATGAAAACAACAATTTATCACAACAAAGAACGGCTAATCGCGATGGTGCACGAGATAAAAGTAAGACAGCACTTTTGAAAGCTGCAAGAAATTGCGCAGCGTTTTTATGAAGTGACATCGCCAGATAAAAATTTCAAGGGTAGGATGAAAACAACAGTTTATCACAGCAAAGAACGGCTAATCGCGATGGTGCACGAGATAAAGGTAAGACAGCACTTTTGAAATCTGCAAGAAATTGCGCAGCGTTCTTATGAAGTGACATCGCCAAATAAAAATTTTAAGGATAGGATGAAAACAACAGTTTATCACAGCAAAGAACGGCTCATCGCGATGGTGCACGAGATAAAAGTAAGACAGCGCTTTTGAAATCTGCAAGAAATTGCGCAGCGTTTTTATGAAGTGACATCGCCGAATAAAAATTGAAAGGATAGGATGAAAACAACAGTTTATCACAGCAAAGAACGGCTAATCGCGATGTTGCACGAGCTAAAGGTAAGACAGCACTTTTGAAATCTGCAAGAAATTGCGCAGCGTTTTTATGAAGTGACATCGCCAAATAAAAATTTAAAGGATAGGATGAAAACAACAGTTTATCACAGCAAAGAACGGCTAATCGCGATGGTGCACGAGATGAAGGTAAGACAGCACTTTTGAAATCTGCAAGAAATTGCGCAGCGTTTTTATGAAGTGACATCGCCAAATAAAAATTTAAAGGATAGGGATGAAAACAACAGTTTATCACGGCAAAGAACGGCTAATCGCGATGGTGCACGAGATAAAAGTAAGACAGCGCTTTTTAAATCTGCAAGAAATTGCGCAGCGTTTTTATGAAGTGACATCGCCAAATAAAAATCAAAAGGATAGGATGAGAACAACGGTTTATCACAGCAAAGAACGGCTAATCGCGATGGTGCACGAGATAAAGGTAAGACAGCACTTTTGAAATCTGCAAGAAATTGCGCAGCGTTTTTATGAAGTGACATCGCCAAATAAAAATTTGAAGGATAGGATGAAAACAACAGTTTATCACAACAAAGAACGGCTAATCGCGATGGTGCACGAGATAAAAGTAAGACAGCACTTTTGGAATCTGCAAGAAATTGCGCAGCGTTTTTATGAAGTGACATCGCCAAATGAAAATTTAAAGGATAGTATGAAAACAACAGTTTATCACAGCAAAGAACGGCTAATCGCGATGGTGCGGGAGATAAAAGTAAGACAGCACTTTTGAAATCTGCAAGAAATTGCGCAGCGTTTTTATGAAGTGACATCGCCAAATAAAAATTTGAAGGATAGGATGAAAACAACAGTTTATCACAGCAAAGAACGGCTAATCGCGATGGTGCACGAGATAAAGGTAAGACAGCACTTTTGAAATCTGCAAGAAATTGCGCAGCGTTCTTATGAAGTGACATCGCCAAATAAAAATTTTAAGGATAGGATGAAAACAACAGTTTATCACAGCAAAGAACGGCTAATCGCGATGGTGCACGAGATAAAAGTAAGACAGCGCTTTCGAAATCTGCAAGAAATTGCGCAGCGTTTTTATGAAGTGACATCGCCAAATAAAAATTTTAAGGATAGGATGAAAACAACAGTTTATCACAGCAAAGAACGGCTAATCGCGATGGTGCACGAGATGAAGGTAAGACAGCACTTTTGAAATCTGCAGGAAATTGCGCAGCGTTATTATGAAGTGACATCGCCAAATAAAAATTTAAAGGATAGGATGAAAACAACAGTTTATCACAACAACGAACGGCTAATCTCGATGGTGCACGAGATAAAGGTGAGACAGCACTTTTGAAATCTGCAAGAAATTGCGCAGCGTTTTTATGAAGTGACATCGCCAAATAAAAATTTAAAGGATAGGATGAAAACAACAGTTTATCACAGCAAAGAACGGCTAATCGCGATGGTGCGGGAGCTAAAGGTGAGACAGCACTTTTGGAATCTGCAAGAAATTGCGCAGCGTTTTTATGAAGTGACATCGTTAAATAAAAATTTAAAGGATAGGATGAAAACAACAGTTTATCACAACAAAGAACGGCTAATCGCGATGGTGCACGAGATAAAAGTAAGACAGCGCTTTTGAAATCTGCAAGAAATTGCGCAGCGTTTTTATGAAGTGACATCGCCAAATAAAAATTTAAAGGATAGGATGAAAACAACAGTTTATCACAACAACGAACGGCTAATCGCGATGGTGCACGAGATAAAAGTAACACAGCACTTTTGAAATCTGCAAGAAATTGCGCAGCGTTTTTATGAAGTGACATCGCCAAATAAAAATTTGAAGGATAGGATGAAAACAACAGTTTATCACAGCAAAGAACGGCTAATCGCGATGGTGCACGAGATAAAGGTAAGACAGCACTTTTGAAGTCTGCAAGAAATTGCGCAGCGTTTTTATGAAGTGACATCGCCAAATAAAAATTTAAAGGATAGGATGAAAACAACAGTTTATCACAGCAAAGAACGGCTAATCGCGATGGTGCGGGAGCTAAAGGTGAGACAGCACTTTTGGAATCTGCAAGAAATTGCGCAGCGTTTTTATGAAGTGACATCGCCAAATAAAATTTTAAAGGATAGGATGAAAACAACCGTTCATCACAGCAAAGAACGGTTAATCGCGATGGTGCACGAGCTAAAGGTAAGACAGCACTTTTGAAATCTGCAAGAAATTGCGCAGCGTTTTTATGAAGTGACATCGCTAAATAAAAATTTAAAGGATAGGATAAAAACAACAGTTTATCACAACAAAGAACGGCTAATCGCGATGGTGCACGAGATAAAGGTAAGACAGCACTTTTGAAGTCTGCAAGAAATTGCGCAGCGTTTTTATGAAGTGACATCGCCAAATAAAAATTTAAAGGATAGGATGAAAACAACAGTTTATCACAGCAAAGAACGGCTAATCGCGATGGTGCGGGAGCTAAAGGTAAGACAGCACTTTTGAAATCTGCAAGAAATTGCGCAGCGTTTTTATGAAGTGACATCGCCAAATAAAATTTTAAAGGATAGGATGAAAACAACCGTTTATCACAGCAAAGAACGGTTAATCGCGATGGTGCACGAGCTAAAGGTAAGACAGCACTTTTGAAATCTGCAAGAAATTGCGCAGCGTTTTTATGAAGTGACATCGCCAAATAAAAATTCAAAGGATAGGATAAAAACAACAGTTTATCACAACAAAGAACGGCTAATCGCGATGGTGCACGAGATAAAAGTAAGACAGCACTTTTGAAATCTGCAAGAAATTGCGCAGCGTTTTTATGAAGTGAAATCGCCAAAGAAAAATTTAAAGGATAGGATGAAAACAACAGTTTATCACAGCAAAGAACGGCTAATCGCGATGGTGCACGAGATAAAGGTAAGACAGCACTTTTGAAATCTGCAAGAAATTGCGCAGCGTTTTTATGAAGTGACATCGCCAAATAAAAATTTAAAGGATAGGATGAAAAACAACAATTTATCACAACAAAGAACGGCTATCCGCGATGGTGCACGAGATAAAAGTAAGACAGCACTTTCGAAATCTGCAAGAAATTGCGCAGCGTTTTTATGAAGTGACATCGCCAGATAAAAATTTTAAGGATAGGATGAAAACAACAGTTTATCACAGCAAAGAACGGCTAATCGCGATGGTGCACGAGATGAAGGTAAGACAGCACTTTTGAAATCTGCAAGAAATTGCGCAGCGTTCTTATGAAGTGACATCGCCAAATAAAAATTTTAAGGATAGGATGAAAACAACAGTTTATCACAGCAAAGAACGGCTAATCGCGATGGTGCACGAGATAAAAGTAAGACAGCGCTTTTGAAATCTGCAAGAAATTGCGCAGCGTTTTTATGAAGTGACATCGCCAAATAAAAATTTAAAGGATAGGATGAAAACAACAGTTTATCACAGCAAAGAACGGCTAATCGCGATGGTGCACGAGATGAAGGTAAGACAGCACTTTTGAAATCTGCAGGAAATTGCGCAGCGTTTTTATGAAGTGACATCGCCAAATAAAAATTAAAAGGATAGGATGAGAACAACGGTTTATCACAGCAAAGAACGGCTAATCTCGATGGTGCACGAGATAAAGGTGAGACAGCACTTTTGAAATCTGCAAGAAATTGCGCAGCGTTTTTATGAAGTGACATCGCCAAATAAAAATTTAAAGGATAGGATGAAAACAACAGTTTATCACAGCAAAGAACGGCTAATCGCGATGGTGCGGGAGCTAAAGGTGAGACAGCACTTTTGGAATCTGCAAGAAATTGCGCAGCGTTTTTATGAAGTGACATCGTTAAATAAAAATTTAAAGGATAGGATGAAAACAACAGTTTATCACAACAAAGAACGGCTAATCGCGATGGTGCACGAGATAAAAGTAAGACAGCGCTTTTGAAATCTGCAAGAAATTGCGCAGCGTTTTTATGAAGTGACATCGCCAAATAAAAATTTAAAGGATAGGATGAAAACAACAGTTTATCACAACAACGAACGGCTAATCGCGATGGTGCACGAGATAAAAGTAACACAGCACTTTTGAAATCTGCAAGAAATTGCGCAGCGTTTTTATGAAGTGACATCGCCAAATAAAAATTTAAAGGATAGGATAAAAACAACAGTTTATCACAGCAAAGAACGGCTAATCGCGATGGTGCGGGAGCTAAAGGTGAGACAGCACTTTTGGAATCTGCAAGAAATTGCGCAGCGTTTTTATGAAGTGACATCGCCAAATAAAATTTTAAAGGATAGGATGAAAACAACCGTTCATCACAGCAAAGAACGGTTAATCGCGATGGTGCACGAGCTAAAGGTAAGACAGCACTTTTGAAATCTGCAAGAAATTGCGCAGCGTTTTTATGAAGTGACATCGCTAAATAAAAATTTAAAGGATAGGATAAAAACAACAGTTTATCACAACAAAGAACGGCTAATCGCGATGGTGCACGAGATAAAGGTAAGACAGCACTTTTGAAGTCTGCAAGAAATTGCGCAGCGTTTTTATGAAGTGACATCGCCAAATAAAAATTTAAAGGATAGGATGAAAACAACAGTTTATCACAGCAAAGAACGGCTAATCGCGATGGTGCGGGAGCTAAAGGTAAGACAGCACTTTTGAAATCTGCAAGAAATTGCGCAGCGTTTTTATGAAGTGACATCGCCAAATAAAATTTTAAAGGATAGGATGAAAACAACCGTTTATCACAGCAAAGAACGGTTAATCGCGATGGTGCACGAGCTAAAGGTAAGACAGCACTTTTGAAATCTGCAAGAAATTGCGCAGCGTTTTTATGAAGTGACATCGCCAAATAAAAATTCAAAGGATAGGATAAAAACAACAGTTTATCACAACAAAGAACGGCTAATCGCGATGGTGCACGAGATAAAAGTAAGACAGCACTTTTGAAATCTGCAAGAAATTGCGCAGCGTTTTTATGAAGTGAAATCGCCAAAGAAAAATTTAAAGGATAGGATGAAAACAACAGTTTATCACAGCAAAGAACGGCTAATCGCGATGGTGCACGAGATAAAGGTAAGACAGCACTTTTGAAATCTGCAAGAAATTGCGCAGCGTTTTTATGAAGTGACATCGCCAAATAAAAGTTTAAAGGATAGGATGAAAAACAACAATTTATCACAACAAAGAACGGCTATCCGCGATGGTGCACGAGATAAAAGTAAGACAGCACTTTCGAAATCTGCAAGAAATTGCGCAGCGTTTTTATGAAGTGACATCGCCAGATAAAAATTTTAAGGATAGGATGAAAACAACAGTTTATCACAGCAAAGAACGGCTAATCGCGATGGTGCACGAGATGAAGGTAAGACAGCACTTTTGAAATCTGCAAGAAATTGCGCAGCGTTCTTATGAAGTGACATCGCCAAATAAAAATTTTAAGGATAGGATGAAAACAACAGTTTATCACAGCAAAGAACGGCTAATCGCGATGGTGCACGAGATAAAAGTAAGACAGCGCTTTTGAAATCTGCAAGAAATTGCGCAGCGTTTTTATGAAGTGACATCGCCAAATAAAAATTTAAAGGATAGGATGAAAACAACAGTTTATCACAGCAAAGAACGGCTAATCGCGATGGTGCACGAGATGAAGGTAAGACAGCACTTTTGAAATCTGCAGGAAATTGCGCAGCGTTTTTATGAAGTGACATCGCCAAATAAAAATTAAAAGGATAGGATGAGAACAACGGTTTATCACAGCAAAGAACGGCTAATCTCGATGGTGCACGAGATAAAGGTGAGACAGCACTTTTGAAATCTGCAAGAAATTGCGCAGCGTTTTTATGAAGTGACATCGCCAAATAAAAATTTAAAGGATAGGATGAAAACAACAGTTTATCACAGCAAAGAACGGCTAATCGCGATGGTGCGGGAGCTAAAGGTGAGACAGCACTTTTGGAATCTGCAAGAAATTGCGCAGCGTTTTTATGAAGTGACATCGTTAAATAAAAATTTAAAGGATAGGATGAAAACAACAGTTTATCACAACAAAGAACGGCTAATCGCGATGGTGCACGAGATAAAAGTAAGACAGCGCTTTTGAAATCTGCAAGAAATTGCGCAGCGTTTTTATGAAGTGACATCGCCAAATAAAAATTTAAAGGATAGGATGAAAACAACAGTTTATCACAACAACGAACGGCTAATCGCGAGGGTGCACGAGATAAAAGTAACACAGCACTTTTGAAATCTGCAAGAAATTGCGCAGCGTTTTTATGAAGTGACATCGCCAAATAAAAATTTGAAGGATAGGATGAAAACAACAGTTTATCACAGCAAAGAACGGCTAATCGCGATGGTGCACGAGATAAAGGTAAGACAGCACTTTTGAAGTCTGCAAGAAATTGCGCAGCGTTTTTATGAAGTGACATCGCCAAATAAAAATTTAAAGGATAGGATGAAAACAACAGTTTATCACAGCAAAGAACGGCTAATCGCGATGGTGCGGGAGCTAAAGGTGAGACAGCACTTTTGGAATCTGCAAGAAATTGCGCAGCGTTTTTATGAAGTGACATCGCCAAATAAAATTTTAAAGGATAGGATGAAAACAACCGTTCATCACAGCAAAGAACGGTTAATCGCGATGGTGCACGAGCTAAAGGTAAGACAGCACTTTTGAAATCTGCAAGAAATTGCGCAGCGTTTTTATGAAGTGACATCGCTAAATAAAAATTTAAAGGATAGGATAAAAACAACAGTTTATCACAACAAAGAACGGCTAATCGCGATGGTGCACGAGATAAAGGTAAGACAGCACTTTTGAAGTCTGCAAGAAATTGCGCAGCGTTTTTATGAAGTGACATCGCCAAATAAAAATTTAAAGGATAGGATGAAAACAACAGTTTATCACAGCAAAGAACGGCTAATCGCGATGGTGCGGGAGCTAAAGGTAAGACAGCACTTTTGAAATCTGCAAGAAATTGCGCAGCGTTTTTATGAAGTGACATCGCCAAATAAAATTTTAAAGGATAGGATGAAAACAACCGTTTATCACAGCAAAGAACGGTTAATCGCGATGGTGCACGAGCTAAAGGTAAGACAGCACTTTTGAAATCTGCAAGAAATTGCGCAGCGTTTTTATGAAGTGACATCGCCAAATAAAAATTCAAAGGATAGGATAAAAACAACAGTTTATCACAACAAAGAACGGCTAATCGCGATGGTGCACGAGATAAAAGTAAGACAGCACTTTTGAAATCTGCAAGAAATTGCGCAGCGTTTTTATGAAGTGACATCGCCAAATAAAAATTTGAAGGATAGGATGAAAACAACAGTTTATCACAGCAAAGAACGGCTAATCGCGATGGTGCACGAGATAAAGGTAAGACAGCACTTTTGAAATCTGCAAGAAATTGCGCAGCGTTTTTATGAAGTGAAATCGCCAAAGAAAAATTTAAAGGATAGGATGAAAACAACAGTTTATCACAGCAAAGAACGGCTAATCGCGATGGTGCACGAGATAAAGGTAAGACAGCACTTTTGAAATCTGCAAGAAATTGCGCAGCGTTTTTATGAAGTGACATCGCCAAATAAAAATTTAAAGGATAGGATGAAAAACAACAATTTATCACAACAAAGAACGGCTATCCGCGATGGTGCACGAGATAAAAGTAAGACAGCACTTTCGAAATCTGCAAGAAATTGCGCAGCGTTTTTATGAAGTGACATCGCCAGATAAAAATTTTAAGGATAGGATGAAAACAACAGTTTATCACAGCAAAGAACGGCTAATCGCGATGGTGCACGAGATGAAGGTAAGACAGCACTTTTGAAATCTGCAAGAAATTGCGCAGCGTTCTTATGAAGTGACATCGCCAAATAAAAATTTTAAGGATAGGATGAAAACAACAGTTTATCACAGCAAAGAACGGCTAATCGCGATGGTGCACGAGATAAAAGTAAGACAGCGCTTTTGAAATCTGCAAGAAATTGCGCAGCGTTTTTATGAAGTGACATCGCCAAATAAAAATTTAAAGGATAGGATGAAAACAACAGTTTATCACAGCAAAGAACGGCTAATCGCGATGGTGCACGAGATGAAGGTAAGACAGCACTTTTGAAATCTGCAGGAAATTGCGCAGCGTTTTTATGAAGTGACATCGCCAAATAAAAATTAAAAGGATAGGATGAGAACAACGGTTTATCACAGCAAAGAACGGCTAATCTCGATGGTGCACGAGATAAAGGTGAGACAGCACTTTTGAAATCTGCAAGAAATTGCGCAGCGTTTTTATGAAGTGACATCGCCAAATAAAAATTTAAAGGATAGGATGAAAATAACAGTTTATCACAGCAAAGAACGGCTAATCGCGATGGTGCACGAGATTAAGGTAAGACAGCACTTTTGAAATCTGCAAGAAATTGCGCAGCGTTTTTATGAAGTGACATCGCCAAATAAAAATTAAAAGGATAGGATGAAAACAACAGTTTATCACAGCAAAGAACGGCTGATCGCGATGGTGCACGAGATAAAGGTAAGACAGCACTTTTGAAGTCTGCTAGAAATTGCGCAGCGTTTTTATGAAGTGACATCGCCAAATAAAAATTTAAAGGATAGGATGAAAACAACACTTTATCACAGCAAAGAACGGCTAATCGCGATGGTGCGGGAGCTAAAGGTAAGACAGCACTTTTGAAATCTGCAAGAAATTGCGCAGCGTTTTTATGAAGTGACATCGCCAAATAAAATTTTAAAGGATAGGATGAAAACAACCGTTTATCACAGCAAAGAACGGTTAATCGCGATGGTGCACGAGCTAAAGGTAAGACAGCACTTTTGAAATCTGCAAGAAATTGCGCAGCGTTTTTATGAAGTGACATCGCCAAATAAAAATTCAAAGGATAGGATAAAAACAACAGTTTATCACAACAAAGAACGGCTAATCGCGATGGTGCACGAGATAAAAGTAAGACAGCACTTTTGAAATCTGCAAGAAATTGCGCAGCGTTTTTATGAAGTGACATCGCTAAATAAAAATTTGAAGGATAGGATGAAAACAACAGTTTATCACAGCAAAGAACGGCTAATCGCGATGGTGCACGAGATAAAGGTAAGACAGCACTTTTGAAATCTGCAAGAAATTGCGCAGCGTTTTTATGAAGTGAAATCGCCAAAGAGAAATTTAAAGGATAGGATGAAAACAACAGTTTATCACAGCAAAGAACGGCTAATCGCGATGGTGCACGAGATAAAGGTAAGACAGCACTTTTGAAATCTGCAAGAAATTGCGCAGCGTTTTTATGAAGTGACATCGCCAAATAAAAATTTAAAGGATAGGATGAAAAACAACAATTTATCACAACAAAGAACGGCTATCCGTGATGGTGCACGAGATAAAAGTAAGACAGCACTTTCGAAATCTGCAAGAAATTGCGCAGCGTTTTTATGAAGTGACATCGCCAGATAAAAATTTTAAGGATAGGATGAAAACAACAGTTTATCACAGCAAAGAACGGCTAATCGCGATGGTGCACGAGATGAAGGTAAGACAGCACTTTTGAAATCTGCAAGAAATTGCGCAGCGTTCTTATGAAGTGACATCGCCAAATAAAAATTTTAAGGATAGGATGAAAACAACAGTTTATCACAGCAAAGAACGGCTAATCGCGATGGTGCACGAGATAAAAGTAAGACAGCGCTTTTGAAATCTGCAAGAAATTGCGCAGCGTTTTTATGAAGTGACATCGCCAAATAAAAATTAAAAGGATAGGATGAGAACAACGGTTTATCACAGCAAAGAACGGCTAATCGCGATGGTGCACGAGATAAAGGTAAGACAGCACTTTTGAAATCTGCAAGAAATTGCGCAGCGTTTTTATGAAGTGACATCGCCAAATAAAAATTTAAAGGATAGGATGAAAACAACAGTTTATCACAACAAAGAACGGCTAATCGCGATGGTGCACGAGATAAAAGTAAGACAGCACTTTTGGAATCCGCAAGAAATCGCGCAGCGTTTTTATGAAGTGACATCGCCAAATAAAAATTGAAAGGATAGGATAAAAACAACAGTTTATCACAGCAAAGAACGGCTAATCGCGATGTTGCACGAGCTAAAGGTAAGACAGCACTTTTGAAATCTGCAAGAAATTGCGCAGCGTTTTTATGAAGTGACATCGCCAAATAAAAATTTAAAGGATAGGATGAAAATAACAGTTTATCACAGCAAAGAACGGCTAATCGCGATGGTGCACGAGATGAAGGTAAGACAGCACTTTTGAAATCTGCAAGAAATTGCGCAGCGTTTTTAGTAAGTGACATCGCCAAATAAAAATTTAAAGGATAGGATGAAAACAACAGTTTATCACGGCAAAGAACGGCTAATCGCGATGGTGCACGAGATAAAAGTAAGACAGCGCTTTTGAAATCTGCAAGAAATTGCGCAGCGTTTTTATGAAGTGACATCGCCAAATAAAAATTAAAAGGATAGGATGAGAACAACGGTTTATCACAGCAAAGAACGGCTAATCGCGATGGTGCACGAGATAAAGGTAAGACAGCACTTTTGAAATCTGCAAGAAATTGCGCAGCGTTTTTATGAAGTGACATCGCCAAATAAAAATTTAAAGGATAGGATGAAAACAACAGTTTATCACAACAAAGAACGGCTAATCGCGATGGTGCACGAGATAAAAGTAAGACAGCACTTTTGGAATCTGCAAGAAATTGCGCAGCGTTTTTATGAAGTGACATCGCCAAATAAAAATTTAAAGGATAGGATGAAAACAACAGTTTATCTCAGCAAAGAACGGCTAATCGCGATGGTGCACGAGATAAAGGTAAGACAGCACTTTTGAAATCTGCAAGAAATTGCGCAGCGTTTTTATGAAGTGACATCGTTAAATAAAAATTTAAAGGATAGGATGAAAACAATAGTTTATCACAACAAAGAACGGCTAATCGCGATGGTGCACGAGATAAAAGTAAGACAGCGCTTTTGAAATCTGCAAGGAATTGCGCCGCGTTTTTATGAAGTGACATCGCCAAATAAAAATTTAAAGGATAGGATGAAAACAACAGTTTATCACAACAACGAACGGCTAATCGCGATGGTGCACGAGATAAAAGTAACACAGCACTTTTGAAATCAGCAAGAAATTGCGCAGCGTTTTTATGAAGTGACATCGCCAAATAAAAATTTAAAGGATAGGATGAAAACAACAGTTTATCACAGCAAAGAACGGCTAATCGCGATGGTGCACGAGATAAAGGTAAGACAGCAGTTTTGAAATCTGCAAGAAATTGCGCAGCGTTTTTATGAAGTGACATCGCCAAATAAAAATTTGAAGGATAGGATGAAAACAACAATTTATCACAACAAAGAACGGCTTATCGCGATGGTGCACGAGATAAAAGTAAGACAGCGCTTTTGAAATCTGCAAGAAATTGCGCAGCGTTTTTATGAAGTGACATCGCCAAATAAAAATTAAAAGGATAGGATGAAAACAACAGTTTATCACAGCAAAGAACGGCTGATCGCGATGGTGCACGAGATAAAGGTAAGACAGCACTTTTGAAGTCTGCTAGAAATTGCGCAGCGTTTTTATGAAGTGACATCGCCAAATAAAAATTTAAAGGATAGGATGAAAACAACAGTTTATCACAGCAAAGAACGGCTAATCGCGATGGTGCGGGAGCTAAAGGTAAGACAGCACTTTTGAAATCTGCAAGAAATTGCGCAGCGTTTTTATGAAGTGACATCGCCAAATAAAATTTTAAAGGATAGGATGAAAACAACCGTTTATCACAGCAAAGAACGGTTAATCGCGATAGTGCACGAGCTAAAGGTAAGACAGCACTTTTGAAATCTGCAAGAAATTGCGCAGCGTTTTTATGAAGTGACATCGCCAAATAAAAATTCAAAGGATAGGATAAAAACAACAGTTTATCACAACAAAGAACGGCTAATCGCGATGGTGCACGAGATAAAAGTAAGACAGCACTTTTGAAATCTGCAAGAAATTGCGCAGCGTTTTTATGAAGTGACATCGCCAAATAAAAATTTGAAGGATAGGATGAAAACAACAGTTTATCACAGCAAAGAACGGCTAATCGCGATGGTGCACGAGATAAAGGTAAGACAGCACTTTTGAAATCTGCAAGAAATTGCGCAGCGTTTTTATGAAGTGAAATCGCCAAAGAGAAATTGATAGGATAGGATGAAAACAACAGTTTATCACAGCAAAGAACGGCTAATCGCGATGGTGCACGAGATAAAGGTAAGACAGCACTTTTGAAATCTGCAAGAAATTGCGCAGCGTTTTTATGAAGTGACATCGCCAAATAAAAATTTAAAGGATAGGATGAAAAACAACAATTTATCACAACAAAGAACGGCTATCCGCGATGGTGCACGAGATAAAAGTAAGACAGCACTTTCGAAATCTGCAAGAAATTGCGCAGCGTTTTTATGAAGTGACATCGCCAGATAAAAATTTTAAGGATAGGATGAAAACAACAGTTTATCACAGCAAAGAACGGCTAATCGCGATGGTGCACGAGATGAAGGTAAGACAGCACTTTTGAAATCTGCAAGAAATTGCGCAGCGTTCTTATGAAGTGACATCGCCAAATAAAAATTTTAAGGATAGGATGAAAACAACAGTTTATCACAGCAAAGAACGGCTAATCGCGATGGTGCACGAGATAAAAGTAAGACAGCGCTTTTGAAATCTGCAAGAAATTGCGCAGCGTTTTTATGAAGTGACATCGCCAAATAAAAATTAAAAGGATAGGATGAGAACAACGGTTTATCACAGCAAAGAACGGCTAATCGCAATGGTGCACGAGATAAAGGTAAGACAGCACTTTTGAAATCTGCAAGAAATTGCGCAGCGGTTTTATGAAGTGACATCGCCAAATAAAAATTTAAAGGATAGGATGAAAACAACAGTTTATCACAACAAAGAACGGCTAATCGCGATGGTGCACGAGATAAAAGTAAGACAGCACTTTTGGAATCCGCAAGAAATCGCGCAGCGTTTTTATGAAGTGACATCGCCAAATAAAAATTGAAAGGATAGGATGAAAACAACAGTTTATCACAGCAAAGAACGGCTAATCGCGATGTTGCACGAGCTAAAGGTAAGACAGCACTTTTGAAATCTGCAAGAAATTGCGCAGCGTTTTTATGAAGTGACATCGCCAAATAAAAATTTAAAGGATAGGATGAACATAACAGTTTATCACAGCAAAGAACGGCTAATCGCGATGGTGCACGAGATGAAGGTAAGACAGCACTTTTGAAATCTGCAAGAAATTGCGCAGCGTTTTTATGAAGTGACATCGCCAAATAAAAATTTAAAGGATAGGATGAAAACAACAGTTTATCACGGCAAAGAACGGCTAATCGCGATGGTGCACGAGATAAAAGTAAGACAGCGCTTTTGAAATCTGCAAGAAATTGCGCAGCGTTTTTATGAAGTGACATCGCCAAATAAAAATTAAAAGGATAGGATGGGAACAACGGTTTATCACAGCAAAGAACGGCTAATCGCGATGGTGCACGAGATAAAGGTAAGACAGCACTTTTGAAATCTGCAAGAAATTGCGCAGCGTTTTTATGAAGTGACATCGCCAAATAAAAATTTAAAGGATAGGATGAAAACAACAGTTTATCACAACAAAGAACGGCTAATCGCGATGGTGCACGAGATAAAAGTAAGACAGCACTTTTGGAATCTGCAAGAAATTGCGCAGCGTTTTTATGAAGTGACATCGCCAAATAAAAATTTAAAGGATAGGATGAAAACAACAGTTTATCTCAGCAAAGAACGGCTAATCGCGATGGTGCACGAGATAAAGGTAAGACAGCACTTTTGAAATCTGCAAGAAATTGCGCAGCGTTTTTATGAAGTGACCTCGTTAAATAAAAATTTAAAGGATAGGATGAAAACAATAGTTTATCACAACAAAGAACGGCTAATCGCGATGGTGCACGAGATAAAAGTAACACAGCACTTTTGAAATCAGCAAGAAATTGCGCAGCGTTTTTATGAAGTGACATCGCCAAATAAAAATTTAAAGGATAGGATGAAAACAACAGTTTATCACAGCAAAGAACGGCTAATCGCGATGGTGCACGAGATAAAGGTAAGACAGCAGTTTTGAAATCTGCAAGAAATTGCGCAGCGTTCTTATGAAGTGACATCGCCAAATAAAAATTTGAAGGATAGGATGAAAACAACAATTTATCACAACAAAGAACGGCTAATCGCGATGGTGCACGAGATAAAAGTAAGACAGCGCTTTTGAAATCTGCAAGAAATTGCGCAGCGTTTTTATGAAGTGACATCGCCAAATAAAAATTAAAAGGATAGGATGAAAACAACAGTTTATCACAGCAAAGAACGGCTGATCGCGATGGTGCACGAGATAAAGGTAAGACAGCACTTTTGAAGTCTGCTAGAAATTGCGCAGCGTTTTTATGAAGTGACATCGCCAAATAAAAATTTAAAGGATAGGATGAAAACAACAGTTTATCACAGCAAAGAACGGCTAATTGCGATGGTGCGGGAGCTAAAGGTAAGACAGCACTTTTGAAATCTGCAAGAAATTGCGCAGCGTTTTTATGAAGTGACATCGCCAAATAAAATTTTAAAGGATAGGATGAAAACAACCGTTTATCACAGCAAAGAACGGTTAATCGCGATGGTGCACGAGATAAAGGTAAGACAGCACTTTTGAAATCTGCAAGAAATTGCGCAGCGTTTTTATGAAGTGACATCGCCAAATAAAAATTTAAAGGATAGGATGAAAACAACAGTTTATCACAACAAAGAACGGCTAATCGCGATGGTGCACGAGATAAAAGTAAGACAGCACTTTTGGAATCTGCAAGAAATTGCGCAGCGTTTTTATGAAGTGACATCGCCAAATAAAAATTTAGAGGATAGGATGAAAACAACAGTTTATCTCAGCAAAGAACGGCTAATCGCGATGGTGCACGAGATAAAGGTAAGACAGCACTTTTGAAATCTGCAAGAAATTGCGCAGCGTTTTTATGAAGTGACATCGCCAAATAAAAATTTAAAGGATAGGATAAAAACAACAGTTTATCACAACAAAGAACGGCTAATCGCGATGGTGCACGAGATAAAAGTAAGACAGCACTTTTGGAATCTGCAAGAAATTGCGCAGCGTTTTTATGAAGTGACATCGCCAAATAAAAATTTAAAGGATAGGATGAAAACAACAGTTTATCTCAGCAAAGAACGGCTAATCGCGGCGGTGCATGAGATAAAGGTAAGACAGCACTTTTGAAATCTGCAAGAAATTGCGCAGCGTTTTTATGAAGTGACATCGTTAAATAAAAATTTAAAGGATAGGATGAAAACAATAGTTTATCACAACAAAGAACGGCTAATCGCGATGGTGCACGAGATAAAAGTAAGACAGCGCTTTTGAAATCTGCAAGAAATTGCGCCGCGTTTTTATGAAGTGACATCGCCAAATAAAAATTTAAAGGATAGGATGAAAACAACAGTTTATCACAACAACGAACGGCTAATCGCGATGGTGCACGAGATAAAAGTAACACAGCACTTTTGAAATCAGCAAGAAATTGCGCAGCGTTTTTATGAAGTGACATCGCCAAATAAAAATTTAAAGGATAGGATGAAAACAACAGTTTATCACAGCAAAGAACGGCTAATCGCGATGGTGCACGAGATAAAGGTAAGACAGCAGTTTTGAAATCTGCAAGAAATTGCGCAGCGTTTTTATGAAGTGACATCGCCAAATAAAAATTTGAAGGATAGGATGAAAACAACAATTTATCACAACAAAGAACGGCTAATCGCGATGGTGCACGAGATAAAAGTAAGACAGCGCTTTTGAAATCTGCAAGAAATTGCGCAGCGTTTTTATGAAGTGACATCGCCAAATAAAAATTAAAAGGATAGGATGAAAACAACAGTTTATCACAGCAAAGAACGGCTGATCGCGATGGTGCACGAGATAAAGGTAAGACAGCACTTTTGAAGTCTGCTAGAAATTGCGCAGCGTTTTTATGAAGTGACATCGCCAAATAAAAATTTAAAGGATAGGATGAAAACAACAGTTTATCACAGCAAAGAACGGCTAATCGCGATGGTGCGGGAGCTAAAGGTAAGACAGCACTTTTGAAATCTGCAAGAAATTGCGCAGCGTTTTTATGAAGTGACATCGCCAAATAAAATTTTAAAGGATAGGATGAAAACAACCGTTTATCACAGCAAAGAACGGTTAATCGCGATGGTGCACGAGATAAAGGTAAGACAGCACTTTTGAAATCTGCAAGAAATTGCGCAGCGTTTTTATGAAGTGACATCGCCAAATAAAAATTTAAAGGATAGGATGAAAACAACAGTTTATCACAACAAAGAACGGCTAATCGCGATGGTGCACGAGATAAAAGTAAGACAGCACTTTTGGAATCTGCAAGAAATTGCGCAGCGTTTTTATGAAGTGACATCGCCAAATAAAAATTTAAAGGATAGGATGAAAACAACAGTTTATCTCAGCAAAGAACGGCTTATCGCGATGGTGCACGAGATAAAGGTAAGACAGCACTTTTGAAATCTGCAAGAAATTGCGCAGCGTTTTTATGAAGTGACATCGTTAAATCAAAATTTAAAGGATAGGATGAAAACAATAGTTTATCACAACAAAGAACGGCTAATCGCGATGGTGCACGAGATAAAAGTAAGACAGCGCTTTTGAAATCTTTAAGAAATTGCGCCGCGTTTTTATGAAGTGACATCGCCAAATAAAAATTTAAAGGATAGGATGAAAACAACAGTTTATCACAACAACGAACGGCTAATCGCGATGGTGCACGAGATAAAAGTAACACAGCACTTTTGAAATCAGCAAGAAATTGCGCAGCGTTTTTATGAAGTGACATCGCCAAATAAAAATTTAAAGGATAGGATGAAAACAACAGTTTATCACAGCAAAGAACGGCTAATCGCGATGGTGCACGAGATAAAGGTAAGACAGCAGTTTTGAAATCTGCAAGAAATTGCGCAGCGTTTTCATGAAGTGACATCGCCAAATAAAAATTTGAAGGATAGGATGAAAACAACAATTTATCACAACAAAGAACGGCTAATCGCGATGGTGCACGAGATAAAAGTAAGACAGCGCTTTTGAAATCTGCAAGAAATTGCGCAGCGTTTTTATGAAGTGACATCGCCAAATAAAAATTAAAAGGATAGGATGAAAACAACAGTTCATCACAGCAAAGAACGGCTGATCGCGATGGTGCACGAGATAAAGGTAAGACAGCACTTTTGAAGTCTGCTAGAAATTGCGCAGCGTTTTTATGAAGTGACATCGCCAAATAAAAATTTAAAGGATAGGATGAAAACAACCGTTTATCACAGCAAAGAACGGTTAATCGCGATGGTGCACGAGATAAAGGTAAGACAGCACTTTTGAAATCTGCAAGAAATTGCGCAGCGTTTTTATGAAGTGACATCGCCAAATAAAAATTTAAAGGATAGGATGAAAACAACAGTTTATCACAACAAAGAACGGCTAATCGCGATGGTGCACGAGATAAAAGTAAGACAGCACTTTTGGAATCTGCAAGAAATTGCGCAGCGTTTTTATGAAGTGACATCGCCAAATAAAAATTTAAAGGATAGGATGAAAACAACAGTTTATCTCAGCAAAGAACGGCTAATCGCGATGGTGCACGAGATAAAGGTAAGACAGCACTTTTGAAATCTGCAAGAAATTGCGCAGCGTTTTTATGAAGTGACATCGTTAAATAAAAATATAAAGGATAGGATGAAAACAATAGTTTATCACAACAAAGAACGGCTAATCGCGATGGTGCACGAGATAAAAGTAAGACAGCGCTTTTGAAATCTGCAAGAAATTGCGCCGCGTTTTTATGAAGTGACATCGCCAAATAAAAATTTAAAGGATAGGATGAAAACAACAGTTTATCACAACAACGAACGGCTAATCGCGATGGTGCACGAGATAAAAGTAACACAGCACTTTTGAAATCAGCAAGAAATTGCGCAGCGTTTTTATGAAGTGACATCGCCAAATAAAAATTTAAAGGATGGGATGAAAACAACAGTTCATCACAGCAAAGAACGGCTAATCGCGATGGTGCACGAGATAAAGGTAAGACAGCAGTTTTGAAATCTGCAAGAAATTGCGCAGCGTTTTCATGAAGTGACATCGCCAAATAAAAATTTGAAGGATAGGATGAAAACAACAATTTATCACAACAAAGAACGGCTAATCGCGATGGTGCACGAGATAAAAGTAAGACAGCGCTTTTGAAATCTGCAAGAAATTGCGCAGCGTTTTTATGAAGTGACATCGCCAAATAAAAATTAAAAGGATAAGATGAAAACAACAGTTTATCACAGCAAAGAACGGCTGATCGCGATGGTGCACGAGATAAAGGTAAGACAGCACTTTTAAAGTCTGCTAGAAATTGCGCAGCGTTTTTATGAAGTGACATCGCCAAATAAAAATTTAAAGGATAGGATGAAAACAACAGTTTATCACAGCAAAGAACGGCTAATCGCGATGGTGCGGGAGCTAAAGGTAAGACAGCACTTTTGAAATCTGCAAGAAATTGCGCAGCGTTTTTATGAAGTGACATCGCCAAATAAAATTTTAAAGGATAGGATGAAAACAACCGTTTATCACAGCAAAGAACGGTTAATCGCGATGGTGCACGAGCTAAAGGTAAGACAGCACTTTTGAAATCTGCAAGAAATTGCGCAGCGTTTTTATGAAGTGACATCGCCAAATAAAAATTCAAAGGATAGGATAAAAACAACAGTTTATCACAACAAAGAACGGCTAATCGCGATGGTGCACGAGATAAAAGTAAGACAGCACTTTTGAAATCTGCAAGAAATTGCGCAGCGTTTTTATGAAGTGACATCGCCAAATAAAAATTTGAAGGATAGGATGAAAACAACAGTTTATCACAGCAAAGAACGGCTAATCGCGATGGTGCACGAGATAAAGGTAAGACAGCACTTTTGAAATCTGCAAGAAATTGCGCAGCGTTTTTATGAAGTGAAATCGCCAAAGAAAAATTTAAAGGATAGGATGAAAACAACAGTTTATCACAGCAAAGAACGGCTAATCGCGATGGTGCACGAGATAAAGGTAAGACAGCACTTTTGAAATCTGCAAGAAATTGCGCAGCGTTTTTATGAAGTGAAATCGCCAAAGAAAAATTTAAAGGATAGGATGAAAACAACAGTTTATCACAGCAAAGAACGGTTAATCGCGATGGTGCACGAGATAAAGGTAAGACAGCACTTTTGAAATCTGCAAGAAATTGCGCAGCGTTTTTATGAAGTGACATCGCCAAATAAAAATTTAAAGGATAGGATGAAAACAACAGTTTATCACAACAAAGAACGGCTAATCGCGATGGTGCACGAGATAAAAGTAAGACAGCACTTTTGGAATCTGCAAGAAATTGCGCAGCGTTTTTATGAAGTGACATCGCCAAATAAAAATTTAAAGGATAGGATGAAAACAACAGTTTATCACAACAAAGAACGGCTAATCGCGATGGTGCACGAGATAAAAGTAAGACAGCACTTTTGGAATCCGCAAGAAATCGCGCAGCGTTTTTATGAAGTGACATCGCCAAATAAAAATTGAAAGGATAGGATGAAAACAACAGTTTATCACAGCAAAGAACGGCTAATCGCGATGGTGCACGAGATAAAAGTAAGACAGCGCTTTTGAAATCTGCAAGAAATTGCGCAGCGTTTTTATGAAGTGACATCGCCAAATAAAAATTTAAAGGATAGGATGAAAACAACAGTTTATCACAACAACGAACGGCTAATCGCGATGGTGCACGAGATAAAAGTAACACAGCACTTTTGAAATCTGCAAGAAATTGCGCAGCGTTTTTATGAAGTGACATCGCCAAATAAAAATTTGAAGGATAGGATGAAAACAACAGTTTATCACAACAACGAACGGCTAATCGCGATGGTGCACGAGATAAAAGTAACACAGCACTTTTGAAATCAGCAAGAAATTGCGCAGCGTTTTTATGAAGTGACATCGCTAAATAAAAATTTAAAGGATAGGATGAAAACAACAGTTTATCACAGCAAAGAACGGCTAATCGCGATGGTGCACGAGATAAAGGTAAGACAGCACTTTTGAAATCAGCAAGAAATTGCGCAGCGTTTTTATGAAGTGACATCGCCAAATAAAAATTTGAAGGATAGGATGAAAACAACAGTTTATCACAGCAAAGAACGGCTAATCGCGATGGTGCACGAGATAAAGGTAAGACAGCAGTTTTGAAATCTGCAAGAAATTGCGCAGCGTTTTTATGAAGTGACATCGCCAAATAAAAATTTGAAGGATAGGATGAAAACAACAATTTATCACAACAAAGAACGGCTAATCGCGATGGTGCACGAGATAAAAGTAAGACAGCGCTTTTGAAATCTGCAAGAAATTGCGCAGCGTTTTTATGAAGTGACATCGCCAAATAAAAATTTGAAGGATAGGATGAAAACAACAGTTTATCACAGCAAAGAACGGCAAATCGCGATGGTGCACGAGATAAAGGTAAGACAGCACTTTTGAAATCTGCAAGAAATTGCGCAGCGTTTTTATGAAGTGAAATCGCCAAAGAAAAATTTAAAGGATAGGATGAAAACAACAGTTTATCACAGCAAAGAACGGCTAATCGCGATGGTGCACGAGATAAAGGTAAGACAGCACTTTTGAAATCTGCAAGAAATTGCGCAGCGTTTTTATGAAGTGACATCGCCAAATAAAAATTTAAAGGATAGGATGAAAAACAACAATTTATCACAACAAAGAACGGCTATCCGCGATGGTGCACGAGATAAAAGTAAGACAGCACTTTCGAAATCTGCAAGAAATTGCGCAGCGTTTTTATGAAGTGACATCGCCAGATAAAAATTTTAAGGATAGGATGAAAACAACAGTTTATCACAGCAAAGAACGGCTAATCGCGATGGTGCACGAGATGAAGGTAAGACAGCACTTTTGAAATCTGCAAGAAATTGCGCAGCGTTCTTATGAAGTGACATCGCCAAATAAAAATTTTAAGGATAGGATGAAAACAACAGTTTATCACAACAAAGAACGGCTAATCGCGATGGTGCACGAGATAAAAGTAAGACAGCACTTTTGGAATCTGCAAGAAATTGCGCAGCGTTTTTATGAAGTGACATCGCCAAATAAAAATTTAAAGGATAGGATGAAAACAACAGTTTATCTCAGCAAAGAACGGCTAATCGCGATGGTGCACGAGATAAAGGTAAGACAGCACTTTTGAAATCTGCAAGAAATTGCGCAGCGTTTTTATGAAGTGACATCGTTAAATAAAAATTTAAAGGATAGGATGAAAACAATAGTTTATCACAACAAAGAACGGCTAATCGCGATGGTGCACGAGATAAAAGTAAGACAGCGCTTTTGAAATCTGCAAGAAATTGCGCCGCGTTTTTATGAAGTGACATCGCCAAATAAAAATTTAAAGGATAGGATGAAAACCACAGTTTATCACAACAACGAACGGCTAATCGCGATGGTGCACGAGATAAAAGTAACACAGCACTTTTGAAATCAGCAAGAAATTGCGCAGCGTTTTTATGAAGTGACATCGCCAAATAAAAATTTGAAGGATAGGATGAAAACAACAGTTTATCACAGCAAAGAACGGCTAATCGCGATGGTGCACGAGATAAAGGTAAGACAGCAGTTTTGAAATCTGCAAGAAATTGCGCAGCGTTTTTATGAAGTGACATCGCCAAATAAAAATTTGAAGGATAGGATGAAAACAACAATTTATCACAACAAAGAACGGCTAATCGCGATGGTGCACGAGATAAAAGTAAGACAGCGCTTTTGAAATCTGCAAGAAATTGCGCAGCGTTTTTATGAAGTGACATCGCCAAATAAAAATTAAAAGGATAGGATGAAAACAACAGTTTATCACAGCAAAGAACGGCTGATCGCGATGGTGCACGAGATAAAGGTAAGACAGCACTTTTGAAGTCTGCTAGAAATTGCGCAGCGTTTTTATGAAGTGACATCGCCAAATAAAAATTTGAAGGATAGGATGAAAACAACAGTTTATCACAGCAAAGAACGGCTAATCGCGATGGTGCGGGAGCTAAAGGTAAGACAGCACTTTTGAAATCTGCAAGAAATTGCGCAGCGTTTTTATGAAGTGACATCGCCAGATAAAAATTTTAAGGATAGGATGAAAACAACAGTTTATCACAGCAAAGAACGGCTAATCGCGATGGTGCACGAGATGAAGGTAAGACAGCACTTTTGAAATCTGCAAGAGATTGCGCAGCGTTCTTATGAAGTGACATCGCCAAATAAAAATTTTAAGGATAGGATGAAAACAACGGTTTATCACAGCAAAGAACGGCCAATCTCGATGGTGCACGAGATAAAGGTGAGACAGCACTTTTGAAATCTGCAAGAAATTGCGCAGCGTTTTTATGAAGTGACATCGCCAAATAAAAATTTAAAGGATAGGATGAAAACAACAGTTTATCACAACAAAGAACGGCTAATCGCGATGGTGCACGAGATAAAAGTAAGACAGCACTTTTGGAATCCGCAAGAAATCGCGCAGCGTTTTTATGAAGTGACATCGCCAAATAAAAATTGAAAGGATAGGATGAAAACAACAGTTTATCACAGCAAAGAACGGCTGATCGCGATGGTGCACGAGATAAAAGTAAGACAGCACTTTTGAAATCAGCAAGAAATTGCGCAGCGTTTTTATGAAGTGACATCGCCAAATAAAAATTTAAAGGATAGGATGAAAACAACAGTTTATCACAGCAAAGAACGGCTAATCGCGATGGTGCACGAGATAAAGGTAAGACAGCACTTTTGAAATCAGCAAGAAATTGCGCAGCGTTTTTATGAAGTGACATCGCCAAATAAAAATTTGAAGGATAGGATGAAAACAACAGTTTATCACAGCAAAGAACGGCTAATCGCGATGGTGCACGAGATAAAGGTAAGACAGCAGTTTTGAAATCTGCAAGAAATTGCGCAGCGTTTTTATGAAGTGACATCGCCAAATAAAAATTTGAAGGATAGGATGAAAACAACAATTTATCACAACAAAGAACGGCTAATCGCGATGGTGCACGAGATAAAAGTAAGACAGCGCTTTTGAAATCTGCAAGAAATTGCGCAGCGTTTTTATGAAGTGACATCGCCAAATAAAAATTAAAAGGATAGGATGAAAACAACAGTTTATCACAGCAAAGAACGGCTGATCGCGATGGTGCACGAGATAAAGGTAAGACAGCACTTTTGAAGTCTGCTAGAAATTGCGCAGCGTTTTTATGAAGTGACATCGCCAAATAAAAATTTGAAGGATAGGATGAAAACAACAGTTTATCACAGCAAAGAACGGCTAATCGCGATGGTGCGGGAGCTAAAGGTAAGACAGCACTTTTGAAATCTGCAAGAAATTGCGCAGCGTTTTTATGAAGTGACATCGCCAGATAAAAATTTTAAGGATAGGATGAAAACAACAGTTTATCACAGCAAAGAACGGCTAATCGCGATGGTGCACGAGATGAAGGTAAGACAGCACTTTTGAAATCTGCAAGAGATTGCGCAGCGTTCTTATGAAGTGACATCGCCAAATAAAAATTTTAAGGATAGGATGAAAACAACGGTTTATCACAGCAAAGAACGGCCAATCTCGATGGTGCACGAGATAAAGGTGAGACAGCACTTTTGAAATCTGCAAGAAATTGCGCAGCGTTTTTATGAAGTGACATCGCCAAATAAAAATTTAAAGGATAGGATGAAAACAACAGTTTATCACAACAAAGAACGGCTAATCGCGATGGTGCACGAGATAAAAGTAAGACAGCACTTTTGGAATCCGCAAGAAATCGCGCAGCGTTTTTATGAAGTGACATCGCCAAATAAAAATTGAAAGGATAGGATGAAAACAACAGTTTATCACAGCAAAGAACGGCTAATCGCGATGGTGCACGAGATAAAAGTAAGACAGCGCTTTTGAAATCTGCAAGAAATTGCGCAGCGTTTTTATGAAGTGACATCGCCAAATAAAAATTTAAAGGATAGGATGAAAACAACAGTTTATCACAACAACGAACGGCTAATCGCGATGGTGCACGAGATAAAAGTAACACAGCACTTTTGAAATCTGCAAGAAATTGCGCAGCGTTTTTATGAAGTGACATCGCCAAATAAAAATTTGAAGGATAGGATGAAAACAACAGTTTATCACAACAACGAACGGCTAATCGCGATGGTGCACGAGATAAAAGTAACACAGCACTTTTGAAATCAGCAAGAAATTGCGCAGCGTTTTTATGAAGTGACATCGCCAAATAAAAATTTAAAGGATAGGATGAAAACAACAGTTTATCACAGCAAAGAACGGCTAATCGCGATGGTGCACGAGATAAAGGTAAGACAGCAGTTTTGAAATCTGCAAGAAATTGCGCAGCGTTTTTATGAAGTGACATCGCCAAATAAAAATTTGAAGGATAGGATGAAAACAACAATTTATCACTACAAAGAACGGCTAATCGCGATGGTGCACGAGATAAAAGTAAGACAGCGCTTTTGAAATCTGCAAGAAATTGCGCAGCGTTTTTATGAAGTGACATCGCCAAATAAAAATTAAAAGGATAGGATGAAAACAACAGTTTATCACAGCAAAGAACGGCTAATCGCGATGGTGCACGAGATAAAGGTAAGACAGCACTTTTGAAGTCTGCAAGAAATTGCGCAGCGTGTTTATGAAGTGACATCGCCAAATAAAAATTTAAAGGATAGGATGAAAACAACAGTTTATCACAGCAAAGAACGGCTAATCGCGATGGTGCGGGAGCTAAAGGTAAGACAGCACTTTTGAAATCTGCAAGAAATTGCGCAGCGTTTTTATGAAGTGACATCGCCAAATAAAATTTTAAAGGATAGGATGAAAACAACCGTTTATCACAGCAAAGAACGGTTAATCGCGATGGTGCACGAGCTAAAGGTAAGACAGCACTTTTGAAATCTGCAAGAAATTGCGCAGCGTTTTTATGAAGTGACATCGCCAAATAAAAATTTAAAGGATAGGATAAAAACAACAGTTTATCACAACAAAGAACGGCTAATCGCGATGGTGCACGAGATAAAAGTAAGACAGCACTTTTGAAATCTGCAAGAAATTGCGCAGCGTTTTTATGAAGTGACATCGCCAAATAAAAATTTGAAGGATAGGATGAAAACAACAGTTTATCACAGCAAAGAACGGCTAATCGCGATGGTGCACGAGATAAAGGTAAGACAGCACTTTTGAAATCTGCAAGAAATTGCGCAGCGTTTTTATGAAGTGAAATCGCCAAATAAAAATTTAAAGGATAGGATGAAAACAACAGTTTATCACAGCAAAGAACGGCTAATCGCGATGGTGCACGAGATAAAGGTAAGACAGCACTTTTGAAATCTGCAAGAAATTGCGCAGCGTTTTTATGAAGTGACATCGCCAAATAAAAATTTAAAGGATAGGATGAAAACAACAATTTATCACAACAAAGAACGGCTAATCGCGATAGTGCACGAGATGAAAGTAAGACAGCACTTTTGAAATCTGCAAGAAATTGCGCAGCGTTTTTATGAAGTGACATCGCCAGATAAAAATTTTAAGGGTAGGATGAAAACAACAATTTATCACAGCAAAGAACGGCTAATCGCGATGGTGCACGAGATAAAGGTAAGACAGCACTTTTGAAATCTGCAAGAAATTGCGCAGCGTTCTTATGAAGTGACATCGCCAAATAAAAATTTTAAGGATAGGATGAAAACAACAGTTTATCACAGCAAAGAACGGCTCATCGCGATGGTGCACGAGATAAAAGTAAGACAGCGCTTTTGAAATCTGCAAGAAATTGCGCAGCGTTTTTATGAAGTGACATCGCCAAATAAAAATTGAAAGGATAGGATGAAAACAACAGTTTATCACAGCAAAGAACGGCTAATCGCGATGTTGCACGAGCTAAAGGTAAGACAGCACTTTTGAAATCTGCAAGAAATTGCGCAGCGTTTTTATGAAGTGACATTGCCAAATAAAAATTTAAAGGATAGGATGAAAATAACAGTTTATCACAGCAAAGAACGGCTAATCGCGATGGTGCACGAGATGAAGGTAAGACAGCACTTTTGAAATCTGCAAGAAATTGCGCAGCGTTTTTATGAAGTGACATCGCCAAATAAAAATTTAAAGGATAGGATGAAAACAACAGTTTATCACGGCAAAGAACGGCTAATCGCGATGGTGCACGAGATAAAAGTAAGACAGCGCTTTTGAAATCTGCAAGAAATTGCGCAGCGTTTTTATGAAGTGACATCGCCAAATAAAAATTAAAAGGATAGGATGAGAACAACGGTTTATCACAGCAAAGAACGGCTAATCGCGATGGTGCACGAGATAAAGGTAAGACAGCACTTTTGAAATCTGCAAGAAATTGCGCAGCGTTTTTATGAAGTGACATCGCCAAATAAAAATTTAAAGGATAGGATGAAAACAACAGTTTATCACAACAAAGAACGGCTAATCGCGATGGTGCACGAGATAAAAGTAAGACAGCACTTTTGGAATCTGCAAGAAATTGCGCAGCGTTTTCATGAAGTGACATCGCCAAATAAAAATTTAAAGGATAGGATGAAAACAACAGTTTATCTCAGCAAAGAACGGCTAATCGCGATGGTGCACGAGATAAAGGTAAGACAGCACTTTTGAAATCTGCAAGAAATTGCGCAGCGTTTTTATGAAGTGACATCGTTAAATAAAAATTTAAAGGATAGGATGAAAACAATAGTTTATCACAACAAAGAACGGCTAATCGCGATGGTGCACGAGATAAAAGTAAGACAGCGCTTTTGAAATCTGCAAGAAATTGCGCCGCGTTTTTATGAAGTGACATCGCCAAATAAAAATTTAAAGGATAGGATGAAAACAACAGTTTATCACAACAACGAACGGCTAATCGCGATGGTGCACGAGATAAAAGTACCACAGCACTTTTGAAATCAGCAAGAAATTGCGCAGCGTTTTTATGAAGTGACATCGCCAAATAAAAATTTAAAGGATAGGATGAAAACAACAGTTTATCACAGCAAAGAACGGCTAATCGCGATGGTGCACGAGATAAAGGTAAGACAGCAGTTTTGAAATCTGCAAAAAATTGCGCAGCGTTTTTATGAAGTGACATCGCCAAATAAAAATTTGAAGGATAGGATGAAAACAACAATTTATCACAACAAAGAACGGCTCATCGCGATGGTGCACGAGATAAAAGTAAGACAGCGCTTTTGAAATCTGCAAGAAATTGCGCAGCGTTTTTATGAAGTGACATCGCTAAATAAAAATTAAAAGGATAGGATGAAAACAACAGTTTATCACAGCAAAAAACGGCTAATCGCGATGGTGCACGAGATAAAGGTAAGACAGCACTTTTGAAGTCTGCTAGAAATTGCGCAGCGTTTTTATGAAGTGACATCGCCAAATAAAAATTTAAAGGATAGGATGAAAACAACAGTTTATCACAGCAAAGAACGGCTAATCGCGATGGTGCGGGAGCTAAAGGTAAGACAGCACTTTTGAAATCTGCAAGAAATTGCGCAGCGTTTTTATGAAGTGACATCGCCAAATAAAATTTTAAAGGATAGGATGAAAACAACCGTTTATCACAGCAAAGAACGGTTAATCGCGATGGTGCACGAGCTAAAGGTAAGACAGCACTTTTGAAATCTGCAAGAAATTGCGCAGCGTTTTTATGAAGTGACATCGCCAAATAAAAATTCAAAGGATAGGATAAAAACAACAGTTTATCACAACAAAGAACGGCTAATCGCGATGGTGCACGAGATAAAAGTAAGACAGCACTTTTGAAATCTGCAAGAAATTTCGCAGCGTTTTTATGAAATGACATCGCCAAATAAAAATTTGAAGGATAGGATGAAAACAACAGTTTATCACAGCAAAGAACGGCTAATCGCGATGGTGCACGAGATAAAGGTAAGACAGCACTTTTGAAATCTGCAAGAAATTGCGCAGCGTTTTTATGAAGTGAAATCGCCAAATAAAAATTTAAAGGATAGGATGAAAACAACAGTTTATCACAGCAAAGAACGGCTAATCGCGATGGTGCACGAGATAAAGGTAAGACAGCACTTTTGAAATCTGCAAGAAATTGCGCAGCGTTTTTATGAAGTGACATCGCCAAATAAAAATTTAAAGGATAGGATGAAAACAACAATTTATCACAACAAAGAACGGCTATCCGCGATGGTGCACGAGATAAAAGTAAGACAGCACTTTCGAAATCTGCAAGAAATTGCGCAGCGTTTTTATGAAGTGACATCGCCAGATAAAAATTTTAAGGATAGGATGAAAACAACAGTTTATCACAGCAAAGAACGGCTAATCGCGATGGTGCACGAGATGGAGGTAAGACAGCACTTTTGAAATCTGCAAGAAATTGCGCAGCGTTCTTATGAAGTGACATCGCCAAATAAAAATTTTAAGGATAGGATGAAAACAACAGTTTATCACAGCAAAGAACGGCTAATCGCGATGGTGCACGAGATAAAAGTAAGACAGCGCTTTTGAAATCTGCAAGAAATTTCGCAGCGTTTTTATGAAGTGACATCGCCAAATAAAAATTTAAAGGATAGGATGAAAACAACAGTTTATCACAGCAAAGAACGGCTAATCGCGATGGTGCACGAGATGAAGGTAAGACAGCACTTTTGAAATCTGCAGGAAATTGCGCAGCGTTTTTATGAAGTGACATCGCCAAATAAAAATTTAAAGGATAGGATGAAAACAACAGTTTATCACAACAACGAACGGCTAATCGCGATGGTGCACGAGATGAAAGTAACACAGCACTTTTGAAATCTGCAAGAAATTGCGCAGCGTTTTTATGAAGTGACATCGCCAAATAAAAATTTAAAGGATAGGATGAAAACAACAGTTTATCACAACAAAGAACGGCTAATCGCGATGGTGCACGAGATAAAGGTAAGACAGCACTTTTGAAGTCTGCAAGAAATTGCGCAGCGTTTTTATGAAGTGACATCGCCAAATAAAAATTTAAAGGATAGGATGAAAACAACAGTTTATCACAGCAAAGAACGGCTAATCGCGATGGTGCGGGAGCTAAAGGTAAGACAGCACTTTTGAAATCTGCAAGAAATTGCGCAGCGTTTTTATGAAGTGACATCGCCAAATAAAATTTTAAAGGATAGGATGAAAACAACCGTTTATCACAGCAAAGAACGGTTAATCGCGATGGTGCACGAGCTAAAGGTAAGACAGCACTTTTGAAATCTGCAAGAAATTGCGCAGCGTTTTTATGAAGTGACATCGCCAAATAAAAATTCAAAGGATAGGATAAAAACAACAGTTTATCACAACAAAGAACGGCTAATCGCGATGGTGCACGAGATAAAAGTAAGACAGCACTTTTGAAATCTGCAAGAAATTGCGCAGCGTTTTTATGAAGTGACATCGCCAAATAAAAATTTGAAGGATAGGATGAAAACAACAGTTTATCACAGCAAAGAACGGCTAATCGCGATGGTGCACGAGATAAAGGTAAGACAGCACTTTTGAAATCTGCAAGAAATTGCGCAGCGTTTTTATGAAGTGAAATCGCCAAAGAAAAATTTAAAGGATAGGATGAAAACAACAGTTTATCACAGCAAAGAACGGCTAATCGCGATGGTGCACGAGATAAAGGTAAGACAGCACTTTTGAAATCTGCAAGAAATTGCGCAGCGTTTTTATGAAGTGACATCGCCAAATAAAAATTTAAAGGATAGGATGAAAAACAACAATTTATCACAACAAAGAACGGCTATCCGCGATGGTGCACGAGATAAAAGTAAGACAGCACTTTCGAAATCTGCAAGAAATTGCGCAGCGTTTTTATGAAGTGACATCGCCAGATAAAAATTTTAAGGATAGGATGAAAACAACAGTTTATCACAGCAAAGAACGGCTAATCGCGATGGTGCACGAGATGAAGGTAAGACAGCACTTTTGAAATCTGCAAGAAATTGCGCAGCGTTCTTATGAAGTGACATCGCCAAATAAAAATTTCAAGGATAGGATGAAAACAACAGTTTATCACAGCAAAGAACGGCTAATCGCGATGGTGCACGAGATAAAAGTAAGACAGCGCTTTTGAAATCTGCAAGAAATTGCGCAGCGTTTTTATGAAGTGACATCGCCAAATAAAAATTTAAAGGATAGGATGAAAACAACAGTTTATCACAGCAAAGAACGGCTAATCGCGATGGTGCACGAGATGAAGGTAAGACAGCACTTTTGAAATCTGCAGGAAATTGCGCAGCGTTTTTATGAAGTGACATCGCCAAATAAAAATTAAAAGGATAGGATGAGAACAACGGTTTATCACAGCAAAGAACGGCTAATCTCGATGGTGCACGAGATAAAGGTGAGACAGCACTTTTGAAATCTGCAAGAAATTGCGCAGCGTTTTTATGAAGTGACATCGCCAAATAAAAATTTAAAGGATAGGATGAAAACAACAGTTTATCACAACAAAGAACGGCTAATCGCGATGGTGCACGAGATAAAAGTAAGACAGCACTTTTGGAATCCGCAAGAAATCGCGCAGCGTTTTTATGAAGTGACATCGCCAAATAAAAATTGAAAGGATAGGATGAAAACAACAGTTTATCACAGCAAAGAACGGCTAATCGCGATGTTGCACGAGCTAAAGGTAAGACAGCACTTTTGAAATCTGCAAGAAATTGCGCAGCGTTTTTATAAAGTGACATCGCCAAATAAAAATTTAAAGGATAGGATGAAAATAACAGTTTATCACAGCAAAGAACGGCTAATCGCGATGGTGCACGAGATTAAGGTAAGACAGCACTTTTGAAATCTGCAAGAAATTGCGCAGCGTTTTTATGAAGTGACATCGCCAAATAAAAATTAAAAGGATAGGATGAAAACAACAGTTTATCACAGCAAAGAACGGCTGATCGCGATGGTGCACGAGATAAAGGTAAGACAGCACTTTTGAAGTCTGCTAGAAATTGCGCAGCGTTTTTATGAAGTGACATCGCCAAATAAAAATTTAAAGGATAGGATGAAAACAACACTTTATCACAGCAAAGAACGGCTAATCGCGATGGTGCGGGAGCTAAAGGTAAGACAGCACTTTTGAAATCTGCAAGAAATTGCGCAGCGTTTTTATGAAGTGACATCGCCAAATAAAATTTTAAAGGATAGGATGAAAACAACCGTTTATCACAGCAAAGAACGGTTAATCGCGATGGTGCACGAGCTAAAGGTAAGACAGCACTTTTGAAATCTGCAAGAAATTGCGCAGCGTTTTTATGAAGTGACATCGCCAAATAAAAATTCAAAGGATAGGATAAAAACAACAGTTTATCACAACAAAGAACGGCTAATCGCGATGGTGCACGAGATAAAAGTAAGACAGCACTTTTGAAATCTGCAAGAAATTGCGCAGCGTTTTTATGAAGTGACATCGCTAAATAAAAATTTGAAGGATAGGATGAAAACAACAGTTTATCACAGCAAAGAACGGCTAATCGCGATGGTGCACGAGATAAAGGTAAGACAGCACTTTTGAAATCTGCAAGAAATTGCGCAGCGTTTTTATGAAGTGAAATCGCCAAAGAGAAATTTAAAGGATAGGATGAAAACAACAGTTTATCACAGCAAAGAACGGCTAATCGCGATGGTGCACGAGATAAAGGTAAGACAGCACTTTTGAAATCTGCAAGAAATTGCGCAGCGTTTTTATGAAGTGACATCGCCAAATAAAAATTTAAAGGATAGGATGAAAAACAACAATTTATCACAACAAAGAACGGCTATCCGTGATGGTGCACGAGATAAAAGTAAGACAGCACTTTCGAAATCTGCAAGAAATTGCGCAGCGTTTTTATGAAGTGACATCGCCAGATAAAAATTTTAAGGATAGGATGAAAACAACAGTTTATCACAGCAAAGAACGGCTAATCGCGATGGTGCACGAGATGAAGGTAAGACAGCACTTTTGAAATCTGCAAGAAATTGCGCAGCGTTCTTATGAAGTGACATCGCCAAATAAAAATTTTAAGGATAGGATGAAAACAACAGTTTATCACAGCAAAGAACGGCTAATCGCGATGGTGCACGAGATAAAAGTAAGACAGCGCTTTTGAAATCTGCAAGAAATTGCGCAGCGTTTTTATGAAGTGACATCGCCAAATAAAAATTAAAAGGATAGGATGAGAACAACGGTTTATCACAGCAAAGAACGGCTAATCGCGATGGTGCACGAGATAAAGGTAAGACAGCACTTTTGAAATCTGCAAGAAATTGCGCAGCGTTTTTATGAAGTGACATCGCCAAATAAAAATTTAAAGGATAGGATGAAAACAACAGTTTATCACAACAAAGAACGGCTAATCGCGATGGTGCACGAGATAAAAGTAAGACAGCACTTTTGGAATCCGCAAGAAATCGCGCAGCGTTTTTATGAAGTGACATCGCCAAATAAAAATTGAAAGGATAGGATAAAAACAACAGTTTATCACAGCAAAGAACGGCTAATCGCGATGTTGCACGAGCTAAAGGTAAGACAGCACTTTTGAAATCTGCAAGAAATTGCGCAGCGTTTTTATGAAGTGACATCGCCAAATAAAAATTTAAAGGATAGGATGAAAATAACAGTTTATCACAGCAAAGAACGGCTAATCGCGATGGTGCACGAGATGAAGGTAAGACAGCACTTTTGAAATCTGCAAGAAATTGCGCAGCGTTTTTAGTAAGTGACATCGCCAAATAAAAATTTAAAGGATAGGATGAAAACAACAGTTTATCACGGCAAAGAACGGCTAATCGCGATGGTGCACGAGATAAAAGTAAGACAGCGCTTTTGAAATCTGCAAGAAATTGCGCAGCGTTTTTATGAAGTGACATCGCCAAATAAAAATTAAAAGGATAGGATGAGAACAACGGTTTATCACAGCAAAGAACGGCTAATCGCGATGGTGCACGAGATAAAGGTAAGACAGCACTTTTGAAATCTGCAAGAAATTGCGCAGCGTTTTTATGAAGTGACATCGCCAAATAAAAATTTAAAGGATAGGATGAAAACAACAGTTTATCACAACAAAGAACGGCTAATCGCGATGGTGCACGAGATAAAAGTAAGACAGCACTTTTGGAATCTGCAAGAAATTGCGCAGCGTTTTTATGAAGTGACATCGCCAAATAAAAATTTAAAGGATAGGATGAAAACAACAGTTTATCTCAGCAAAGAACGGCTAATCGCGATGGTGCACGAGATAAAGGTAAGACAGCACTTTTGAAATCTGCTAGAAATTGCGCAGCGTTTTTATGAAGTGACATCGTTAAATAAAAATTTAAAGGATAGGATGAAAACAATAGTTTATCACAACAAAGAACGGCTAATCGCGATGGTGCACGAGATAAAAGTAAGACAGCGCTTTTGAAATCTGCAAGGAATTGCGCCGCGTTTTTATGAAGTGACATCGCCAAATAAAAATTTAAAGGATAGGATGAAAACAACAGTTTATCACAACAACGAACGGCTAATCGCGATGGTGCACGAGATAAAAGTAACACAGCACTTTTGAAATCAGCAAGAAATTGCGCAGCGTTTTTATGAAGTGACATCGCCAAATAAAAATTTAAAGGATAGGATGAAAACAACAGTTTATCACAGCAAAGAACGGCTAATCGCGATGGTGCACGAGATAAAGGTAAGACAGCAGTTTTGAAATCTGCAAGAAATTGCGCAGCGTTTTTATGAAGTGACATCGCCAAATAAAAATTTGAAGGATAGGATGGAAACAACAATTTATCACAACAAAGAACGGCTAATCGCGATGGTGCACGAGATAAAAGTAAGACAGCGCTTTTGAAATCTGCAAGAAATTGCGCAGCGTTTTTATGAAGTGACATCGCCAAATAAAAATTAAAAGGATAGGATGAAAACAACAGTTTATCACAGCAAAGAACGGCTGATCGCGATGGTGCACGAGATAAAGGTAAGACAGCACTTTTGAAGTCTGCTGGAAATTGCGCAGCGTTTTTATGAAGTGACATCGCCAAATAAAAATTTAAAGGATAGGATGAAAACAACAGTTTATCACTGCAAAGAACGGCTAATCGCGATGGTGCGGGAGCTAAAGGTAAGACAGCACTTTTGAAATCTGCAAGAAATTGCGCAGCGTTTTTATGAAGTGACATCGCCAAATAAAATTTTAAAGGATAGGATGAAAACAACCGTTTATCACAGCAAAGAACGGTTAATCGCGATAGTGCACGAGCTAAAGGTAAGACAGCACTTTTGAAATCTGCAAGAAATTGCGCAGCGTTTTTATGAAGTGACATCGCCAAATAAAAATTCAAAGGATAGGATAAAAACAACAGTTTATCACAACAAAGAACGGCTAATCGCGATGGTGCACGAGATAAAAGTAAGACAGCACTTTTGAAATCTGCAAGAAATTGCGCAGCGTTTTTATGAAGTGACATCGCCAAATAAAAATTTGAAGGATAGGATGAAAACAACAGTTTATCACAGCAAAGAACGGCTAATCGCGATAATGCACGAGATAAAGGTAAGACAGCACTTTTGAAATCTGCAAGAAATTGCGCAGCGTTTTTATGAAGTGAAATTGCCAAAGAGAAATTTAAAGGATAGGATGAAAACAACAGTTTATCACAGCAAAGAACGGCTAATCGCGATGGTGCACGAGATAAAGGTAAGACAGCACTTTTGAAATCTGCAAGAAATTGCGCAGCGTTTTTATGAAGTGACATCGCCAAATAAAAATTTAAAGGATAGGATGAAAAACAACAATTTATCACAACAAAGAACGGCTATCCGCGATGGTGCACGAGATAAAAGTAAGACAGCACTTTCGAAATCTGCAAGAAATTGCGCAGCGTTTTTATGAAGTGACATCGCCAGATAAAAATTTTAAGGATAGGATGAAAACAACAGTTTATCACAGCAAAGAACGGCTAATCGCGATGGTGCACGAGATGAAGGTAAGACAGCACTTTTGAAATCTGCAAGAAATTGCGCAGCGTTCTTATGAAGTGACATCGCCAAATAAAAATTTTAAGGATAGGATGAAAACAACAGTTTATCACAGCAAAGAACGGCTAATCGCGATGGTGCACGAGATAAAAGTAAGACAGCGCTTTTGAAATCTGCAAGAAATTGCGCAGCGTTTTTATGAAGTGACATCGCCAAATAAAAATTAAAAGGATAGGATGAGAACAACGGTTTATCACAGCAAAGAACGGCTAATCGCGATGGTGCACGAGATAAAGGTAAGACAGCACTTTTGAAATCTGCAAGAAATTGCGCAGCGTTTTTATGAAGTGACATCGCCAAATAAAAATTTAAAGGATAGGATGAAAACAACAGTTTATCACAACAAAGAACGGCTAATCGCGATGGTGCACGAGATAAAAGTAAGACAGCACTTTTGGAATCCGCAAGAAATCGCGCAGCGTTTTTATGAAGTGACATCGCCAAATAAAAATTGAAAGGATAGGATGAAAACAACAGTTTATCACAGCAAAGAACGGCTAATCGCGATGTTGCACGAGCTAAAGGTAAGACAGCACTTTTGAAATCTGCAAGAAATTGCGCAGCGTTTTTATGAAGTGACATCGCCAAATAAAAATTAAAAGGATAGGATGAAAACAACAGTTTATCACAGCAAAGAACGGCTGATCGCGATGGTGCACGAGATAAAGGTAAGACAGCACTTTTGAAGTCTGCTAGAAATTGCGCAGCGTTTTTATGAAGTGACATCGCCAAATAAAAATTTAAAGGATAGGATGAAAACAACACTTTATCACAGCAAAGAACGGCTAATCGCGATGGTGCGGGAGCTAAAGGTAAGACAGCACTTTTGAAATCTGCAAGAAATTGCGCAGCGTTTTTATGAAGTGACATCGCCAAATAAAATTTTAAAGGATAGGATGAAAACAACCGTTTATCACAGCAAAGAACGGTTAATCGCGATGGTGCACGAGCTAAAGGTAAGACAGCACTTTTGAAATCTGCAAGAAATTGCGCAGCGTTTTTATGAAGTGACATCGCCAAATAAAAATTCAAAGGATAGGATAAAAACAACAGTTTATCACAACAAAGAACGGCTAATCGCGATGGTGCACGAGATAAAAGTAAGACAGCACTTTTGAAATCTGCAAGAAATTGCGCAGCGTTTTTATGAAGTGACATCGCTAAATAAAAATTTGAAGGATAGGATGAAAACAACAGTTTATCACAGCAAAGAACGGCTAATCGCGATGGTGCACGAGATAAAGGTAAGACAGCACTTTTGAAATCTGCAAGAAATTGCGCAGCGTTTTTATGAAGTGAAATCGCCAAAGAGAAATTTAAAGGATAGGATGAAAACAACAGTTTATCACAGCAAAGAACGGCTAATCGCGATGGTGCACGAGATAAAGGTAAGACAGCACTTTTGAAATCTGCAAGAAATTGCGCAGCGTTTTTATGAAGTGACATCGCCAAATAAAAATTTAAAGGATAGGATGAAAAACAACAATTTATCACAACAAAGAACGGCTATCCGTGATGGTGCACGAGATAAAAGTAAGACAGCACTTTCGAAATCTGCAAGAAATTGCGCAGCGTTTTTATGAAGTGACATCGCCAGATAAAAATTTTAAGGATAGGATGAAAACAACAGTTTATCACAGCAAAGAACGGCTAATCGCGATGGTGCACGAGATGAAGGTAAGACAGCACTTTTGAAATCTGCAAGAAATTGCGCAGCGTTCTTATGAAGTGACATCGCCAAATAAAAATTTTAAGGATAGGATGAAAACAACAGTTTATCACAGCAAAGAACGGCTAATCGCGATGGTGCACGAGATAAAAGTAAGACAGCGCTTTTGAAATCTGCAAGAAATTGCGCAGCGTTTTTATGAAGTGACATCGCCAAATAAAAATTAAAAGGATAGGATGAGAACAACGGTTTATCACAGCAAAGAACGGCTAATCGCGATGGTGCACGAGATAAAGGTAAGACAGCACTTTTGAAATCTGCAAGAAATTGCGCAGCGTTTTTATGAAGTGACATCGCCAAATAAAAATTTAAAGGATAGGATGAAAACAACAGTTTATCACAACAAAGAACGGCTAATCGCGATAGTGCACGAGATAAAAGTAAGACAGCACTTTTGGAATCTGCAAGAAATTGCGCAGCGTTTTTATGAAGTGACATCGCCAAATAAAAATTTAAAGGATAGGATGAAAACAACAGTTTATCTCAGCAAAGAACGGCTAATCGCGATGGTGCACGAGATAAAGGTAAGACAGCACTTTTGAAATCTGCAAGAAATTGCGCAGCGTTTTTATGAAGTGACATCGTTAAATAAAAATTTAAAGGATAGGATGAAAACAATAGTTTATCACAACAAAGAACGGCTAATCGCGATGGTGCACGAGATAAAAGTAAGACAGCGCTTTTGAAATCTGCAAGGAATTGCGCCGCGTTTTTATGAAGTGACATCGCCAAATAAAAATTTAAAGGATAGGATGAAAACAACAGTTTATCACAACAACGAACGGCTAATCGCGATGGTGCACGAGATAAAAGTAACACAGCACTTTTGAAATCAGCAAGAAATTGCGCAGCGTTTTTATGAAGTGACATCGCCAAATAAAAATTTAAAGGATAGGATGAAAACAACAGTTTATCACAGCAAAGAACGGCTAATCGCGATGGTGCACGAGATAAAGGTAAGACAGCAGTTTTGAAATCTGCAAGAAATTGCGCAGCGTTTTTATGAAGTGACATCGCCAAATAAAAATTTGAAGGATAGGATGGAAACAACAATTTATCACAACAAAGAACGGCTAATCGCGATGGTGCACGAGATAAAAGTAAGACAGCGCTTTTGAAATCTGCAAGAAATTGCGCAGCGTTTTTATGAAGTGACATCGCCAAATAAAAATTAAAAGGATAGGATGAAAACAACAGTTTATCACAGCAAAGAACGGCTGATCGCGATGGTGCACGAGATAAAGGTAAGACAGCACTTTTGAAGTCTGCTAGAAATTGCGCAGCGTTTTTATGAAGTGACATCGCCAAATAAAAATTTAAAGGATAGGATGAAAACAACAGTTTATCACTGCAAAGAACGGCTAATCGCGATGGTGCGGGAGCTAAAGGTAAGACAGCACTTTTGAAATCTGCAAGAAATTGCGCAGCGTTTTTATGAAGTGACATCGCCAAATAAAATTTTAAAGGATAGGATGAAAACAACCGTTTATCACAGCAAAGAACGGTTAATCGCGATAGTGCACGAGCTAAAGGTAAGACAGCACTTTTGAAATCTGCAAGAAATTGCGCAGCGTTTTTATGAAGTGACATCGCCAAATAAAAATTCAAAGGATAGGATAAAAACAACAGTTTATCACAACAAAGAACGGCTAATCGCGATGGTGCACGAGATAAAAGTAAGACAGCACTTTTGAAATCTGCAAGAAATTGCGCAGCGTTTTTATGAAGTGACATCGCCAAATAAAAATTTGAAGGATAGGATGAAAACAACAGTTTATCACAGCAAAGAACGGCTAATCGCGATAATGCACGAGATAAAGGTAAGACAGCACTTTTGAAATCTGCAAGAAATTGCGCAGCGTTTTTATGAAGTGAAATCGCCAAAGAGAAATTTAAAGGATAGGATGAAAACAACAGTTTATCACAGCAAAGAACGGCTAATCGCGATGGTGCACGAGATAAAGGTAAGACAGCACTTTTGAAATCTGCAAGAATTTGCGCAGCGTTTTTATGAAGTGACATCGCCAAATAAAAATTTAAAGGATAGGATGAAAAACAACAATTTATCACAACAAAGAACGGCTATCCGCGATGGTGCACGAGATAAAAGTAAGACAGCACTTTCGAAATCTGCAAGAAATTGCGCAGCGTTTTTATGAAGTGACATCGCCAGATAAAAATTTTAAGGATAGGATGAAAACAACAGTTTATCACAGCAAAGAACGGCTAATCGCGATGGTGCACGAGATGAAGGTAAGACAGCACTTTTGAAATCTGCAAGAAATTGCGCAGCGTTCTTATGAAGTGACATCGCCAAATAAAAATTTTAAGGATAGGATGAAAACAACAGTTTATCACAGCAAAGAACGGCTAATCGCGATGGTGCACGAGATAAAAGTAAGACAGCGCTTTTGAAATCTGCAAGAAATTGCGCAGCGTTTTTATGAAGTGACATCGCCAAATAAAAATTAAAAGGATAGGATGAGAACAACGGTTTATCACAGCAAAGAACGGCTAATCGCGATGGTGCACGAGATAAAGGTAAGACAGCACTTTTGAAATCTGCAAGAAATTGCGCAGCGTTTTTATGAAGTGACATCGCCAAATAAAAATTTAAAGGATAGGATGAAAACAACAGTTTATCACAACAAAGAACGGCTAATCGCGATGGTGCACGAGATAAAAGTAAGACAGCACTTTTGGAATCCGCAAGAAATCGCGCAGCGTTTTTATGAAGTGACATCGCCAAATAAAAATTGAAAGGATAGGATGAAAACAACAGTTTATCACAGCAAAGAACGGCTAATCGCGATGTTGCACGAGCTAAAGGTAAGACAGCACTTTTGAAATCTGCAAGAAATTGCGCAGCGTTTTTATGAAGTGACATCGCCAAATAAAAATTAAAAGGATAGGATGAAAACAACAGTTTATCACAGCAAAGAACGGCTGATCGCGATGGTGCACGAGATAAAGGTAAGACAGCACTTTTGAAGTCTGCTAGAAATTGCGCAGCGTTTTTATGAAGTGACATCGCCACATAAAAATTTAAAGGATAGGATGAAAACAACACTTTATCACAGCAAAGAACGGCTAATCGCGATGGTGCGGGAGCTAAAGGTAAGACAGCACTTTTGAAATCTGCAAGAAATTGCGCAGCGTTTTTATGAAGTGACATCGCCAAATAAAATTTTAAAGGATAGGATGAAAACAACCGTTTATCACAGCAAAGAACGGTTAATCGCGATGGTGCACGAGCTAAAGGTAAGACAGCACTTTTGAAATCTGCAAGAAATTGCGCAGCGTTTTTATGAAGTGACATCGCCAAATAAAAATTCAAAGGATAGGATAAAAACAACAGTTTATCACAACAAAGAACGGCTAATCGCGATGGTGCACGAGATAAAAGTAAGACAGCACTTTTGAAATCTGCAAGAAATTGCGCAGCGTTTTTATGAAGTGACATCGCTAAATAAAAATTTGAAGGATAGGATGAAAACAACAGTTTATCACAGCAAAGAACGGCTAATCGCGATGGTGCACGAGATAAAGGTAAGACAGCACTTTTGAAATCTGCAAGAAATTGCGCAGCGTTTTTATGAAGTGAAATCGCCAAAGAGAAATTTAAAGGATAGGATGAAAACAACAGTTTATCACAGCAAAGAACGGCTAATCGCGATGGTGCACGAGATAAAGGTAAGACAGCACTTTTGAAATCTGCAAGAAATTGCGCAGCGTTTTTATGAAGTGACATCGCCAAATAAAAATTTAAAGGATAGGATGAAAAACAACAATTTATCACAACAAAGAACGGCTATCCGTGATGGTGCACGAGATAAAAGTAAGACAGCACTTTCGAAATCTGCAAGAAATTGCGCAGCGTTTTTATGAAGTGACATCGCCAGATAAAAATTTTAAGGATAGGATGAAAACAACAGTTTATCACAGCAAAGAACGGCTAATCGCGATGGTGCACGAGATGAAGGTAAGACAGCACTTTTGAAATCTGCAAGAAATTGCGCAGCGTTCTTATGAAGTGACATCGCCAAATAAAAATTTTAAGGATAGGATGAAAACAACAGTTTATCACAGCAAAGAACGGCTAATCGCGATGGTGCACGAGATAAAAGTAAGACAGCGCTTTTGAAATCTGCAAGAAATTGCGCAGCGTTTTTATGAAGTGACATCGCCAAATAAAAATTAAAAGGATAGGATGAGAACAACGGTTTATCACAGCAAAGAACGGCTAATCGCGATGGTGCACGAGATAAAGGTAAGACAGCACTTTTGAAATCTGCAAGAAATTGCGCAGCGTTTTTATGAAGTGACATCGCCAAATAAAAATTTAAAGGATAGGATGAAAACAACAGTTTATCACAACAAAGAACGGCTAATCGCGATGGTGCACGAGATAAAAGTAAGACAGCACTTTTGGAATCCGCAAGAAATCGCGCAGCGTTTTTATGAAGTGACATCGCCAAATAAAAATTGAAAGGATAGGATAAAAACAACAGTTTATCACAGCAAAGAACGGCTAATCGCGATGTTGCACGAGCTAAAGGTAAGACAGCACTTTTGAAATCTGCAAGAAATTGCGCAGCGTTTTTATGAAGTGACATCGCCAAATAAAAATTTAAAGGATAGGATGAAAATAACAGTTTATCACAGCAAAGAACGGCTAATCGCGATGGTGCACGAGATGAAGGTAAGACAGCACTTTTGAAATCTGCAAGAAATTGCGCAGCGTTTTTAGTAAGTGACATCGCCAAATAAAAATTTAAAGGATAGGATGAAAACAACAGTTTATCACGGCAAAGAACGGCTAATCGCGATGGTGCACGAGATAAAAGTAAGACAGCGCTTTTGAAATCTGCAAGAAATTGCGCAGCATTTTTATGAAGTGACATCGCCAAATAAAAATTAAAAGGATAGGATGAGAACAACGGTTTATCACAGCAAAGAACGGCTAATCGCGATGGTGCACGAGATAAAGGTAAGACAGCACTTTTGAAATCTGCAAGAAATTGCGCAGCGTTTTTATGAAGTGACATCGCCAAATAAAAATTTAAAGGATAGGATGAAAACAACAGTTTATCACAACAAAGAACGGCTAATCGCGATGGTGCACGAGATAAAAGTAAGACAGCACTTTTGGAATCTGCAAGAAATTGCGCAGCGTTTTTATGAAGTGACATCGCCAAATAAAAATTTAAAGGATAGGATGAAAACAACAGTTTATCTCAGCAAAGAACGGCTAATCGCGATGGTGCACGAGATAAAGGTAAGACAGCACTTTTGAAATCTGCAAGAAATTGCGCAGCGTTTTTATGAAGTGACATCGTTAAATAAAAATTTAAAGGATAGGATGAAAACAATAGTTTATCACAACAAAGAACGGCTAATCGCGATGGTGCACGAGATAAAAGTAAGACAGCGCTTTTGAAATCTGCAAGGAATTGCGCCGCGTTTTTATGAAGTGACATCGCCAAATAAAAATTTAAAGGATAGGATGAAAACAACAGTTTATCACAACAACGAACGGCTAATCGCGATGGTGCACGAGATAAAAGTAACACAGCACTTTTGAAATCAGCAAGAAATTGCGCAGCGTTTTTATGAAGTGACATCGCCAAATAAAAATTTAAAGGATAGGATGAAAACAACAGTTTATCACAGCAAAGAACGGCTAATCGCGATGGTGCACGAGATAAAGGTAAGACAGCAGTTTTGAAATCTGCAAGAAATTGCGCAGCGTTTTTATGAAGTGACATCGCCAAATAAAAATTTGAAGGATAGGATGGAAACAACAATTTATCACAACAAAGAACGGCTAATCGCGATGGTGCACGAGATAAAAGTAAGACAGCGCTTTTGAAATCTGCAAGAAATTGCGCAGCGTTTTTATGAAGTGACATCGCCAAATAAAAATTAAAAGGATAGGATGAAAACAACAGTTTATCACAGCAAAGAACGGCTGATCGCGATGGTGCACGAGATAAAGGTAAGACAGCACTTTTGAAGTCTGCTAGAAATTGCGCAGCGTTTTTATGAAGTGACATCGCCAAATAAAAATTTAAAGGATAGGATGAAAACAACAGTTTATCACAGCAAAGAACGGCTAATCGCGATGGTGCGGGAGCTAAAGGTAAGACAGCACTTTTGAAATCTGCAAGAAATTGCGCAGCGTTTTTATGAAGTGACATCGCCAAATAAAATTTTAAAGGATAGGATGAAAACAACCGTTTATCACAGCAAAGAACGGTTAATCGCGATAGTGCACGAGCTAAAGGTAAGACAGCACTTTTGAAATCTGCAAGAAATTGCGCAGCGTTTTTATGAAGTGACATCGCCAAATAAAAATTCAAAGGATAGGATAAAAACAACAGTTTATCACAACAAAGAACGGCTAATCGCGATGGTGCACGAGATAAAAGTAAGACAGCACTTTTGAAATCTGCAAGAAATTGCGCAGCGTTTTTATGAAGTGACATCGCCAAATAAAAATTTGAAGGATAGGATGAAAACAACAGTTTATCACAGCAAAGAACGGCTAATCGCGATGGTGCACGAGATAAAGGTAAGACAGCACTTTTGAAATCTGCAAGAAATTGCGCAGCGTTTTTATGAAGTGAAATCGCCAAAGAGAAATTTAAAGGATAGGATGAAAACAACAGTTTATCACAGCAAAGAACGGCTAATCGCGATGGTGCACGAGATAAAGGTAAGACAGCACTTTTGAAATCTGCAAGAAATTTCGCAGCGTTTTTATGAAGTGACATCGCCAAATAAAAATTTAAAGGATAGGATGAAAAACAACAATTTATCACAACAAAGAACGGCTATCCGCGATGGTGCACGAGATAAAAGTAAGACAGCACTTTCGAAATCTGCAAGAAATTGCGCAGCGTTTTTATGAAGTGACATCGCCAGATAAAAATTTTAAGGATAGGATGAAAACAACAGTTTATCACAGCAAAGAACGGCTAATCGCGATGGTGCACGAGATGAAGGTAAGACAGCACTTTTGAAATCTGCAAGAAATTGCGCAGCGTTCTTATGAAGTGACATCGCCAAATAAAAATTTTAAGGATAGGATGAAAACAACAGTTTATCACAGCAAAGAACGGCTAATCGCGATGGTGCACGAGATAAAAGTAAGACAGCGCTTTTGAAATCTGCAAGAAATTGCGCAGCGTTTTTATGAAGTGACATCGCCAAATAAAAATTAAAAGGATAGGATGAGAACAACGGTTTATCACAGCAAAGAACGGCTAATCGCGATGGTGCACGAGATAAAGGTAAGACAGCACTTTTGAAATCTGCAAGAAATTGCGCAGCGTTTTTATGAAGTGACATCGCCAAATAAAAATTTAAAGGATAGGATGAAAACAACAGTTTATCACAACAAAGAACGGCTAATCGCGATGGTGCACGAGATAAAAGTAAGACAGCACTTTTGGAATCCGCAAGAAATCGCGCAGCGTTTTTATGAAGTGACATCGCCAAATAAAAATTGAAAGGATAGGATGAAAACAACAGTTTATCACAGCAAAGAACGGCTAATCGCGATGTTGCACGAGCTAAAGGTAAGACAGCACTTTTGAAATCTGCAAGAAATTGCGCAGCGTTTTTATGAAGTGACATCGCCAAATAAAAATTTAAAGGATAGGATGAAAATAACAGTTTATCACAGCAAAGAACGGCTAATCGCGATGGTGCACGAGATGAAGGTAAGACAGCACTTTTGAAATCTGCAAGAAATTGCGCAGCGTTTTTATGAAGTGACATCGCCAAATAAAAATTTAAAGGATAGGATGAAAACAACAGTTTATCACGGCAAAGAACGGCTAATCGCGATGGTGCACGAGATAAAAGTAAGACAGCGCTTTTGAAATCTGCAAGAAATTGCGCAGCGTTTTTATGAAGTGACATCGCCAAATAAAAATTAAAAGGATAGGATGGGAACAACGGTTTATCACAGCAAAGAACGGCTAATCGCGATGGTGCACGAGATAAAGGTAAGACAGCACTTTTGAAATCTGCAAGAAATTGCGCAGCGTTTTTATGAAGTGACATCGCCAAATAAAAATTTAAAGGATAGGATGAAAACAACAGTTTATCACAACAAAGAACGGCTAATCGCGATGGTGCACGAGATAAAAGTAAGACAGCACTTTTGGAATCTGCAAGAAATTGCGCAGCGTTTTTATGAAGTGACATCGCCAAATAAAAATTTAAAGGATAGGATGAAAACAACAGTTTATCTCAGCAAAGAACGGCTAATCGCGATGGTGCACGAGATAAAGGTAAGACAGCACTTTTGAAATCTGCAAGAAATTGCGCAGCGTTTTTATGAAGTGACATCGTTAAATAAAAATTTAAAGGATAGGATGAAAACAATAGTTTATCACAACAAAGAACGGCTAATCGCGATGGTGCACGAGATAAAAGTAACACAGCACTTTTGAAATCAGCAAGAAATTGCGCAGCGTTTTTATGAAGTGACATCGCCAAATAAAAATTTAAAGGATAGGATGAAAACAACAGTTTATCACAGCAAAGAACGGCTAATCGCGATGGTGCACGAGATAAAGGTAAGACAGCAGTTTTGAAATCTGCAAGAAATTGCGCAGCGTTCTTATGAAGTGACATCGCCAAATAAAAATTTGAAGGATAGGATGAAAACAACAATTTATCACAACAAAGAACGGCTAATCGCGATGGTGCACGAGATAAAAGTAAGACAGCGCTTTTGAAATCTGCAAGAAATTGCGCAGCGTTTTTATGAAGTGACATCGCCAAATAAAAATTAAAAGGATAGGATGAAAACAACAGTTTATCACAGCAAAGAACGGCTGATCGCGATGGTGCACGAGATAAAGGTAAGACAGCACTTTTGAAGTCTGCTAGAAATTGCGCAGCGTTTTTATGAAGTGACATCGCCAAATAAAAATTTAAAGGATAGGATGAAAACAACAGTTTATCACAGCAAAGAACGGCTAATTGCGATGGTGCGGGAGCTAAAGGTAAGACAGCACTTTTGAAATCTGCAAGAAATTGCGCAGCGTTTTTATGAAGTGACATCGCCAAATAAAATTTTAAAGGATAGGATGAAAACAACCGTTTATCACAGCAAAGAACGGTTAATCGCGATGGTGCACGAGATAAAGGTAAGACAGCACTTTTGAAATCTGCAAGAAATTGCGCAGCGTTTTTATGAAGTGACATCGCCAAATAAAAATTTAAAGGATAGGATGAAAACAACAGTTTATCACAACAAAGAACGGCTAATCGCGATGGTGCACGAGATAAAAGTAAGACAGCACTTTTGGAATCTGCAAGAAATTGCGCAGCGTTTTTATGAAGTGACATCGCAAAATAAAAATTTAAAGGATAGGATGAAAACAACAGTTTATCTCAGCAAAGAACGGCTAATCGCGATGGTGCACGAGATAAAGGTAAGACAGCACTTTTGAAATCTGCAAGAAATTGCGCAGCGTTTTTATGAAGTGACATCGCCAAATAAAAATTTAAAGGATAGGATAAAAACAACAGTTTATCACAACAAAGAACGGCTAATCGCGATGGTGCACGAGATAAAAGTAAGACAGCACTTTTGGAATCTGCAAGAAATTGCGCAGCGTTTTTATGAAGTGACATCGCCAAATAAAAATTTAAAGGATAGGATGAAAACAACAGTTTATCTCAGCAAAGAACGGCTAATCGCGGCGGTGCATGAGATAAAGGTAAGACAGCACTTTTGAAATCTGCAAGAAATTGCGCAGCGTTTTTATGAAGTGACATCGTTAAATAAAAATTTAAAGGATAGGATGAAAACAATAGTTTATCACAACAAAGAACGGCTAATCGCGATGGTGCACGAGATAAAAGTAAGACAGCGCTTTTGAAATCTGCAAGAAATTGCGCCGCGTTTTTATGAAGTGACATCGCCAAATAAAAATTTAAAGGATAGGATGAAAACAACAGTTTATCACAACAACGAACGGCTAATCGCGATGGTGCACGAGATAAAAGTAACACAGCACTTTTGAAATCAGCAAGAAATTGCGCAGCGTTTTTATGAAGTGACATCGCCAAATAAAAATTTAAAGGATAGGATGAAAACAACAGTTTATCACAGCAAAGAACGGCTAATCGCGATGGTGCACGAGATAAAGGTAAGACAGCAGTTTTGAAATCTGCAAGAAATTGCGCAGCGTTTTTATGAAGTGACATCGCCAAATAAAAATTTGAAGGATAGGATGAAAACAACAATTTATCACAACAAAGAACGGCTAATCGCGATGGTGCACGAGATAAAAGTAAGACAGCGCTTTTGAAATCTGCAAGAAATTGCGCAGCGTTTTTATGAAGTGACATCGCCAAATAAAAATTAAAAGGATAGGATGAAAACAACAGTTTATCACAGCAAAGAACGGCTGATCGCGATGGTGCACGAGATAAAGGTAAGACAGCACTTTTGAAGTCTGCTAGAAATTGCGCAGCGTTTTTATGAAGTGACATCGCCAAATAAAAATTTAAAGGATAGGATGAAAACAACAGTTTATCACAGCAAAGAACGGCTAATCGCGATGGTGCGGGAGCTAAAGGTAAGACAGCACTTTTGAAATCTGCAAGAAATTGCGCAGCGTTTTTATGAAGTGACATCGCCAAATAAAATTTTAAAGGATAGGATGAAAACAACCGTTTATCACAGCAAAGAACGGTTAATCGCGATGGTGCACGAGATAAAGGTAAGACAGCACTTTTGAAATCTGCAAGAAATTGCGCAGCGTTTTTATGAAGTGACATCGCCAAATAAAAATTTAAAGGATAGGATGAAAACAACAGTTTATCACAACAAAGAACGGCTAATCGCGATGGTGCACGAGATAAAAGTAACACAGCACTTTTGAAATCAGCAAGAAATTGCGCAGCGTTTTTATGAAGTGACATCGCCAAATAAAAATTTAAAGGATAGGATGAAAACAACAGTTTATCACAGCAAAGAACGGCTAATCGCGATGGTGCACGAGATAAAGGTAAGACAGCAGTTTTGAAATCTGCAAGAAATTGCGCAGCGTTTTCATAAAGTGACATCGCCAAATAAAAATTTGAAGGATAGGATGAAAACAACAATTTATCACAACAAAGAACGGCTAATCGCGATGGTGCACGAGATAAAAGTAAGACAGCGCTTTTGAAATCTGCAAGAAATTGCGCAGCGTTTTTATGAAGTGACATCGCCAAATAAAAATTAAAAGGATAGGATGAAAACAACAGTTCATCACAGCAAAGAACGGCTGATCGCGATGGTGCACGAGATAAAGGTAAGACAGCACTTTTGAAGTCTGCTAGAAATTGCGCAGCGTTTTTATGAAGTGACATCGCCAAATAAAAATTTAAAGGATAGGATGAAAACAACCGTTTATCACAGCAAAGAACGGTTAATCGCGATGGTGCACGAGATAAAGGTAAGACAGCACTTTTGAAATCTGCAAGAAATTGCGCAGCGTTTTTATGAAGTGACATCGCCAAATAAAAATTTAAAGGATAGGATGAAAACAACAGTTTATCACAACAAAGAACGGCTAATCGCGATGGTGCACGAGATAAAAGTAAGACAGCACTTTTGGAATCTGCAAGAAATTGCGCAGCGTTTTTATGAAGTGACATCGCCAAATAAAAATTTAAAGGATAGGATGAAAACAACAGTTTATCTCAGCAAAGAACGGCTAATCGCGATGGTGCACGAGATAAAGGTAAGACAGCACTTTTGAAATCTGCAAGAAATTGCGCAGCGTTTTTATGAAGTGACATCGTTAAATAAAAATATAAAGGATAGGATGAAAACAATAGTTTATCACAACAAAGAACGGCTAATCGCGATGGTGCACGAGATAAAAGTAAGACAGCGCTTTTGAAATCTGCAAGAAATTGCGCCGCGTTTTTATGAAGTGACATCGCCAAATAAAAATTTAAAGGATAGGATGAAAACAACAGTTTATCACAACAACGAACGGCTAATCGCGATGGTGCACGAGATAAAAGTAACACAGCACTTTTGAAATCAGCAAGAAATTGCGCAGCGTTTTTATGAAGTGACATCGCCAAATAAAAATTTAAAGGATGGGATGAAAACAACAGTTCATCACAGCAAAGAACGGCTAATCGCGATGGTGCACGAGATAAAGGTAAGACAGCAGTTTTGAAATCTGCAAGAAATTGCGCAGCGTTTTCATGAAGTGACATCGCCAAATAAAAATTTGAAGGATAGGATGAAAACAACAATTTATCACAACAAAGAACGGCTAATCGCGATGGTGCACGAGATAAAAGTAAGACAGCGCTTTTGAAATCTGCAAGAAATTGCGCAGCGTTTTTATGAAGTGACATCGCCAAATAAAAATTAAAAGGATAAGATGAAAACAACAGTTTATCACAGCAAAGAACGGCTGATCGCGATGGTGCACGAGATAAAGGTAAGACAGCACTTTTAAAGTCTGCTAGAAATTGCGCAGCGTTTTTATGAAGTGACATCGCCAAATAAAAATTTAAAGGATAGGATGAAAACAACAGTTTATCACAGCAAAGAACGGCTAATCGCGATGGTGCGGGAGCTAAAGGTAAGACAGCACTTTTGAAATCTGCAAGAAATTGCGCAGCGTTTTTATGAAGTGACATCGCCAAATAAAATTTTAAAGGATAGGATGAAAACAACCGTTTATCACAGCAAAGAACGGTTAATCGCGATGGTGCACGAGCTAAAGGTAAGACAGCACTTTTGAAATCTGCAAGAAATTGCGCAGCGTTTTTATGAAGTGACATCGCCAAATAAAAATTCAAAGGATAGGATAAAAACAACAGTTTATCACAACAAAGAACGGCTAATCGCGATGGTGCACGAGATAAAAGTAAGACAGCACTTTTGAAATCCGCAAGAAATTGCGCAGCGTTTTTATGAAGTGACATCGCCAAATAAAAATTTGAAGGATAGGATGAAAACAACAGTTTATCACAGCAAAGAACGGCTAATCGCGATGGTGCACGAGATAAAGGTAAGACAGCACTTTTGAAATCTGCAAGAAATTGCGCAGCGTTTTTATGAAGTGAAATCGCCAAAGAAAAATTTAAAGGATAGGATGAAAACAACAGTTTATCACAGCAAAGAACGGCTAATCGCGATGGTGCACGAGATAAAGGTAAGACAGCACTTTTGAAATCTGCAAGAAATTGCGCAGCGTTTTTATGAAGTGAAATCGCCAAAGAAAAATTTAAAGGATAGGATGAAAACAACAGTTTATCACAGCAAAGAACGGTTAATCGCGATGGTGCACGAGATAAAGGTAAGACAGCACTTTTGAAATCTGCAAGAAATTGCGCAGCGTTTTTATGAAGTGACATCGCCAAATAAAAATTTAAAGGATAGGATGAAAACAACAGTTTATCACAACAAAGAACGGCTAATCGCGATGGTGCACGAGATAAAAGTAAGACAGCACTTTTGGAATCTGCAAGAAATTGCGCAGCGTTTTTATGAAGTGACATCGCCAAATAAAAATTTAAAGGATAGGATGAAAACAACAGTTTATCTCAGCAAAGAACGGCTAATCGCGATGGTGCACGAGATAAAGGTAAGACAGCACTTTTGAAATCTGCAAGAAATTGCGCAGCGTTTTTATGAAGTGACATCGTTAAATAAAAATATAAAGGATAGGATGAAAAAAATAGTTTATCACAACAAAGAACGGCTAATCGCGATGGTGCACGAGATAAAAGTAAGACAGCGCTTTTGAAATCTGCAAGAAATTGCGCCGCGTTTTTATGAAGTGACATCGCCAAATAAAAATTTAAAGGATAGGATGAAAACAACAGTTTATCACAACAACGAACGGCTAATCGCGATGGTGCACGAGATAAAAGTAACACAGCACTTTTGAAATCAGCAAGAAATTGCGCAGCGTTTTTATGAAGTGACATCGCCAAATAAAAATTTAAAGGATGGGATGAAAACAACAGTTCATCACAGCAAAGAACGGCTAATCGCGATGGTGCACGAGATAAAGGTAAGACAGCAGTTTTGAAATCTGCAAGAAATTGCGCAGCGTTTTCATGAAGTGACATCGCCAAATAAAAATTTGAAGGATAGGATGAAAACAACAATTTATCACAACAAAGAACGGCTAATCGCGATGGTGCACGAGATAAAAGTAAGACAGCGCTTTTGAAATCTGCAAGAAATTGCGCAGCGTTTTTATGAAGTGACATCGCCAAATAAAAATTAAAAGGATAAGATGAAAACAACAGTTTATCACAGCAAAGAACGGCTGATCGCGATGGTGCACGAGATAAAGGTAAGACAGCACTTTTAAAGTCTGCTAGAAATTGCGCAGCGTTTTTATGAAGTGACATCGCCAAATAAAAATTTAAAGGATAGGATGAAAACAACAGTTTATCACAGCAAAGAACGGCTAATCGCGATGGTGCGGGAGCTAAAGGTAAGACAGCACTTTTGAAATCTGCAAGAAATTGCGCAGCGTTTTTATGAAGTGACATCGCCAAATAAAATTTTAAAGGATAGGATGAAAACAACCGTTTATCACAGCAAAGAACGGTTAATCGCGATGGTGCACGAGCTAAAGGTAAGACAGCACTTTTGAAATCTGCAAGAAATTGCGCAGCGTTTTTATGAAGTGACATCGCCAAATAAAAATTCAAAGGATAGGATAAAAACAACAGTTTATCACAACAAAGAACGGCTAATCGCGATGGTGCACGAGATAAAAGTAAGACAGCACTTTTGAAATCTGCAAGAAATTGCGCAGCGTTTTTATGAAGTGACATCGCCAAATAAAAATTTGAAGGATAGGATGAAAACAACAGTTTATCACAGCAAAGAACGGCTAATCGCGATGGTGCACGACATAAAGGTAAGACAGCACTTTTGAAATCTGCAAGAAATTGCGCAGCGTTTTTATGAAGTGAAATCGCCAAAGAAAAATTTAAAGGATAGGATGAAAACAACAGTTTATCACAGCAAAGAACGGCTAATCGCGATGGTGCACGAGATAAAGGTAAGACAGCACTTTTGAAATCTGCAAGAAATTGCGCAGCGTTTTTATGAAGTGAAATCGCCAAAGAAAAATTTAAAGGATAGGATGAAAACAACAGTTTATCACAGCAAAGAACGGCTAATCGCGATGGTGCACGAGATAAAAGTAAGACAGCACTTTCGAAATCTGCAAGAAATTGCGCAGCGTTTTTATGAAGTGACATCGCCAGATAAAAATTTTAAGGATAGGATGAAAACAACAGTTTATCACAGCAAAGAACGGCTAATCGCGATGGTGCACGAGATGAAGGTAAGACAGCACTTTTGAAATCTGCAAGAAATTGCGCAGCGTTCTTATGAAGTGACATCGCCAAATAAAAATTTTAAGGATAGGATGAAAACAACAGTTTATCACAGCAAAGAACGGCTAATCGCGATGGAGCACGAGATAAAAGTAAGACAGCGCTTTTGAAATCTGCAAGAAATTGCGCAGCGTTTTTATGAAGTGACATCGCCAAATAAAAATTTAAAGGATAGGATGAAAACAACAGTTTATCACAGCAAAGAACGGCTAATCGCGATGGTGCACGAGATAAAGGTAAGACAGCACTTTTGAAATCTGCAGGAAATTGCGCAGCGTTTTTATGAAGTGACATCGCCAAATAAAAATTAAAAGGATAGGATGAGAACAACGGTTTATCACAGCAAAGAACGGCTAATCTCGATGGTGCACGAGATAAAGGTGAGACAGCACTTTTGAAATCTGCAAGAAATTGCGCAGCGTTTTTATGAAGTGACATCGCCAAATAAAAATTTGAAGGATAGGATGAAAACAACAGTTTATCACAACAAAGAACGGCTAATCGCGATGGTGCACGAGATAAAAGTAAGACAGCACTTTTGGAATCCGCAAGAAATCGCGCAGCGTTTTTATGAAGTGACATCGCCAAATAAAAATTGAAAGGATAGGATGAAAACAACAGTTTATCACAGCAAAGAACGGCTAATCGCGATGTTGCACGAGCTAAAGGTAAGACAGCACTTTTGAAATCTGCAAGAAATTGCGCAGCGTTTTTATGAAGTGACATCGCCAAATAAAAATTTAAAGGATAGGATGAAAATAACAGTTTATCACAGCAAAGAACGGCTAATCGCGATGGTGCACGAGATGAAGGTAAGACAGCACTTTTGAAATCTGCAAGAAATTGCGCAGCGTTTTTATGAAGTGACATCGCCAAATAAAAATTTAAAGGATAGGATGAAAACAACAGTTTATCACGGCAAAGAACGGCTAATCGCGATGGTGCACGAGATAAAAGTAAGACAGCGCTTTTGAAATCTGCAAGAAATTGCGCAGCGTTTTTATGAAGTGACATCGCCAAATAAAAATTAAAAGGATAGGATGAGAACAACGGTTTATCACAGCAAAGAACGGCTAATCGCGATGGTGCACGAGATAAAGGTAAGACAGCACTTTTGAAATCTGCAAGAAATTGCGCAGCGTTTTTATGAAGTGACATCGCCAAATAAAAATTTAAAGGATAGGATGAAAACAACAGTTTATCACAACAAAGAACGGCTAATCGCGATGGTGCACGAGATAAAAGTAAGACAGCACTTTTGGAATCTGCAAGAAATTGCGCAGCGTTTTTATGAAGTGACATCGCTAAATAAAATTTTAAAGGATAGGATGAAAACAACCGTTTATCACAGCAAAGAACGGTTAATCGCGATGGTGCACGAGCTAAAGGTAAGACAGCACTTTTGAAATCTGCAAGAAATTGCGCAGCGTTTTTATGAAGTGACATCGCCAAATAAAAATTCAAAGGATAGGATAAAAACAACAGTTTATCACAACAAAGAACGGCTAATCGCGATGGTGCACGAGATAAAAGTAAGACAGCGCTTTTGAAATCTGCAAGAAATTGCGCCGCGTTTTTATGAAGTGACATCGCCAAATAAAAATTTAAAGGATAGGATGAAAACAACAGTTTATCACAACAACGAACGGCTAATCGCGATGGTGCACGAGATAAAAGTAACACAGCACTTTTGAAATCAGCAAGAAATTGCGCAGCGTTTTTATGAAGTGACATCGCCAAATAAAAATTTAAAGGATAGGATGAAAACAACAGTTTATCACAGCAAAGAACGGCTAATCGCGATGGTGCACGAGATAAAGGTAAGACAGCAGTTTTGAAATCTGCAAGAAATTGCGCAGCGTTTTCATGAAGTGACATCGCCAAATAAAAATTTGAAGGATAGGATGAAAACAACAATTTATCACAACAAAGAACGGCTAATCGCGATGGTGCACGAGATAAAAGTAAGACAGCGCTTTTGAAATCTGCAAGAAATTGCGCAGCGTTTTTATGAAGTGACATCGCCAAATAAAAATTAAAAGGATAGGATGAAAACAACAGTTTATCACAGCAAAGAACGGCTGATCGCGATGGTGCACGAGATAAAGGTAAGACAGCACTTTTGAAGTCTGCTAGAAATTGCGCAGCGTTTTTATGAAGTGACATCGCCAAATAAAAATTTAAAGGATAGGATGAAAACAACAGTTTATCACAGCAAAGAACGGCTAATCGCGATGGTGCGGGAGCTAAAGGTAAGACAGCACTTTTGAAATCTGCAAGAAATTGCGCAGCGTTTTTATGAAGTGACATCGCCAAATAAAATTTTAAAGGATAGGATGAAAACAACCGTTTATCACAGCAAAGAACGGTTAATCGCGATGGTGCACGAGCTAAAGGTAAGACAGCACTTTTGAAATCTGCAAGAAATTGCGCAGCGTTTTTATGAAGTGACATCGCCAAATAAAAATTCAAAGGATAGGATAAAAACAACAGTTTATCACAACAAAGAACGGCTAATCGCGATGGTGCACGAGATAAAAGTAAGACAGCACTTTTGAAATCTGCAAGAAATTGCGCAGCGTTTTTATGAAGTGACATCGCCAAATAAAAATTTGAAGGATAGGATGAAAACAACAGTTTATCACAGCAAAGAACGGCTAATCGCGATGGTGCACGAGATAAAGGTAAGACAGCACTTTTGAAATCTGCAAGAAATTGCGCAGCGTTTTTATGAAGTGAAATCGCCAAAGAAAAATTTAAAGGATAGGATGAAAACAACAGTTTATCACAGCAAAGAACGGCTAATCGCGATGGTGCACGAGATAAAGGTAAGACAGCACTTTTGAAATCTGCAAGAAATTGCGCAGCGTTTTTATGAAGTGACATCGCCAAATAAAAATTTAAAGGATAGGATGAAAAACAACAATTTATCACAACAAAGAACGGCTATCCGCGATGGTGCACGAGATAAAAGTAAGACAGCACTTTCGAAATCTGCAAGAAATTGCGCAGCGTTTTTATGAAGTGACATCGCCAGATAAAAATTTTAAGGATAGGATGAAAACAACAGTTTATCACAGCAAAGAACGGCTAATCGCGATGGTGCACGAGATGAAGGTAAGACAGCACTTTTGAAATCTGCAAGAAATTGCGCAGCGTTCTTATGAAGTGACATCGCCAAATAAAAATTTTAAGGATAGGATGAAAACAACAGTTTATCACAGCAAAGAACGGCTAATCGCGATGGAGCACGAGATAAAAGTAAGACAGCGCTTTTGAAATCTGCAAGAAATTGCGCAGCGTTTTTATGAAGTGACATCGCCAAATAAAAATTTAAAGGATAGGATGAAAACAACAGTTTATCACAGCAAAGAACGGCTAATCGCGATGGTGCACGAGATGAAGGTAAGACAGCACTTTTGAAATCTGCAGGAAATTGCGCAGCGTTTTTATGAAGTGACATCGCCAAATAAAAATTAAAAGGATAGGATGAGAACAACGGTTTATCACAGCAAAGAACGGCTAATCTCGATGGTGCACGAGATAAAGGTGAGACAGCACTTTTGAAATCTGCAAGAAATTGCGCAGCGTTTTTATGAAGTGACATCGCCAAATAAAAATTTAAAGGATAGGATGAAAACAACAGTTTATCACAACAAAGAACGGCTAATCGCGATGGTGCACGAGATAAAAGTAAGACAGCACTTTTGGAATCCGCAAGAAATCGCGCAGCGTTTTTCTGAAGTGACATCGCCAAATAAAAATTGAAAGGATAGGATGAAAACAACGGTTTATCACAGCAAAGAACGGCTAATCGCGATGGTGCACGAGATAAAGGTAAGACAGCACTTTTGAAATCTGCAAGAAATTGCGCAGCGTTTTTATGAAGTGACATCGCCAAATAAAAATTTAAAGGATAGGATGAAAACAACAGTTTATCACAACAAAGAACGGCTAATCGCGATGGTGCACGAGATAAAAGTAAGACAGCACTTTTGGAATCTGCAAGAAATTGCGCAGCGTTTTTATGAAGTGACATCGCCAAATAAAAATTAAAAGGATAGGATGAGAACAACGGTTTATCACAGCAAAGAACGGCTAATCGCGATGGTGCACGAGATAAAGGTAAGACAGCACTTTTGAAATCTGCAAGAAATTGCGCAGCGTTTTTATGAAGTGACATCGCCAAATAAAAATTTAAAGGAAAGGATGAAAACAACAGTTTATCACAGCAAAGAACGGCTAATCGCGATGGTGCGGGAGCTAAAGGTAAGACAGCACTTTTGAAATCTGCAAGAAATTGCGCAGCGTTTTTATGAAGTGACATCGCCAAATAAAAATTTAAAGGATAGGATAAAAACAACAGTTTATCACAACAAAGAACGGCTAATCGCGATGTTGCACGAGATAAAAGTAAGACAGCACTTTTGAAATCTGCAAGAAATTGCGCAGCGTTTTTATGAAGTGACATCGCCAAATAAAAATTTGAAGGATAGGATGAAAACAACAGTTTATCACAGCAAAGAACGGCTAATCGCGATGGTGCACGTTATAAAGGTAAGACAGCACTTTTGAAATCTGCAAGAAATTGCGCAGCGTTTTTATGAAGTTAAATCGCCAAATAAAAATTTAAAGGATAGGATGAAAACAACAGTTTATCACAGCAAAGAACGGCTAATCGCGATGGTGCACGAGATAAAGGTAAGACAGCACTTTTGAAATCTGCAAGAAATTGCGCAGCGTTTTTATGAAGTGACATCGCCAAATAAAAATTTAAAGGATAGGATGAAAACAACAATTTATCACAACAAAGAACGGCTAATCGCGATGGTGCACGAGATAAAAGTAAGACAGCACTTTCGAAATCTGCAAGAAATTGCGCAGCGTTTTTATGAAGTGACATCGCCAGATAAAAATTTTAAGGATAGGATGAAAACAACAGTTTATCACAGCAAAGAACGGCTAATCGCGATGGTGCACGAGATAAAGGTAAGACAGCACTTTTGAAATCTGCAAGAAATTGCGCAGCGTTCTTATGAAGTGACATCGCCAAATAAAAATCTAAAGGATAGGATGAAAACAACAGTTTATCACAGCAAAGAACGGCTAATCGCGATGGTGCACGAGATAAAGGTAAGACAGCAGTTTTGAAATCTGCAAGAAATTGCGCAGCGTTTTTATGAAGTGACATCGCCAAATAAAAATTTAAAGGATAGGATGAAAACAACAGTTTATCACAGCAAAGAACGGCTAATCGCGATGGTGCACGAGATGAAGGTAAGACAGCACTTTTGAAATCTGCAGGAAATTGCGCAGCGTTTTTATGAAGTGACATCGCCAAATAAAAATTTAAAGGATAGGATGAAAACAACAGTTTATCACGGCAAAGAACGGCTAATCGCGATGGTGCACGAGATAAAAGTAAGACAGCAGTTTTGAAATCTGCAAGAAATTGCGCAGCGTTTTTATGAAGTGACATCGCCAAATAAAAATTTAAAGGATACGATGAAAACAACAATTTATCACAACAAAGAACGGCTAATCGCGATGGTGCACGAGATAAAAGTAAGACAGCGCTTTTGAAATCTGCAAGAAATTGCGCAGCGTTTTTATGAAGTGACATCGCCAAATAAAAATTAAAAGGAAAGGATGAAAACAACAGTTTATCACAGCAAAGAACGGCTAATCGCGATGGTGCACGAGATAAAGGTAAGACAGCACTTTTGAAGTCTGCAAGAAATTGCGCAGCGTTTTTATGAAGTGACATCGCTAAATAAAAATTTAAAGCATAGGATGAAAACAACAGTTTATCACAGCAAAGAACGGCTAATCGCGATGGTGCGGGAGCTAAAGGTAAGACAGCACTTTTGAAATCTGCAAGAAATTGCGCAGCGTTTTTATGAAGTGACATCGCCAAATAAAATTTTGAAGGATAGGATGAAAACAACCGTTTATCACAGCAAAGAACGGTTAATCGCGATAGTGCACGAGCTAAAGGTAAGACAGCACTTTTGAAATCTGCAAGAAATTGCGCAGCGTTTTTATGAAGTGACATCGCCAAATAAAAATTTAAAGGATAGGATGAAAACAACAATTTATCACAACAAAGAAACGGCTAATCGCGATGGTGCACGAGATCAAAGTAAGACAGCACTTTTGAACTCTGCAAGAAATTGCGCAGCGTTTTTATGAAGTGACATCGCCAGATTAAAATTTTAAGGATAGGATGAAAACAACAGTTTATCACAGCAAAGAGCGGCTAATCGCGATGATGCACGAGCTAAAGGTAAGACAGCACTTTTGAAATCTGCAAGAAATTGCGCAGCGTTTTTATGAAGTGACATCGCCAAATAAAAATTTAAAGGATAGGATGAAAACAACAGTTTATCACAACAACGAACGGCTAATCGCGATGGTGCACGAGAAAAAAGTAACACAGCACTTTTGAAATCTGCAAGAAATTGCGCAGCGTTTTTATGAAGTGACATCGCCAAATAAAAATTTAAAGGATAGGATGAAAACAACAGTTTATCACAGCAAAGAACGAGATAAAGGTAAAGTTAAGACAGCAGTTTTGAAATCTGCAAGAAATTGCGCAGCGTTTTCATGAAGTGACATCGCCAAATAAAAATTTAAAGGATAGGATGAAAACAACAATTTATCACAACAAAGAACGGCTAATCGCGATGGTGCACGAGATAAAAGTATGACAGCGCTTTTGAAATCTGCAAGAAATTGCGCAGCGTTTTTATGAAGTGACATCGCCAAATAAAAATTTAAAGGATAGGATGAAAACAACAGTTTATCACAACAACGAACGGCTAATCGCGATGGTGCACGAGATAAAAGTAACACAGCACTTTTGAAATCTGCAAGAAATTGCGCAGCGTTTTTATGAAGTGACATCGCCAAATAAAAATTTAAAGGATAGGATGAAAACAACAGTTTATCACAGCAAAAAACGAGATAAAGGTAAAGGTAAGACAGCAGTTTTGAAATCTGCAAGAAATTGCGCAGCGTTTTTATGAAGTGACATCGCCAAATAAAAATTTAAAGGATAGGATGAAAACAACAATTTATCACAACAAAGAACGGCTAATCGCGATGGTGCACGAGCTAAAGGTAAGACAGCACTTTTGAAATCTGCAAGAAATTGCGCAGCGTTTTTATGAAGTGACATCGCCAAATAAAAATTTAAAGGATAGGATGAAAACAACAGTTTATCACAGCAAAGAACGGCTAATCGCGATGGTGCACGAGATGAAGGTAAGACAGCACTTTTGAAATCTGCAAAAAATTGCGCAGCGTTTTTATGAAGTGAAATCGCCAAATGAAAATTTAAAGGATAGGATGGAAACAACAGTTTATCACGGCAAAGAACGGCTAATCGCGATGGTGCACGAGATAAAAGTAAGACAGCGCTTTTGAAATCTGCAAGAAATTGCGCAGCGTTTTTATGAAGTGACATCGCCAAATAAAAATTAAAAGGATAGGATGAGAACAACAGTTTATCACAGCAAAAAACGGCTAATCGCGATGGTGCACGAGATGAAGGTAAGACAGCGCTTTTGAAATCTGCAAGAAATTGCGCAGCGTTTTTATGAAGTGACATCGCCAAATAAAAATTGAAAGGATAGGATGAAAACAACAGTTTATCACAGCAAAGAACGGCTAATCGCGATGTTGCACGAGCTAAAGGTAAGACAGCACTTTTGAAATCTGCAAGAAATTGCGCAGCGTTTTTATAAAGTGACATCGCCAAATAAAAATTTAAAGGATAGGATGAAAACAACAGTTTATCACAGCAAAGAACGGCTAATCGCGATGGTGCCCGAGATGAAGGTAAGACAGCACTTTTGAAATCTGCAAGAAATTGCGCAGCGTTTTTATGAAGTGACATCGCCAAATAAAAATTTAAAGGATAGGATGAAAACAACAGTTTATCACGGCAAAGAACGGCTAATCGCGATGGTGCACGAGATAAAAGTAAGACAGCGCTTTTGAAATCTGCAAGAAATTGCGCAGCGTTTTTATGAAGTGACATCGCCAAATAAAAATTAACAGGATAGGATGAGAACAACGGTTTATCACAGCAAAGAACGGCTAATCGCGATGGTGCACGAGATAAAGGTAAGACAGCACTTTTGAAATCTGCAAGAAATTGCGCAGCGTTTTTATGAAGTGACATCGCCAAATAAAAATTTAAAGGATAGGATGAAAACAACAGTTTATCACAACAAAGAACGGCTAATCGCGATGGTGCACGAGATAAAAGTAAGACAGCACTTTTGAAATCTGCAAGAAATTGCGCAGCGTTTTTATGAAGTGACATCGTTAAATAAAAATTTAAAGGATAGGATGAAAACAATAGTTTATCACAACAAAGAACGGCTAAACGCGATGGTGCACGAGATAAAAGTAAGACAGCGCTTTTGAAATCTGCAAGAAATTGCGCAGCGTTTTCATGAAGTGACATCGCCAAATGAAAATTCAAAGGATAGAATGAAAACAACAGTTTATCACAACAACGAACGGCTAATCGCGATGGTGCACGAGATAAAAGTAACACAGCACTTTTGAAATCTGCAAGAAATTGCGCAGCGTTTTTATGAAGTGACATCGCCAAATAAAAATTTAAAGGATAGGATGAAAACAACAGTTTATCACAGCAAAAAACGGCTAATCGCGATGGTGCACGAGATAAAGGTGAGACAGCAGTTTTGAAATCTGCAAAAAATTGCGCAGCGTTTTTATGAAGTGACATCGCCAAATAAAAATTGAAAGGATAGGATGAAAACAACAGTTTATCACAGCAAAGAACGGCTAATCGCGATGTTGCACGAGCTAAAGGTAAGACAGCACTTTTGAAATCTGCAAGAAATTGCGCAGCGTTTTTATAAAGTGACATCGCCAAATAAAAATTAAAAGGATAGGATGAAAACAACAGTTTATCACAGCAAAGAACGGCTAATCGCGATGGTGCACGAGATGAAGGTAAGACGGCACTTTTGAAATCTGCAAGAAATTGCGCAGCGTTTTTATGAAGTGACATCGCCAAATAAAAATTTAAAGGATAGGATGAAAACAACAGTTTATCACGGCAAAGAACGGCTAATCGCGATGGTGCACGAGATAAAAGTAAGACAGCGCTTTTGAAATCTGCAAGAAATTGCGCAGCGTTTTTATGAAGTGACATCGCCAAATAAAAATTAAAAGGATAGGATGAGAACAACGGTTTATTACAGCAAAGAACGGCTAATCGCGATGGTGCACGAGATAAAGGTAAGACAGCACTTTTGAAATCTGCAAGAAATTGCGCAGCGTTTTTATGAAGTGACATCGCCAAATAAAAATTTAAAGGATAGGATGAAAACAACAGTTTATCACAACAAAGAACGGCTAATCGCGATGGTGCACGAGATAAAAGTAAGACAGCACTTTTGGAATCTGCAAGAAATTGCGCAGCGTTTTTATGAAGTGACATCGCCAAATAAAAATTTAAAGGATAGGATGAAAACAACAGTTTATCACAGCAAAGAACGGCTAATCGCGATGGTGCACGAGATAAAGGTACGACAGCAGTTTTGAAATCTGCAAGAAATTGCGCAGCGTTTTTATGAAGTGACATCGCCAAATAAAAATTTGAAGGATAGGATGAAAACAACAGTTTATCACAGCAAAGAACGGTTAATCGCGATGGTGCACGAGCTAAAGGTAAGACAGCACTTTTGAAATCTGCAAGAAATTGCGCATCGTTTTTATGAAGTGACATCGCCAAATAAAAATTTAAAGGATAGGATAAAAACAACAGTTTATCACAACAAAGAACGGCTAATCGCGATGGTGCACGAGATAAAAGTAAGACAGCACTTTTGAATCCTGCAAGAAATTGCGCAGCGTTTTTATGGAGTGACATCGCCAAATAAAAATTTGAAGGATAGGATGAAAACAACAGTTTATCACAGCAAAGAACGGCTAATCGCGATGGTGCCCGAGATGAAGGTAAGACAGCACTTTTGAAATCTGCAAGAAATTGCGCAGCGTTTTTATGAAGTGACATCGCCAAATAAAAATTTAAAGGATAGGATGAAAACAACCGTTTATCACAGCAAAGAACGGTTAATCGCGATGGTGCACGAGCTAAAGGTAAGACAGCACTTTTGAAATCTGCAAGAAATTGCGCAGCGTTTTTATGAAGTGACATCGCCAAATAAAAATTTAAAGGATAGGATAAAAACAACAGTTTATCACAACAAAGAACGGCTAATCGCGATGGTGCACGAGATAAAAGTAAGACAGCACTTTTGAAATCTGCAAGAAATTGCGCAGCGTTTTTATGAAGTGACATCGCCAAATAAAAATTTGAAGGATAGGATGAAAACAACAGTTTATCACAGCAAAGAACGGCTAATCGCGATGGTGCACGAGATAAAGGTAAGACAGCACTTTTGAAATCCGCAAGAAATTGCGCAGCGTTTTTATGAAGTGAAATCGCCAAATAAAAATTTAAAGGATAGGATGAAAACAACAGTTTATCACAGCAAAGAACGGCTAATCGCGATGGTGCACGAGATAAAGGTAAGGCAGCACTTTTGAAATCTGCAAGAAATTGCGCAGCGTTTTTATGAAGTGACATCGCCAGATAAAAATTTTAAGGATAGGATGAAAACAACAGTTTATCACAGCAAAGAACGGCTAATCGCGATGGTGCACGAGATAAAGGTAAGACAGTACTTTTGAAATCTGCAAGAAATTGCGCAGCGTTTTTATGAAGTGACATCGCCAAATAAAAATTTTAAGGATAGGATGAAAACAACAGTTTATCACAGCAAAGAACGGCTAATCGCGATGGTGCACGAGATAAAAGTAAGACAGCGCTTTTAAAATCTGCAAGAAATTGCGCAGCGTTTTTATGAAGTGACGTCACCAAATAAAAATTTAAAGGATAGGATGAAAACAACAGTTTATGACAGCAAAGAACGGCTAATCGCGATGGTGCACGAGCTAAAGGTAAGACAGCACTTTTGAAATCTGCAAGAAATTGCGCAGCGTTTTTATGAAGTGACATCGCCAAATAAAAATTTAAAGGATAGGATGAAAACAACAGTTTATCACAGCAAAGAACGGCTAATCGCGATGGTGCACGAGATGAAGGTAAGACAGCACTTTCGAAATCTGCAAGAAATTGCGCAGCGTTTTTATGAAGTGACATCGCCAAATAAAAATTCAAAGGATAGGATGAAAACAACAGTTTATCACAGCAAAGAACGGCTAATCGCGATGGTGCACGAGATAAAAGTAAGACAGCGCTTTTGAAATCTGCAAGAAATTGCGCAGCGTTTTTATGAAGTGACATCGCCAAATAAAAATTTAAAGGATAGGATAAAAACAACAGTTTATCACAACAAAGAACGGCTAATCGCGATGGTGCACGAGATAAAAGTAAGACAGCACTTTTGAATCCTGCAAGAAATTGCGCAGCGTTTTTATGAAGTGACATCGCCAAATAAAAATTTGAAGGATAGGATGAAAACAACAGTTTATCACAGCAAAGAACGGCTAATCGCGATGGTGCACGAGATAAAGGTAAGACAGCACTTTTGAAATCTGCAAGAAATTGCGCAGCGTTTTTATGAAGTGACATCGCCAAATAAAAATTTTAAGGATAGGATGAAAACAACAGTTTATCACAGCAAAGAACGGCTAATTGCGATGGTGCACGAGATAAAGGTAAGACAGCACTTTTGAAATCTGCAAGAAATTGCGCAGCGTTCTTATGAAGTGACATCGCCGAATAAAAATTTTAAGGATAGGATGAAAACAACAGTTTATCACAGCAAAGAACGGCTAATCGCGATGGTGCACGAGATAAAAGTAAGACAGCGCTTTTGAAATCTGCAAGAAATTGCGCAGCGTTTTTATGAATCGACATCGCCAAATAAAAATTGAAAGGATAGGATGACAACAACAGTTTATCACAGCAAAGAACGGCTAATCGCGATGGTGCACGAGCTAAAGGTAAGGCAGCACTTTTGAAATCTGCAAGAAATTGCGCAGCGTTTTTATGAAGTGACATCGCCAAATAAAAATTTAAAGGATAGGATGAAAACAACAGTTTATCACAGCAAAGAACGGCTAATCGCGATGGTGCACGAGCTAAAGGTAAGGCAGCACTTTTGAAATCTGCAAGAAATTGCGCAGCGTTTTTATGAAGTGACATCGCCAAATAAAAATTTAAAGGATAGGATGAAAACAACCGTTTATCACAGCAAAGAACGGTTAATCGCGATGGTGCACGAGCTAAAGGTAAGACAGCACTTTTGAAATCCGCAAGAAATTGCGCAGCGTTTTTATGAAGTGAAATCGCCAAATAAAAATTTAAAGGATAGGATGAAAACAACAGTTTATCACAGCAAAGAACGGCTAATCGCGATGGTGCACGAGATAAAGGTAAGGCAGCACTTTTGAAATCTGGAAGAAATTGCGCAGCGTTTTTATGAAGTGACATCGCCAGATAAAAATTTTAAGGATAGGATGAAAACAACAGTTTATCACAGCAAAGAACGGCTAATCGCGATGGTGCACGAGATAAAGGTAAGACAGTACTTTTGAAATCTGCAAGAAATTGCGCAGCGTTTTTATGAAGTGACATCGCCAAATAAAAATTTTAAGGATAGGATGAAAACAACAGTTTATCACAGCAAAGAACGGCTAATCGCGATGGTGCACGAGATAAAAGTAAGACAGCGCTTTTAAAATCTGCAAGAAATTGCGCAGCGTTTTTATGAAGTGACATCACCAAATAAAAATTTAAAGGATAGGATGAAAACAACAGTTTATGACAGCAAAGAACGGCTAATCGCGATGGTGCACGAGCTAAAGGTAAGACAGCACTTTTGAAATCTGCAAGAAATTGCGCAGCGTTTTTATAAAGTGACATCGCCAAATAAAAATTAAAAGGATAGGATGAAAACAACAGTTTATCACAGCAAAGAACGGCTAATCGCGATGGTGCACGAGATGAAGGTAAGACGGCACTTTTGAAATCTGCAAGAAATTGCGCAGCGTTTTTATGAAGTGACATCGCCAAATAAAAATTTAAAGGATAGGATGAAAACAACAGTTTATCACGGCAAAGAACGGCTAATCGCGATGGTGCACGAGATAAAAGTAAGACAGCGCTTTTGAAATCTGCAAGAAATTGCGCAGCGTTTTTATGAAGTGACATCGCCAAATAAAAATTAAAAGGATAGGATGAGAACAACGGTTTATTACAGCAAAGAACGGCTAATCGCGATGGTGCACGAGATAAAGGTAAGACAGCACTTTTGAAATCTGCAAGAAATTGCGCAGCGTTTTTATGAAGTGACATCGCCAAATAAAAATTTAAAGGATAGGATGAAAACAACAGTTTATCACAACAAAGAACGGCTAATCGCGATGGTGCACGAGATAAAAGTAAGACAGCACTTTTGGAATCTGCAAGAAATTGCGCAGCGTTTTTATGAAGTGACATCGCCAAATAAAAATTTAAAGGATAGGATGAAAACAACAGTTTATCACAGCAAAGAACGGCTAATCGCGATGGTGCACGAGATAAAGGTAAGACAGCAGTTTTGAAATCTGCAAGAAATTGCGCAGCGTTTTTATGAAGTGACATCGCCAAATAAAAATTTAAAGGATAGGATGAAAACAACAGTTTATCACAGCAAAGAACGGTTAATCGCGATGGTGCACGAGCTAAAGGTAAGACAGCACTTTTGAAATCTGCAAGAAATTGCGCATCGTTTTTATGAAGTGACATCGCCAAATAAAAATTTAAAGGATAGGATAAAAACAACAGTTTATCACAACAAAGAACGGCTGATCGCGATGGTGCACGAGATAAAAGTAAGACAGCACTTTTGAATCCTGCAAGAAATTGCGCAGCGTTTTTATGGAGTGACATCGCCAAATAAAAATTTGAAGGATAGGATGAAAACAACAGTTTATCACAGCAAAGAACGGCTAATCGCGATGGTGCACGAGCTAAAGGTAAGGCAGCACTTTTGAAATCTGCAAGAAATTGCGCAGCGTTTTTATGAAGTGACATCGCCAAATAAAAATTTAAAGGATAGGATGAAAACAACCGTTTATCACAGCAAAGAACGGTTAATCGCGATGGTGCACGAGCTAAAGGTAAGACAGCACTTTTGAAATCTGCAAGAAATTGCGCAGCGTTTTTATGGAGTGACATCGCCAAATAAAAATTTAAAGGATAGGATAAAAACAACAGTTTATCACAACAAAGAACGGCTAATCGCGATGGTGCACGAGATAAAAGTAAGACAGCACTTTTGAAATCTGCAAGAAATTGCGCAGCGTTTTTATGAAGTGACATCGCCAAATAAAAATTTGAAGGATAGGATGAAAACAACAGTTTATCACAGCAAAGAACGGCTAATCGCGATGGTGCACGAGATAAAGGAAAGACAGCACTTTTGAAATCCGCAAGAAATTGCGCAGCGTTTTTATGAAGTGAAATCGCCAAATAAAAATTTAAAGGATAGGATGAAAACAACAGTTTATCACAGCAAAGAACGGCTAATCGCGATGGTGCACGAGATAAAGGTAAGGCAGCACTTTTGAAATCTGCAAGAAATTGCGCAGCGTTTTTATGAAGTGACATCGCCAGATAAAAATTTTAAGGATAGGATGAAAACAACAGTTTATCACAGCAAAGAACGGCTAATCGCGATGGTGCACGAGATAAAGGTAAGACAGCACTTTTGAAATCTGCAAGAAATTGCGCAGCGTTTTTATGAAGTGACATCGCCAAATAAAAATTTTAAGGATAGGATGAAAACAACAGTTTATCACAGCAAAGAACGGCTAATTGCGATGGTGCACGAGATAAAGGTAAGACAGCACTTTTGAAATCTGCAAGAAATTGCGCAGCGTTCTTATGAAGTGACATCGCCGAATAAAAATTTTAAGGATAGGATGAAAACAACAGTTTATCACAGCAAAGAACGGCTAATCGCGATGGTGCACGAGATAAAAGTAAGACAGCGCTTTTGAAATCTGCAAGAAATTGCGCAGCGTTTTTATGAATCGACATCGCCAAATAAAAATTGAAAGGATAGGATGACAACAACAGTTTATCACAGCAAAGAACGGCTAATCGCGATGGTGCACGAGCTAAAGGTAAGGCAGCACTTTTGAAATCTGCAAGAAATTGCGCAGCGTTTTTATGAAGTGACATCGCCAAATAAAAATTTAAAGGATAGGATGAAAACAACAGTTTATCACAGCAAAGAACGGCTAATCGCGATGGTGCACGAGCTAAAGGTAAGGCAGCACTTTTGAAATCTGCAAGAAATTGCGCAGCGTTTTTATGAAGTGACATCGCCAAATAAAAATTTAAAGGATAGGATGAAAACAACCGTTTATCACAGCAAAGAACGGTTAATCGCGATGGTGCACGAGCTAAAGGTAAGACAGCACTTTTGAAATCCGCAAGAAATTGCGCAGCGTTTTTATGAAGTGAAATCGCCAAATAAAAATTTAAAGGATAGGATGAAAACAACAGTTTATCACAGCAAAGAACGGCTAATCGCGATGGTGCACGAGATAAAGGTAAGGCAGCACTTTTGAAATCTGGAAGAAATTGCGCAGCGTTTTTATGAAGTGACATCGCCAGATAAAAATTTTAAGGATAGGATGAAAACAACAGTTTATCACAGCAAAGAACGGCTAATCGCGATGGTGCACGAGATAAAGGTAAGACAGTACTTTTGAAATCTGCAAGAAATTGCGCAGCGTTTTTATGAAGTGACATCGCCAAATAAAAATTTAAAGGATAGGATGAAAACAACAGTTTATCACAACAAAGAACGGCTAATCGCGATGGTGCACGAGATAAAAGTAAGACAGCACTTTTGGAATCTGCAAGAAATTGCGCAGCGTTTTTATGAAGTGACATCGCCAAATAAAAATTTAAAGGATAGGATGAAAACAACAGTTTATCACAGCAAAGAACGGCTAATCGCGATGGTGCACGAGATAAAGGTACGACAGCAGTTTTGAAATCTGCAAGAAATTGCGCAGCGTTTTTATGAAGTGACATCGCCAAATAAAAATTTGAAGGATAGGATGAAAACAACAGTTTATCACAGCAAAGAACGGTTAATCGCGATGGTGCACGAGCTAAAGGTAAGACAGCACTTTTGAAATCTGCAAGAAATTGCGCATCGTTTTTATGAAGTGACATCGCCAAATAAAAATTTAAAGGATAGGATAAAAACAACAGTTTATCACAACAAAGAACGGCTAATCGCGATGGTGCACGAGATAAAAGTAAGACAGCACTTTTGAATCCTGCAAGAAATTGCGCAGCGTTTTTATGGAGTGACATCGCCAAATAAAAATTTGAAGGATAGGATGAAAACAACAGTTTATCACAGCAAAGAACGGCTAATCGCGATGGTGCCCGAGATGAAGGTAAGACAGCACTTTTGAAATCTGCAAGAAATTGCGCAGCGTTTTTATGAAGTGACATCGCCAAATAAAAATTTAAAGGATAGGATGAAAACAACCGTTTATCACAGCAAAGAACGGTTAATCGCGATGGTGCACGAGCTAAAGGTAAGACAGCACTTTTGAAATCTGCAAGAAATTGCGCAGCGTTTTTATGAAGTGACATCGCCAAATAAAAATTTAAAGGATAGGATAAAAACAACAGTTTATCACAACAAAGAACGGCTAATCGCGATGGTGCACGAGATAAAAGTAAGACAGCACTTTTGAAATCTGCAAGAAATTGCGCAGCGTTTTTATGAAGTGACATCGCCAAATAAAAATTTGAAGGATAGGATGAAAACAACAGTTTATCACAGCAAAGAACGGCTTATCGCGATGGTGCACGAGATAAAGGTAAGACAGCACTTTTGAAATCCGCAAGAAATTGCGCAGCGTTTTTATGAAGTGAAATCGCCAAATAAAAATTTAAAGGATAGGATGAAAACAACAGTTTATCACAGCAAAGAACGGCTAATCGCGATGGTGCACGAGATAAAGGTAAGGCAGCACTTTTGAAATCTGCAAGAAATTGCGCAGCGTTTTTATGAAGTGACATCGCCAGATAAAAATTTTAAGGATAGGATGAAAACAACAGTTTATCACAGCAAAGAACGGCTAATCGCGATGGTGCACGAGATAAAGGTAAGACAGTACTTTTGAAATCTGCAAGAAATTGCGCAGCGTTTTTATGAAGTGACATCGCCAAATAAAAATTTTAAGGATAGGATGAAAACAACAGTTTATCACAGCAAAGAACGGCTAATCGCGATGGTGCACGAGATAAAAGTAAGACAGCGCTTTTAAAATCTGCAAGAAATTGCGCAGCGTTTTTATGAAGTGACGTCACCAAATAAAAATTTAAAGGATAGGATGAAAACAACAGTTTATGACAGCAAAGAACGGCTAATCGCGATGGTGCACGAGCTAAAGGTAAGACAGCACTTTTGAAATCTGCAAGAAATTGCGCAGCGTTTTTATGAAGTGACATCGCCAAATAAAAATTTAAAGGATAGGATGAAAACAACAGTTTATCACAGCAAAGAACGGCTAATCGCGATGGTGCACGAGATGAAGGTAAGACAGCACTTTCGAAATCTGCAAGAAATTGCGCAGCGTTTTTATGAAGTGACATCGCCAAATAAAAATTCAAAGGATAGGATGAAAACAACAGTTTATCACAGCAAAGAACGGCTAATCGCGATGGTGCACGAGATAAAAGTAAGACAGCGCTTTTGAAATCTGCAAGAAATTGCGCAGCGTTTTTATGAAGTGACATCGCCAAATAAAAATTTAAAGGATAGGATAAAAACAACAGTTTATCACAACAAAGAACGGCTAATCGCGATGGTGCACGAGATAAAAGTAAGACAGCACTTTTGAATCCTGCAAGAAATTGCGCAGCGTTTTTATGAAGTGACATCGCCAAATAAAAATTTGAAGGATAGGATGAAAACAACAGTTTATCACAGCAAAGAACGGCTAATCGCGATGGTGCACGAGATAAAGGTAAGACAGCACTTTTGAAATCTGCAAGAAATTGCGCAGCGTTTTTATGAAGTGACATCGCCAAATAAAAATTTTAAGGATAGGATGAAAACAACAGTTTATCACAGCAAAGAACGGCTAATTGCGATGGTGCACGAGATAAAGGTAAGACAGCACTTTTGAAATCTGCAAGAAATTGCGCAGCGTTCTTATGAAGTGACATCGCCGAATAAAAATTTTAAGGATAGGATGAAAACAACAGTTTATCACAGCAAAGAACGGCTAATCGCGATGGTGCACGAGATAAAAGTAAGACAGCGCTTTTGAAATCTGCAAGAAATTGCGCAGCGTTTTTATGAATCGACATCGCCAAATAAAAATTGAAAGGATAGGATGACAACAACAGTTTATCACAGCAAAGAACGGCTAATCGCGATGGTGCACGAGCTAAAGGTAAGGCAGCACTTTTGAAATCTGCAAGAAATTGCGCAGCGTTTTTATGAAGTGACATCGCCAAATAAAAATTTAAAGGATAGGATGAAAACAACAGTTTATCACAGCAAAGAACGGCTAATCGCGATGGTGCACGAGCTAAAGGTAAGGCAGCACTTTTGAAATCTGCAAGAAATTGCGCAGCGTTTTTATGAAGTGACATCGCCAAATAAAAATTTAAAGGATAGGATGAAAACAACCGTTTATCACAGCAAAGAACGGTTAATCGCGATGGTGCACGAGCTAAAGGTAAGACAGCACTTTTGAAATCCGCAAGAAATTGCGCAGCGTTTTTATGAAGTGAAATCGCCAAATAAAAATTTAAAGGATAGGATGAAAACAACAGTTTATCACAGCAAAGAACGGCTAATCGCGATGGTGCACGAGATAAAGGTAAGGCAGCACTTTTGAAATCTGGAAGAAATTGCGCAGCGTTTTTATGAAGTGACATCGCCAGATAAAAATTTTAAGGATAGGATGAAAACAACAGTTTATCACAGCAAAGAACGGCTAATCGCGATGGTGCACGAGATAAAGGTAAGACAGTACTTTTGAAATCTGCAAGAAATTGCGCAGCGTTTTTATGAAGTGACATCGCCAAATAAAAATTTTAAGGATAGGATGAAAACAACAGTTTATCACAGCAAAGAACGGCTAATCGCGATGGTGCACGAGATAAAAGTAAGACAGCGCTTTTAAAATCTGCAAGAAATTGCGCAGCGTTTTTATGAAGTGACATCACCAAATAAAAATTTAAAGGATAGGATGAAAACAACAGTTTATGACAGCAAAGAACGGCTAATCGCGATGGTGCACGAGCTAAAGGTAAGACAGCACTTTTGAAATCTGCAAGAAATTGCGCAGCGTTTTTATAAAGTGACATCGCCAAATAAAAATTAAAAGGATAGGATGAAAACAACAGTTTATCACAGCAAAGAACGGCTAATCGCGATGGTGCACGAGATGAAGGTAAGACGGCACTTTTGAAATCTGCAAGAAATTGCGCAGCGTTTTTATGAAGTGACATCGCCAAATAAAAATTTAAAGGATAGGATGAAAACAACAGTTTATCACGGCAAAGAACGGCTAATCGCGATGGTGCACGAGATAAAAGTAAGACAGCGCTTTTGAAATCTGCAAGAAATTGCGCAGCGTTTTTATGAAGTGACATCGCCAAATAAAAATTAAAAGGATAGGATGAGAACAACGGTTTATTACAGCAAAGAACGGCTAATCGCGATGGTGCACGAGATAAAGGTAAGACAGCACTTTTGAAATCTGCAAGAAATTGCGCAGCGTTTTTATGAAGTGACATCGCCAAATAAAAATTTAAAGGATAGGATGAAAACAACAGTTTATCACAACAAAGAACGGCTAATCGCGATGGTGCACGAGATAAAAGTAAGACAGCACTTTTGGAATCTGCAAGAAATTGCGCAGCGTTTTTATGAAGTGACATCGCCAAATAAAAATTTAAAGGATAGGATGAAAACAACAGTTTATCACAGCAAAGAACGGCTAATCGCGATGGTGCACGAGATAAAGGTAAGACAGCAGTTTTGAAATCTGCAAGAAATTGCGCAGCGTTTTTATGAAGTGACATCGCCAAATAAAAATTTAAAGGATAGGATGAAAACAACAGTTTATCACAGCAAAGAACGGTTAATCGCGATGGTGCACGAGCTAAAGGTAAGACAGCACTTTTGAAATCTGCAAGAAATTGCGCATCGTTTTTATGAAGTGACATCGCCAAATAAAAATTTAAAGGATAGGATAAAAACAACAGTTTATCACAACAAAGAACGGCTAATCGCGATGGTGCACGAGATAAAAGTAAGACAGCACTTTTGAATCCTGCAAGAAATTGCGCAGCGTTTTTATGGAGTGACATCGCCAAATAAAAATTTGAAGGATAGGATGAAAACAACAGTTTATCACAGCAAAGAACGGCTAATCGCGATGGTGCACGAGCTAAAGGTAAGGCAGCACTTTTGAAATCTGCAAGAAATTGCGCAGCGTTTTTATGAAGTGACATCGCCAAATAAAAATTTAAAGGATAGGATGAAAACAACCGTTTATCACAGCAAAGAACGGTTAATCGCGATGGTGCACGAGCTAAAGGTAAGACAGCACTTTTGAAATCTGCAAGAAATTGCGCAGCGTTTTTATGGAGTGACATCGCCAAATAAAAATTTAAAGGATAGGATAAAAACAACAGTTTATCACAACAAAGAACGGCTAATCGCGATGGTGCACGAGATAAAAGTAAGACAGCACTTTTGAAATCTGCAAGAAATTGCGCAGCGTTTTTATGAAGTGACATCGCCAAATAAAAATTTGAAGGATAGGATGAAAACAACAGTTTATCACAGCAAAGAACGGCTAATCGCGATGGTGCACGAGATAAAGGTAAGACAGCACTTTTGAAATCCGCAAGAAATTGCGCAGCGTTTTTATGAAGTGAAATCGCCAAATAAAAATTTAAAGGATAGGATGAAAACAACAGTTTATCACAGCAAAGAACGGCTAATCGCGATGGTGCACGAGATAAAGGTAAGGCAGCACTTTTGAAATCTGCAAGAAATTGCGCAGCGTTTTTATGAAGTGACATCGCCAGATAAAAATTTTAAGGATAGGATGAAAACAACAGTTTATCACAGCAAAGAACGGCTAATCGCGATGGTGCACGAGATAAAGGTAAGACAGTACTTTTGAAATCTGCAAGAAATTGCGCAGCGTTTTTATGAAGTGACATCGCCAAATAAAAATTTTAAGGATAGGATGAAAACAACAGTTTATCACAGCAAAGAACGGCTAATCGCGATGGTGCACGAGATAAAAGTAAGACAGCGCTTTTAAAATCTGCAAGAAATTGCGCAGCGTTTTTATGAAGTGACGTCACTAAATAAAAATTTAAAGGATAGGATGAAAACAACAGTTTATGACAGCAAAGAACGGCTAATCGCGATGGTGCACGAGCTAAAGGTAAGACAGCACTTTTGAAATCTGCAAGAAATTGCGCAGCGTTTTTATGAAGTGACATCGCCAAATAAAAATTTAAAGGATAGGATGAAAACAACAGTTTATCACAGCAAAGAACGGCTAATCGCGATGGTGCACGAGATGAAGGTAAGACAGCACTTTCGAAATCTGCAAGAAATTGCGCAGCGTTTTTATGAAGTGACATCGCCAAATAAAAATTTAAAGGATAGGATGAAAACAACAGTTTATCACAGCAAAGAACGGCTAATCGCGATGGTGCACGAGATAAAAGTAAGACAGCGCTTTTGAAATCTGCAAGAAATTGCGCAGCGTTTTTATGAAGTGACATCGCCAAATAAAAATTTAAAGGATAGGATAAAAACAACAGTTTATCACAACAAAGAACGGCTAATCGCGATGGTGCACGAGATAAAAGTAAGACAGCACTTTTGAATCCTGCAAGAAATTGCGCAGCGTTTTTATGAAGTGACATCGCCAAATAAAAATTTGAAGGATAGGATGAAAACAACAGTTTATCACAGCAAAGAACGGCTAATCGCGATGGTGCACGAGATAAAGGTAAGACAGCACTTTTGAAATCTGCAAGAAATTGCGCAGCGTTTTTATGAAGTGACATCGCCAAATAAAAATTTTAAGGATAGGATGAAAACAACAGTTTATCACAGCAAAGAACGGCTAATTGCGATGGTGCACGAGATAAAGGTAAGACAGCACTTTTGAAATCTGCAAGAAATTGCGCAGCGTTCTTATGAAGTGACATCGCCGAATAAAAATTTTAAGGATAGGATGAAAACAACAGTTTATCACAGCAAAGAACGGCTAATCGCGATGGTGCACGAGATAAAAGTAAGACAGCGCTTTTGAAATCTGCAAGAAATTGCGCAGCGTTTTTATGAATCGACATCGCCAAATAAAAATTGAAAGGATAGGATGACAACAACAGTTTATCACAGCAAAGAACGGCTAATCGCGATGGTGCACGAGCTAAAGGTAAGGCAGCACTTTTGAAATCTGCAAGAAATTGCGCAGCGTTTTTATGAAGTGACATCGCCAAATAAAAATTTAAAGGATAGGATGAAAACAACAGTTTATCACAGCAAAGAACGGCTAATCGCGATGGTGCACGAGCTAAAGGTAAGGCAGCACTTTTGAAATCTGCAAGAAATTGCGCAGCGTTTTTATGAAGTGACATCGCCAAATAAAAATTTAAAGGATAGGATGAAAACAACCGTTTATCACAGCAAAGAACGGTTAATCGCGATGGTGCACGAGATAAAGGTAAGACAGCACTTTTGAAATCTGCAAGAAATTGCGCAGCGTTTTTATGAAGTGACATCGCCAAATAAAAATTTAAAGGATAGGATGAAAACAACAGTTTATCACAGCAAAGAACGGCTAATCGCGATGGTGCACGAGATAAAAGTAAGACAGCACTTTTGGAATCTGCAAGAAATTGCGCAGCGTTTTTATGAAGTGACATCGCCAAATAAAAATTTAAAGGATAGGATGAAAACAACAGTTTATCACAGCAAAGAACGGCTAATCGCGATGGTGCACGAGATAAAGGTAAGACAGCAGTTTTGAAATCTGCAAGAAATTGCGCAGCGTTTTTATGAAGTGACATCGCCAAATAAAAATTTAAAGGATAGGATGAAAACAACAGTTTATCACAGCAAAGAACGGTTAATCGCGATGGTGCACGAGCTAAAGGTAAGACAGCACTTTTGAAATCTGCAAGAAATTGCGCATCGTTTTTATGAAGTGACATCGCCAAATAAAAATTTAAAGGATAGGATAAAAACAACAGTTTATCACAACAAAGAACGGCTAATCGCGATGGTGCACGAGATAAAAGTAAGACAGCACTTTTGAATCCTGCAAGAAATTGCGCAGCGTTTTTATGGAGTGACATCGCCAAATAAAAATTTGAAGGATAGGATGAAAACAACAGTTTATCACAGCAAAGAACGGCTAATCGCGATGGTGCACGAGCTAAAGGTAAGGCAGCACTTTTGAAATCTGCAAGAAATTGCGCAGCGTTTTTATGAAGTGACATCGCCAAATAAAAATTTGAAGGATAGGATGAAAACAACAGTTTATCACAGCAAAGAACGGCTAATCGCGATGGTGCACGAGATAAAGGTAAGACAGCACTTTTGAAATCCGCAAGAAATTGCGCAGCGTTTTTATGAAGTGAAATCGCCAAATAAAAATTTAAAGGATAGGATGAAAACAACAGTTTATCACAGCAAAGAACGGCTAATCGCGATGGTGCACGAGATAAAGGTAAGGCAGCACTTTTGAAATCTGCAAGAAATTGCGCAGCGTTTTTATGAAGTGACATCGCCAGATAAAAATTTTAAGGATAGGATGAAAACAACAGTTTATCACAGCAAAGAACGGCTAATCGCGATGGTGCACGAGATAAAGGTAAGACAGTACTTTTGAAATCTGCAAGAAATTGCGCAGCGTTTTTATGAAGCGACATCGCCAAATAAAAATTTTAAGGATAGGATGAAAACAACAGTTTATCACAGCAAAGAACGGCTAATCGCGATGGTGCACGAGATAAAAGTAAGACAGCGCTTTTAAAATCTGCAAGAAATTGCGCAGCGTTTTTATGAAGTGACGTCACCAAATAAAAATTTAAAGGATAGGATGAAAACAACAGTTTATGACAGCAAAGAACGGCTAATCGCGATGGTGCACGAGCTAAAGGTAAGACAGCACTTTTGAAATCTGCAAGAAATTGCGCAGCGTTTTTATGAAGTGACATCGCCAAATAAAAATTTAAGGGATAGAATGAAAACAACAGTTTATCACAGCAAAGAACGGCTAATCGCGATGGTGCACGAGATGAAGGTAAGACAGCACTTTCGAAATCTGCAAGAAATTGCGCAGCGTTTTTATGAAGTGACATCGCCAAATAAAAATTTAAAGGATAGGATGAAAACAACAGTTTATCACAGCAAAGAACGGCTAATCGCGATGGTGCACGAGATAAAAGTAAGACAGCGCTTTTGAAATCTGCAAGAAATTGCGCAGCGTTTTTATGAAGTGACATCGCCAAATAAAAATTTAAAGGATAGGATAAAAACAACAGTTTATCACAACAAAGAACGGCTAATCGCGATGGTGCACGAGATAAAAGTAAGACAGCACTTTTGAATCCTGCAAGAAATTGCGCAGCGTTTTTATGAAGTGACATCGCCAAATAAAAATTTGAAGGATAGGATGAAAACAACAGTTTATCACAGCAAAGAACGGCTAATCGCGATGGTGCACGAGATAAAGGTAGGACAGCACTTTTGAAATCTGCAAGAAATTGCGCAGCGTTCTTATGAAGTGACATCGCCGAATGAAAATTTTAAGGATAGGATGAAAACAACAGTTTATCACAGCAAAGAACGGCTAATCGCGATGGTGCACGAGATAAAAGTAAGACAGCGCTTTTGAAATCTGTAAGAAATTGCGCAGCGTTTTTATGAATCGACATCGCCAAATAAAAATTAAAAGGATAGGATGACAACAACAGTTTATCACAGCAAAGAACGGCTAATCGCGATGGTGCACGAGCTAAAGGTAAGGCAGCACTTTTGAAATCTGCAAGAAATTGCGCAGCGTTTTTATGAAGTGACATCGCCAAATAAAAATTTAAAGGATAGGATGAAAACAACAGTTTATCACAGCAAAGAACGGCTAATCGCGATGGTGCACGAGCTAAAGGTAAGGCAGCACTTTTGAAATCTGCAAGAAATTGCGCAGCGTTTTTATGAAGTGACATCGCCAAATAAAAATTTAAAGGATAGGATGAAAACAACCGTTTATCACAGCAAAGAACGGTTAATCGCGATGGTGCACGAGCTAAAGGTAAGACAGCACTTTTGAAATCCGCAAGAAATTGCGCAGCGTTTTTATGAAGTGAAATCGCCAAATAAAAATTTAAAGGATAGGATGAAAACAACAGTTTATCACAGCAAAGAACGGCTAATCGCGATGGTGCACGAGATAAAGGTAAGGCAGCACTTTTGAAATCTGGAAGAAATTGCGCAGCGTTTTTATGAAGTGACATCGCCAGATAAAAATTTTAAGGATAGGATGAAAACAACAGTTTATCACAGCAAAGAACGGCTAATCGCGATGGTGCACGAGATAAAGGTAAGACAGTACTTTTGAAATCTGCAAGAAATTGTGCAGCGTTTTTATGAAGTGACATCGCCAAATAAAAATTTTAAGGATAGGATGAAAACAACAGTTTATCACAGCAAAGAACGGCTAATCGCGATGGTGCACGAGATAAAAGTAAGACAGCGCTTTTAAAATCTGCAAGAAATTGCGCAGCGTTTTTATGAAGTGACATCACCAAATAAAAATTTAAAGGATAGGATGAAAACAACAGTTTATGACAGCAAAGAACGGCTAATCGCGATGGTGCACGAGCTAAAGGTAAGACAGCACTTTTGAAATCTGCAAGAAATTGCGCAGCGTTTTTATGAAGTGACATCGCCAAATAAAAATTTAAAGGATAGGATGAAAACAACAGTTTATCACAGCAAAGAACGGCTAATCGCGATGGTGCACGAGATGAAGGTAAGACAGCACTTTCGAAATCTGCAAGAAATTGCGCAGCTTTTTTATGAAGTGACATCGCCAAATAAAAATTTAAAGGATAGGATGAAAACAACAGTTTATCACAGCAAAGAACGGCTAATCGCGATGGTGCACGAGATAAAAGTAAGACAGCGCTTTTGAAATCTGCAAGAAATTGCGCAGCGTTTTTATGAAGTGACATCGCCAAATAAAAATTAAAAGGATAGGATGAGAACAACGGTTTATCACAGCAAAGAACGGCTAATCGCGATGGTGCACGAGATAAAGGTAAGACAGCACTTTTGAAATCCGCAAGAAATTGCGCAGCGTTTTTATGAAGTGACATCGCCAAATAAAAATTTAAAGGATAGGATGAAAACAACAGTTTATCACAACAAAGAACGGCTAATCGCGATGGTGCACGAGATAAAAGTAAGACAGCACTTTTGGAATCTGCAAGAAATTGCGCAGCGTTTTTATGAAGTGACATCGCCAAATAAAAATTTAAAGGATAGGATGAAAACAACAGTTTATCACAGCAAAGAACGGCTAATCGCGATGGTGCACGAGATAAAGGTAAGACAGCAGTTTTGAAATCTGCAAGAAATTGCGCAGCGTTTTTATGAAGTGACATCGTTAAATAAAAATTTAAAGGATAGGATGAAAACAATAGTTTATCACAACAAAGAACGGCTAATCGCGATGGTGCACGAGATAAAAGTAAGACAGCGCTTTTGAAATCTGCAAGAAATTGCGCAGCGTTTTTATAAAGTGACATCGCCAAATAAAAATTTAAAGGATAGGATGAAAACAACAGTTTATCACAACAACGAACGGCTAATCGCGATGGTGCACGAGATAAAAGTAAGACAGCGCTTTTGAAATCTGCAAGAAATTGCGCAGCGTTTTTATGAAGTGACATCGCCAAATAAAAATTAAAAGGATAGGATGAGAACAACGGTTTATCACAGCAAAGAACGGCTAATCGCGATGGTGCACGAGATAAAGGTAAGACAGTACTTTTGAAATCTGCAAGAAATTGCGCAGCGTTTTTATGGAGTGACATCGCCAAATAAAAATTTTAAGGATAGGATGAAAACAACAGTTTATCACAACAAAGAACGGCTAATCGCGATGGTGCACGAGATGAAGGTAAGACAGAACTTTTGAAATCTGCAAGAAATTGCGCAGCGTTTTTATGAAGTGACATCGCCAGATAAAAATTTAAAGGATAGGATGAAAACAACAGTTTATCACAGCAAAGAACGGCTAATCGCGATGGTGCACGAGATGAAGGTAAGACAGCACTTTTGAAATCTGCAAGAAATTGCGCAGCGTTTTTATGAAGTGACATAGCCAAATAAAAATTTAAAGGACAGGATGAAAACAACAGTTTATCACAGCAAAGAACGGCTAATCGCGATGGTGCACGAGCTAAAGGTAAGACAGCACTTTTGAAATCTGCAAGAAATTGCGCAGCGTTTTGATGAAGTGACATCGCCAACTAAAAATTTAAAGGATAGGATGAAAACAACAGTTTATCACAGCAAAGAACGGCTAATCGCGATGGTGCACGAGATGAAGGTAAGACAGCACTTTTGAAATCTGCAAGAAATTGCGCAGCGTTTTTATGAAGTGACATCGCCAAATAAAAATTTAAAGGATAGGATGAAAACAACAGTTTATCACAGCAAAGAACGGCTAATCGCGATGGTGCACGAGATGAAGTCAAGACAGAACTTTTGAAATCTGCAAGAAATTGCGCAGCGTTTTTATGAAGTGACATCGCCAAATAAAAATTTAAAGGATAGGATGAAAACAACAGTTTATCACAGCAAAGAACGGCTAATCGCGATGGTGCACGAGATGAAGGTAAGACAGCACTTTTGAAATCTGCAAGAAATTGCGCAGCGTTTTTATGAAGTGACATAGCCAAATAAAAATTTAAAGGATAGGATGAAAACAATAGTTTATCACAGCAAAGAACGGCTAATCGCGATGGTGCACGAGATAAAGGGAAGACAGCACTTTTGAAATCTGCAAGAAATTGCGCAGCGTTTTTATGAAGTGACATCGCCAAATAAAAATTTAAAGGATAGGATGAAAACAACAGTTTATCACAGCAAAGAACGGCTAATCGCGATGGTGCACGAGATAAAGGTAAGACAGCACTTTTAAAATCTGCAAGAAATTGCGCAGCGTTTTAATGAAGTGACATCGCCAAATAAAAATTTAAAGGATAGGATGAAAACAACAATTTATCACAACAAAGAACGGCTAATCGCGATGGTGCACGAGATAAAAGTAAGACAGCGCTTTCGAAATCTGCAAGAAATTGCGCAGCGTTTTTATGAAATGACATCGCCAAATAAAAATTTAAAGGATAGGATGAAAACAACAGTTTATCACAGCAAAGAGCGGCTTATCGCGATGGTGCACGAGCTAAAGGTAAGACAGCACTTTTGAAATCTGCAAGAAATTGCGCAGCGTTTTTATGAAGTGACATCGCCGAATAAAAATTTAAAGGATAGGATGAAAACAACAGTTTATCAAAACAAAGAACGGCTAATCGCGATGGTGCACGAGATAAAAGTAAGACAGCATTTTTGAAATCTGCAAGAAATTGCGCAGCGTTTTTATGAAGTGACATCGCCAAATTAAAATTTAAAGGATAGGACGAAAACAACAGTTTATCACAGCAAAGAACGGCTAATCGCGATGGTGCACGAGATAAAGGTAAGACAGCACTTTTGAAATCTGCAAGAAATTGCGCAGCGTTTTTATGAAGTGACATCGTCAAATAAAAATTTAAAGGATAGGATGAAAACAACAGTTTATCACAACAAAGAACGGCTAATCGCGATGGTGCACGAGATTAAAGTAAGACAGCACTTTTGAAATCTGCAAGAAATAGTGCAGCGTTTTTATGAAGTGACATCGCCAAATAAAAATTTAAAGGATAGGATGAAAACAACAGTTTATCACAGCAAAGAACGGCTAATCGCGATGGTGCACGAGCTAAAGGTAAGACAGCACTTTTAAAATCTGCAAGAAATTGCGCAGCGTTTTTATGAAGTGACATCGCCAAATAAAAATTTAGAGGATAGGATGAAAACAACAGTTTATCACAACAAAGAACGGCTAATCGCGATGGTGCACGAGATAAAAGTAAGACAGCACTTTTGAAATCTGCAAGAAATTGCGCAGCGTTTTTATGAAGTGACATCGCCAACTAAAAATTTAAAGGATAGGATGAAAACAACAGTTTATCACAGCAAAGAACGGCTAATCGCGATGGTGCACGAGATAAAGGTAAGACAGCACTTTTGAAATCTGCAAGAAATTGCGCAGCGTTTTTATGAAGTGACATCGCAAAATAAAAATTCAAAGGATAGGATGAAAACAACAATTTATCACAACAAAGAACGGCTAATCGCGATGGTGCACGAGATAAAAGTAAGACAGCGCTTTTCAAATCTGCAAGAAATTGCGCAGCGTTTTTATGAAGTGACATCGCCAAATAAAAATTGAAAGGATAGGATGAAAACAACAGTTTATCACAGCAAAGAACGGCTAATCGCGATGGTGCACGAGCTAAAGGTAAGACAGCACTTTTGAAATCTGCAAGAAATTGCGCAGCGTTTTTATGAAGTGACATCGCTAAATAAAAATTTGAAGGATAGGATGAAAACAACAGTTTATCACAGCAAAGAACGGCTAATCGCGATGGTGCACGAGATAAAGGTAAGACAGCACTTTTGAAATCTGCAAGAAATTGCGCAGCGTTTTTATGAAGTGAAATCGCCAAATAAAAATTTAAAGGATAGGATGAAAACAACAGTTTATCACAGCAAAGAACGGCTAATCGCGATGGTGCACGAGATAAAGGTAAGACAGCACTTTTGAAATCTGCAAGAAATCGCGCAGCGTTTTTATGAAGTGACATCGCCAAATAAAAATTTAAAGGATAGGATGAAAACAACAGTTTATCACAGCAAAGAACGGCTAATCGCGATGGTGCACGAGATGAAGGTAAGACAGCACTTTTGAAATCTGCAAGAAATTGCGCAGCGTTTTTATGAAGTGACATCGCCAAATAAAAATTTAAAGGATAGGATGAAAACAACAGTTTATCACAGCAAAGAACGGCTAATCGCGATGGTGCACGAGATGAAGGTAAGACAGCACTTTTGAAATCTGCAAGAAATTGCGCAGCGTTTTTATGAAGTGACATCGCCAAATAAAAATTTAAAGGATAGGATGAAAACAACAGTTTATCACAGCAAAGAACGGCTAATCGCGATGGTGCACGAGATGAAGGTAAGACAGCACTTTTGAAATCTGCAAGAAATTGCGCAGCGTTTTTATAAAGTGACATAGCCAAATAAAAATTTAAAGGATAGGATGAAAACAACAGTTTATCACAGCAAAGAACGGCTAATCGCGATGGTGCACGAGATAAAGGTAAGACAGCACTTTTGAAATCTGCAAGAAATTGCGCAGCGTTTTTATGAAGTGACATCGCCAAATAAAAATTCAAAGGATAGGATGAAAACAACAGTTTATCACAGCAAAGAACGGCTAATCGCGATGGTGCACGAGATAAAGGTAAGACAGCACTTTTGAAATCTGCAAGAAATTGCGCAGCGTTTTTATGAAGTGAAATCGCCAAATAAAAATTTAAAGGATAGGATGAAAACAACAGTTTATCACAGCAAAGAACGGCTAATCGCGATGGTGCACGAGATAAAGGTAAGACAGCACTTTTGAAATCTGCAAGAAATTGCGCAGCGTTTTTATGAAGTGACATCGCCAAATAAAAATTTAAAGGATAGGATGAAAACAACAATTTATCACAACAAAGAACGGCTAATCGCGATGGTGCACGAGATAAAAGTAAGACAGCACTTTTGAAATCTGCAAGAAATTGCGCAGCGTTTTTATGAAGTGACATCGCCAGATAAAAATTTTAAGGATAGGATGAAAACAACAGTTTATCACAGCAAAGAACGGCTAATCGCGATGGTGCACGAGATAAAGGTAAGACAGTACTTTTGAAATCTGCAAGAAATTGCGCAGCGTTTTTATGAAGTGACATCGCCAAATAAAAATTTTAAGGATAGGATGAAAACAACAGTTTATCACAACAAAGAACGGCTAATCGCGATGGTGCACGAGATAAAAGTAATACAGCGCTTTTAAAATCTGCAAGAAATTGCGCAGCGTTTTTATGAAGTGACATCACCAAATAAAAATTTAAAGGATAGGATGAAAACAACAGTTTATCACAGCAAAGAACGGCTAATCGCGATGGTGCACGAGCTAAAGGTAAGACAGCACTTTTGAAATCTGCAAGAAATTGCGCAGCGTTTTGATGAAGTGACATCGCCAACTAAAAATTTAAAGGATAGGATGAAAACAACAGTTTATCACAGCAAAGAACGGCTAATCGCGATGGTGCACGAGATGAAGATAAGACAGCACTTTTGAAATCTGCAAGAAATTGCGCAGCGTTTTTATGAAGTGACATCGCCAAATAAAAATTTAAAGGATAGGATGAAAACAACAGTTTATCACAGCAAAGAACGGCTAATCGCGATGGTGCACGAGATGAAGGTAAGACAGAACTTTTGAAATCTGCAAGAAATTGCGCACCGTTTTTATGAAGTGACATCGCCAAAAAAAAATTTAAAGGATAGGATGAAAACAACAGTTTATCACAGCAAAGAACGGCTAATCGCGATGGTGCACGAGATGAAGGTAAGACAGCACTTTTGAAATCTGCAAGAAATTGCGCAGCGTTTTTATGAAGTGACATAGCCAAATAAAAATTTAAAGGATAGGATGAAAACAACAGTTTATCACAGCAAAGAACGGCTAATCGCGATGGTGCACGAGATAAAGGTAAGACAGCACTTTTGAAATCTGCAAGAAATTGCGCAGCGTTTTTATGAAGTGACATCGCCAAATAAAAATTTAAAGGATAGGATGAAAACAACAGTTTATCACAGCAAAGAACGGCTAATCGCGATGGTGCACGAGATAAAGGTAAGACAGCACTTTTGAAATCTGCAAGAAATTGCGCAGCGTTTTTATGAAGTGACATCGCCAAATAAAAATTTAAAGGATAGGATGAAAACAACAATTTATCACAACAAAGAACGGCTAATCGCGATGGTGCACGAGATAAAAGTAAGACAGCGCTTTTGAAATCTGCAAGAAATTGCGCAGCGTTTTTATGAAGTGACATCGCCAAATAAAAATTTAAAGGATAGGATGAAAACAACAGTTTATCACAACAAAGAACGGCTAATCGCGATGGTGCACGAGATAAAAGTAAGACAGCATTTTTGAAATCTGCAAGAAATTGCGCAGCGTTTTTATGAAGTAACATCGCCAAATTAAAATTTAAAGGATAGGATGAAAACAACAGTTTATCACAGCAAAGAACGGCTAATCGCGATGGTGCACGAGATAAAGGTAAGACAGCACTCTTGAAATCTGCAAGAAATTGCGCAGCGTTTTTATGAAGTGACATCGCCAAATAAAAATTTAAAGGATAGGATGAAAACAACAGTTTATCACAACAAAGAACGGCTTATCGCGATGGTGCACGAGATTAAAGTAAGACAGCACTTTTGAAATCTGCAAGAAATAGTGCAGCGTTTTTATGAAGTGACATCGCCGAATAAAAATTTAAAGGATAGGATGAAAACAACAGTTTATCACAGCAAAGAACGGCTAATCGCGATGGTGCACGAGCTAAAGGTAAGACAGCACTTTTAAAATCTGCAAGAAATTGCGCAGCGTTTTTATGAAGTGACATCGCCAAATAAAAATTTAGAGGATAGGATGAAAACAACAGTTTATCACAACAAAGAACGGCTAATCGCGATGGTGCACGAGATAAAAGTAAGACAGCACTTTTGAAATCTGCAAGAAATTGCGCAGCGTTTTTATGAAGTGACATCGCCAAATAAAAATTTAAAGGATAGGATGAAAACAACAGTTTATCACAGCAAAGAACGGCTAATCGCGATGGTGCACGAGATAAAGGTAAGACAGCACTTTTGAAATCTGCAAGAAATTGCGCAGCGTTTTTATGAAGTGACATCGCAAAATAATAATTCAAAGGATAGGATGAAAACAACAATTTATCACAACAAAGAACGGCTAATCGCGATGGTGCACGAGATAAAAGTAAGACAGCGCTTTTCAAATCTGCAAGAAATTGCGCAGCGTTTTTATGAAGTGACATCGCCAAATAAAAATTGAAAGGATAGGATGAAAACAACAGTTTATCACAGCAAAGAACGGCTAATCGCGATGGTGCACGAGATGAAGGTAAGACAGCACTTTTGAAATCTGCAAGAAATTGCGCAGCGTTTTTATAAAGTGACATAGCCAAATAAAAATTTAAAGGATAGGATGAAAACAACAGTTTATCACAGCAAAGAACGGCTAATCGCGATGGTGCACGAGATAAAGGTAAGACAGCACTTTTGAAATCTGCAAGAAATTGCGCAGCGTTTTTATGAAGTGACATCGCCAAATAAAAATTCAAAGGATAGGATGAAAACAACAGTTTATCACAGCAAAGAACGGCTAATCGCGATGGTGCACGAGATAAAGGTAAGACAGCACTTTTGAAATCTGCAAGAAATTGCGCAGCGTTTTTATGAAGTGACATCGCCAAATAAAAATTTAAAGGATAGGATGAAAACAACAGTTTATCACAGCAAAGAACGGCTAATCGCGATGGTGCACGAGATAAAGGTAAGACAGCACTTTTGAAATCTGCAAGAAATTGCGCAGCGTTTTTATGAAGTGACATCGCCAAATAAAAATTTAAAGGATAGGATGAAAACAACAGTTTATCACAGCAAAGAACGGCTAATCGCGATGGTGCACGAGATAAAGGTAAGACAGCACTTTTGAAATCTGCAAGAAATTGCGCAGCGTTTTGATGAAGTGACATCGCCAACTAAAAATTTAAAGGATAGGATGAAAACAACAGTTTATCACAGCATAGAACGGCTAATCGCGATGGTGCACGAGATGAAGATAAGACAGCACTTTTGAAATCTGCAAGAAATTGCGCAGCGTTTTTATGAAGTGACATCGCCAAATAAAAATTTAAAGGATAGGATGAAAACAACAGTTTATCACAGCAAAGAACGGCTAATCGCGATGGTGCACGAGATGAAGGTAAGACAGAACTTTTGAAATCTGCAAGAAATTGCGCAGCGTTTTTATGAAGTGACATCGCCAAATAAAAATTTAAAGGATAGGATGAAAACAACAGTTTATCACAGCAAAGAACGGCTAATCGCGATGGTGCACGAGATGAAGGTAAGACAGCACTTTTGAAATCTGCAAGAAATTGCGCAGCGTTTTTATGAAGTGACATAGCCAAATAAAAATTTAAAGGATAGGATGAAAACAACAGTTTATCACAGCAAAGAACGGCTAATCGCGATGGTGCACGAGATAAAGGTAAGACAGCACTTTTGAAATCTGCAAGAAATTGCGCAGCGTTTTTATGAAGTGACATCGCCAAATAAAAATTTAAAGGATAGGATGAAAACAACAGTTTATCACAGCAAAGAACGGCTAATCGCGATGGTGCACGAGATAAAGGTAAGACAGCACTTTTGAAATCTGCAAGAAATTGCGCAGCGTTTTTATGAAGTGACATCGCCAAATAAAAATTTAAAGGATAGGATGAAAACAACAATTTATCACAACAAAGAACGGCTAATCGCGATAGTGCACGAGATAAAAGTAAGACAGCGCTTTTGAAATCTGCAAGAAATTGCGCAGCGTTTTTATGAAGTGACATCGCCAAATAAACATTTAAAGGATAGGATGAAAACAACAGTTTATCACAGCAAAGAGCGGCTTATCGCGATGGTGCACGAGCTAAAGGTAAGACAGCACTTTTGAAATCTGCAAGAAATTGCGCAGCGTTTTTATGAAGTGACATCGCCAAATAAAAATTTAAAGGATAGGATGAAAACAACAGTTTATCACAACAAAGAACGGCTAATCGCGATGGTGCACGAGATAAAAGTAAGACAGCATTTTTGAAATCTGCAAGAAATTGCGCAGCGTTTTTATGAAGTGACATCGCCAAATTAAAATTTAAAGGATAGGATGAAAACAACAGTTTATCACAGCAAAGAACGGCTAATCGCGATGGTGCACGAGATAAAGGTAAGACAGCACTTTTGAAATCTGCAAGAAATTGCGCAGCGTTTTTATGAAGTGACATCGCCAAATAAAAATTAAAAGGATAGGATGAGAACAACGGTTTATTACAGCAAAGAACGGCTAATCGCGATGGTGCACGAGATAAAGGTAAGACAGCACTTTTGAAATCTGCAAGAAATTGCGCAGCGTTTTTATGAAGTGACATCGCCAAATAAAAATTTAAAGGATAGGATGAAAACAACAGTTTATCACAGCAAAGAACGGCTAATCGCGATGGTGCACGAGCTAAAGGTAAGACAGCACTTTTAAAATCTGCAAGAAATTGCGCAGCGTTTTTATGAAGTGACATCGCCAAATAAAAATTTAGAGGATAGGATGAAAACAACAGTTTATCACAACAAAGAACGGCTAATCGCGATGGTGCACGAGATAAAAGTAAGAGAGCACTTTTGAAATCTGCAAGAAATTGCGCAGCGTTTTTATGAAGTGACATCGCCAAATAAAAATTTAAAGGATAGGATGAAAACAACAGTTTATCACAGCAAAGAACGGCTAATCGCGATGGTGCACGAGATAAAGGTAAGACAGCACTTTTGAAATCTGCAAGAAATTGCGCAGCGTTTTTATGAAGTGACATCGCCAAATAAAAATTTAAAGGATAGGATGAAAACAACAGTTTATCACAACAAAGAACGGCTAATCGCGATGGTGCACGAGATTAAAGTAAGACAGCACTTTTGAAATCTGCAAGAAATAGTGCAGCGTTTTTATGAAGTGACATCGCCAAATAAAAATTTAAAGGATAGGATGAAAACAACAGTTTATCACAGCAAAGAACGGCTAATCGCGATGGTGCACGAGCTAAAGGTAAGACAGCACTTTTAAAATCTGCAAGAAATTGCGCAGCGTTTTTATGAAGTGACATCGCCAAATAAAAATTTAGAGGATAGGATGAAAACAACAGTTTATCACAACAAAGAACGGCTAATCGCGATGGTGCACGAGATAAAAGTAAGAGAGCACTTTTGAAATCTGCAAGAAATTGCGCAGCGTTTTTATGAAGTGACATCGCCAAATAAAAATTTAAAGGATAGGATGAAAACAACAGTTTATCACAGCAAAGAACGGCTAATCGCGATGGTGCACGAGATAAAGGTAAGACAGCACTTTTGAAATCTGCAAGAAATTGCGCAGCGTTTTTATGAAGTAACATCGCAAAATAAAAATTCAAAGGATAGGATGAAAACAACAATTTATCACAACAAAGAACGGCTAATCGCGATGGTGCACGAGATAAAAGTAAGACAGCGCTTTTCAAATCTGCAAGAAATTGCGCAGCGTTTTTATGAAGTGACATCGCCAAATAAAAATTGAAAGGATAGGATGAAAACAACAGTTTATCACAGCAAAGAACGGCTAATCGCGATGGTGCACGAGATAAAGGTAAGACAGCACTTTTGAAATCTGCAAGAAATTGCGCAGCGTTTTTATGAAGTGACATCGCCAAATAAAAATTTAAAGGATAGGATGAAAACAACAGTTTATCACAGCAAAGAACGGCTAATCGCGATGGTGCACGAGATAAAGGTAAGACAGCACTTTTGAAATCTGCAAGAAATTGCGCAGCGTTTTTATGAAGTGACATCGCCAAATAAAAATTTAAAGGATAGGATGAAAACAACAGTTTATCACAGCAAAGAACGGCTAATCGCGATGGTGCACGAGATAAAGGTAAGACAGCACTTTTGAAATCTGCAAGAAATTGCGCAGCGTTTTGATGAAGTGACATCGCCAACTAAAAATTTAAAGGATAGGATGAAAACAACAGTTTATCACAGCATAGAACGGCTAATCGCGATGGTGCACGAGATGAAGATAAGACAGCACTTTTGAAATCTGCAAGAAATTGCGCAGCGTTTTTATGAAGTGACATCGCCAAATAAAAATTTAAAGGATAGGATGAAAACAACAGTTTATCACAGCAAAGAACGGCTAATCGCGATGGTGCACGAGATGAAGGTAAGACAGAACTTTTGAAATCTGCAAGAAATTGCGCAGCGTTTTTATGAAGTGACATCGCCAAATAAAAATTTAAAGGATAGGATGAAAACAACAGTTTATCACAGCAAAGAACGGCTAATCGCGATGGTGCACGAGATGAAGGTAAGACAGCACTTTTGAAATCTGCAAGAAATTGCGCAGCGTTTTTATGAAGTGACATAGCCAAATAAAAATTTAAAGGATAGGATGAAAACAACAGTTTATCACAGCAAAGAACGGCTAATCGCGATGGTGCACGAGATAAAGGTAAGACAGCACTTTTGAAATCTGCAAGAAATTGCGCAGCGTTTTTATGAAGTGACATCGCCAAATAAAAATTTAAAGGATAGGATGAAAACAACAGTTTATCACAGCAAAGAACGGCTAATCGCGATGGTGCACGAGATAAAGGTAAGACAGCACTTTTGAAATCCGCAAGAAATTGCGCAGCGTTTTTATGAAGTGACATCGCCAAATAAAAATTTAAAGGATAGGATGAAAACAACAATTTATCACAACAAAGAACGGCTAATCGCGATAGTGCACGAGATAAAAGTAAGACAGCGCTTTTGAAATCTGCAAGAAATTGCGCAGCGTTTTTATGAAGTGACATCGCCAAATAAACATTCAAAGGATAGGATGAAAACAACAGTTTATCACAGCAAAGAGCGGCTTATCGCGATGGTGCACGAGCTAAAGGTAAGACAGCACTTTTGAAATCTGCAAGAAATTGCGCAGCGTTTTTATGAAGTGACATCGCCAAATAAAAATTTAAAGGATAGGATGAAAACAACAGTTTATCACAACAAAGAACGGCTAATCGCGATGGTGCACGAGATAAAAGTAAGACAGCATTTTTGAAATCTGCAAGAAATTGCGCAGCGTTTTTATGAAGTGACATCGCCAAATTCAAATTTAAAGGATAGGATGAAAACAACAGTTTATCACAGCAAAGAACGGCTAATCGCGATGGTGCACGAGATAAAGGTAAGACAGCACTTTTGAAATCTGCAAGAAATTGCGCAGCGTTTTTATGGAGTGACATCGCCAAATAAAAATTTAAAGGATAGGATGAAAACAACAGTTTATCACAACAAAGAACGGCTAATCGCGATGGTGCACGAGATTAAAGTAAGACAGCACTTTTGAAATCTGCAAGAAATAGTGCAGCGTTTTTATGAAGTGACATCGCCAAATAAAAATTTAAAGGATAGGATGAAAACAACAGTTTATCACAGCAAAGAACGGCTAATCGCGATGGTGCACGAGCTAAAGGTAAGACAGCACTTTTAAAATCTGCAAGAAATTGCGCAGCGTTTTCATGAAGTGACATCGCCAAATAAAAATTTAGAGGATAGGATGAAAACAACAGTTTATCACAACAAAGAACGGCTAATCGCGATGGTGCACGAGATAAAAGTAAGACAGCACTTTTGAAATCTGCAAGAAATTGCGCAGCGTTTTTATGAAGTGACATCGCCAAATAAAAATTTAAAGGATAGGATGAAAACAACAGTTTATCACAGCAAAGAACGGCTAATCGCGATAGTGCACGAGATAAAGGTAAGACAGCACTTTTGAAATCTGCAAGAAATTGCGCAGCGTTTTTATGAAGTGACATCGCAAAATAAAAATTCAAAGGATAGGATGAAAACAACAATTTATCACAACAAAGAACGGCTAATCGCGATGGTGCACGAGATAAAAGTAAGACAGCGCTTTTCAAATCTGCAAGAAATTGCGCAGCGTTTTTATGAAGTGACATCGCCAAATAAAAATTGAAAGGATAGGATGAAAACAACAGTTTATCACAGCAAAGTACGGCTAATCGCGATGGTGCACGAGATGAAGGTAAGACAGCACTTTTGAAATCTGCAAGAAATTGCGCAGCGTTTTTATAAAGTGACATAGCCAAATAAAAATTTAAAGGATAGGATGAAAACAACAGTTTATCACAGCAAAGAACGGCTAATCGCGATGGTGCACGAGATAAAGGTAAGACAGCACTTTTGAAATCTGCAAGAAATTGCGCAGCGTTTTTATGAAGTGACATCGCCAAATAAAAATTCAAAGGATAGGATGAAAACAACAGTTTATCACAGCAAAGAACGGCTAATCGCGATGGTGCACGAGATAAAGGTAAGACAGCACTTTTGAAATCTGCAAGAAATTGCGCAGCGTTTTTATGAAGTGACATCGCCAAATAAAAATTTAAAGGATAGGATGAAAACAACAATTTATCACAACAAAGAACGGCTAATCGCGATGGTGCACGAGATAAAAGTAAGACAGCCCTTTTAAAATCTGCAACAAATTGCGCAGCGTTTTTTTTAAGTGACATCGCCAAATAAAAATTTAAACGATAGGATGAAAACAACAGTTTATCACAGCAAAGAGCGGCTTATCGCGATGGTGCACGAGCTAAAGGTAAGACAGCACTTTTGAAATCTGCAAGAAATTGCGCAGCGTTTTTATGAAGTGACATCGCCAAATGAAAATTTAAAGGATAGGATGAAAACAACAGTTTATCACAGCAAAGAACGGCTAATCGCGATGGTGCACGAGATGAAGGTGAAACAGCACTTTTGAAATCTGCAAGAAATTGCGCAGCGTTTTTATGAAGTGACATAGCCAAATAAAAATTTAAAGGATAGGATGAAAACAACAGTTTATCACAGCAAAGAACGGCTAATCGCGATGGTGCACGAGATAAAGGTAAGACAGCACTTTTGAAATCTGCAAGAAATTGCGCAGCGTTTTTATGAAGTGACATCGCCAAATAAAAATTTAAAGGATAGGATGAAAACAACAGTTTATCACAGCAAAGAACGGCTAATCGCGATGGTGCACGAGATGAAGGTAAGACAGCACTTTTGAAATCTGCAAGAAATTGCGCAGCGTTTTTATGAAGTGACATAGCCAAATAAAAATTTAAAGGATAGGATGAAAACAACAGTTTATCACAGCAAAGAACGGCTAATCGCGATGGTGCACGAGATAAAGGTAAGACAGCACTTTTGAAATCTGCAAGAAATTGCGCAGCGTTTTTATGAAGTGACATCGCCAAATAAAAATTTAAAGGATAGGATGAAAACAACAGTTTATCACAGCAAAGAACGGCTAATCGCGATGGTGCACGAGATAAAGGTAAGACAGCACTTTTGAAATCTGCAAGAAATTGCGCAGCGTTTTTATGAAGTGACATCGCCAAATAAAAATTTAAAGGATAGGATGAAAACAACAATTTATCACAACAAAGAACGGCTAATCGCGATAGTGCACGAGATAAAAGTAAGACAGCGCTTTTGAAATCTGCAAGAAATTGCGCAGCGTTTTTATGAAGTGACATCGCCAAATAAACATTTAAAGGATAGGATGAAAACAACAGTTTATCACAGCGAAGAGCGGCTTATCGCGATGGTGCACGAGCTAAAGGTAAGACAGCACTTTTGAAATCTGCAAGAAATTGCGCAGCGTTTTTATGAAGTGACATCGCCAAATAAAAATTTAAAGGATAGGATGAAAACAACAGTTTATCACAACAAAGAACGGCTAATCGCGATGGTGCACGAGATAAAAGTAAGACAGCATTTTTGAAATCTGCAAGAAATTGCGCAGCGTTTTTATGAAGTGACATCGCCAAATTAAAATTTAAAGGATAGGATGAAAACAACAGTTTATCACAGCAAAGAACGGCTAATCGCGATGGTGCACGAGATAAAGGTAAGACAGCACTTTTGAAATCTGCAAGAAATTGCGCAGCGTTTTTATGAAGTGACATCGCCAAATAAAAATTAAAAGGATAGGATGAGAACAACGGTTTATTACAGCAAAGAACGGCTAATCGCGATGGTGCACGAGATAAAGGTAAGACAGCACTTTTGAAATCTGCAAGAAATTGCGCAGCGTTTTTATGAAGTGACATCGCCAAATAAAAATTTAAAGGATAGGATGAAAACAACAGTTTATCACAGCAAAGAACGGCTAATCGCGATGGTGCACGAGCTAAAGGTAAGACAGCACTTTTAAAATCTGCAAGAAATTGCGCAGCGTTTTTATGAAGTGACATCGCCAAATAAAAATTTAGAGGATAGGATGAAAACAACAGTTTATCACAACAAAGAACGGCTAATCGCGATGGTGCACGAGATAAAAGTAAGAGAGCACTTTTGAAATCTGCAAGAAATTGCGCAGCGTTTTTATGAAGTGACATCGCCAAATAAAAATTTAAAGGATAGGATGAAAACAACAGTTTATCACAGCAAAGAACGGCTAATCGCGATGGTGCACGAGATAAAGGTAAGACAGCACTTTTGAAATCTGCAAGAAATTGCGCAGCGTTTTTATGAAGTGACATCGCCAAATAAAAATTTAAAGGATAGGATGAAAACAACAGTTTATCACAACAAAGAACGGCTAATCGCGATGGTGCACGAGATTAAAGTAAGACAGCACTTTTGAAATCTGCAAGAAATAGTGCAGCGTTTTTATGAAGTGACATCGCCAAATAAAAATTTAAAGGATAGGATGAAAACAACAGTTTATCACAGCAAAGAACGGCTAATCGCGATGGTGCACGAGCTAAAGGTAAGACAGCACTTTTAAAATCTGCAAGAAATTGCGCAGCGTTTTTATGAAGTGACATCGCCAAATAAAAATTTAGAGGATAGGATGAAAACAACAGTTTATCACAACAAAGAACGGCTAATCGCGATGGTGCACGAGATAAAAGTAAGAGAGCACTTTTGAAATCTGCAAGAAATTGCGCAGCGTTTTTATGAAGTGACATCGCCAAATAAAAATTTAAAGGATAGGATGAAAACAACAGTTTATCACAGCAAAGAACGGCTAATCGCGATGGTGCACGAGATAAAGGTAAGACAGCACTTTTGAAATCTGCAAGAAATTGCGCAGCGTTTTTATGAAGTAACATCGCAAAATAAAAATTCAAAGGATAGGATGAAAACAACAATTTATCACAACAAAGAACGGCTAATCGCGATGGTGCACGAGATAAAAGTAAGACAGCGCTTTTCAAATCTGCAAGAAATTGCGCAGCGTTTTTATGAAGTGACATCGCCAAATAAAAATTGAAAGGATAGGATGAAAACAACAGTTTATCACAGCAAAGAACGGCTAATCGCGATGGTGCACGAGATAAAGGTAAGACAGCACTTTTGAAATCTGCAAGAAATTGCGCAGCGTTTTTATGAAGTGACATCGCCAAATAAAAATTTAAAGGATAGGATGAAAACAACAGTTTATCACAGCAAAGAACGGCTAATCGCGATGGTGCACGAGATAAAGGTAAGACAGCACTTTTGAAATCTGCAAGAAATTGCGCAGCGTTTTTATGAAGTGACATCGCCAAATAAAAATTTAAAGGATAGGATGAAAACAACAGTTTATCACAGCAAAGAACGGCTAATCGCGATGGTGCACGAGATAAAGGTAAGACAGCACTTTTGAAATCTGCAAGAAATTGCGCAGCGTTTTGATGAAGTGACATCGCCAACTAAAAATTTAAAGGATAGGATGAAAACAACAGTTTATCACAGCATAGAACGGCTAATCGCGATGGTGCACGAGATGAAGATAAGACAGCACTTTTGAAATCTGCAAGAAATTGCGCAGCGTTTTTATGAAGTGACATCGCCAAATAAAAATTTAAAGGATAGGATGAAAACAACAGTTTATCACAGCAAAGAACGGCTAATCGCGATGGTGCACGAGATGAAGGTAAGACAGAACTTTTGAAATCTGCAAGAAATTGCGCAGCGTTTTTATGAAGTGACATCGCCAAATAAAAATTTAAAGGATAGGATGAAAACAACAGTTTATCACAGCAAAGAACGGCTAATCGCGATGGTGCACGAGATGAAGGTAAGACAGCACTTTTGAAATCTGCAAGAAATTGCGCAGCGTTTTTATGAAGTGACATAGCCAAATAAAAATTTAAAGGATAGGATGAAAACAACAGTTTATCACAGCAAAGAACGGCTAATCGCGATGGTGCACGAGATAAAGGTAAGACAGCACTTTTGAAATCTGCAAGAAATTGCGCAGCGTTTTTATGAAGTGACATCGCCAAATAAAAATTTAAAGGATAGGATGAAAACAACAGTTTATCACAGCAAAGAACGGCTAATCGCGATGGTGCACGAGATAAAGGTAAGACAGCACTTTTGAAATCCGCAAGAAATTGCGCAGCGTTTTTATGAAGTGACATCGCCAAATAAAAATTTAAAGGATAGGATGAAAACAACAATTTATCACAACAAAGAACGGCTAATCGCGATAGTGCACGAGATAAAAGTAAGACAGCGCTTTTGAAATCTGCAAGAAATTGCGCAGCGTTTTTATGAAGTGACATCGCCAAATAAAAATTTAGAGGATAGGATGAAAACAACAGTTTATCACAGCAAAGAGCGGCTTATCGCGATGGTGCACGAGCTAAAGGTAAGACAGCACTTTTGAAATCTGCAAGAAATTGCGCAGCGTTTTTATGAAGTGACATCGCCAAATAAAAATTTAAAGGATAGGATGAAAACAACAGTTTATCACAACAAAGAACGGCTAATCGCGATGGTGCGAGAGATAAAAGTAAGACAGCATTTTTGAAATCTGCAAGAAATTGCGCAGCGTTTTTATGAAGTGACATCGCCAAATTCAAATTTAAAGGATAGGATGAAAACAACAGTTTATCACAGCAAAGAACGGCTAATCGCGATGGTGCACGAGATAAAGGTAAGACAGCACTTTTGAAATCTGCAAGAAATTGCGCAGCGTTTTTATGGAGTGACATCGCCAAATAAAAATTTAAAGGATAGGATGAAAACAACAGTTTATCACAACAAAGAACGGCTAATCGCGATGGTGCACGAGATTAAAGTAAGACAGCACTTTTGAAATCTGCAAGAAATAGTGCAGCGTTTTTATGAAGTGACATCGCCAAATAAAAATTTAAAGGATAGGATGAAAACAACAGTTTATCACAGCAAAGAACGGCTAATCGCGATGGTGCACGAGCTAAAGGTAAGACAGCACTTTTAAAATCTGCAAGAAATTGCGCAGCGTTTTCATGAAGTGACATCGCCAAATAAAAATTTAGAGGATAGGATGAAAACAACAGTTTATCACAACAAAGAACGGCTAATCGCGATGGTGCACGAGATAAAAGTAAGACAGCACTTTTGAAATCTGCAAGAAATTGCGCAGCGTTTTTATGAAGTGACATCGCCAAATAAAAATTTAAAGGATAGGATGAAAACAACAGTTTATCACAGCAAAGAACGGCTAATCGCGATGGTGCACGAGATAAAGGTAAGACAGCACTTTTGAAATCTGCAAGAAATTGCGCAGCGTTTTTATGAAGTGACATCGCAAAATAAAAATTCAAAGGATAGGATGAAAACAACAATTTATCACAACAAAGAACGGCTAATCGCGATGGTGCACGAGATAAAAGTAAGACAGCGCTTTTCAAATCTGCAAGAAATTGCGCAGCGTTTTTATGAAGTGACATCGCCAAATAAAAATTGAAAGGATAGGATGAAAACAACAGTTTATCACAGCAAAGTACGGCTAATCGCGATGGTGCACGAGATGAAGGTAAGACAGCACTTTTGAAATCTGCAAGAAATTGCGCAGCGTTTTTATAAAGTGACATAGCCAAATAAAAATTTAAAGGATAGGATGAAAACAACAGTTTATCACAGCAAAGAACGGCTAATCGCGATGGTGCACGAGATAAAGGTAAGACAGCACTTTTGAAATCTGCAAGAAATTGCGCAGCGTTTTTATGAAGTGACATCGCCAAATAAAAATTCAAAGGATAGGATGAAAACAACAGTTTATCACAGCAAAGAACGGCTAATCGCGATGGTGCACGAGATAAAGGTAAGACAGCACTTTTGAAATCTGCAAGAAATTGCGCAGCGTTTTTATGAAGTGACATCGCCAAATAAAAATTTAAAGGATAGGATGAAAACAACAATTTATCACAACAAAGAACGGCTAATCGCGATGGTGCACGAGATAAAAGTAAGACAGCCCTTTTAAAATCTGCAACAAATTGCGCAGCGTTTTTTTTAAGTGACATCGCCAAATAAAAATTTAAACGATAGGATGAAAACAACAGTTTATCACAGCAAAGAGCGGCTTATCGCGATGGTGCACGAGCTAAAGGTAAGACAGCACTTTTGAAATCTGCAAGAAATTGCGCAGCGTTTTTATGAAGTGACATCGCCAAATGAAAATTTAAAGGATAGGATGAAAACAACAGTTTATCACAGCAAAGAACGGCTAATCGCGATGGTGCACGAGATGAAGGTGAAACAGCACTTTTGAAATCTGCAAGAAATTGCGCAGCGTTTTTATGAAGTGACATAGCCAAATAAAAATTTAAAGGATAGGATGAAAACAACAGTTTATCACAGCAAAGAACGGCTAATCGCGATGGTGCACGAGATAAAGGTAAGACAGCACTTTTGAAATCTGCAAGAAATTGCGCAGCGTTTTTATGAAGTGACATCGCCAAATAAAAATTTAAAGGATAGGATGAAAACAACAGTTTATCACAGCAAAGAACGGCTAATCGCGATGGTGCACGAGATAAAGGTAAGACAGCAGTTTTGAAATCTGCAAGAAATTGCGCAGCGTTTTTATGAAGTGACATCGCCAAATAAAAATTTAAAGGATAGGATGAAAACAACAGTTTATCACAGCAAAGAACGGCTAATCGCGATGGTGCACGAGATAAAGGTAAGACAGCACTTTTGAAATCTGCAAGAAATTGCGCAGCGTTTTTATGAAGTGACATCGCCAAATAAAAATTTAAAGGATAGGATGAAAACAACAGTTTATCACAGCAAAGAACGGCTAATCGCGATGGTGCACGAGATAAAGGTAAGACAGCACTTTTGAAATCTGCAAGAAATTGCGCAGCGTTTTTATGAAGTGACATCGCCAAATAAAAATTTAAAGGATAGGATGAAAACAACAATTTATCACAACAAAGAACGGCTAATCGCGATAGTGCACGAGATAAAAGTAAGACAGCGCTTTTGAAATCTGCAAGAAATTGCGCAGCGTTTTTATGAAGTGACATCGCCAAATAAAAATTTAAAGGATAGGATGAAAACAACAGTTTATCACAGCAAAGAGCGGCTTATCGCGATGGTGCACGAGCTAAAGGTAAGACAGCACTTTTGAAATCTGCAAGAAATTGCGCAGCGTTTTTATGAAGTGACATCGCCAAATAAAAATTTAAAGGATAGGATGAAAACAACAGTTTATCACAGCAAAGAACGGCTAATCGCGGTGGTGCACGAGATAAAGGTAAGACAGCACTTTTGAAATCTGCAAGAAATTGCGCAGCGTTTTTATGAAGTGACATCGCCAAATAAAAATTTAAAGGATAGGATGAAAACAACAATTTATCACAACAAAGAACGGCTAATCGCGATAGTGCACGAGATAAAAGTAAGACAGCGCTTTTGAAATCTGCAAGAAATTGCGCAGCGTTTTTATGAAGTGACATCGCCAAATAAAAATTTAAAGGATAGGATGAAAACAACAGTTTATCACAGCAAAGAGCGGCTTATCGCGATGGTGCACGAGCTAAAGGTAAGACAGCACTTTTGAAATCTGCAAGAAATTGCGCAGCGTTTTTATGAAGTGACATCGCCAAATAAAAATTTAAAGGATAGGATGAAAACAACAGTTTATCACAACAAAGAACGGCTAATCGCGATGGTGCACGAGATAAAAGTAAGACAGCATTTTTGAAATCTGCAAGAAATTGCGCAGCGTTTTTATGAAGTGACATCGCCAAATTAAAATTTAAAGGATAGGATGAAAACAACAGTTTATCACAGCAAAGAACGGCTAATCGCGATGGTGCACGAGATAAAGGTAAGACAGCACTTTTGAAATCTGCAAGAAATTGCGCAGCGTTTTTATAAAGTGACATCGCCAAATAAAAATTGAAAGGATAGGATGAAAACAACAGTTTATCACAGCAAAGAACGGCTAATCGCGATGGTGCACGAGATGAAGGTAAGACAGCACTTTTGAAATCTGCAAGAAATTGCGCAGCGTTTTTATAAAGTGACATAGCCAAATAAAAATTTAAAGGATAGGATGAAAACAACAGTTTATCACCGCAAAGAACGGCTAATCGCGATGGTGCACGAGATAAAGGTAAGACAGCACTTTTGAAATCTGCAAGAAATTGCGCAGCGTTTTTATGAAGTGACATCGCGAAATAAAAATTCAAAGGATAGGATGAAAACAACAGTTTATCACAGCAAAGAACGGCTAATCGCGATGGTGCACGAGATAAAGGTAAGACAGCACTTTTGAAATCTGCAAGAAATTGCGCAGCGTTTTTATGAAGTGACATCGCCAAATAAAAATTTAAAGGATAGGATGAAAACAACAGTTTATCACAGCAAAGAACGGCTAATCGCGATGGTGCACGAGATAAAGGTAAGACAGCACTTTTGAAATCTGCAAGAAATTGCGCAGCGTTTTTATGAAGTGACATCGCCAAATAAAAATTTAAAGGATAGGATGAAAACAACAGTTTATCACAGCAAAGAACGGCTAATCGCGATGGTGCACGAGATAAAGGTAAGACAGCACTTTTGAAATCTGCAAGAAATTGCGCAGCGTTTTGATGAAGTGACATCGCCAACTAAAAATTTAAAGGATAGGATGAAAACAACAGTTTATCACAGCAAAGAACGGCTAATCGCGATGGTGCACGAGATGAAGATAAGACAGCACTTTTGAAATCTGCAAGAAATTGCGCAGCGTTTTTATGAAGTGACATCGCCAAATAAAAATTTAAAGGATAGGATGAAAACAACAGTTTATCACAGCAAAGAACGGCTAATCGCGATGGTGCACGAGATGAAGGTAAGACAGAACTTTTGAAATCTGCAAGAAATTGCGCAGCGTTTTTATGAAGTGACATCGCCAAATAAAAATTTAAAGGATAGGATGAAAACAACAGTTTATCACAGCAAAGAACGGCTAATCGCGATGGTGCACGAGATGAAGGTAAGACAGCACTTTTGAAATCTGCAAGAAATTGCGCAGCGTTTTTATGAAGTGACATAGCCAAATAAAAATTTAAAGGATAGGATGAAAACAACAGTTTATCACAGCAAAGAACGGCTAATCGCGATGGTGCACGAGATAAAGGTAAGACAGCACTTTTGAAATCTGCAAGAAATTGCGCAGCGTTTTTATGAAGTGACATCGCCAAATAAAAATTTAAAGGATAGGATGAAAACAACAGTTTATCACAGCAAAGAACGGCTAATCGCGATGGTGCACGAGATAAAGGTAAGACAGCACTTTTGAAATCTGCAAGAAATTGCGCAGCGTTTTTATGAAGTGACATCGCCAAATAAAAATTTAAAGGATAGGATGAAAACAACAATTTATCACAACAAAGAACGGCTAATCGCGATAGTGCACGAGATAAAAGTAAGACAGCGCTTTTGAAATCTGCAAGAAATTGCGCAGCGTTTTTATGAAGTGACATCGACAAATAAAAATTTAAAGGATAGGATGAAAACAACAGTTTATCACAGCAAAGAGCGGCTTATCGCGATGGTGCACGAGCTAAAGGTAAGACAGCACTTTTGAAATCTGCAAGAAATTGCGCAGCGTTTTTATGAAGTGACATCGCCAAATAAAAATTTAAAGGATAGGATGAAAACAACAGTTTATCACAACAAAGAACGGCTAATCGCGATGGTGCACGAGATAAAAGTAAGACAGCATTTTTGAAATCTGCAAGAAATTGCGCAGCGTTTTTATGAAGTGACATCGCCAAATTAAAATTTAAAGGATAGGATGAAAACAACAGTTTATCACAGCAAAGAACGGCTAATCGCGATGGTGCACGAGATAAAGGTAAGACAGCACTTTTGAAATCTGCAAGAAATTGCGCAGCGTTTTTATGAAGTGACATCGCCAAATAAAAATTTAAAGGATAGGATGAAAACAACAGTTTATCACAACAAAGAACGGCTAATCGCGATGGTGCACGAGATTAAAGTAAGACAGCACTTTTGAAATCTGCAAGAAATAGTGCAGCGTTTTTATGAAGTGACATCGCCAAATAAAAATTTAAAGGATAGGATGAAAACAACAGTTTATCACAGCAAAGAACGGCTAATCGCGATGGTGCACGAGCTAAAGGTAAGACAGCACTTTTAAAATCTGCAAGAAATTGCGCAGCGTTTTTATGAAGTGACATCGCCAAATAAAAATTTAGAGGATAGGATGAAAACAACAGTTTATAACAACAAAGAACGGCTAATCGCGATGGTGCACGAGATAAAAGTAAGACAGCACTTTTGAAATCTGCAAGAAATTGCGCAGCGTTTTTATGAAGTGACATCGCCAAATAAAAATTTAAAGGATAGGATGAAAACAACAGTTTATCACAGCAAAGAACGGCTAATCGCGATGGTGCACGAGATAAAGGTAAGACAGCACTTTTGAAATCTGCAAGAAATTGCGCAGCGTTTTTATGAAGTGACATCGCAAAATAAAAATTCAAAGGATAGGATGAAAACAACAATTCATCACAACAAAGAACGGCTAATCGCGATGGTGCACGAGATAAAAGTAAGACAGCGCTTTTCAAATCTGCAAGAAATTGCGCAGCGTTTTTATGAAGTGACATCGCCAAATAAAAATTGAAAGGATAGGATGAAAACAACAGTTTATCACAGCAAAGAACGGCTAATCGCGATGGTGCACGAGATGAAGGTAAGACAGCACTTTTGAAATCTGCAAGAAATTGCGCAGCGTTTTTATAAAGTGACATAGCCAAATAAAAATTTAAAGGATAGGATGAAAACAACAGTTTATCACAGCAAAGAACGGCTAATCGCGATGGTGCACGAGATAAAGGTAAGACAGCACTTTTGAAATCTGCAAGAAATTGCGCAGCGTTTTTATGAAGTGACATCGCCAAATAAAAATTTAAAGGATAGGATGAAAACAACAGTTTATCACAGCAAAGAACGGCTAATCGCGATGGTGCACGAGATAAAGGTAAGACAGCACTTTTGAAATCTGCAAGAAATTGCGCAGCGTTTTTATGAAGTGACATCGCCAAATAAAAATTTAAAGGATAGGATGAAAACAACAATTTATCACAACAAAGAACGGCTAATCGCGATGGTGCACGAGATAAAAGTAAGACAGCCCTTTTAAAATCTGCAACAAATTGCGCAGCGTTTTTTTTAAGTGACATCGCCAAATAAAAATTTAAACGATAGGATGAAAACAACAGTTTATCACAGCAAAGAGCGGCTTATCGCGATGGTGCACGAGCTAAAGGTAAGACAGCACTTTTGAAATCTGCAAGAAATTGCGCAGCGTTTTTATGAAGTGACATCGCCAAATAAAAATTTAAAGGATAGGATGAAAACAACAGTTTATCACAGCAAAGAACGGCTAATCGCGATGGTGCACGAGATGAAGGTGATACAGCACTTTTGAAATCTGCAAGAAATTGCGCAGCGTTTTTATGAAGTGACATAGCCAAATAAAAATTTAAAGGATAGGATGAAAACAACAGTTTATCACAGCAAAGAACGGCTAATCGCGATGGTGCACGAGATAAAGGTAAGACAGCACTTTTGAAATCTGTAAGAAATTGCGCAGCGTTTTTATGAAGTGACATCGCCAAATAAAAATTTAAAGGATAGGATGAAAACAACAGTTTATCACAGCAAAGAACGGCTAATCGCGATGGTGCACGAGATAAAGGTAAGACAGCACTTTTGAAATCTGCAAGAAATTGCGCAGCGTTTTTATGAAGTGACATCGCCAAATAAAAATTTAAAGGATAGGATGAAAACAACAATTTATCACAACAAAGAACGGCTAATCGCGATGGTGCACGAGATAAAAGTAAGACAGCGCTTTTGAAATCTGCAAGAAATTGCGCAGCGTTTTTATGAAGTGACATCGCCAAATAAAAATTTAAAGGATAGGATGAAAACAACAGTTTATCACAGCAAAGAGCGGCTTATCGCGATGGTGCACGAGCTAAAGGTAAGACAGCACTTTTGAAATCTGCAAGAAATTGCGCAGCGTTTTTATCAAGTGACATCGCCAAATAAAAATTTAAAGGATAGGATGAAAACAACAGTTTATCACAACAAAGAACGGCTAATCGCGATGGTGCACGAGATAAAAGTAAGACAGCTTTTTTGAAATCTGCAAGAAATTGCGCAGCGTTTTTATGAAGTGACATCGCCAAATTAAAATTTAAAGGATAGGATGAAAACAACAGTTTATCACAGCAAAGAACGGCTAATCGCGATGGTGCACGAGATAAAGGTAAGACAGCACTTTTGAAATCTGCAAGAAATTGCGCAGCGTTTTTATGAAGTGACATCGCCAAATAAAAATTTAAAGGATAGGATGAAAACAACAGTTTATCAAAACAAAGAACGGCTAATCGCGATGGTGCACGAGATTAAAGTAAGACAGCACTTTTGAAATCTGCAAGAAATAGTGCAGCGTTTTTATGAAGTGACATCGCCAAATAAAAATTTAAAGGATAGGATGAAAACAACAGTTTATCACAGCAAAGAACGGCTAATCGCGATGGTGCACGAGCTAAAGGTAAGACAGCACTTTTAAAATCTGCAAGAAATTGCGCAGCGTTTTTATGAAGTGACATCGCCAAATAAAAATTTAGAGGATAGGATGAAAACAACAGTTTATCACAACAAAGAACGGCTAATCGCGATGGTGCACGAGATAAAAGTAAGACAGCACTTTTGAAATCTGCAAGAAATTGCGCAGCGTTTTTATGAAGTGACATCGCCAAATAAAAATTTAAAGGATAGGATGAAAACAACAGTTTATCACAGCAAAGAACGGCTAATCGCGATGGTGCACGAGATAAAGGTAAGACAGCACTTTTGAAATCTGCAAGAAATTGCGCAGCGTTTTTATGAAGTGACATCGCAAAATAAAAATTCAAAGGATAGGATGAAAACAACAATTTATCACAACAAAGAACGGCTAATCGCGATGGTGCACGAGATAAAAGTAAGACAGCGCTTTTCAAATCTGCAAGAAATTGCGCAGCGTTTTTATGAAGTGACATCGCCAAATAAAAATTGAAAGGATAGGATGAAAACAACAGTTTATCACAGCAAAGAACGGCTAATCGCGATGGTGCACGAGCTAAAGGTAAGACAGCACTTTTGAAATCTGCAAGAAATTGCGCAGCGTTTTTATGAAGTGACATCGCTAAATAAAAATTTGAAGGATAGGATGAAAACAACAGTTTATCACAGCAAAGGACGGCTAATCGCGATGGTGCACGAGATAAAGGTAAGACAGCACTTTTGAAATCTGCAAGAAATTGCGCAGCGTTTTTATGAAGTGAAATCGCCAAATAAAAATTTAAAGGATAGGATGAAAACAACAGTTTATCACAGCAAAGAACGGCTAATCGCGATGGTGCACGAGATAAAGGTAAGACAGCACTTTTGAAATCTGCAAGAAATCGCGCAGCGTTTTTATGAAGTGACATCGCCAAATAAAAATTTAAAGGATAGGATGAAAACAACAGTTTATCACAGCAAAGAACGGCTAATCGCGATGGTGCACGAGATGAAGGTAAGACAGCACTTTTGAAATCTGCAAGAAATTGCGCAGCGTTTTTATGAAGTGACATCGCCAAATAAAAATTTAAAGGATAGGATCAAAACAACAGTTTATCACAGCAAAGAACGGCTAATCGCGATGGTGCACGAGATGAAGGTAAGACAGCACTTTTGAAATCTGCAAGAAATTGCGCAGCGTTTTTATGAAGTGACATCGCCAAATAAAAATTTAAAGGATAGGATGAAAACAACGGTTTATCACAGCAAAGAACGGCTAATCGCGATGGTGCACGAGATGAAGGTAAGACAGCACTTTTGAAATCTGCAAGAAATTGCGCAGCGTTTTTATAAAGTGACATAGCCAAATAAAAATTTAAAGGATAGGATGAAAACAACAGTTTATCACAGCAAAGAACGGCTAATCGCGATGGTGCACGAGATAAAGGTAAGACAGCACTTTCGAAATCTGCAAGAAATTGCGCAGCGTTTTTATGAAGTGACATCGCCAAATAAAAATTTAAAGGATAGGATGAAAACAACAGTTTATCACAGCAAAGAACGGCTAATCGCGATGGTGCACGAGATGAAGGTAAGACAGCACTTTCGAAATCTGCAAGAAATTGCGCAGCGTTTTTATGAAGTGACATCGCCAAATAAAAATTTAAAGGATAGGATGAAAACAACAGTTTATCACAGCAAAGAACGGCTAATCGCGATGGTGCACGAGATAAAAGTAAGACAGCGCTTTTGAAATCTGCAAGAAATTGCGCAGCGTTTTTATGAAGTGACATCGCCAAATAAAAATTAAAAGGATCGGATGAGAACAACGGTTTATCACAGCAAAGAACGGCTAATCGCGATGGTGCACGAGATAAAGGTAAGACAGCACTTTTGAAATCCGCAAGAAATTGCGCAGCGTTTTTATGAAGTGACATCGCCAAATAAAAATTTGAAGGATAGGATGAAAACAACAGTTTATCACAACAAAGAACGGCTAATCGCGATGGTGCACGAGATAAAAGTAAGACAGCACTTTTGGAATCTGCAAGAAATTGCGCAGCGTTTTTATGAAGTGACATCGCCAAATAAAAATTTAAAGGATAGGATGAAAACAACAGTTTATCACAGCAAAGAACGGCTAATCGCGATGGTGCACGAGATAAAGGTAAGACAGCAGTTTTGAAATCTGCAAGAAATTGCGCAGCGTTTTTATGAAGTGACATCGTTAAATAAAAATTTAAAGGATAGGATGAAAACAATAGTTTATTACAACAAAGAACGGCTAATCGCGATGGTGCACGAGATAAAAGTAAGACAGCGCTTTTGAAATCTGCAAGAAATTGCGAAGCGTTTTTATGAAGTGACATCGCCAAATAAAAATTTAAAGGATAGGATGAAAACAACAGTTTATCACAACAACGAACGGCTAATCGCGATGGTGCACGAGATAAAAGTAACACAGCACTTTTGAAATCTGCAAGAAATTGCGCAGCGTTTTTATGAAGTGACATCGCCAAATAAAAATTTAAAGGATAGGATGAAAACAACCGTTTATCACAGCAAAGAACGGTTAATCGCGATGGTGCACGAGCTAAAGGTAAGACAGCACTTTTGAAATCTGCAAGAAATTGCGCAGCGTTTTTATGAAGTGACATCGCCAAATAAAAATTTAAAGGATAGGATAAAAACAACAGTTTATCACAACAAAGAACGGCTAATCGCGATGGTGCACGAGATAAAGGTAAGACAGCACTTTTGAAATCTGCAAGAAATTGCGCAGCGTTTTTATGAAGTGACATCGCCAAATAAAAATTTGAAGGATAGGATGAAAACAACAGTTTATCACAGCAAAGAACGGCTAATCGCGATGGTGCACGAGATAAAGGTAAGACAGCACTTTTGAAATCTGCAAGAAATTGCGCAGCGTTTTTATGAAGTGAAATCGCCAAATAAAAATTTAAAGGATAGGATGAAAACAACAGTTTATCACAGCAAAGAACGGCTAATCGCGATGGTGCACGAGATAAAGGTAAGACAGCACTTTTGAAATCTGCAAGAAATTGCGCAGCGTTTTTATGAAGTGACATCGCCAAATAAAAATTTAAACGATAGGATGAAAACAACAATTTATCACAACAAAGAACGGCTAATCGCGATGGTGCACGAGATAAAAGTAAGACAGCACTTTTGAAATCTGCAAGAAATTGCGCAGCGTTTTTATGAAGTGACATCGCCAGATAAAAATTTTAAGGATAGGATGAAAACAACAGTTTATCACAGCAAAGAACGGCTAATCGCGATGGTGCACGAAATAAAGGTAAGACAGTACTTTTGAAATCTGCAAGAAATTGCGCAGCGTTTTTATGAAGTGACATCGCCAAATAAAAATTTTAAGGATAGGATGAAAACAACAGTTTATCACAACAAAGAACGGCTAATCGCGATGGTGCACGAGATGAAAGTAATACAGCACTTTTGAAATCTGCAAGAAATTGCGCAGCGTTTTTATGAAGTGACATCGCCAAATAAAAATTTGAAGGATAGGATGAAAACAACAGTTTATCACAGCAAAGAACGGCTAATCGCGATGGTGCACGAGATAAAGGTAAGACAGCACTTTTGAAATCTGCAAGAAATTGCGCAGCGTTTTTATGAAGTGAAATCGCCAAATAAAAATTTAAAGGATAGGATGAAAACAACAGTTTATCACAGCAAAGAACGGCTAATCGCGATGGTGCACGAGATAAAGGTAAGACAGCACTTTTAAAATCTGCAAGAAATTGCGCAGCGTTTTTATGAAGTGACATCGCCAAATAAAAATTTAAAGGATAGGATGAAAACAACAATTTATCACAACAAAGAACGGCTAATCGCGATGGTGCACGAGATAAAAGTAAGACAGCACTTTTGAAATCTGCAAGAAATTGCGCAGCGTTTTTATGAAGTGACATCGCCAAATAAAAATTTAAAGGATAGGATGAAAACAACAGTTTATCACAGCAAAGAACGGCTAATCGCGATGGTGCACGAAATAAAGGTAAGACAGTACTTTTGAAATCTGCAAGAAATTGCGCAGCGTTTTTATGAAGTGACATCGCTAAATAAAAATTTTAAGGATAGGATGAAAACAACAGTTTATCACAACAAAGAACGGCTAATCGCGATGGTGCACGAGATAAAAGTAATACAGCGCTTTTAAAATCTGCAAGAAATTGCGCAGCGTTTTTATGAAGTGACATCACCAAATAAAAATTTAAAGAATAGGATGAAAACAACAGTTTATCACAGCAAAGAACGGCTAATCGCGATGGTGCACGAGCTAAAGGTAAGACAGCACTTTTGAAATCTGCAAGAAATTGCGCAGCGTTTTGATGAAGTGACATCGCCAACTAAAAATTTAAAGGATAGGATGAAAACAACAGTTTATCACAGCAAAGAACGGCTAATCGCGATGGTGCACGAGATGAAGGTAAGACAGCACTTTTGAAATCTGCAAGAAATTGCGCAGCGTTTTTATGAAGTGACATCGCCAAATAAAAATTTAAAGGATAGGATGAAAACAACAGTTTATCACAGCAAAGAACGGCTAATCGCGATGGTGCACGAGATGAAGGTAAGACAGAACTTTCGAAATCTGCAAGAAATTGCGCAGCGTTTTTATGAAGTGACATCGCCAAATAAAAATTTAAAGGATAGGATGAAAACAACAGTTTATCACAGCAAAGAACGGCTAATCGCGATGGTGCACGAGATGAAGGTAAGACAGCACTTTTGAAATCTGCAAGAAATTGCGCAGCGTTTTTATGAAGTGACATAGCCAAATAAAAATTTAAAGGATAGGATGAAAACAACAGTTTATCACAGCAAAGAACGGCTAATCGCGATGGTGCACGAGATAAAGGTAAGACAGCACTTTCGAAATCTGCAAGAAATTGCGCAGCGTTTTTATGAAGTGACATCGCCAAATAAAAATTTAAAGGATAGGATGAAAACAACAGTTTATCACAGCAAAGAACGGCTAATCGCGATGGTGCACGAGATGAAGGTAAGACAGCACTTTCGAAATCTGCAAGAAATTGCGCAGCGTTTTTATGAAGTGACATCGCCAAATAAAAATTTAAAGGATAGGATGAAAACAACAGTTTATCACAGCAAAGAACGGCTAATCGCGATGGTGCACGAGATAAAAGTAAGACAGCGCTTTTGAAATCTGCAAGAAATTGCGCAGCGTTTTTATGAAGTGACATCGCCAAATAAAAATTAAAAGGATCGGATGAGAACAACGGTTTATCACAGCAAAGAACGGCTAATCGCGATGGTGCACGAGATAAAGGTAAGACAGCACTTTTGAAATCCGCAAGAAATTGCGCAGCGTTTTTATGAAGTGACATCGCCAAATAAAAATTTGAAGGATAGGATGAAAACAACAGTTTATCACAACAAAGAACGGCTAATCGCGATGGTGCACGAGATAAAAGTAAGACAGCACTTTTGGAATCTGCAAGAAATTGCGCAGCGTTTTTATGAAGTGACATCGCCAAATAAAAATTTAAAGGATAGGATGAAAACAACAGTTTATCACAGCAAAGAACGGCTAATCGCGATGGTGCACGAGATAAAGGTAAGACAGCAGTTTTGAAATCTGCAAGAAATTGCGCAGCGTTTTTATGAAGTGACATCGTTAAATAAAAATTTAAAGGATAGGATGAAAACAATAGTTTATTACAACAAAGAACGGCTAATCGCGATGGTGCACGAGATAAAAGTAAGACAGCGCTTTTGAAATCTGCAAGAAATTGCGAAGCGTTTTTATGAAGTGACATCACCAAATAAAAATTTAAAGGATAGGATGAAAACAACAGTTTATCACAACAACGAACGGCTAATCGCGATGGTGCACGAGATAAAAGTAACACAGCACTTTTGAAATCTGCAAGAAATTGCGCAGCGTTTTTATGAAGTGACATCGCCAAATAAAAATTTAAAGGATAGGATGAAAACAACCGTTTATCACAGCAAAGAACGGTTAATCGCGATGGTGCACGAGCTAAAGGTAAGACAGCACTTTTGAAATCTGCAAGAAATTGCGCAGCGTTTTTATGAAGTGACATCGCCAAATAAAAATTTAAAGGATAGGATAAAAACAACAGTTTATCACAACAAAGAACGGCTAATCGCGATGGTGCACGAGATAAAGGTAAGACAGCACTTTTGAAATCTGCAAGAAATTGCGCAGCGTTTTTATGAAGTGACATCGCCAAATAAAAATTTGAAGGATAGGATGAAAACAACAGTTTATCACAGCAAAGAACGGCTAATCGCGATGGTGCACGAGATAAAGGTAAGACAGCACTTTTGAAATCTGCAAGAAATTGCGCAGCGTTTTTATGAAGTGAAATCGCCAAATAAAAATTTAAAGGATAGGATGAAAACAACAGTTTATCACAGCAAAGAACGGCTAATCGCGATGGTGCACGAGATAAAGGTAAGACAGCACTTTTGAAATCTGCAAGAAATTGCGCAGCGTTTTTATGAAGTGACATCGCCAAATAAAAATTTAAACGATAGGATGAAAACAACAATTTATCACAACAAAGAACGGCTAATCGCGATGGTGCACGAGATAAAAGTAAGACAGCACTTTTGAAATCTGCAAGAAATTGCGCAGCGTTTTTATGAAGTGACATCGCCAGATAAAAATTTTAAGAATAGGATGAAAACAACAGTTTATCACAGCAAAGAACGGCTAATCGCGATGGTGCACGAAATAAAGGTAAGACAGTACTTTTGAAATCTGCAAGAAATTGCGCAGCGTTTTTATGAAGTGACATCGCCAAATAAAAATTTTAAGGATAGGATGAAAACAACAGTTTATCACAACAAAGAACGGCTAATCGCGATGGTGCACGAGATAAAAGTAATACAGCACTTTTGAAATCTGCAAGAAATTGCGCAGCGTTTTTATGAAGTGACATCGCCAAATAAAAATTTGAAGGATAGGATGAAAACAACAGTTTATCACAGCAAAGAACGGCTAATCGCGATGGTGCACGAGATAAAGGTAAGACAGCACTTTTGAAATCTGCAAGAAATTGCGCAGCGTTTTTATGAAGTGAAATCGCCAAATAAAAATTTAAAGGATAGGATGAAAACAACAGTTTATCACAGCAAAGAACGGCTAATCGCGATGGTGCACGAGATAAAGGTAAGACAGCACTTTTAAAATCTGCAAGAAATTGCGCAGCGTTTTTATGAAGTGACATCGCCAAATAAAAATTTAAAGGATAGGATGAAAACAACAATTTATCACAACAAAGAACGGCTAATCGCGATGGTGCACGAGATAAAAGTAAGACAGCACTTTTGAAATCTGCAAGAAATTGCGCAGCGTTTTTATGAAGTGACATCGCCAAATAAAAATTTAAAGGATAGGATGAAAACAACAGTTTATCACAGCAAAGAACGGCTAATCGCGATGGTGCACGAAATAAAGGTAAGACAGTACTTTTGAAATCTGCAAGAAATTGCGCAGCGTTTTTATGAAGTGACATCGCTAAATAAAAATTTTAAGGATAGGATGAAAACAACAGTTTATCACAACAAAGAACGGCTAATCGCGATGGTGCACGAGATAAAAGTAATACAGCGCTTTTAAAATCTGCAAGAAATTGCGCAGCGTTTTTATGAAGTGACATCACCAAATAAAAATTTAAAGAATAGGATGAAAACAACAGTTTATCACAGCAAAGAACGGCTAATCGCGATGGTGCACGAGCTAAAGGTAAGACAGCACTTTTGAAATCTGCAAGAAATTGCGCAGCGTTTTGATGAAGTGACATCGCCAACTAAAAATTTAAAGGATAGGATGAAAACAACAGTTTATCACAGCAAAGAACGGCTAATCGCGATGGTGCACGAGATGAAGGTAAGACAGCACTTTTGAAATCTGCAAGAAATTGCGCAGCGTTTTTATGAAGTGACATCGCCAAATAAAAATTTAAAGGATAGGATGAAAACAACAGTTTATCACAGCAAAGAACGGCTAATCGCGATGGTGCACGAGATAAAGGTAAGACAGAACTTTCGAAATCTGCAAGAAATTGCGCAGCGTTTTTATGAAGTGACATCGCCAAATAAAAATTTAAAGGATAGGATGAAAACAACAGTTTATCACAGCAAAGAACGGCTAATCGCGATGGTGCACGAGATGAAGGTAAGACAGCACTTTTGAAATCTGCAAGAAATTGCGCAGCGTTTTTATGAAGTGACATAGCCAAATAAAAATTTAAAGGATAGGATGAAAACAACAGTTTATCACAGCAAAGAACGGCTAATCGCGATGGTGCACGAGATAAAGGTAAGACAGCACTTTTGAAATCTGCAAGAAATTGCGCAGCGTTTTTATGAAGTGACATCGCCAAATGAAAATTTAAAGGATAGGATGAAAACAACAGTTTATCACAGCAAAGAACGGCTTATCGCGATGGTGCACGAGCTAAAGGTAAGACAGCACTTTTGAAATCTGCAAGAAATTGCGCAGCGTTTTTATGAAGTGACATCGCCAAATAAAAATTTAAAGGATAGGATGAAAACAACAGTTTATCACAACAAAGAACGGCTAATCGCGATGGTGCACGAGATAAAAGTAAGACAGCATTTTTGAAATCTGCAAGAAATTGCGCAGCGTTTTTATGAAGTGACATCGCCAAATAAAAATTTAAAGGATAGGATGAAAACAACAGTTTATCACAGCAAAGAACGGCTTGTCGCGATGGTGCACGAGCTAAAGGTAAGACAGCACTTTTGAAATCTGCAAGAAATTGCGCAGCGTTTTTATGAAGTGACATCGCCAAATAAAAATTTAAAGGATAGGATGAAAACAACAGTTTATCACAACAAAGAACGGCTAATCGCGATGGTGCACGAGATAAAAGTAAGACAGCATTTTTGAAATCTGCAAGAAATTGCGCAGCGTTTTTATGAAGTGACATCGCCAAATTAAAATTTAAAGGATAGGATGAAAACAACAGTTTATCACAGCAAAGAACGGCTAATCGCGATGGTACACGAGATAAAGGTAAGACAGCACTTTTGAAATCTGCAAGAAATTGCGCAGCGTTTTTATGAAGTGACATCGCCAAATAAAAATTTAAAGGATAGGATGAAAACAACAGTTTATCACAACAAAGAACGGCTAATCGCGATGGTGCACGAGATTAAAGTAAGACAGCAGTTTTGAAATCTGCAAGAAATAGTGCAGCGTTTTTATGAAGTGACATCGCCAAATAAAAATTTAAAGGATAGGATGAAAACAACAGTTTATCACAGCAAAGAACGGCTAATCGCGATGGTGCACGAGCTAAAGGTAAGACAGCACTTTTAAAATCTGCAAGAAATTGCGCAGCGTTTTTATGAAGTGACATCGCCAAATAAAAATTTAGAGGATAGGATGAAAACAACAGTTTATCACAACAAAGAACGGCTAATCGCGATGGTGCACGAGATAAAAGTAAGACAGCACTTTTGAAATCTGCAAGAAATTGCGCAGCGTTTTTATGAAGTGACATCGCCAAATAAAAATTTAAAGGATAGGATGAAAACAACAGTTTATCACAGCAAAGAACGGCTAATCGCGATGGTGCACGAGATAAAGGTAAGACAGCACTTTTGAAATCTGCAAGAAATTGCGCAGCGTTTTTATGAAGTGACATCGCAAAATAAAAATTCAAAGGATAGGATGAAAACAACAATTTATCACAACAAAGAACGGCTAATCGCGATGGTGCACGAGATAAAAGTAAGACAGCGCTTTTCAAATCTGCAAGAAATTGCGCAGCGTTTTTATGAAGTGACATCGCCAAATAAAAATTGAAAGGATAGGATGAAAACAACAGTTTATCACAGCAAAGAACGGCTAATCGCGATGGTGCACGAGCTAAAGGTAAGACAGCACTTTTGAAATCTGCAAGAAATTGCGCAGCGTTTTTATGAAGTGACATCGCTAAATAAAAATTTGAAGGATAGGATGAAAACAACAGTTTATCACAGCAAAGAACGGCTAATCGCGATGGTGCACGAGATAAAGGTAAGACAGCACTTTTGAAATCTGCAAGAAATTGCGCAGCGTTTTTATGAAGTGAAATCGCCAAATAAAAATTTAAAGGATAGGATGAAAACAACAGTTTATCACAGCAAAGAACGGCTAATCGCGATGGTGCACGAGATAAAGGTAAGACAGCAGTTTTGAAATCTGCAAGAAATCGCGCAGCGTTTTTATGAAGTGACATCGCCAAATAAAAATTTAAAGGATAGGATGAAAACAACAGTTTATCACAGCAAAGAACGGCTAATCGCGATGGTGCACGAGATGAAGGTAAGACAGCACTTTTGAAATCTGCAAGAAATTGCGCAGCGTTTTTATGAAGTGACATCGCCAAATAAAAATTTAAAGGATAGGATGAAAACAACAGTTTATCACAGCAAAGAACGGCTAATCGCGATGGTGCACGAGATGAAGGTAAGACAGCACTTTTGAAATCTGCAAGAAATTGCGCAGCGTTTTTATGAAGTGACATCGCCAAATAAAAATTTAAAGGATAGGATGAAAACAACAGTTTATCACAGCAAAGAACGGCTAATCGCGATAGTGCACGAGATGAAGGTAAGACAGCACTTTTGAAATCTGCAAGAAATTGCGCAGCGTTTTTATAAAGTGACATAGCCAAATAAAAATTTAAAGGATAGGATGAAAACAACAGTTTATCACAGCAAAGAACGGCTAATCGCGATGGTGCACGAGATAAAGGTAATACAGCGCTTTTAAAATCTGCAAGAAATTGCGCAGCGTTTTTATGAAGTGACATCACCAAATAAAAATTTAAAGGATAGGATGAAAACAACAGTTTATCACAGCAAAGAACGGCTAATCGCGATGGTGCACGAGCTAAAGGTAAGACAGCACTTTTGAAATCTGCAAGAAATTGCGCAGCGTTTTGATGAAGTGACATCGCCAACTAAAAATTTAAAGGATAGGATGAAAACAACAGTTTATCACAGCAAAGAACGGCTAATCGCGATGGTGCACGAGATGAAGGTAAGACAGCACTTTTGAAATCTGCAATAAATTGCGCAGCGTTTTTATGAAGTGACATCGCCAAATAAAAATTTAAAGGATAGGATGAAAACAACAGTTTATCACAGCAAAGAACGGCTAATCGCGATGGTGCACGAGATGAAGGTAAGACAGAACTTTTGAAATCTGCAAGAAATTGCGCAGCGTTTTTATGAAGTGACATCGCCAAATAAAAATTTAAAGGATAGGATGAAAACAACAGTTTATCACAGCAAAGAACGGCTAATCGCGATGGTGCACGAGATAAAGGTAAGACAGCACTTTTGAAATCCGCAAGAAATTGCGCAGCGTTTTTATGAAGTGACATCGCCAAATAAAAATTTAAAGGATAGGATGAAAACAACAGTTTATCACAGCAAAGAACGGCTAATCGCGATGGTGCACGAGATAAAGGTAAGACAGCACTTTTGAAATCTGCAAGAAATTGCGCAGCGTTTTTATGAAGTGACATCGCCAAATAAAAATTTAAAGGATAGGATGAAAACAACAATTTATGACAACAAAGAACGGCTAATCGCGATGGTGCACGAGATAAAAGTAAGACAGCGCTTTTGAAATCTGCAAGAAATTGCGCAGCGTTTTTATGAAGTGACATCGCCAAATAAAAATTTAAAGGATAGGATGAAAACAACAGTTTATCACAGCAAAGAGCGGCTTATCGCGATGGTGCACGAGCTAAAGGTAAGACAGCACTTTTGAAATCTGCAAGAAATTGCGCAGCGTTTTTATGAAGTGACATCGCCAAATAAAAATTTAAAGGATAGGATGAAAACAACAGTTTATCACAACAAAGAACGGCTAATCGCGATGGTGCACGAGATAAAAGTAAGACAGCATTTTTGAAATCTGCAAGAAATTGCGCAGCGTTTTTATGAAGTGACATCGCCAAATTAAAATTTAAAGGATAGGATGAAAACAACAGTTTATCACAGCAAAGAACGGCTAATCGCGATGGTGCACGAGATAAAAGTAAGACAGCGCTTTTGAAATCTGCAAGAAATTGCGCAGCGTTTTTATGAAGTGACATCGCCAAATAAAAATTTAAAGGATAGGATGAAAACAACAGTTTATCACAACAAAGAGCGGCTTATCGCGATGGTGCACGAGATTAAAGTAAGACAGCACTTTTGAAATCTGCAAGAAATTGCGCAGCGTTTTTATGAAGTGAAATCGCCAAATAAAAATTTAAAGGATAGGATGAAAACAACAGTTTATCACAGCAAAGAACGGCTAATCGCGATGGTGCACGAGATAAAGGTAAGACAGCACTTTTGAAATCTGCAAGAAATCGCGCAGCGTTTTTATGAAGTGACATCGCCAAATAAAAATTTAAAGGATAGGATGAAAACAACAGTTTATCACAGCAAAGAACGGCTAATCGCGATGGTGCACGAGATGAAGGTAAGACAGCACTTTTGAAATCTGCAAGAAATTGCGCAGCGTTTTTATGAAGTGACATCGCCAAATAAAAATTTAAAGGATAGGATGAAAACAACAGTTTATCACAGCAAAGAACGGCTAATCGCGATGGTGCACGAGATGAAGGTAAGACAGCACTTTTGAAATCTGCAAGAAATTGCGCAGCGTTTTTATGAAGTGACATCGCCAAATAAAAATTTAAAGGATAGGATGAAAACAACAGTTTATCACAGCAAAGAACGGCTAATCGCGATGGTGCACGAGATGAAGGTAAGACAGCACTTTTGAAATCTGCAAGAAATTGCGCAGCGTTTTTATAAAGTGACATAGCCAAATAAAAATTTAAAGGATAGGATGAAAACAACAGTTTATCACAGCAAAGAACGGCTAATCGCGATGGTGCACGAGATGAAGGTAAGACAGAACTTTTGAAATCTGCAAGAAATTGCGCAGCGTTTTTATGAAGTGACATCGCCAAATAAAAATTTAAAGGATAGGATGAAAACAACAGTTTATCACAGCAAAGAACGGCTAATCGCGATGGTGCACGAGATGAAGGTAAGACAGAACTTTTGAAATCTGCAAGAAATTGCGCAGCGTTTTTATGAAGTGACATCGCCAAATAAAAATTTAAAGGATAGGATGAAAACAACAGTTTATCACAGCAAAGAACGGCTAATCGCGATGGTGCACGAGATGAAGGTAAGACAGCACTTTTGAAATCTGCAAGAAATTGCGCAGCGTTTTTATGAAGTGACATAGCCAAATAAAAATTTAGAGGATAGGATGAAAACAACAGTTTATCACAGCAAAGAACGGCTAATCGCGATGGTGCACGAGATAAAGGTAAGACAGCACTTTTGAAATCTGCAAGAAATTGCGCAGCGTTTTTATGAAGTGACATCGCCAAATAAAAATTTAAAGGATAGGATGAAAACAACAGTTTATCACAGCAAAGAACGGCTAATCGCGATGGTGCACGAGATAAAGGTAAGACAGCACTTTTGAAATCTGCAAGAAATTGCGCAGCGTTTTTATGAAGTGACATCGCCAAATAAAAATCTAAAGGATAGGATGAAAACAACAATTTATCACAACAAAGAACGGCTAATCGCGATGGTGCACGAGATAAAAGTAAGACAGCGCTTTTGAAATCTGCAAGAAATTGCGCAGCGTTTTTATGAAGTGACATCGCCAAATAAAAATTTAAAGGATAGGATGAAAACAACAGTTTATCACAGCAAAGAGCGGCTTATCGCGATGGTGCACGAGCTAAAGGTAAGACAGCACTTTTGAAATCTGCAAGAAATTGCGCAGCGTTTTTATGAAGTGACATCGCCAAATAAAAATTTAAAGGATAGGATGAAAACAACAGTTTATCACAACAAAGAACGGCTAATCGCGATGGTGCACGAGATAAAAGTAAGACAGCATTTTTGAAATCTGCAAGAAATTGCGCAGCGTTTTTATGAAGTGACATCGCCAAATTAAAATTTAAAGGATAGGATGAAAACAACAGTTTATCACAGCAAAGAACGGCTAATCGCGATGGTGCACGAGATAAAAGTAAGACAGCGCTTTTGAAATCTGCAAGAAATTGCGCAGCGTTTTTATGAAGTGACATCGCCAAATAAAAATTTAAAGGATAGGATGAAAACAACAGTTTATCACAACAAAGAGCGGCTTATCGCGATGGTGCACGAGATTAAAGTAAGACAGCACTTTTGAAATCTGCAAGAAATTGCGCAGCGTTTTTATGAAGTGAAATCGCCAAATAAAAATTTAAAGGATAGGATGAAAACAACAGTTTATCACAGCAAAGAACGGCTAATCGCGATGGTGCACGAGATAAAGGTAAGACAGCACTTTTGAAATCTGCAAGAAATCGCGCAGCGTTTTTATGAAGTGACATCGCCAAATAAAAATTTAAAGGATAGGATGAAAACAACAGTTTATCACAGCAAAGAACGGCTAATCGCGATGGTGCACGAGATGAAGGTAAGACAGAACTTTTGAAATCTGCAAGAAATTGCGCAGCGTTTTTATGAAGTGACATCGCCAAATAAAAATTTAAAGGATAGGATGAAAACAACAGTTTATCACAGCAAAGAACGGCTAATCGCGATGGTGCACGAGATGAAGGTAAGACAGCACTTTTGAAATCTGCAAGAAATTGCGCAGCGTTTTTATGAAGTGACATAGCCAAATAAAAATTTAGAGGATAGGATGAAAACAACAGTTTATCACAGCAAAGAACGGCTAATCGCGATGGTGCACGAGATAAAGGTAAGACAGCACTTTTGAAATCTGCAAGAAATTGCGCAGCGTTTTTATGAAGTGACATCGCCAAATAAAAATTTAAAGGATAGGATGAAAACAACAGTTTATCACAGCAAAGAACGGCTAATCGCGATGGTGCACGAGATAAAGGTAAGACAGCACTTTTGAAATCTGCAAGAAATTGCGCAGCGTTTTTATGAAGTGACATCGCCAAATAAAAATTTAAAGGATAGGATGAAAACAACAATTTATCACAACAAAGAACGGCTAATCGCGATGGTGCACGAGATAAAAGTAAGACAGCGCTTTTGAAATCTGCAAGAAATTGCGCAGCGTTTTTATGAAGTGACATCGCCAAATAAAAATTTAAAGGATAGGATGAAAACAACAGTTTATCACAGCAAAGAGCGGCTTATCGCGATGGTGCACGAGCTAAAGGTAAGACAGCACTTTTGAAATCTGCAAGAAATTGCGCAGCGTTTTTATGAAGTGACATCGCCAAATAAAAATTTAAAGGATAGGATGAAAACAACAGTTTATCACAACAAAGAACGGCTAATCGCGATGGTGCACGAGATAAAAGTAAGACAGCATTTTTGAAATCTGCAAGAAATTGCGCAGCGTTTTTATGAAGTGACATCGCCAAATTAAAATTTAAAGGATAGGATGAAAACAACAGTTTATCACAGCAAAGAACGGCTAATCGCGATGGTGCACGAGATAAAAGTAAGACAGCACTTTTGAAATCTGCAAGAAATTGCGCAGCGTTTTTATGAAGTGACATCGCCAAATAAAAATTCAAAGGATAGGATGAAAACAACAGTTTATCACAGCAAAGAACGGCTAATCGCGATGGTGCACGAGATAAAGGTAAGACAGCACTTTTGAAATCTGCAAGAAATTGCGCAGCGTTTTTATGGAGTGACATCGCCAAATTAAAATTTAAAGGATAGGATGAAAACAACAATTTATCACAACAAAGAACGGCTAATCGCGATGGTGCACGAGATAAAAGTAAGACAGCCCTTTTAAAATCTGCAACAAATTGCGCAGCGTTTTTTTTAAGTGACATCGCCAAATAAAAATTTAAACGATAGGATGAAAACAACAGTTTATCACAGCAAAGAGCGGCTTATCGCGATGGTGCACGAGCTAAAGGTAAGACAGCACTTTTGAAATCTGCAAGAAATTGCGCAGCGTTTTTATGAAGTGAAATCGCCAAATAAAAATTTAAAGGATAGGATGAAAACAACAGTTTATCACAGCAAAGAACGGCTAATCGCGATGGTGCACGAGATAAAGGTAAGGCAGCACTTTTGAAATCTGCAAGAAATTGCGCAGCGTTTTTATGAAGTGACATCGCCAAATAAAAATTTAAAGGATAGGATGAAAACAACAGTTTATCACAACAAAGAACGGCTAATCGCGATGGTGCACGAGATAAAGGTAAGACAGCACTTTTGAAATCTGCAAGAAATTGCGCAGCGTTTTTATGAAGTGAAATCGCCAAATAAAAATTTAAAGGATAGGATGAAAACAACAGTTTATCACAGCAAAGAACGGCTAATCGCGATGGTGCACGAGATAAAGGTAAGGCAGCACTTTTGAAATCTGCAAGAAATTGCGCAGCGTTTTTATGAAGTGACATCGCCAAATAAAAATTTAAAGGATAGGATGAAAACAACAATTTATCACAACAAAGAACGGCTAATCGCGATGGTGCACGAGATAAAAGTAAGACAGCACTTTTGAAATCTGCAAGAAATTGCGCAGCGTTTTTATGAAGTGACATCGCCAGATAAAAATTTTAAGGATAGGATGAGAACAACAGTTTATCACAGCAAAGAACGGCTAATCGCGATGGTAAACGAGATAAAGGTAAGACAGTACTTTTGAAATCTGCAAGAAATTGCGCAGCGTTTTTATGAAGTGACATCGCCAAATAAAAATTTTAAGGATAGGATGAAAACAATAGTTTATCACAGCAAAGAACGGCTAATCGCGATGGTGCACGAGATAAAAGTAAGACAGCCCTTTTAAAATCTGCAACAAATTGCGCAGCGTTTTTTTTAAGTGACATCGCCAAATAAAAATTTAAACGATAGGATGAAAACAACAGTTTATCACAGCAAAGAGCGGCTTATCGCGATGGTGCACGAGCTAAAGGTAAGACAGCACTTTTGAAATCTGCAAGAAATTGCGCAGCGTTTTTATGAAGTGACATCGCCAAATAAAAATTTAAAGGATAGGATGAAAACAACAGTTTATCACAACAAAGAACGGCTAATCGCGATGGTGCACGAGATAAAGGTAAGACAGCATTTTTGAAATCTGCAAGAAATTGCGCAGCGTTTTTATGAAGTGACATCGCCAAATAAAAATTTAAAGGATAGGATGAAAACAACAGTTTATCACAGCAAAGAACGGCTAATCGCGATGGTGCACGAGATAAAGGTAAGACAGCACTTTTGAAATCTGCAAGAAATTGCGCAGCGTTTTTATGAAGTGACATCGCCAAATAAGAATTTAAAGGATAGGATGAAAACAACAGTTTATCACAGCAAAGAACGGCTAATCGCGATGGTGCACGAGATAAAGGTAAGACAGCACTTTTGAAATCTGCAAGAAATTGCGCAGCGTTTTTATGAAGTGACATCGCCAAATAAAAATTTGAAGGATAGGATGAAAACAACAATTTATCACAACAAAGAACGGCTAATCGCGATGGTGCACGAGATAAAAGTAAGACAGCACTTTTGAAATCTGCAAGAAATTGCGCAGCGTTTTTATGAAGTGACATCGCCAGATAAAAATTTTAAGGATAGGATGAAAACAACAGTTTATCACAGCAAAGAACGGCTAATCGCGATGGTGCACGAGATAAAGGTAAGACAGTACTTTTGAAATCTGCAAGAAATTGCGCAGCGTTTTTATGAAGTGACATCGCCAAATAAAAATTTTAAGGATAGGATGAAAATAACAGTTTATCACAGCAAAGAACGGCTAATCGCGATGGTGCACGAGATAAAGGTAAGACAGCGCTTTTAAAATCTGCAAGAAATTGCGCAGCGTTTTTATGAAGTGACATCACCAAATAAAAATTTAAAGGATAGGATGAAAACAACAGTTTATCACAGCAAAGAACGGCTAATCGCGATGGTGCACGAGCTAAAGGTAAGACAGCACTTTTGAAATCTGCAAGAAATTGCGCAGCGTTTTTATGAAGTGACATCGCCAAATAAAAATTTAAAGGATAGGATGAAAACAACAGTTTATCACAGCAAAGAACGGCTAATCGCGATGGTGCACGAGATGAAGGTAAGACAGCACTTTCGAAATCTGCAAGAAATTGCGCAGCGTTTTTATGAAGTGACATCGCCAAATAAAAATTTAAAGGAAAGGATGAAAACAACAGTTTATCACAGCAAAGAACGGCTAATCGCGATGGTGCACGAGATAAAAGTAAGACAGCGCTTCTGAAATCTGCAAGAAATTGCGCAGCGTTTTTATGAAGTGACATCGCCAAATAAAAATTAAAAGGATAGGATGAGAACAACGGTTTATCACAGCAAAAAACGGCTAATCGCGATGGTGCACGAGATAAAGGTAAGACAGCACTTTTGAAATCTGCAAGAAATTGCGCAGCGTTTTTATGAAGTGACATCGCCAAATAAAAATTTAAAGGATAGGATGAAAACAACAGTTTATCACAACAAAGAACGGCTAATCGCGATGGTGCACGAGATAAAAGTAAGACAGCACTTTTGAAATCTGCAAGAAATTGCGCAGCGTTTTTATGAAGTGACATCGCCAAATAAAAATTTAAAGGATAGGATGAAAACAACAGTTTATCACAGCAAAGAACGGCTAATCGCGATGGTGCACGAGATAAAGGTAAGACAGCACTTTTGAAATCTGCAAGAAATTGCGCAGCGTTTTTATGAAGTGACATCGTTAAATAAAAATTTAAAGGATAGGATGAAAACAATAGTTTATCACAACAAAGAACGGCTAATCGCGATGGTGCACGAGATAAAAGTAAGACAGCGCTTTTGAAATCTGCAAGAAATTGCGCAGCGTTTTTATGAAGTGACATCGCCAAATAAAAATTTAAAGGATAGGATAAAAACAACAGTTTATCACAACAAAGAACGGCTAATCGCGATGGTGCACGAGATAAAAGTAAGACAGCACTTTTGAAATCTGCAAGAAATTGCGCAGCGTTTTTATGAAGTGACATCGCCAAATAAAAATTTGAAGGATAGGATGAAAACAACAGTTTATCACAGCAAAGAACGGCTAATCGCGATGGTGCACGAGATAAAGGTAAGACAGCATTTTTGAAATCTGCAAGAAATTGCGCAGCGTTTTTATGAAGTGAAATCGCCAAATAAAAATTTAAAGGATAGGATGGAAACAACAGTTTATCACAGCAAAGAGCGGCTTATCGCGATGGTGCACGAGCTAAAGGTAAGACAGCACTTTTGAAATCTGCAAGAAATTGCGCAGCGTTTTTATGAAGTGACATCGCCAAATAAAAATTTAAAGGATAGGATGAAAACAACAGTTTATCACAACAAAGAACGGCTAATCGCGATGGTGCACGAGATAAAAGTAAGACAGCATTTTTGAAATCTGCAAGAAATTGCGCAGCGTTTTTATGAAGTGACATCGCCAAATTAAAATTTAAAGGATAGGATGAAAACAACAGTTTATCACAGCAAAGAACGGCTAATCGCGATGGTGAACGAGATAAAAGTAAGACAGCGCTTTTGAAATCTGCAAGAAATTGCGCAGCGTTTTTATGAAGTGACATCGCCAAATAAAAATTTAAAGGATAGGATGAAAACAACAGTTTATCACAACAAAGAGCGGCTTATCGCGATGGTGCACGAGATTAAAGTAAGACAGCACTTTTGAAATCTGCAAGAAATTGCGCAGCGTTTTTATGAAGTGAAATCGCCAAATAAAAATTTAAAGGATAGGATGAAAACAACAGTTTATCACAGCAAAGAACGGCTAATCGCGATGGTGCACGAGATAAAGGTAAGACAGCACTTTTGAAATCTGCAAGAAATCGCGCAGCGTTTTTATGAAGTGACATCGCCAAATAAAAATTTAAAGGATAGGATGAAAACAACAGTTTATCACAGCAAAGAACGGCTAATCGCGATGGTGCACGAGATGAAGGTAAGACAGCACTTTTAAAATCTGCAAGAAATTGCGCAGCGTTTTTATGAAGTGACATCGCCAAATAAAAATTTAAAGGATAGGATGAAAACAACAGTTTATCACAGCAAAGAACGGCTAATCGCGATGGTGCACGAGATGAAGGTAAGACAGCACTTTTGAAATCTGCAAGAAATTGCGCAGCGTTTTTATGAAGTGACATCGCCAAATAAAAATTTAAAGGATAGGATGAAAACAACAGTTTATCACAGCAAAGAACGGCTAATCGCGATGGTGCACGAGATGAAGGTAAGACAGCACTTTTGAAATCTGCAAGAAATTGCGCAGCGTTTTTATAAAGTGACATAGCCAAATAAAAATTTAAAGGATAAGATGAAAACAACAGTTTATCACAGCAAAGAACGGCTAATCGCGATGGTGCACGAGATAAAGGTAAGACAGCACTTTTGAAATCTGCAAGAAATTGCGCAGCGTTTTTATGAAGTGACATCGCCAAATAAAAATTCAAAGGATAGGATGAAAACAACAGTTTATCACAGCAAAGAACGGCTAATCGCGATGGTGCACGAGATAAAGGTAAGACAGCACTTTTGAAATCTGCAAGAAATTGCGCAGCGTTTTTATGAAGTGACATCGCCAAATTAAAATTTAAAGGATAGGATGAAAACAACAATTTATCACAACAAAGAACGGCTAATCGCGATGGTGCACGAGATAAAAGTAAGACAGCCCTTTTAAAATCTGCAACAAATTGCGCAGCGTTTTTTTTAAGTGACATCGCCAAATAAAAATTTAAACGATAGGATGAAAACAACAGTTTATCACAGCAAAGAGCGGCTTATCGCGATGGTGCACGAGCTAAAGGTAAGACAGCACTTTTGAAATCTGCAAGAAATTGCGCAGCGTTTTTATGAAGTGACATCGCCAAATAAAAATTTAAAGGATAGGATGAAAACAACAGTTTATCACAACAAAGAACGGCTAATCGCGATGGTGCACGAGATAAAGGTAAGACAGCATTTTTGAAATCTGCAAGAAATTGCGCAGCGTTTTTATGAAGTGACATCGCCAAATAAAAATTTAAAGGAGAGGATGAAAACAACAGTTTATCACAGCAAAGAACGGCTAATCGCGATGGTGCACGAGATAAAGGTAAGACAGCACTTTTGAAATCTGCAAGAAATTGCGCAGCGTTTTTATGAAGTGACATCGCCAAATAAGAATTTAAAGGATAGGATGAAAACAACAGTTTATCACAGCAAAGAACGGCTAATCGCGATGGTGCACGAAATAAAGGTAAGACAGCACTTTTGAAATCTGCAAGAAATTGCGCAGCGTTTTTATGAAGTGAAATCGCCAAATAAAAATTTAAAGGATAGGATGAAAACAACAGTTTATCACAGCAAAGAACGGCTAATCGCGATGGTGCACGAGATAAAGGTAAGGCAGCACTTTTGAAATCTGCAAGAAATTGCGCAGCGTTTTTATGAAGTGACATCGCCAAATAAAAATTTAAAGGATAGGATGAAAACAACAATTTATCACAACAAAGAACGGCTAATCGCGATGGTGCACGAGATAAAAGTAAGACAGCACTTTTGAAATCTGCAAGAAATTGCGCAGCGTTTTTATGAAGTGACATCGCCAGATAAAAATTTTAAGGATAGGATGAAAACAACAGTTTATCACAGCAAAGAACGGCTAATCGCGATGGTAAACGAGATAAAGGTAAGACAGTACTTTTGAAATCTGCAAGAAATTGCGCAGCGTTTTTATGAAGTGACATCGCCAAATAAAAATTTTAAGGATAGGATGAAAACAACAGTTTATCACAGCAAAGAACGGCTAATCGCGATGGTGCACGAGATAAAAGTAAGACAGCCCTTTTAAAATCTGCAACAAATTGCGCAGCGTTTTTTTTAAGTGACATCGCCAAATAAAAATTTAAACGATAGGATGAAAACAACAGTTTATCACAGCAAAGAGCGGCTTATCGCGATGGTGCACGAGCTAAAGGTAAGACAGCACTTTTGAAATCTGCAAGAAATTGCGCAGCGTTTTTATGAAGTGACATCGCCAAATAAAAATTTAAAGGATAGGATGAAAACAACAGTTTATCACAACAAAGAACGGCTAATCGCGATGGTGCACGAGATAAAGGTAAGACAGCATTTTTGAAATCTGCAAGAAATTGCGCAGCGTTTTTATGAAGTGACATCGCCAAATAAAAATTTAAAGGATAGGATGAAAACAACAGTTTATCACAGCAAAGAACGGCTAATCGCGATGGTGCACGAGATAAAGGTAAGACAGCACTTTTGAAATCTGCAAGAAATTGCGCAGCGTTTTTATGAAGTGACATCGCCAAATAAGAATTTAAAGGATAGGATGAAAACAACAGTTTATCACAGCAAAGAACGGCTAATCGCGATGGTGCACGAGATAAAGGTAAGACAGCACTTTTGAAATCTGCAAGAAATTGCGCAGCGTTTTTATGAAGTGACATCGCCAAATAAAAATTTGAAGGATAGGATGAAAACAACAATTTATCACAACAAAGAACGGCTAATCGCGATGGTGCACGAGATAAAAGTAAGACAGCACTTTTGAAATCTGCAAGAAATTGCGCAGCGTTTTTATGAAGTGACATCGCCAGATAAAAATTTTAAGGATAGGATGAAAACAACAGTTTATCACAGCAAAGAACGGCTAATCGCGATGGTGCACGAGATAAAGGTAAGACAGTACTTTTGAAATCTGCAAGAAATTGCGCAGCGTTTTTATGAAGTGACATCGCCAAATAAAAATTTTAAGGATAGGATGAAAATAACAGTTTATCACAGCAAAGAACGGCTAATCGCGATGGTGCACGAGATAAAGGTAAGACAGCGCTTTTAAAATCTGCAAGAAATTGCGCAGCGTTTTTATGAAGTGACATCACCAAATAAAAATTTAAAGGATAGGATGAAAACAACAGTTTATCACAGCAAAGAACGGCTAATCGCGATGGTGCACGAGCTAAAGGTAAGACAGCACTTTTGAAATCTGCAAGAAATTGCGCAGCGTTTTTATGAAGTGACATCGCCAAATAAAAATTTAAAGGATAGGATGAAAACAACAGTTTATCACAGCAAAGAACGGCTAATCGCGATGGTGCACGAGATGAAGGTAAGACAGCACTTTCGAAATCTGCAAGAAATTGCGCAGCGTTTTTATGAAGTGACATCGCCAAATAAAAATTTAAAGGAAAGGATGAAAACAACAGTTTATCACAGCAAAGAACGGCTAATCGCGATGGTGCACGAGATAAAAGTAAGACAGCGCTTCTGAAATCTGCAAGAAATTGCGCAGCGTTTTTATGAAGTGACATCGCCAAATAAAAATTAAAAGGATAGGATGAGAACAACGGTTTATCACAGCAAAGAACGGCTAATCGCGATGGTGCACGAGATAAAGGTAAGACAGCACTTTTGAAATCTGCAAGAAATTGCGCAGCGTTTTTATGAAGTGACATCGCCAAATAAAAATTTAAAGGATAGGATGAAAACAACAGTTTATCACAACAAAGAACGGCTAATCGCGATGGTGCACGAGATAAAAGTAAGACAGCACTTTTGAAATCTGCAAGAAATTGCGCAGCGTTTTTATGAAGTGACATCGCCAAATAAAAATTTAAAGGATAGGATGAAAACAACAGTTTATCACAGCAAAGAACGGCTAATCGCGATGGTGCACGAGATAAAGGTAAGACAGCACTTTTGAAATCTGCAAGAAATTGCGCAGCGTTTTTATGAAGTGACATCGTTAAATAAAAATTTAAAGGATAGGATGAAAACAATAGTTTATCACAACAAAGAACGGCTAATCGCGATGGTGCACGAGATAAAAGTAAGACAGCGCTTTTGAAATCTGCAAGAAATTGCGCAGCGTTTTTATGAAGTGACATCGCCAAATAAAAATTTAAAGGATAGGATAAAAACAACAGTTTATCACAACAAAGAACGGCTAATCGCGATGGTGCACGAGATAAAAGTAAGACAGCACTTTTGAAATCTGCAAGAAATTGCGCAGCGTTTTTATGAAGTGACATCGCCAAATAAAAATTTGAAGGATAGGATGAAAACAACAGTTTATCACAGCAAAGAACGGCTAATCGCGATGGTGCACGAGATAAAGGTAAGACAGCATTTTTGAAATCTGCAAGAAATTGCGCAGCGTTTTTATGAAGTGAAATCGCCAAATAAAAATTTAAAGGATAGGATGGAAACAACAGTTCATCACAGCAAAGAACGGCTAATCGCGATGGTGCACGAGATAAAGGTAAGACAGCACTTTTGAAATCTGCAAGAAATTGCGCAGCGTTTTTATGAAGTGACATCGCCAAATAAAAATTTAAAGGATAGGATGAAAACAACAGTTTATCACAGCAAAGAACGGCTAATCGCGATGGTGCACGAGATAAAGGTAAGACAGCACTTTTGAAATCAGCAAGAAATTGCGCAGCGTTTTTATGAAGTGAAATCGCCAAATAAAAATTTCAAGGATAGGATGAAAACAACAGTTTATCACAGCAAAGAACGGCTAATCGCGATGGTGCACGAGCTAAAGGTAAGACAGCACTTTTGAAATCTGCAAGAAATTGCGCAGCGTTTTTATAAAGTGACATCGCCAAATAAAAATTTAAAGGATAGGATGAAAACAACAGTTTATAACAACAAAGAACGGCTAATCGCGATGGTGCACGAGATAAAAGTAATACAGCACTTTTGAAATCTGCAAGAAATTGCGCAGCGTTTTTATGGAGTGACATCGCCAAATAAAAATTTAAAGGATAGGATGAAAACAACAGTTTATCACAGCAAAGAACGGCTAATCGCGATGGTGCACGAGATAAAGGTAAGACAGCACTTTTGAAATCTGCAAGAAATTGCGCAGCGTTTTTATGAAGTGACATCGTTAAATAAAAATTTAAAGGATAGGATGAAAACAACAATTTATCACAGCAAAGAACGGCTAATCGCGATGGTGCACGAGATAAAAGTAAGACAGCACTTTTGAAATCTGCAAGAAATTGCGCAGCGTTTTTATGAAGTGACATCGCCAAATAAAAATTTAAAGGATAGGATGAAAACAACAGTTTATCACAGCAAAGAACGGCTAATCGCGATGGTGCACGAGATAAAGGTAAGACAGCACTTTTGAAATCTGCAAGAAATTGCGCAGCGTTTTTATGAAGTGACATCGCCAAATAAAAATTCAAAGGATAGGATGAAAACAACAGTTTATTACAGCAAAGAACGGCTAATCGCGATGGTGCACGAGATAAAGGTAAGACAGCACTTTTGAAATCTGCAAGAAATTGCGCCGCGTTTTTATAAAGTGACATCGCCAAATGAAAATTTAAAGGATAGGATGAAAACAACAATTTATCACAACAAAGAACGGCTAATCGCAATGGTGCACGAGATAAAAGTAAGATAGCGCTTTTCAAATCTGCAAGAAATTGCGCAGCGTTTTTATGAAGTGACATCGCCAAATAAAAATTTAAAGGATAGGATGAAAACAACAGTTTATCACAGCAAAGAACGGCTAATCGCGATGGTGCACAAGCTAAAGGTAAGACAGCACTTTTGAAATCTGCAAGAAATTGCGCAGCGTTTTTATGAAGTTACATCGCCAAAGAAAAATTTAAAGGATAGGATAAAAACAACAGTTTATCACAACAAAGAACGGCTAATCGCGATGGTGCACGAGATAAAAGTAAGACAGCACTTTTGAAATCCGCAAGAAATTGCGCAGCGTTTTTATGAAGTGACATCGCCAAATAAAAATTTAAAGGATAGGATGAAAACAACAGTTTATCACAACAAAGAACGGCTAATCGCGATGGTGCACGAGATAAAAGTAAGACAGCACTTTTAAAATCTGCAAGAAATTGCGCAGCGTTTTTATGAAGTGACATCGCCAAATAAAAATTTAAAGGATAGGATGAAAACAACAGTTTATCACAGCAAAGAACGGCTAATCGCGATGGTGCACGAGATAAAGGTAAGACAGCACTTTTGAAATCTGCAAGAAATTGCGCAGCGTTTTTATGAAGTGACATCGCCAAATAAAAATTTAAAGGATAGGATGAAAACAACAGTTTATCACAGCAAAGAACGGCTAATCGCGATGGTGCACGAGATAAAGGTAAGACAGCACTTTTGAAATCTGCAAGAAATTCCGCAGCGTTTTTATGAAGTGACATCGCCAAATAAAATTTTAAAGGATAGGATGAAAACAACAATTTATCACAGCAAAGAACGGCTAATCGCGATGGTGCACGAGATAAAGGTAAGACAGCACTTTTGAAATCTGCAAGAAATTGCGCCGCGTTTTTATGAAGTGACATCGCCAAATAAAAATTGAAAGGATAGGATGAAAACAACAGTTTATCACAACAAAGAACGGCTAATCGCGATGGTGCACAAGCTAAAGGTAAGACAGCACTTTTGAAATCTGCAAGAAATTGCGCAGCGTTTTTATGAAGTTACATCGCCAAAGAAAAATTTAAAGGATAGGATGAAAACAACAGTTTATCACAACAAAGAACGGCTAATCGCGATGGTGCACGAGATAAAAGTAAGACAGCACTTTTGAAATCCGCAAGAAATTGCGCAGCGTTTTTATGAAGTGACATCGCCAAATAAAAATTTAAAGGATAGGATGAAAACAACAGTTTATCACAACAAAGAACGGCTAATCGCGATGGTGCACGAGATAAAAGTAAGACAGCACTTTTGAAATCTGCAAGAAATTGCGCAGCGTTTTTATGAAGTGACATCGCCAAATAAAAATTTAAAGGATAGGATGAAAACAACAGTTTATCACAGCAAAGAACGGCTAATCGCGATGGTGCACGAGATAAAGGTAAGACAGCACTTTTGAAATCTGCAAGAAATTGCGCAGCGTTTTTATGAAGTGACATCGCCAAATAAAAATTTAAAGGATAGGATGAAAACAACAGTTTATCACAGCAAAGAACGGCTAATCGCGATGGTGCACGAGATAAAGGTAAGACAGCACTTTTGAAATCTGCAAGAAATTAGGCAGCGTTTTAATGAAGTGACATCGCCAAATAAAAATTTAAAGGATAGGATGAAAACAACAGTTTATCACAGCAAAGAACGGCTAATCGCGATGGTGCACGAGATAAAGGTAAGACAGCACTTTTGAAATCTGCAAGAAATTGCGCAGCGTTTTTATGAAGTGACATCGCCGAATAAAAATTCAAAGGATAGGATGAAAACAACAGTTGATCACAGCAAAGAACGGCTAATCGCGATGGTGCACGAGATAAAGGTAAGACAGCACTTTTGAAATCTGCAAGAAATTGCGCCGCGTTTTTATAAAGTGACATCGCCAAATGAAAATTTAAAGGATAGGATGAAAACAACAATTTATCACAACGAAGAACGGCTAATCGCAATGGTGCACGAGATAAAAGTAAGATAGCGCTTTTCAAATCTGCAAGAAATTGCGCAGCGTTTTTATGAAGTGACATCGCCAAATAAAAATTTAAAGGATAGGATGAAAACAACAGTTTATCACAGCAAAGAACGGCTAATCGCGATGGTGCACAAGCTAAAGGTAAGACAGCACTTTTGAAATCTGCAAGAAATTGCGCAGCGTTTTTATGAAGTTACATCGCCAAAGAAAAATTTAAAGGATAGGATAAAAACAACAGTTTATCACAACAAAGAACGGCTAATCGCGATGGTGCACGAGATAAAAGTAAGACAGCACTTTTGAAATCCGCAAGAAATTGCGCAGCGTTTTTATGAAGTGACATCGCCAAATAAAAATTTAAAGGATAGGATGAAAACAACAGTTTATCACAACAAAGAACGGCTAATCGCGATGGTGCACGAGATAAAAGTAAGACAGCACTTTTAAAATCTGCAAGAAATTGCGCAGCGTTTTTATGAAGTGACATCGCCAAATAAAACTTTAAAGGATAGGATGAAAACAACAGTTTATCACAGCAAAGAACGGCTAATCGCGATGGTGCACGAGATAAAGGTAAGACAGCACTTTTGAAATCTGCAAGAAATTGCGCAGCGTTTTTATGAAGTGACATCGCCAAATAAAAATTTAAAGGATAGGATGAAAACAACAGTTTATCACAGCAAAGAACGGCTAATCGCGATGGTGCACGAGATAAAGGTAAGACAGCACTTTTGAAATCTGCAAGAAATTCCGCAGCGTTTTTATGAAGTGACATCGCCAAATAAAATTTTAAAGGATAGGATGAAAACAACAATTTATCACAACAAAGAACGGCTAATCGCGATGGTGCACGAGATAAAAGTAAGACAGCGCATTTGAAATCTGCAAGAAATTGCGCAGCGTTTTTATGAAGTGACATCGCCAAATAAAAATTCAAAGGATAGGATGAAAACAACAGTTTATCACAACAAAGAACGGCTAATCGCGATGGTGCACGAGATAAAAGTAATACAGCACTTTTGAAATCTGCAAGAAATTGCGCAGCGTTTTTATGGAGTGACATCGCCAAATAAAAATTTTAAGGATAGGATGAAAACAACAGTTTATCACAGCAAAGAACGGCAAATCGCGATGGTGCACGAGATAAAGGTAAGACAGCACTTTTGAAATCTGCAAGAAATTGCGCAGCGTTTTTATGAAGTGACATCGCCAAATAAAAATTTAAAGGATAGGATGAAAACAACAGTTTATCACAGCAAAGAACGGCTAATCGCGATGGTGCACGAGATAAAGGTAAGACAGCACTTTTGAAATCTGCAAGAAATTGCGCAGCGTTTTTATGAAGTGACATCGCCAAATAAAAATTTAAAGGATAGGATGAAAACAACAGTTTATCACAGCAAAGAACGGCTAATCGCGATGGTGCACGAGATAAAGGTAAGACAGCACTTTTGAAATCTGCAAGAAATTGCGCCGCGTTTTTATGAAGTGACATCGCCAAATAAAAATTGAAAGGATAGGATGAAAACAACAGTTTATCACAACAAAGAACGGCTAATCGCGATGGTGCACAAGCTAAAGGTAAGACAGCACTTTTGAAATCTGCAAGAAATTGCGCAGCGTTTTTATGAAGTTACATCGCCAAAGAAAAATTTAAAGGATAGGATGAAAACAACAGTTTATCACAACAAAGAACGGCTAATCGCGATGGTGCACGAGATAAAAGTAAGACAGCACTTTTGAAATCCGCAAGAAATTGCGCAGCGTTTTTATGAAGTGACATCGCCAAATAAAAATTTTAAGGATAGGATGAAAACAACAGTTTATCACAACAAAGAACGGCTAATCGCGATGGTGCACGAGATAAAAGTAAGACAGCACTTTTGAAATCTGCAAGAAATTGCGCAGCGTTTTTATGAAGTGACATCGCCAAATAAAAATTTAAAGGATAGGATGAAAACAACAGTTTATCACAGCAAAGAACGGCTAATCGCGATAATGCACGAGATAAAGGTAAGACAGCACTTTTGAAATCTGCAAGAAATTGCGCAGCGTTTTTATGAAGTGACATCGCCAAATAAAAATTTAAAGGATAGGATGAAAACAACAGTTTATCACAGCAAAGAACGGCTAATCGCGATGGTGCACGAGATAAAGGTAAGACAGCACTTTTGAAATCTGCAAGAAATTCCGCAGCGTTTTTATGAAGTGACATCGCCAAATAAAAATTTAAAGGATAGGATGAAAACAACAATTTATCACAACAAAGAACGGCTAATCGCGATGGTGCACGAGATAAAAGTAAGACAGCGCATTTGAAATCTGCAAGAAATTGCGCAGCGTTTTTATGAAGTGACATCGCCAAATAAAAATTAAAAGGATAGGATGAAAACAACAGTTTATCACAACAAAGAACGGCTAATCGCGATGGTGCACGAGATAAAAGTAAGACAGCACTTTTGAAATCTGCAAGAAATTGCGCAGCGTTTTTATGAAGTGACATCGCCAAATAAAAATTTAAAGGATAGGATGAAAACAACAGTTTATCACAACAAAGAACGGCTAATCGCGATGGTGCACGAGATAAAAGTAAGACAGCACTTTTGAAATCTGCAAGAAATTGCGCAGCGTTTTTATGAAGTGACATCGCCGAATAAAAATTTAAAGGATAGGATGAAAACAACAGTTTATCACAGCAAAGAACGGCTAATCGCGATGGTGCACGAGATAAAGGTAAGACAGCACTTTTGAAATCAGCAAGAAATTGCGCAGCGTTTTTATGAAGTGACATCGCCAAATAAAAATTTCAAGGATAGGATGAAAACAACAGTTTATCACAGCAAAGAACGGCTAATCGCGCTGGTGCACGAGCTAAAGGTAAGACAGCACTTTTGAAATCTGCAAGAAATTGCGCAGCGTTTTTATGAAGTGACATCGCCAAATAAAAATTTGAAGGATAGGATGAAAACAACAGTTTATCACAACAAAGAACGGCTAATCGTGATGGTGCACGAGATAAAGGTAAGACAGCACTTTTGAAATCCGCAAGGAATTGCGCAGCGTTTTTATGAAGTGACATCGCCAAATAAAAATTTAAAGGATAGGATGAAAACAACAGTTTATCACAGCAAAGAACGGCTAATCGCGATGGTGCACGAGATAAAGGTAAGACAGCACTTTTGAAATCTGCAAGAAATTGCGCAGCGTTTTTATGAAGTGACATCGTTAAATAAAAATTTAAAGGATAGGATGAAAACAACAATTTACCACAACAAAGAACGGCGAATCGCGATGGTGCACGAGATAAAAGTAAGACAGCACTTTTGAAATCTGCAAGAAATTGCGCAGCGTTTTTATGAAGTGACATCGCCAAATAAAAATTTAAAGGATAGGATGAAAACAACAGTTTATCACAGCAAAGAACGGCTAATCGCGATGGTGCACGAGATAAAAGTAAGACAGCGCATTTGAAATCTGCAAGAAATTGCGCAGCGTTTTTATGAAGTGACATCGCCAAATAAAAATTCAAAGGATAGGATGAAAACAACAGTTTATCACAACAAAGAACGGCTAATCGCGATGGTGCACGAGATAAAAGTAATACAGCACTTTTGAAATCTGCAAGAAATTGCGCAGCGTTTTTATGGAGTGACATCGCCAAATAAAAATTTTAAGGATAGGATGAAAACAACAGTTTATCACAGCAAAGAACGGCAAATCGCGATGGTGCACGAGATAAAGGTAAGACAGCACTTTTGAAATCTGCAAGAAATTGCGCAGCGTTTTTATGAAGTGACATCGCCAAATAAAAATTTAAAGGATAGGATGAAAACAACAGTTTATCACAGCAAAGAACGGCTAATCGCGATGGTGCACGAGATAAAGGTAAGACAGCACTTTTGAAATCTGCAAGAAATTGCGCAGCGTTTTTATGAAGTGACATCGCCAAATAAAAATTTAAAGGATAGGATGAAAACAACAGTTTATCACAGCAAAGAACGGCTAATCGCGATGGTGCACGAGATAAAGGTAAGACAGCACTTTTGAAATCTGCAAGAAATTGCGCCGCGTTTTTATGAAGTGACATCGCCAAATAAAAATTGAAAGGATAGGATGAAAACAACAGTTTATCACAACAAAGAACGGCTAATCGCGATGGTGCACAAGCTAAAGGTAAGACAGCACTTTTGAAATCTGCAAGAAATTGCGCAGCGTTTTTATGAAGTTACATCGCCAAAGAAAAATTTAAAGGATAGGATGAAAACAACAGTTTATCACAACAAAGAACGGCTAATCGCGATGGTGCACGAGATAAAAGTAAGACAGCACTTTTGAAATCCGCAAGAAATTGCGCAGCGTTTTTATGAAGTGACATCGCCAAATAAAAATTTTAAGGATAGGATGAAAACAACAGTTTATCACAACAAAGAACGGCTAATCGCGATGGTGCACGAGATAAAAGTAAGACAGCACTTTTGAAATCTGCAAGAAATTGCGCAGCGTTTTTATGAAGTGACATCGCCAAATAAAAATTTAAAGGATAGGATGAAAACAACAGTTTATCACAGCAAAGAACGGCTAATCGCGATAATGCACGAGATAAAGGTAAGACAGCACTTTTGAAATCTGCAAGAAATTGCGCAGCGTTTTTATGAAGTGACATCGCCAAATAAAAATTTAAAGGATAGGATGAAAACAACAGTTTATCACAGCAAAGAACGGCTAATCGCGATGGTGCACGAGATAAAGGTAAGACAGCACTTTTGAAATCTGCAAGAAATTCCGCAGCGTTTTTATGAAGTGACATCGCCAAATAAAAATTTAAAGGATAGGATGAAAACAACAATTTATCACAACAAAGAACGGCTAATCGCGATGGTGCACGAGATAAAAGTAAGACAGCGCATTTGAAATCTGCAAGAAATTGCGCAGCGTTTTTATGAAGTGACATCGCCAAATAAAAATTAAAAGGATAGGATGAAAACAACAGTTTATCACAACAAAGAACGGCTAATCGCGATGGTGCACGAGATAAAAGTAAGACAGCACTTTTGAAATCTGCAAGAAATTGCGCAGCGTTTTTATGAAGTGACATCGCCAAATAAAAATTTAAAGGATAGGATGAAAACAACAGTTTATCACAACAAAGAACGGCTAATCGCGATGGTGCACGAGATAAAAGTAAGACAGCACTTTTGAAATCTGCAAGAAATTGCGCAGCGTTTTTATGAAGTGACATCGCCGAATAAAAATTTAAAGGATAGGATGAAAACAACAGTTTATCACAGCAAAGAACGGCTAATCGCGATGGTGCACGAGATAAAGGTAAGACAGCACTTTTGAAATCAGCAAGAAATTGCGCAGCGTTTTTATGAAGTGACATCGCCAAATAAAAATTTCAAGGATAGGATGAAAACAACAGTTTATCACAGCAAAGAACGGCTAATCGCGCTGGTGCACGAGCTAAAGGTAAGACAGCACTTTTGAAATCTGCAAGAAATTGCGCAGCGTTTTTATGAAGTGACATCGCCAAATAAAAATTTGAAGGATAGGATGAAAACAACAGTTTATCACAACAAAGAACGGCTAATCGTGATGGTGCACGAGATAAAGGTAAGACAGCACTTTTGAAATCCGCAAGGAATTGCGCAGCGTTTTTATGAAGTGACATCGCCAAATAAAAATTTAAAGGATAGGATGAAAACAACAGTTTATCACAGCAAAGAACGGCTAATCGCGATGGTGCACGAGATAAAGGTAAGACAGCACTTTTGAAATCTGCAAGAAATTGCGCAGCGTTTTTATGAAGTGACATCGTTAAATAAAAATTTAAAGGATAGGATGAAAACAACAATTTACCACAACAAAGAACGGCGAATCGCGATGGTGCACGAGATAAAAGTAAGACAGCACTTTTGAAATCTGCAAGAAATTGCGCAGCGTTTTTATGAAGTGACATCGCCAAATAAAAATTTAAAGGATAGGATGAAAACAACAGTTTATCACAGCAAAGAACGGCTAATCGCGATGGTGCACGAGATAAAGGTAAGACAGCACTTTTGAAATCTGCAAGAAATTGCGCAGCGTTTTTATGAAGTGACATCGCCAAATAAAAATTTAAAGGATAGGATGAAAACAACAGTTTATCACAGCAAAGAACGGCTACTCGCGATTGTGCACGAGATAAAGGTAAGACAGCACTTTTGAAATCTGCAAGAAATTGCGCAGCGTTTTTATGAAGTGACATCGCCAAATAAAAATTTAAAGGATAGGATGAAAACAACAGTTTATCACAGCAAAGAACGGCTAATCGCGATGGTGCACGAGATAAAGGTAAGACAGCACTTTTGAAATCTGCAAGAAATTGCGCAGCGTTTTTATGAAGTGACATTGCCAAATAAAAATTTAAAGGATAGGATGAAAACAACAGTTTATCACAGCAAAGAACGGCTAATCGCGATGGTGCACGAGCTAAAGGTAAGACAGCACTTTTGAAATCTGCAAGAAATTGCGCAGCGTTTTTATGAAGTGACATCGCCAAATAAAAATTTAAAGGATAGGATGAAAACAACAGTTTATCACAACAAAGAACGGCTAATCGCGATGGTGCACGAGATAAAAGTAAGACAGCACTTTTGAAATCTGCAAGAAATTGCGCAGCGTTTTTATGAAGTGACATCGCCAAATAAAAATTTAAAGGATAGGATGAAAACAACAGTTTATCACAGCAAAGAACGGCTAATCGCGATGGTGCACGAGATAAAGGTAAGACAGCACTTTTGAAATCTGCAAGAAATTGCGCAGCGTTTTTATGAAGTGACATCGCCAAATAAGAATTTAAAGGATAGGATGAAAACAACAGTTTATCACAGCGAAGAACGGCTAATCGCGATGGTGCACGAGATAAAGGTAAGACAGCACTTTTGAAATCTGCAAGAAATTGCGCAGCGTTTTTATGAAGTGACATCGCCAAATAAAAATTTAAAGGATAGAATGAAAACAACAATTTATCACAACAAAGAACGGCTAATCGCGATGGTGCACGAGCTAAAGGTAAGACAGCACTTTTGAAATCTGCAAGAAATTGCGCAGCGTTTTTATGAAGTGACATCGCCAAATAAAAATTTAAAGGATAGGATGAAAACAACAGTTTATCACAACAAAAAACGGCTAATCGCGATGGTGCACGAGATAAAAGTAAGACAGCACTTTTGAAATCTGCAAGAAATAGTGCAGCGTTTTTATGAAGTGACATCGCCAAATAAAAATTGAAAGGATAGGATGAAAACAACAGTTTATCACAACAAAGAACGGCTCATCGTGATGGTGCACGAGATAAAAGTAAGACAGCACTTTTGAAATCTGCAAGAAATAGTGCAGCGTTTTTATGAAGTGACATCGCCGAATAAAAATTGAAAGGATAGGATGAAAACAACAGTTTATCACAGCAAAGAACGGCTAATCGCGATGGTGCACGAGCTAAAGGTAAGACAGCACTTTTGAAATCTGCAAGAAATCGCGCAGCGTTTTTATGACGTGACATCGCCAAATAAAAATTGAAAGGATAGGATGAAAACAACAGTTTATCACAACAAAGAACGGCTAATCGCGATGGTGCACGAGATAAAAGTAAGACAGCACTTTTGAAATCTGCAAGCAATTGCGCAGCGTTTTTATGAAGTGACATCGCCAAATAAAAATTTAAAGGATAGGATGAAAACAACAGTTTATCACAACAAAGAACGGCTAATCGCGATGGTGCACGAGATAAAAGTAAGACAGCACTTTTGAAATCTGCAAGAAATTGCGCAGCGTTTTTATGAAGTGACATCGCCAAATAAAAATTGAAAGGATAGGATGAAAACAACAGTTTATCACAGCAAAGAACGGCTAATCGCGATGGTGCACGAGATAAAGGTAAGACAGCACTTTTGAAATCTGCAAGAAATTGCGCAGCGTTTTTATGAAGTGACATCGCCAAATAAAAATTTAAAGGATAGGATGAAAACAACAGTTTATCACAGCAAAGAACGGCTAATCGCGATGGTGCACGAGATAAAGGTAAGACAGCACTTTTGAAATCAGCAAGAAATTGCGCAGCGTTTTTATGAAGTGACATCGCCAAATAAAAATTTTAAGGATAGGATGAAAACAACAGTTTATCACAGCAAAGAACGGCTAATCGCGATGGTGCACGAGATAAAAGTAAGACAGCACTTTTGAAATCCGCAAGAAATTGCGCAGCGTTTTTATGAAGTGACATCGCCAAATAAAAATTTAAAGGATAGGATGAGAACAACAGTTTATCACAACAAAGAACGGCTAATCGCGATGGTGCACGAGATAAAAGTAAGACAGCACTTTTGAAATCTGCAAGAAATTGCGCAGCGTTTTTATGAAGTGACATCGCCAAATAAAAATTCAAAGGATAGGATGAAAACAACAGTTTATCACAGCAAAGAACGGCTAATCGCGATGGTGCACGAGATAAAGGTAAGACAGCACTTTTGAAATCTGCAAGAAATTGCGCAGCGTTTTTATGAAGTGACATCGCCAAATAAAAATTTTAAGGATAGGATGAAAACAACAGTTTATCACAGCAAAGAACGGCTAATCGCGATGGTGGACGAGATAAAGGTAAGACAGCACTTTTGAAATCTGCAAGAAATTCCGCAGCGTTTTTATGAAGTGACATCGCCAAATAAAAATTTAAAGGATAGGATGAAAACAACAATTTATCACAACAAAAAACGGCTAATCGCGATGGTGCACGAGATAAAAGGAAGACAGCGCATTTGAAATCTGCAAGAAATTGCGCAGCGTTTTTATGAAGTGACATCGCCAAATAAAAATTAAAAGGATAGGATGAAAACAACAGTTTATCACAACAAAGAACGGCTAATCGCGATGGTGCACGAGATAAAAGTAAGACAGCACTTTTGAAATCTGCAAGAAATTGCGCAGCGTTTTTATGAAGTGACATCGCCAAATAAAAATTTAAAGGATAGGATGAAAACAACAGTTTATCACAACAAAGAACGGCTAATCGCGATGGTGCACGAGATAAAAGTAAGACAGCACTTTTGAAATCTGCAAGAAATTGCGCAGCGTTTTTATGAAGTGACATCGCCGAATAAAAATTTAAAGGATAGGATGAAAACAACAGTTTATCACAGCAAAGAACGGCTAATCGCGATGGTGCACGAGATAAAGGTAAGACAGCACTTTTGAAATCAGCAAGAAATTGCGCAGCGTTTTTATGAAGTGACATCGCCAAATAAAAATTTCAAGGATAGGATGAAAACAACAGTTTATCACAGCAAAGAACGGCTAATCGCGATGGTGCACGAGCTAAAGGTAAGACAGCACTTTTGAAATCTGCAAGAAATTGCGCAGCGTTTTTATGAAGTGACTACGCCAAATAAAAATTTGAAGGATAGGATGAAAACAACAGTTTATCACAACAAAGAACGGCTAATCGTGATGGTGCACGAGATAAAGGTAAGACAGCACTTTTGAAATCTGCAAGGAATTGCGCAGCGTTTTTATGAAGTGACATCGCCAAATAAAAATTTAAAGGATAGGATGAAAACAACAGTTTATCACAGCAAAGAACGGCTAATCGCGATGGTGCACGAGATAAAGGTAAGACAGCACTTTTGAAATCTGCAAGAGGTTGCGCAGCGTTTTTATGAAGTGACATCGTTAAATAAAAATTTAAAGGATAGGATGAAAACAACAATTTACCACAACAAAGAACGGCGAATCGCGATGGTGCACGAGATAAAAGTAAGACAGCACTTTTGAAATCTGCAAGAAATTGCGCAGCGTTTTTATGAAGTGACATCGCCAAATAAAAATTTAAAGGATAGGATGAAAACAACAGTTTATCACAGCAAAGAACGGCTAATCGCGATGGTGCACGAGATAAAGGTAAGACAGCACTTTTGAAATCTGCAAGAAATTGCGCAGCGTTTTTATGAAGTGACATCGCCAAATAAAAATTTGAAGGATAGGATGAAAACAACAGTTTATCACAACAAAGAACGGCTACTCGCGATTGTGCACGAGATAAAGGTAAGACAGCACTTTTGAAATCTGCAAGGAATTGCGCAGCGTTTTTATGAAGTGACATCGCCAAATAAAAATTTAAAGGATAGGATGAAAACAACAGTTTATCACAGCAAAGAACGGCTAATCGCGATGGTGCACGAGATAAAGGTAAGACAGCACTTTTGAAATCTGCAAGAAATTGCGCAGCGTTTTTATGAAGTGACATCGTTAAATAAAAATTTAAAGGATAGGATGAAAACAACAATTTACCACAACAAAGAACGGCGAATCGCGATGGTGCACGAGATAAAAGTAAGACAGCACTTTTGAAATCTGCAAGAAATTGCGCAGCGTTTTTATGAAGTGACATCGCCAAATAAAAATTTAAAGGATAGGATGAAAACAACAGTTTATCACAGCAAAGAACGGCTAATCGCGATGGTGCACGAGATAAAGGTAAGACAGCACTTTTGAAATCTGCAAGGAATTGCGCAGCGTTTTTATGAAGTGACATCGCCAAATAAAAATTTAAAGGATAGGATGAAAACAACAGTTTATCACAGCAAAGAACGGCTACTCGCGATTGTGCACGAGATAAAGGTAAGACAGCACTTTTGAAATCTGCAAGAAATTGCGCAGCGTTTTTATGAAGTGACATCGCCAAATAAAAATTTAAAGGATAGGATGAAAACAACAGTTTATCACAGCAAAGAACGGCTAATCGCGATGGTGCACGAGATAAAGGTAAGACAGCACTTTTGAAATCTGCAAGAAATTGCGCAGCGTTTTTATGAAGTGACATCGCCAAATAAAAATTTAAAGGATAGGATGAAAACAACAGTTTATCACAGCAAAGAACGGCTAATCGCGATGGTGCACGAGCTAAAGGTAAGACAGCACTTTTGAAATCTGCAAGAAATTGCGCAGCGTTTTTATGAAGTGACATCGCCAAATAAAAATTTAAAGGATAGGATGAAAACAACAGTTTATCACAACAAAGAACGGCTAATCGCGATGGTGCACGAGATAAAAGTAAGACAGCACTTTTGAAATCTGCAAGAAATTGCGCAGCGTTTTTATGAAGTGACATCGCCAAATAAAAATTTAAAGGATAGGATGAAAACAACAGTTTATCACAGCAAAGAACGGCTAATCGCGATGGTGCACGAGATAAAGGTAAGACAGCACTTTTGAAATCTGCAAGAAATTGCGCAGCGTTTTTATGAAGTGACATCGCCAAATAAGAATTTAAAGGATAGGATGAAAACAACAGTTTATCACAGCGAAGAACGGCTAATCGCGATGGTGCACGAGATAAAGGTAAGACAGCACTTTTGAAATCTGCAAGAAATTGCGCAGCGTTTTTATGAAGTGACATCGCCAAATAAAAATTTAAAGGATAGAATGAAAACAACAATTTATCACAACAAAGAACGGCTAATCGCGATGGTGCACGAGCTAAAGGTAAGACAGCACTTTTGAAATCTGCAAGAAATTGCGCAGCGTTTTTATGAAGTGACATCGCCAAATAAAAATTTAAAGGATAGGATGAAAACAACAGTTTATCACAACAAAAAACGGCTAATCGCGATGGTGCACGAGATAAAAGTAAGACAGCACTTTTGAAATCTGCAAGAAATAGTGCAGCGTTTTTATGAAGTGACATCGCCAAATAAAAATTGAAAGGATAGGATGAAAACAACAGTTTATCACAACAAAGAACGGCTCATCGTGATAGTGCACGAGATAAAAGTAAGACAGCACTTTTGAAATCTGCAAGAAATAGTGCAGCGTTTTTATGAAGTGACATCGCCAAATAAAAATTGAAAGGATAGGATGAAAACAACAGTTTATCACAGCAAAGAACGGCTAATCGCGATGGTGCACGAGCTAAAGGTAAGACAGCACTTTTGAAATCTGCAAGAAATCGCGCAGCGTTTTTATGAAGTGACATCGCCAAATAAAAATTGAAAGGATAGGATGAAAACAACAGTTTATCACAACAAAGAACGGCTAATCGCGATGGTGCACGAGATAAAAGTAAGACAGCACTTTTGAAATCTGCAAGAAATTGCGCAGCGTTTTTATGAAGTGACATCGCCAAATAAAAATTGAAAGGATAGGATGAAAACAACAGTTTATCACAGCAAAGAACGGCTAATCGCGATGGTGCACGAGATAAAGGTAAGACAGCACTTTTGAAATCTGCAAGAAATTGCGCAGCGTTTTTATGAAGTGACATCGCCAAATAAAAATTTAAAGGATAGGATGAAAACAACAGTTTATCACAGCAAAGAACGGCTAATCGCGATGGTGCACGAGATAAAGGTAAGACAGCACTTTTGAAATCAGCAAGAAATTGCGCAGCGTTTTTATGAAGTGACATCGCCAAATAAAAATTTTAAGGATAGGATGAAAACAACAGTTTATCACAGGAAAGAACGGCTAATCGCGATGGTGCACGAGCTAAAGGTAAGACAGAACTTTTGAAATCTGCAAGAAATTGCGCAGCGTTTTTATGAAGTGACATCGCCAAATAAAAATTTAAAGGATAGGATGAAAACAACAGTTTATCACAACAAAGAACGGCTAATCGCGATGGTGCACGAGATAAAAGTAATACAGCACTTTTGAAATCTGCAAGAAATTGCGCAGCGTTTTTATGGGATGACATCGCCAAATAAAAATTTAAAGGATAGGATGAAAACAACAGTTTATCACAGCAAAGAACGGCTAATCGCGATGATGCACGAGATAAAGGTAAGACAGCACTTTTGAAATCTGCAAGAAATTGCGCAGCGTTTTTATGAAGTGACATCGTTAAATAAAAATTTAAAGGATAGGATGAAAACAACAATTTATCAAAACAAAGAACGGCTAATCGCGATGGTGCACGAGATAAAAGTAAGACAGCACTTTTGAAATCTGCAAGAAATTGCGCAGCGTTTTTATGAAGTGACATCGCCAAATAAAAATTTGAAGGATAGGATGAAAACAACAGTTTATCACAGCAAAGAACGGCTAATCGCGATGGTGCACGAGATAAAGGTAAGACAGCACTTTTGAAATCTGCAAGAAATTACGCAGCGTTTTTATGAAGTGACATCGCCAAATAAAAATTTAAAGGATAGGATGAAAACAACAGTTTATCACAGCAAAGAACGGCTAATCGCGATGGTGCACGAGATAAAGGTAAGACAGCACTTTTGAAATCTGCAAGAAATTGCGCCTCGTTTTTATAAAGTGACATCGCCAAATAAAAATTTAAAGGATAGGATTAAAACAACAATTTATCACAACAAAGAACGGCTAATCGCAATGGTGCACGAGATAAAAGTAAGATAGCGCTTTTCAAATCTGCAAGAAATTGCGCAGCGTTTTTATGAAGTGACATCGCCAAATAAAAATTTAAAGGATAGGATGAAAACAACAGTTTATCACAGCAAAGAACGGCTAATCGCGATGGTGCACGAGCTAAAGGTAAGACAGCACTTTTGAAATCTGCAAGAAATTGCGCAGCGTTTTTATGAAGTGACATCGCCAAATAAAAATTTAAAGGATAGGATGAAAACAACAGTTTATCACAGCAAAGAACGGCTAATCGCGATGGTGCACGAGATAAAGGTAAGACAGCACTTTTAAAATCTGCAAGAAATTGCGCAGCGTTTTTATGAAGTGACATCGCCAAATAAAAATTTAAAGGATAGGATGAAAACAACAGTTTATCACAGCAAAGAACGGCTAATCGCGATGGTGCACGAGATAAAGGTAAGACAGCACTTTTGAAATCTGCCAGAATTTGCGCAGCGTTTTTATGAAGTGACATCGCCAAATAAAAATTTAAAGGATAGGATGAAAACAACAGTTTATCACAGCAAAGAACGGCTAATCGCGATGGTGCACGAGCTAAAGGTAAGACAGCACTTTTGAAATCTGCAAGAAATTGCGCAGCGTTTTTATGAAGTGACATCGCCAAATAAAAATTTAAAGGATAGGATGAAAACAACAGTTTATCACAACAAAGAACGGCTAATCGCGATGGTGCACGAGATAAAAGTAAGACAGCACTTTTGAAATCTGCAAGAAATTGCGCAGCGTTTTTATAGAGTGACATCGCCAAATAAAAATTTAAAGGATAGGATGAAAACAACAGTTTATCACAGCAAAGAACGGCTAATCGCGATGGTGCACGAGATAAAGGTAAGACAGCACTTTTGAAATCTGCAAGAAATTGCGCAGCGTTTTTATGAAGTGACATCGTTAAATGAAAATTTTAAGGATAGGATGAAAACAACAATTTATCACAACAAAGAACGGCTAATCGCGATGGTGCACGAGATAAAAGTAAGACAGCACTTTTGAAATCTGCAAGAAATTGCGCAGCGTTTTTATGAAGTGACATCGCCAAATAAAAATTTAAAGGATAGGATGAAAACAACAGTTTATCACGGCAAAGAACGGCTAATCGCGATGGTGCACGAGATAAAGGTAAGACAGCACTTTTGAAATCTGCAAGAAATTGCGCAGCGTTTTTATGAAGTGACATCGCCAAATAAAAATTTAAAGGATAGGATGAAAACAACAGTTTATCACAGCAAAGAACGGCTAATCGCGATGGTGCACGAGATAAAGGTAAGACAGCACTTTTGAAATCTGCAAGAAATTGCGCAGCGTTTAGATGAAGTGACATCGCCAAATAAAAATTTAAAGGATAGGATGAAAACAACAGTTTATCACAGCAACGAACGGCTAATCGCGATGGTGCACGAGCTAAAGGTAAGACAGCACTTTTGAAATCTGCAAGAAATTGCGTCGCGTTTTTATAAAGTGACATCGCCAAATAAAAATTTAAAGGATAGGATGAAAACAACAGTTTATCACAGCAAAGAACGGCTAATCGCGATGGTGCACGAGATAAAGGTAAGACAGCACTTTTGAAATCTGCAAGAAATTCCGCAGCGTTTTTATGAAGTGACATCGCCAAATAAAAATTTAAAGGATAGGATGAAAACAACAATTTATCACAACAAAGAACGGCTAATCGCGATGGTGCACGAGATAAAAGTAAGACAGCACTTTTGAAATCTGCAAGAAATTGCGCAGCGTTTTTATGAAGTGACATCGCCAAATAAAAATTAAAAGGTTAGGATGAAAACAACAGTTTATCACAACAAAGAACGGCTAATCGCGATGGTGCACGAGATAAAAGTAAGACAGCACTTTTGAAATCTGCAAGAAATTGCGCAGCGTTTTTATGAAGTGACATCGCCAAATAAAAATTTAAAGGAAAGGATGAAAACAACAGTTTATCACAACAAAGAACGGCTAATCGCGATGGTGCACGAGATAAAAGTAAGACAGCACTTTTGAAATCTGCAAGAAATTGCGCAGCGTTTTTATGAAATGACATCGCCGAATAAAAATTTAAAGGATAGGATGAAAACAACAGTTTATCACAACAAAGAACGGCTAATCGTGATGGTGCACGAGATAAAGGTAAGACAGCACTTTTGAAATCTGCAAGAAATTGCGCAGCGTTTTTATGAAGTGACATCGCCAAATAAAAATTTAAAGGATAGGATGAAAACAACAGTTTATCACAGCAAAGAACGGCTAATCGCGATGGTGCACGAGATAAAGGTAAGACAGCACTTTTGAAATCTGCAAGAAATTGCGCAGCGTTTTTATGAAGTGACATCGTTAAATAAAAATTTAAAGGATAGGATAAAAACAACAATTTATCACAACAAAGAACGGCGAATCGCGATGGTGCACGAGATAAAAGTAAGACAGCACTCTTGAAATCTGCAAGAAATTGCGCAGCGTTTTTATGAAGTGACATCGCCAAATAAAAATTTAAAGGATAGGATGAAAACAACAGTTTATCACAGCAAAGAACGGCTAATCGCGATGGTGCACGAGATAAAGGTAAGACAGCACTTTTGAAATCTGCAAGAAATTGCGCAGCGTTTTTATGAAGTGACATCGCCAAATAAAAATTTAAAGGATAGGATGAAAACAACAGTTTATCACAGCAAAGAACGGCTAATCGCGATGGTGCACGAGATAAAGGTAAGACAGCACTTTTGAAATCTGCAAGAAATTGCGCAGCGTTTTTATGAAGTGACATCGCCAAATAAAAATTTAAAGGATAGGATGAAAACAACAGTTTATCACAACAAAGAACGGCTAATCGCGATGGTGCACGAGATAAAAGTAAGACAGCACTTTTGAAATCTGCAAGAAATTGCGCAGCGTTTTTATGAAGTGACATCGCCAAATAAAAATTTAAAGGATAGGATGAAAACAACAGTTTATCACAGCAAAGAACGGCTAATCGCGATGGTGCACGAGATAAAAGTAAGACAGCACTTTTGAAATCTGCAAGAAATTGCGCAGCGTTTTTATGAAGTGACATCGCCAAATAAAAATTGAAAGGATAGGATGAAAACAACAGTTTATCACAGCAAAGAACGGCTAATCGCGATGGTGCACGAGATAAAGGTAAGACAGCACTTTTGAAATCTGCAAGAAATTGCGCAGCGTTTTTATGAAGTGACATCGCCAAATAAAAATTTAAAGGATAGGATGAAAACAACAGTTTATCACAGCAAAGAACGGCTAATCGCGATGGTGCACGAGATAAAGGTAAGACAGCACTTTTGAAATCAGCAAGAAATTGCGCAGCGTTTTTATGAAGTGACATCGCCAAATAAAAATTTTAAGGATAGGATGAAAACAACAGTTTATCACAGCAAAGAACGGCTAATCGCGATGGTGCACGAGCTAAAGGTAAGACAGCACTTTTGAAATCTGCAAGAAATTGCGCAGCGTTTTTATGAAGTGACATCGCCAAATAAAAATTTAAAGGATAGGATGAAAACAACAGTTTATCACAACAAAGAACGGCTAATCGCGATGGTGCACGAGATAAAAGTAATACAGCACTTTTGAAATCTGCAAGAAATCGCGCAGCGTTTTTATGGGATGACATCGCCAAATAAAAATTTAAAGGATAGGATGAAAACAACAGTTTATCACAGCAAAGAACGGCTAATCGCGATGATGCACGAGATAAAGGTAAGACAGCACTTTTGAAATCTGCAAGAAATTGCGCAGCGTTTTTATGAAGTGACATCGTTAAATAAAAATTTAAAGGATAGGATGAAAACAACAATTTATCAAAACAAAGAACGGCTAATCGCGATGGTGCACGAGATAAAAGTAAGACAGCACTTTTGAAATCTGCAAGAAATTGCGCAGCGTTTTTATGAAGTGACATCGCCAAATAAAAATTTGAAGGATAGGATGAAAACAACAGTTTATCACAGCAAAGAACGGCTAATCGCAATGGTGCACGAGATAAAGGTAAGATAGCGCTTTTCAAATCTGCAAGAAATTGCGCAGCGTTTTTATGAAGTGACATCGCCAAATAAAAATTTAAAGGATAGGATGAAAACAACAGTTTATCACAGCAAAGAACGGCTAATCGCGATGGTGCACGAGATAAAGGTAAGACAGCACTTTTGAAATCTGCAAGAAATTGCGCCTCGTTTTTATAAAGTGACATCGCCAAATAAAAATTTAAAGGATAGGATGAAAACAACAATTTATCACAACAAAGAACGGCTAATCGCAATGGTGCACGAGATAAAAGTAAGATAGCGCTTTTCAAATCTGCAAGAAATTGCGCAGCGTTTTTATGAAGTGACATCGCCAAATAAAAATTTAAAGGATAGGATGAAAACAACAGTTTATCACAGCAAAGAACGGCTAATCGCGATGGTGCACGAGCTAAAGGTAAGACAGCACTTTTGAAATCTGCAAGAAATTGCGCAGCGTTTTTATGAAGTGACATCGCCAAATAAAAATTTAAAGGATAGGATGAAAACAACAGTTTATCACAGCAAAGAACGGCTAATCGCGATGGTGCACGAGATAAAGGTAAGACAGCAATTTTAAAATCTGCAAGTAATTGCGCAGCGTTTTTATGAAGTGACATCGCCAAATAAAAATTTAAAGGATAGGATGAAAACAACAGTTTATCACAGCAAAGAACGGCTAATCGCGATGGTGCACGAGATAAAGGTAAGACAGCACTTTTGAAATCTGCCAGAATTTGCGCAGCGTTTTTATGAAGTGACATCGCCAAATAAAAATTTAAAGGATAGGATGAAAACAACAGTTTATCACAGCAAAGAACGGCTAATCGCGATGGTGCACGAGCTAAAGGTAAGACAGCACTTTTGAAATCTGCAAGAAATTGCGCAGCGTTTTTATGAAGTGACATCGCCAAATAAAAATTTAAAGGATAGGATGAAAACAACAGTTTATCACAACAAAGAACGGCTAATCGCGATGGTGCACGAGATAAAAGTAAGACAGCACTTTTGAAATCTGCAAGAAATTGCGCAGCGTTTTTATGGAGTGACATCGCCAAATAAAAATTTAAAGGATAGGATGAAAACAACAGTTTATCACAGCAAAGAACGGCTAATCGCGATGGTGCACGAGATAAAGGTAAGACAGCACTTTTGAAATCTGCAAGAAATTGCGCAGCGTTTTTATGAAGTGACATCGTTAAATGAAAATTTTAAGGATAGGATGAAAACAACAATTTATCACAACAAAGAACGGCTAATCGCGATGGTGCACGAGATAAAAGTAAGACAGCACTTTTGAAATCTGCAAGAAATTGCGCAGCGTTTTTATGAAGTGACATCGCCAAATAAAAATTTAAAGGATAGGATGAAAACAACAGTTTATCACGGCAAAGAACGGCTAATCGCGATGGTGCACGAGATAAAGGTAAGACAGCACTTTTGAAATCTGCAAGAAATTGCGCAGCGTTTTTATGAAGTGACATCGCCAAATAAAAATTTAAAGGATAGGATGAAAACAACAGTTTATCACAGCAAAGAACGGCTAATCGCGATGGTGCACGAGATAAAGGTAAGACAGCACTTTTGAAATCTGCAAGAAATTGCGCAGCGTTTAGATGAAGTGACATCGCCAAATAAAAATTTAAAGGATAGGATGAAAACAACAGTTTATCACAGCAAAGAACGGCTAATCGCGATGGTGCACGAGCTAAAGGTAAGACAGCACTTTTGAAATCTGCAAGAAATTGCGTCGCGTTTTTATAAAGTGACATCGCCAAATAAAAATTTAAAGGATAGGATGAAAACAACAGTTTATCACAGCAAAGAACGGCTAATCGCGATGGTGCACGAGATAAAGGTAAGACAGCACTTTTGAAATCTGCAAGAAATTCCGCAGCGTTTTTATGAAGTGACATCGCCAAATAAAAATTTAAAGGATAGGATGAAAACAACAATTTATCACAACAAAGAACGGCTAATCGCGATGGTGCACGAGATAAAAGTAAGACAGCACTTTTGAAATCTGCAAGAAATTGCGCAGCGTTTTTATGAAGTGACATCGCCAAATAAAAATTAAAAGGTTAGGATGAAAACAACAGTTTATCACAACAAAGAACGGCTAATCGCGATGGTGCACGAGATAAAAGTAAGACAGCACTTTTGAAATCTGCAAGAAATTGCGCAGCGTTTTTATGAAGTGACATCGCCAAATAAAAATTTAAAGGAAAGGATGAAAACAACAGTTTATCACAACAAAGAACGGCTAATCGCGATGGTGCACGAGATAAAAGTAAGACAGCACTTTTGAAATCTGCAAGAAATTGCGCAGCGTTTTTATGAAATGACATCGCCGAATAAAAATTTAAAGGATAGGATGAAAACAACAGTTTATCACAGCAAAGAACGGCTAATCGCGATGGTGCACGAGATAAAGGTAAGACAGCACTTTTGAAATCAGCAAAAAATTGCGCAGCGTTTTTATGAAGTGACATCGCCAAATAAAAATTTCAAGGATAGGATGAAAACAACAGTTTATCACAGCAAAGAACGGCTAATCGCGATGGTGCACGAGCTAAAGGTAAGACAGCACTTTTGAAATCTGCAAGGAATTGCGCAGCGTTTTTATGAAGTGACATCGCCAAATAAAAATTTGAAGGATAGGATGAAAACAACAGTTTATCACAACAAAGAACGGCTAATCGTGATGGTGCACGAGATAAAGGTAAGACAGCACTTTTGAAATCTGCAAGAAATTGCGCAGCGTTTTTATGAAGTGACATCGCCAAATAAAAATTTAAAGGATAGGATGAAAACAACAGTTTATCACAGCAAAGAACGGCTAATCGCGATGGTGCACGAGATAAAGGTAAGACAGCACTTTTGAAATCTGCAAGAAATTGCGCAGCGTTTTTATGAAGTGACATCGTTAAATAAAAATTTAAAGGATAGGATAAAAACAACAATTTATCACAACAAAGAACGGCGAATCGCGATGGTGCACGAGATAAAAGTAAGACAGCACTTTTGAAATCTGCAAGAAATTGCGCAGCGTTTTTATGAAGTGACATCGCCAAATAAAAATTTAAAGGATAGGATGAAAACAACAGTTTATCACAGCAAAGAACGGCTAATCGCGATGGTGCACGAGATAAAGGTAAGACAGCACTTTTGAAATCTGCAAGAAATTGCGCAGCGTTTTTATGAAGTGACATCGCCAAATAAAAATTTAAAGGATAGGATGAAAACAACAGTTTATCACAGCAAAGAACGGCTAATCGCGATGGTGCACGAGATAAAGGTAAGACAGCACTTTTGAAATCTGCAAGAAATTGCGCAGCGTTTTTATGAAGTGACATCGCCAAATAAAAATTTAAAGGATAGGATGAAAACAACAGTTTATCACAGCAAAGAACGGCTAATCGCGATGGTGCACGAGCTAAAGGTAAGACAGCACTTTTGAAATCTGCAAGAAATTGCGCAGCGTTTTTATGAAGTGACATCGCCAAATAAAAATTTAAAGGATAGGATGAAAACAACAGTTTATCACAACAAAGAACGGCTAATCGCGATGGTGCACGAGATAAAAGTAAGACAGCACTTTTGAAATCTGCAAGAAATTGCGCAGCGTTTTTATGAAGTGACATCGCCAAATAAAAATTTAAAGGATAGGATGAAAACAACAGTTTATCACAGCAAAGAACGGCTAATCGCGATGGTGCACGAGATAAAGGTAAGACAGCACTTTTGAAATCTGCAAGAAATTGCGCAGCGTTTTTATGAAGTGACATCGCCAAATAAGAATTTAAAGGATAGGATGAAAACAACAGTTTATCACAGCGAAGAACGGCTAATCGCGATGGTGCACGAGATAAAGGTAAGACAGCACTTTTGAAATCTGCAATAAATTGCGCAGCGTTTTTATGAAGTGACATCGCCAAATAAAAATTTAAAGGATAGAATGAAAACAACAATTTATCACAACAAAGAACGGCTAATCGCGATGGTGCACGAGCTAAAGGTAAGACAGCACTTTTGAAATCTGCAAGAAATTGCGCAGCGTTTTTATGAAGTGACATCGCCAAATAAAAATTTAAAGGATAGGATGAAAACAACAGTTTATCACAACAAAGAACGGCTAATCGCGATGGTGCACGAGATAAAAGTAAGACAGCACTTTTGAAATCTGCAAGAAATAGTGCAGCGTTTTTATGAAGTGACATCGCCAAATAAAAATTGAAAGGATAGGTTGAAAACAACAGTTTATCACAACAAAGAACGGCTAATCGTGATGGTGCACGAGATAAAAGTAAGACAGCACTTTTGAAATCTGCAAGAAATAGTGCAGCGTTTTTATGAAGTGACATCGCCAAATAAAAATTGAAAGGATAGGATGAAAACAACAGTTTATCACAGCAAAGAACGGCTAATCGCGATGGTGCACGAGCTAAAGGTAAGACAGCACTTTTGAAATCTGCAAGAAATTGCGCAGCGTTTTTATGAAGTGACATCGCCAAATAAAAATTGAAAGGATAGGATGAAAACAACAGTTTATCACAACAAAGAACGGCTAATCGCGATGGTGCACGAGATAAAAGTAAGACGGCACTTTTGAAATCTGCAAGCAATTGCGCAGCGTTTTTATGAAGTGACATCGCCAAATAAAAATTTAAAGGATAGGATGAAAACAACAGTTTATCACAACAAAGAACGGCTAATCGCGATGGTGCACGAGATAAAAGTAAGACAGCACTTTTGAAATCTGCAAGAAATTGCGCAGCGTTTTTATGAAGTGACATCGCCAAATAAAAATTTAAAGGATAGGATGAAAACAACAGTTTATCACAGCAAAGAACGGCTAATCGCGATGGTGCACGAGATAAAGGTAAGACAGCACTTTTGAAATCAGCAAGAAATTGCGCAGCGTTTTTATGAAGTGACATCGCCAAATAAAAATTTCAAGGATAGGATGAAAACAACAGTTTATCACAGCAAAGAACGGCGAATCGCGATGGTGCACGAGCTAAAGGTAAGACAGCACTTTTGAAATCTGCAAGAAATTGCGCAGCGTTTTTATGAAGTGACATCGCCAAATAAAAATTTAAAGGATAGGATGAAAACAACAGTTTATCACAACGAAGAACGGCTAATCGCGATGGTGCACGAGATAAAAGTAAGACAGCACTTTTGAAATCTGCAAGAAATTGCGCAGCGTTTTTATGAAGTGACGTCGCCAAATAAAAATTGAAAGGATAGGATGAAAACAACAGTTTATCACAGCAAAGAACGGCTAATCGCGATGGTGCACGAGATAAAGGTAAGACAGCACTTTTGAAATCTGCAAGAAATTGCGCAGCGTTTTTATGAAGTGACATCGCCAAATAAAAATTTAAAGGATAGGATGAAAACAATAGTTTATCACAGCAAAGAACGGCCAATCGCGATGGTGCACGAGATAAAGCCAAGACAGCACTTTTGAAATCTGCAAGAAATTGCGCAGCGTTTTTATGAAGTGACATCGCCAAATAAAAATTTAAAGGATAGGATGAAAACAACAGTTTATCACAGCAAAGAACGGCTAATCGCGATGGTGCACGAGATAAAGGTAAGACAGCACTTTTGAAATCTGCAAGAAATTGCGCAGCGTTTTTATGAGGTGACATCGCCAAATAAAAATTTAAAGGATAGGATGAAAACAACAGTTTATCACAACAAAGAACGGCTAATCGCGATGGTGCACGAGATAAAGATAAGACAGCACTTTTGAAATCTGCAAGAAATTGCGCAGCGTTTTTATGAAGTGACATCGCCAAATAAGAATTTAAAGGATAGGATGAAAACAACAGTTTATCACAGCGAAGAACGGCTAATCGCGATGGTGCACGAGATAAAGGTAAGACAGCACTTTTGAAATCTGCAAGAAATTGCGCAGCGTTTTTATGAAGTGACATCGCCAAATAAAAATTTAAAGGATAGAATGAAAACAACAATTTATCACAACAAAGAACGGCTAATCGCGATGGTGCACGAGCTAAAGGTAAGACAGCACTTTTGAAATCTGCAAGAAATTGCGCAGCGTTTTTATGAAGTGACATCGCCAAATAAAAATTTAAAGGATAGGATGAAAACAACAGTTTATCACAACAAAGAACGGCAAATCGCGATGGTGCACGAGATAAAAGTAAGACAGCACTTTTGAAATCTGCAAGAAATAGTGCAGCGTTTTTATGAAGTGACATCGCCAAATAAAAATTGAAAGGATAGGTTGAAAACAACAGTTTATCACAACAAAGAACGGCTAATCGTGATGGTGCACGAGATAAAAGTAAGACAGCACTTTTGAAATCTGCAAGAAATAGTGCAGCGTTTTTATGAAGTGACATCGCCAAATAAAAATTGAAAGGATAGGATGAAAACAACAGTTTATCACAGCAAAGAACGGCTAATCGCGATGGTGCACGAGCTAAAGGTAAGACAGCACTTTTGAAATCTGCAAGAAATTGCGCAGCGTTTTTATGAAGTGACATCGCCAAATAAAAATTGAAAGGATAGGATGAAAACAACAGTTTATCACAACAAAGAACGGCTAATCGCGATGGTGCACGAGATAAAAGTAAGACAGCACTTTTGAAATCTGCAAGCAATTGCGCAGCGTTTTTATGAAGTGACATCGCCAAATAAAAATTTAAAGGATAGGATGAAAACAACAGTTTATCACAACAAAGAACGGCTAATCGCGATGGTGCACGAGATAAAAGTAAGACAGCACTTTTGAAATCTGCAAGAAATTGCGCAGCGTTTTTATGAAGTGACATCGCCAAATAAAAATTTAAAGGATAGGATGAAAACAACAGTTTATCACAGCAAAGAACGGCTAATCGCGATGGTGCACGAGATAAAGGTAAGACAGCACTTTTGAAATCAGCAAGAAATTGCGCAGCGTTTTTATGAAGTGACATCGCCAAATAAAAATTTCAAGGATAGGATGAAAACAACAGTTTATCACAGCAAAGAACGGCGAATCGCGATGGTGCACGAGCTAAAGGTAAGACAGCACTTTTGAAATCTGCAAGAAATTGCGCAGCGTTTTTATGAAGTGACATCGCCAAATAAAAATTTAAAGGATAGGATGAAAACAACAGTTTATCACAACGAAGAACGGCTAATCGCGATGGTGCACGAGATAAAAGTAAGACAGCACTTTTGAAATCTGCAAGAAATTGCGCAGCGTTTTTATGAAGTGACATCGCCAAATAAAAATTGAAAGGATAGGATGAAAACAACAGTTTATCACAGCAAAGAACGGCTAATCGCGATGGTGCACGAGATAAAGGTAAGACAGCACTTTTGAAATCTGCAAGAAATTGCGCAGCGTTTTTATGAAGTGACATCGCCAAATAAAAATTTAAAGGATAGGATGAAAACAACAGTTTATCACAGCAAAGAACGGCCAATCGCGATGGTGCACGAGATAAAGCCAAGACAGCACTTTTAAAATCAGCAAGAAATTGCGCAGCGTTTTTATGAAGTGACATCGCCAAATAAAAATTTAAAGGATAGGATGAAAACAACAGTTTATCACAGCAAAGAACGGCTAATCGCGATGGTGCACGAGATAAAGGTAAGACAGCACTTTTGAAATCTGCAAGAAATTGCGCAGCGTTTTTATGAGGTGACATCGCCAAATAAAAATTTGAAGGATAGGATGAAAACAACAGTTTATCACAACAAAGAACGGCTAATCGCGATGGTGCACGAGATAAAAGTAAGACAGCACTTTTGAAATCTGCAAGAAATTGCGCAGCGTTTTTATGAAGTGACATCGCCAAATAAAAATTGAAAGGATAGGATGAAAACAACAGTTTATCACAGCAAAGAACGGCTAATCGCGATGGTGCACGAGATAAAGGTAAGACAGCACTTTTGAAATCTGCAAGAAATTGCGCAGCGTTTTTATGAAGTGACATCGCCAAATAAAAATTTAAAGGATAGGATGAAAACAACAGTTTATCACAGCAAAGAACGGCCAATCGCGATGGTGCACGAGATAAAGCCAAGACAGCACTTTTAAAATCAGCAAGAAATTGCGCAGCGTTTTTATGAAGTGACATCGCCAAATAAAAATTTAAAGGATAGGATGAAAACAACAGTTTATCACAGCAAAGAACGGCTAATCGCGATGGTGCACGAGATAAAGGTAAGACAGCACTTTTGAAATCTGCAAGAAATTGCGCAGCGTTTTTATGAAGTGACATCGCCAAATAAAAATTTAAAGGATAGGATGAAAACAACAGTTTATCACAGCAAAGAACGGCTAATCGCGATGGTGCACGAGATAAAAGTAAGACAGCACTTTTGAAATCTGCAAGAAATTGCGCAGCGTTTTTATGAAGTGACATCGCCAAATAAAAATTAAAAGGATAGGATGAAAACAACAGTTTATCACAACAAAGAACGGCTAATCGCGATGGTGCACGAGATAAAAGTAAGACAGCACTTTTGAAATCTGCAAGAAATTGCGCAGCGTTTTTATGAAGTGACATCGCCAAATAAAAATTTAAAGGAAAGGATGAAAACAACAGTTTATCACAACAAAGAACGGCTAATCGCGATGGTGCACGAGATAAAAGTAAGACAGCACTTTTGAAATCTGCAAGAAATTGCGCAGCGTTTTTATGAAGTGACATCGCCGAATAAAAATTTAAAGGATAGGATGAAAACAACAGTTTATCACAGCAAAGAACGGCTAATCGCGATGGTGCACGAGATAAAGGTAAGACAGCACTTTTGAAATCAGCAAAAAATTGCGCAGCGTTTTTATGAAGTGACATCGCCAAATAAAAATTTCAAGGATAGGATGAAAACAACAGTTTATCACAGCAAAGAACGGCTAATCGCGATGGTGCACGAGCTAAAGGTAAGACAGCACTTTTGAAATCTGCAAGAAATTGCGCAGCGTTTTTATGAAGTGACATCGCCAAATAAAAATTTGAAGGATAGGATGAAAACAACAGTTTATCACAACAAAGAACGGCTAATCGTGATGGTGCACGAGATAAAGGTAAGACAGCACTTTTGAAATCTGCAAGAAATTGCGCAGCGTTTTTATGAAGTGACATCGCCAAATGAAAATTTAAAGGATAGGATGAAAACAACAGTTTATCACAGCAAAGAACGGCTAATCGCGATGGTGCACGAGATAAAGGTAAGACAGCACTTTTGAAATCTGCAAGAAATTGCGCAGCGTTTTTATGAAGTGACATCGCCAAATAAAAATTTAAAGGATAGGATGAAAACAACAATTTATCACAACAAAGAACGGCGAATCGCGATGGTGCACGAGATAAAAGTAAGACAGCACTTTTGAAATCTGCAAGAAATTGCGCAGCGTTTTTATGAAGTGACATCGCCAAATAAAAATTTAAAGGATAGGATGAAAACAACAGTTTATCACAGCAAAGAACGGCTAATCGCGATGGTGCACGAGATAAAGGTAAGACAGCACTTTTGAAATCTGCAAGAAATTGCGCAGCGTTTTTATGAAGTGACATCGCCAAATAAAAATTTGAAGGATAGGATGAAAACAACAGTTTATCACAGCAAAGAACGGCTACTCGCGATGGTGCACGAGATAAAGGTAAGACAGCACTTTTGAAATCTGCAAGAAATTGCGCAGCGTTTTTATGAAGTGACATCGCCAAATAAAAATTTAAAGGATAGGATGAAAACAACAGTTTATCACAGCAAAGAACGGCTAATCGCGATGGTGCACGAGATAAAGGTAAGACAGCACTTTTGAAATCTGCAAGAAATTGCGCAGCGTTTTTATGAAGTGACATCGCCAAATAAAAATTTTAAGGATAGGATGAAAACAACAGTTTATCACAGCAAAGAACGGCTAATCGCGATGGTGCACGAGCTAAAGGTAAGACAGCACTTTTGAAATCTGCAAGAAATTGCGCAGCGTTTTTATGAAGTGACATCGCCAAATAAAAATTTAAAGGATAGGATGAAAACAACAGTTTATCACAACAAAGAACGGCTAATCGCGATGGTGCACGAGATAAAAGTAAGACAGCACTTTTGAAATCTGCAAGAAATTGCGCAGCGTTTTTATGAAGTGACATCGCCAAATAAAAATTTAAAGGATAGGATGAAAACAACAGTTTATCACAGCAAAGAACGGCTAATCGCGATGGTGCACGAGATAAAGGTAAGACAGCACTTTTGAAATTTGCAAGAAATTGCGCAGCGTTTTTATGAAGTGACATCGCCAAATAAGAATTTAAAGGATAGGATGAAAACAACAGTTTATCACAGCGAAGAACGGCTAATCGCGATGGTGCACGAGATAAAGGTAAGACAGCACTTTTGAAATCTGCAAGAAATTGCGCAGCGTTTTTATGAAGTGACATCGCCAAATAAAAATTTAAAGGATAGGATGAAAACAACAGTTTATCACAACAAAGAACGGCTAATCGTGATGGTGCACGAGATAAAGGTAAGACAGCACTTTTGAAATCTGCAAGAAATTGCGCAGCGTTTTTATGAAGTGACATCGCCAAATAAAAATTTAAAGGATAGGATGAAAACAACAGTTTATCACAGCAAAGAACGGCTAATCGCGATGGTGCACGAGCTAAAGGTAAGACAGCACTTTTGAAATCTGCAAGAAATTGCGCAGCGTTTTTATGAAGTGACATCGCCAAATAAAAATTTAAAGGATAGGATGAAAACAACAGTTTATCACAACAAAGAACGGCTAATCGTGATGGTGCACGAGATAAAGGTAAGACAGCACTTTTGAAATCTGCAAGAAATTGCGCAGCGTTTTTATGAAGTGACATCGCCAAATAAAAATTTAAAGGATAGGATGAAAACAACAGTTTATCACAGCAAAGAACGGCTAATCGCGATGGTGCACGAGATAAAGGTAAGACAGCACTTTTGAAATCTGCAAGAAATTGCGCAGCGTTTTTATGAAGTGACATCGCCAAATAAAAATTTAAAGGATAGGATGAAAACAACAGTTTATCACAGCAAAGAACGGCTAATCGCGATGGTGCACGAGATAAAGGTAAGACAGCACTTTTGAAATCTGCAAGAAATTGCGCAGCGTTTTTATGAAATGACATCGCCGAATAAAAATTTAAAGGATAGGATGAAAACAACAGTTTATCACAGCAAAGAACGGCTAATCGCGATGGTGCACGAGATAAAGGTAAGACAGCACTTTTGAAATCAGCAAAAAATTGCGCAGCGTTTTTATGAAGTGACATCGCCAAATAAAAATTTCAAGGATAGGATGAAAACAACAGTTTATCACAGCAAAGAACGGCTAATCGCGATGGTGCACGAGCTAAAGGTAAGACAGCAGTTTTGAAATCTGCAAGGAATTGCGCAGCGTTTTTATGAAGTGACATCGCCAAATAAAAATTTGAAGGATAGGATGAAAACAACAGTTTATCACAACAAAGAACGGCTAATCGTGATGGTGCACGAGATAAAGGTAAGACAGCACTTTTGAAATCTGCAAGAAATTGCGCAGCGTTTTTATGAAGTGACATCGCCAAATAAAAATTTAAAGGATAGGATGAAAACAACAGTTTATCACAGCAAAGAACGGCTAATCGCGATGGTGCACGAGATAAAGGTAAGACAGCACTTTTGAAATCTGCAAGAAATTGCGCAGCGTTTTTATGAAGTGACATCGCCAAATAAAAATTTAAAGGATAGGATGAAAACAACAGTTTATCACAACAAAGAACGGCTAATCGCGATGGTGCACGAGATAAAAGTAAGACAGCACTTTTGAAATCTGCAAGAAATTGCGCAGCGTTTTTATGAAGTGAAATCGCCAAATAAAAATTTAAAGGATAGGATGAAAACAACAGTTTATCACAGCAAAGAACGGCTAATCGCGATGGTGCACGAGATAAAGGTAAGACAGCACTTTTGAAATCTGCAAGAAATTGCGCAGCGTTTTTATGAAGTGACATCGCCAAATAAGAATTTAAAGGATAGGATGAAAACAACAGTTTATCACAGCGAAGAACGGCTAATCGCGATGGTGCACGAGATAAAGGTAAGACAGCACTTTTGAAATCTGCAAGAAATTGCGCAGCGTTTTTATGAAGTGACATCGCCAAATAAAAATTTAAAGGATAGAATGAAAACAACAATTTATCACAACAAAGAACGGCTAATCGCGATGGTGCACGAGCTAAAGGTAAGACAGCACTTTTGAAATCTGCAAGAAATTGCGCAGCGTTTTTATGAAGTGACATCGCCAAATAAAAATTTAAAGGATAGGATGAAAACAACAGTTTATCACAACAAAGAACGGCTAATCGCGATGGTGCACGAGATAAAAGTAAGACAGCACTTTTGAAATCTGCAAGAAATAGTGCAGCGTTTTTATGAAGTGACATCGCCAAATAAAAATTGAAAGGATAGGTTGAAAACAACAGTTTATCACAACAAAGAACGGCTAATCGTGATGGTGCACGAGATAAAAGTAAGACAGCACTTTTGAAATCTGCAAGAAATAGTGCAGCGTTTTTATGAAGTGACATCGCCAAATAAAAATTGAAAGGATAGGATGAAAACAACAGTTTATCACAGCAAAGAACGGCTAATCGCGATGGTGCACGAGCTAAAGGTAAGACAGCACTTTTGAAATCTGCAAGAAATTGCGCAGCGTTTTTATGAAGTGACATCGCCAAATAAAAATTGAAAGGATAGGATGAAAACAACAGTTTATCACAACAAAGAACGGCTAATCGCGATGGTGCACGAGATAAAAGTAAGACGGCACTTTTGAAATCTGCAAGCAATTGCGCAGCGTTTTTATGAAGTGACATCGCCAAATAAAAATTTAAAGGATAGGATGAAAACAACAGTTTATCACAACAAAGAACGGCTAATCGCGATGGTGCACGAGATAAAAGTAAGACAGCACTTTTGAAATCTGCAAGAAATTGCGCAGCGTTTTTATGAAGTGACATCGCCAAATAAAAATTTAAAGGATAGGATGAAAACAACAGTTTATCACAGCAAAGAACGGCTAATCGCGATGGTGCACGAGATAAAGGTAAGACAGCACTTTTGAAATCAGCAAGAAATTGCGCAGCGTTTTTATGAAGTGACATCGCCAAATAAAAATTTCAAGGATAGGATGAAAACAACAGTTTATCACAGCAAAGAACGGCGACCCGCGATGGTGCACGAGCTAAAGGTAAGACAGCACTTTTGAAATCTGCAAGAAATTGCGCAGCGTTTTTATGAAGTGACATCGCCAAATAAAAATTTAAAGGATAGGATGAAAACAACAGTTTATCACAACGAAGAACGGCTAATCGCGATGGTGCACGAGATAAAAGTAAGACAGCACTTTTGAAATCTGCAAGAAATTGCGCAGCGTTTTTATGAAGTGACATCGCCAAATAAAAATTGAAAGGATAGGATGAAAACAACAGTTTATCACAGCAAAGAACGGCTAATCGCGATGGTGCACGAGATAAAGGTAAGACAGCACTTTTGAAATCTGCAAGAAATTGCGCAGCGTTTTTATGAAGTGACATCGCCAAATAAAAATTTAAAGGATAGGATGAAAACAATAGTTTATCACAGCAAAGAACGGCCAATCGCGATGGTGCACGAGATAAAGCCAAGACAGCACTTTTGAAATCTGCAAGAAATTGCGCAGCGTTTTTATGAAGTGACATCGCCAAATAAAAATTTAAAGGATAGGATGAAAACAACAGTTTATCACAGCAAAGAACGGCTAATCGCGATGGTGCACGAGATAAAGGTAAGACAGCACTTTTGAAATCTGCAAGAAATTGCGCAGCGTTTTTATGAGGTGACATCGCCAAATAAAAATTTAAAGGATAGGATGAAAACAACAGTTTATCACAACAAAGAACGGCTAATCGCGATGGTGCACGAGATAAAGATAAGACAGCACTTTTGAAATCTGCAAGAAATTGCGCAGCGTTTTTATGAAGTGACATCGCCAAATAAGAATTTAAAGGATAGGATGAAAACAACAGTTTATCACAGCGAAGAACGGCTAATCGCGATGGTGCACGAGATAAAGGTAAGACAGCACTTTTGAAATCTGCAAGAAATTGCGCAGCGTTTTTATGAAGTGACATCGCCAAATAAAAATTTAAAGGATAGAATGAAAACAACAATTTATCACAACAAAGAACGGCTAATCGCGATGGTGCACGAGCTAAAGGTAAGACAGCACTTTTGAAATCTGCAAGAAATTGCGCAGCGTTTTTATGAAGTGACATCGCCAAATAAAAATTTAAAGGATAGGATGAAAACAACAGTTTATCACAACAAAGAACGGCTAATCGCGATGGTGCACGAGATAAAAGTAAGACAGCACTTTTGAAATCTGCAAGAAATAGTGCAGCGTTTTTATGAAGTGACATCGCCAAATAAAAATTGAAAGGATAGGTTGAAAACAACAGTTTATCACAACAAAGAACGGCTAATCGTGATGGTGCACGAGATAAAAGTAAGACAGCACTTTTGAAATCTGCAAGAAATAGTGCAGCGTTTTTATGAAGTGACATCGCCAAATAAAAATTGAAAGGATAGGATGAAAACAACAGTTTATCACAGCAAAGAACGGCTAATCGCGATGGTGCACGAGCTAAAGGTAAGACAGCACTTTTGAAATCTGCAAGAAATTGCGCAGCGTTTTTATGAAGTGACATCGCCAAATAAAAATTGAAAGGATAGGATGAAAACAACAGTTTATCACAACAAAGAACGGCTAATCGCGATGGTGCACGAGATAAAAGTAAGACAGCACTTTTGAAATCTGCAAGCAATTGCGCAGCGTTTTTATGAAGTGACATCGCCAAATAAAAATTTAAAGGATAGGATGAAAACAACAGTTTATCACAACAAAGAACGGCTAATCGCGATGGTGCACGAGATAAAAGTAAGACAGCACTTTTGAAATCTGCAAGAAATTGCGCAGCGTTTTTATGAAGTGACATCGCCAAATAAAAATTTAAAGGATAGGATGAAAACAACAGTTTATCACAGCAAAGAACGGCTAATCGCGATGGTGCACGAGATAAAGGTAAGACAGCACTTTTGAAATCAGCAAGAAATTGCGCAGCGTTTTTATGAAGTGACATCGCCAAATAAAAATTTCAAGGATAGGATGAAAACAACAGTTTATCACAGCAAAGAACGGCGAATCGCGATGGTGCACGAGCTAAAGGTAAGACAGCACTTTTGAAATCTGCAAGAAATTGCGCAGCGTTTTTATGAAGTGACATCGCCAAATAAAAATTTAAAGGATAGGATGAAAACAACAGTTTATCACAACGAAGAACGGCTAATCGCGATGGTGCACGAGATAAAAGTAAGACAGCACTTTTGAAATCTGCAAGAAATTGCGCAGCGTTTTTATGAAGTGACATCGCCAAATAAAAATTGAAAGGATAGGATGAAAACAACAGTTTATCACAGCAAAGAACGGCTAATCGCGATGGTGCACGAGATAAAGGTAAGACAGCACTTTTGAAATCTGCAAGAAATTGCGCAGCGTTTTTATGAAGTGACATCGCCAAATAAAAATTTAAAGGATAGGATGAAAACAACAGTTTATCACAGCAAAGAACGGCCAATCGCGATGGTGCACGAGATAAAGCCAAGACAGCACTTTTAAAATCAGCAAGAAATTGCGCAGCGTTTTTATGAAGTGACATCGCCAAATAAAAATTTAAAGGATAGGATGAAAACAACAGTTTATCACAGCAAAGAACGGCTAATCGCGATGGTGCACGAGATAAAGGTAAGACAGCACTTTTGAAATCTGCAAGAAATTGCGCAGCGTTTTTATGAGGTGACATCGCCAAATAAAAATTTGAAGGATAGGATGAAAACAACAGTTTATCACAACAAAGAACGGCTAATCGCGATGGTGCACGAGATAAAAGTAAGACAGCACTTTTGAAATCTGCAAGAAATTGCGCAGCGTTTTTATGAAGTGACATCGCCAAATAAAAATTGAAAGGATAGGATGAAAACAACAGTTTATCACAGCAAAGAACGGCTAATCGCGATGGTGCACGAGATAAAGGTAAGACAGCACTTTTGAAATCTGCAAGAAATTGCGCAGCGTTTTTATGAAGTGACATCGCCAAATAAAAATTTAAAGGATAGGATGAAAACAACAGTTTATCACAGCAAAGAACGGCCAATCGCGATGGTGCACGAGATAAAGCCAAGACAGCACTTTTAAAATCAGCAAGAAATTGCGCAGCGTTTTTATGAAGTGACATCGCCAAATAAAAATTTAAAGGATAGGATGAAAACAACAGTTTATCACAGCAAAGAACGGCTAATCGCGATGGTGCACGAGATAAAGGTAAGACAGCACTTTTGAAATCTGCAAGAAATTGCGCAGCGTTTTTATGAAGTGACATCGCCAAATAAAAATTTAAAGGATAGGATGAAAACAACAGTTTATCACAGCAAAGAACGGCTAATCGCGATGGTGCACGAGATAAAAGTAAGACAGCACTTTTGAAATCTGCAAGAAATTGCGCAGCGTTTTTATGAAGTGACATCGCCAAATAAAAATTAAAAGGATAGGATGAAAACAACAGTTTATCACAACAAAGAACGGCTAATCGCGATGGTGCACGAGATAAAAGTAAGATAGCACTTTTGAAATCTGCAAGAAATTGCGCAGCGTTTTTATGAAGTGACATCGCCAAATAAAAATTTAAAGGAAAGGATGAAAACAACAGTTTATCACAACAAAGAACGGCTAATCGCGATGGTGCACGAGATAAAAGTAAGACAGCACTTTTGAAATCTGCAAGAAATTGCGCAGCGTTTTTATGAAGTGACATCGCCGAATAAAAATTTAAAGGATAGGATGAAAACAACAGTTTATCACAGCAAAGAACGGCTAATCGCGATGGTGCACGAGATAAAGGTAAGACAGCACTTTTGAAATCAGCAAAAAATTGCGCAGCGTTTTTATGAAGTGACATCGCCAAATAAAAATTTCAAGGATAGGATGAAAACAACAGTTTATCACAGCAAAGAACGGCTAATCGCGATGGTGCACGAGCTAAAGGTAAGACAGCACTTTTGAAATCTGCAAGAAATTGCGCAGCGTTTTTATGAAGTGACATCGCCAAATAAAAATTTGAAGGATAGGATGAAAACAACAGTTTATCACAACAAAGAACGGCTAATCGTGATGGTGCACGAGATAAAGGTAAGACAGCACTTTTGAAATCTGCAAGAAATTGCGCAGCGTTTTTATGAAGTGACATCGCCAAATGAAAATTTAAAGGATAGGATGAAAACAACAGTTTATCACAGCAAAGAACGGCTAATCGCGATGGTGCACGAGATAAAGGTAAGACAGCACTTTTGAAATCTGCAAGAAATTGCGCAGCGTTTTTATGAAGTGACATCGCCAAATAAAAATTTAAAGGATAGGATGAAAACAACAATTTATCACAACAAAGAACGGCGAATCGCGATGGTGCACGAGATAAAAGTAAGACAGCACTTTTGAAATCTGCAAGAAATTGCGCAGCGTTTTTATGAAGTGACATCGCCAAATAAAAATTTAAAGGATAGGATGAAAACAACAGTTTATCACAGCAAAGAACGGCTAATCGCGATGGTGCACGAGATAAAGGTAAGACAGCACTTTTGAAATCTGCAAGAAATTGCGCAGCGTTTTTATGAAGTGACATCGCCAAATAAAAATTTGAAGGATAGGATGAAAACAACAGTTTATCACAGCAAAGAACGGCTACTCGCGATGGTGCACGAGATAAAGGTAAGACAGCACTTTTGAAATCTGCAAGAAATTGCGCAGCGTTTTTATGAAGTGACATCGCCAAATAAAAATTTAAAGGATAGGATGAAAACAACAGTTTATCACAGCAAAGAACGGCTAATCGCGATGGTGCACGAGATAAAGGTAAGACAGCACTTTTGAAATCTGCAAGAAATTGCGCAGCGTTTTTATGAAGTGACATCGCCAAATAAAAATTTAAAGGATAGGATGAAAACAACAGTTTATCACAGCAAAGAACGGCTAATCGCGATGGTGCACGAGCTAAAGGTAAGACAGCACTTTTGAAATCTGCAAGAAATTGCGCAGCGTTTTTATGAAGTGACATCGCCAAATAAAAATTTAAAGGATAGGATGAAAACAACAGTTTATCACAACAAAGAACGGCTAATCGCGATGGTGCACGAGATAAAAGTAAGACAGCACTTTTGAAATCTGCAAGAAATTGCGCAGCGTTTTTATGAAGTGACATCGCCAAATAAAAATTTAAAGGATAGGATGAAAACAACAGTTTATCACAGCAAAGAACGGCTAATCGCGATGGTGCACGAGATAAAGGTAAGACAGCACTTTTGAAATTTGCAAGAAATTGCGCAGCGTTTTTATGAAGTGACATCGCCAAATAAGAATTTAAAGGATAGGATGAAAACAACAGTTTATCACAGCGAAGAACGGCTAATCGCGATGGTGCACGAGATAAAGGTAAGACAGCACTTTTGAAATCTGCAAGAAATTGCGCAGCGTTTTTATGAAGTGACATCGCCAAATAAAAATTTAAAGGATAGAATGAAAACAACAATTTATCACAACAAAGAACGGCTAATCGCGATGGTGCACGAGCTAAAGGTAAGACAGCACTTTTGAAATCTGCAAGAAATTGCGCAGCGTCTTTATGAAGTGACATCGCCAAATAAAAATTTAAAGGATAGGATGAAAACAACAGTTTATCACAACAAAGAACGGCTAATCGCGATGGTGCACGAGATAAAAGTAAGACAGCACTTTTGAAATCTGCAAGAAATAGTGCAGCGTTTTTATGAAGTGACATCGCCAAATAAAAATTGAAAGGATAGGATGAAAACAACAGTTTATCACAACAAAGAACGGCTAATCGTGATGGTGCACGAGATAAAAGTGAGACAGCACTTTTGAAATCTGCAAGAAATAGTGCAGCGTTTTTATGAAGTGACATCGCCAAATAAAAATTGAAAGGATAGGATGAAAACAACAGTTTATCACAGCAAAGAACGGCTAATCGCGATGGTGCACGAGCTAAAGGTAAGACAGCACTTTTGAAATCTGCAAGAAATTGCGCAGCGTTTTTATGAAGTGACATCGCCAAATAAAAATTTCAAGGATAGGATGAAAACAACAGTTTATCACAGCAAAGAACGGCTAATCGCGATGGTGCACGAGCTAAAGGTAATACAGCACTTTTGAAATCTGCAAGAAATTGCGCAGCGTTTTTATGAAGTGACATCGCCAAATAAAAATTTGAAGGATAGGATGAAAACAACAGTTTATCACAACAAAGAACGGCTAATCGTGATGGTGCACGAGATAAAGGTAAGACAGCACTTTTGAAATCTGCAAGAAATTGCGCAGCGTTTTTATGAAGTGACATCGCCAAATAAAAATTTAAAGGATAGGATGAAAACAACAGTTTATCACAGCAAAGAACGGCTAATCGCGATGGTGCACGAGATAAAGGTAAGACAGCACTTTTGAAATCTGCAAGAAATTGCGCAGCGTTTTTATGAAGTGACATCGCCAAATAAAAATTTAAAGGATAGGATGAAAACAACAGTTTATCACAGCAAAGAACGGCTAATCGCGATGGTGCACGAGATAAAGGTAAGACAGCACTTTTGAAATCTGCAAGAAATTGCGCAGCGTTTTTATGAAGTGACATCGCCAAATAAAAATTTAAAGGATAGGATGAAAACAACAATTTATCACAACAAAGAACGGCGAATCGCGATGGTGCACGAGATAAAAGTAAGACGGCACTTTTGAAATCTGCAAGAAATTGCGCAGCGTTTTTATGAAGTGACATCGCCAAATAAAAATTTAAAGGATAGGATGAAAACAACAGTTTATCACAGCAAAGAACGGCTAATCGCGATGGTGCACGAGATAAAGGTAAGACAGCACTTTTGAAATCTGCAAGAAATTGCGCAGCGTTTTTATGAAGTGACATCGCCAAATAAAAATTTGAAGGATAGGATGAAAACAACAGTTTATCACAGCAAAGAACGGCTACTCGCGATGGTGCACGAGATAAAGGTAAGACAGCACTTTTGAAATCTGCAAGAAATTGCGCAGCGTTTTTATGAAGTGACATCGCCAAATAAAAATTTAAAGGATAGGATGAAAACAACAGTTTATCACAGCAAAGAACGGCTAATCGCGATGGTGCACGAGATAAAGGTAAGACAGCACTTTTGAAATCTGCAAGAAATTGCGCAGCGTTTTTATGAAGTGACATCGCCAAATAAAAATTTAAAGGATAGGATGAAAACAACAGTTTATCACAGCAAAGAACGGCTAATCGCGATGGTGCACGAGCTAAAGGTAAGACAGCACTTTTGAAATCTGCAAGAAATTGCGCAGCGTTTTTATGAAGTGACATCGCCAAATAAAAATTTAAAGGATAGGATGAAAACAACAGTTTATCACAACAAAGAACGGCTAATCGCGATGGTGCACGAGATAAAAGTAAGACAGCACTTTTGAAATCTGCAAGAAATTGCGCAGCGTTTTTATGAAGTGACATCGCCAAATAAAAATTTAAAGGATAGGATGAAAACAACACTTTATTACAGCAAAGAACGGCTAATCGCGATGGTGCACGAGATAAAGGTAAGACAGAACTTTTGAAATCTGCAAGAAATTGCGCAGCGTTTTTATGAAGTGACATCGCCAAATAAGAATTTAAAGGATAGGATGAGAACAACAGTTTATCACAGCGAAGAACGGCTAATCGCGATGGTGCACGAGATAAAGGTAAGACAGCACTTTTGAAATCTGCAAGAAATTGCGCAGCGTTTTTATGAAGTGACATCGCCAAATAAAAATTTAAAGGATAGAATGAAAACAACAATTTATCACAACAAAGAACGGCTAATCGCGATGGTGCACGAGCTAAAGGTAAGACAGCACTTTTGAAATCTGCAAGAAATTGCGCAGCGTTTTTATGAAGTGACATCGCCAAATAAAAATTTAAAGGATAGGATGAAAACAACAGTTTATCACAACAAAGAACGGCTAATCGCGATGGTGCACGAGATAAAAGTAAGACAGCACTTTTGAAATCTGCAAGAAATAGTGCAGCGTTTTTATGAAGTGACATCGCCAAATAAAAATTGAAAGGATAGGATGAAAACAACAGTTTATCACAACAAAGAACGGCTAATCGTGATGGTGCACGAGATAAAAGTGAGACAGCACTTTTGAAATCTGCAAGAAATAGTGCAGCGTTTTTATGAAGTGACATCGCCAAATAAAAATTGAAAGGATAGGATGAAAACAACAGTTTATCACAGCAAAGAACGGCTAATCGCGATGGTGCACGAGCTAAAGGTAAGACAGCACTTTTGAAATCTGCAAGAAATTGCGCAGCGTTTTTATGAAGTGACATCGCCAAATAAAAATTGAAAGGATAGGATGAAAACAACAGTTTATCACAACAAAGAACGGCTAATCGCGATGGTGCACGAGATAAAAGTGAGACAGCACTTTTGAAATCTGCAAGCAATTGCGCAGCGTTTTTATGAAGTGACATCGCCAAATAAAAATTTGAAGGATAGGATGAAAACAACAGTTTATCACAGCAAAGAACGGCTACTCGCGATGGTGCACGAGATAAAGGTAAGACAGCACTTTTGAAATCTGCAAGAAATTGCGCAGCGTTTTTATAAAGTGACATCGCCAAATAAAAATTTAAAGGATAGGATGAAAACAACAGTTTATCACAGCAAAGAACGGCTAATCGCGATGGTGCACGAGATAAAGGTAAGACAGCACTTTTGAAATCTGCAAGAAATTGCGCAGCGTTTTTATGAAGTGACATCGCCAAATAAAAATTTAAAGGATAGGATGAAAACAACAGTTTATCACAGCAAAGAACGGCTAATCGCGATGGTGCACGAGCTAAAGGTAAGACAGCACTTTTGAAATCTGCAAGAAATTGCGCAGCGTTTTTATGAAGTGACATCGCCAAATAAAAATTTAAAGGATAGGATGAAAACAACAGTTTATCACAACAAAGAACGGCTAATCGCGATGGTGCACGAGATAAAAGTAAGACAGCACTTTTGAAATCTGCAAGAAATTGCGCAGCGTTTTTATGAAGTGACATCGCCAAATAAAAATTGAAAGGATAGGATGAAAACAACAGTTTATCACAGCAAAGAACGGCTAATCGCGATGGTGCACGAGCTAAAGGTAAGACAGCACTTTTGAAATCTGCAAGAAATTGCGCAGCGTTTTTATGAAGTGACATCGCCAAATAAAAATTGAAAGGATAGGATGAAAACAACAGTTTATCACAACAAAGAACGGCTAATCGCGATGGTGCACGAGATAAAAGTGAGACAGCACTTTTGAAATCTGCAAGCAATTGCGCAGCGTTTTTATGAAGTGACATCGCCAAATAAAAATTTAAAGGATAGGATGAAAACAACAGTTTATCACAACAAAGAACGGCTAATCGCGATGGTGCACGAGATAAAAGTAAGACAGCACTTTTGAAATCTGCAAGAAATTGCGCAGCGTTTTTATGAAGTGACATCGCCAAATAAAAATTGAAAGGATAGGATGAAAACAACAGTTTATCACAGCAAAGAACGGCTAATCGCGATGGTGCACGAGATAAAGGTAAGACAGCACTTTTGAAATCTGCAAGAAATTGCGCAGCGTTTTTATGAAGTGACATCGCCAAATAAAAATTTAAAGGATAGGATGAAAACAACAGTTTATCACAGCAAAGAACGGCTAATCGCGATGGTGCACGAGATAAAGGTAAGACAGCACTTTTGAAATCAGCAAGAAATTGCGCAGCGTTTTTATGAAGTGACATCGCCAAATAAAAATTTCAAGGATAGGATGAAAACAACAGTTTATCACAGCAAAGAACGGCTAATCGCGATGGTGCACGAGCTAAAGGTAAGACAGCACTTTTGAAATCTGCAAGAAATTGCGCAGCGTTTTTATGAAGTGACATCGCCAAATAAAAATTTAAAGGATAGGATGAAAACAACAGTTTATCACAACAAAGAACGGCTAATCGCGATGGTGCACAAGATAAAAGTAAGACAGCACTTTTGAAATCTGCAAGAAATTGCGCAGCGTTTTTATGAAGTGACATCGCCAAATAAAAATTAAAAGGATAGGATGAAAACAACAGTTTATCACAGCAAAGAACGGCTAATCGCGATGGTGCACGAGATAAAGGTAAGACAGCACTTTTGAAATCTGCAAAAAATTGCGCAGCGTTTTTATGAAGTGACATCGCCAAATAAAAATTTAAAGGATAGGATGAAAACAACAGTTTATCACAGCAAAGAACGGCCAATCGCGATGGTGCACGAGATAAAGGTAAGACAGCACTTTTGAAATCTGCAAGAAATTGCGCAGCGTTTTTATGAAGTGACATCGCCAAATAAAAATTTAAAGGATAGGATGAAAACAACAGTTTATCACAGCAAAGAACGGCTAATCGCGATGGTGCACGAGATAAAGGTAAGACAGCACTTTTGAAATCTGCAAGAAATTGCGCAGCGTTCTTATGAAGTGACATCGCCAAATAAAAATTTAAAGGATAGGATGAAAACAACAGTTTATCACAGCAAAGAACGGCTAATCGCGATGGTGCACGAGATAAAGGTAAGACAGCACTTTTGAAATCTGCAAGAAATTGCGCCGCGTTTTTATAAAGTGACATCGCCAAATAAAAATTTAAAGGATAGGATGAAAACAACAATTTATCACAACAAAGAACGGCTAATCGCAATGGTGCACGAGATAAAAGTAAGATAGCGCTTTTCAAATCTGCAAAAAATTGCGCAGCGTTTTTATGAAGTGACATCGCCAAATAAAAATTTAAAGGATAGGATGAAAACAACAGTTTATCACAGCAAAGAACGGCTAATCGCGATGGTGCACAAGCTAAAGGTAAGACAGCACTTTTGAAATCTGCAAGAAATTGCGCAGCGTTTTTATGAAGTTACATCGCCAAAGAAAAATTTAAAGGATAGGATGAAAACAACAGTTTATCACAACAAAGAACGGCTAATCGCGATGGTGCACGAGATAAAAGTAAGACAGCACTTTTGAAATCCGCAAGAAATTGCGCAGCGTTTTTATGAAGTGACATCGCCAAATAAAAATTTAAAGGATAGGATGAAAACAACAGTTTATCACAACAAAGAACGGCTAATCGCGATGGTGCACGAGATAAAAGTAAGACAGCACTTTTGAAATCTGCAAGAAATTGCGCAGCGTTTTTATGAAGTGACATCGCCAAATAAAAATTTAAAGAATAGGATGAAAACAACAGTTTATCACAGCAAAGAACGGCTAATCGCGATGGTGCACGAGATAAAGGTAAGACAGCACTTTTGAAATCTGCAAGAAATTGCGCAGCGTTTTTATGAAGTGACATCGCCGAATAAAAATTTAAAGGATAGGATGAAAACAACAGTTTATCACAGCAAAGAACGGCTAATCGCAATGGTGCACGAGATAAAGGTAAGACAGCACTTTTGAAATCTGCAAGAAATTCCGCAGCGTTTTTATGAAGCGACATCGCCAAATAAAAATTTAAAGGGTAGGATGAAAACAACAATTTATCACAACAAAGAACGGCTAATCGCGATGATGCACGAGATAAAAGTAAGACAGCGCATTTAAAAACTGCAAGAAATTGCGCAGCGTTTTTATGAAGTGACATCGCCAAATAAAAATTAAAAGGATAGGATGAAAATAACAGTTTATCACAACAAAGAACGGCTAATCGCGATGGTGCACGAGATAAAAGTAAGACAGCACTTTTGAAATCTGCAAGAAATTGCGCAGCGTTTTTATGAAGTGACATCGCCAAATAAAAATTCAAAGGATAGGATGAAAACAACAGTTTATCACAACAAAGAACGGCTAATCGCGATGGTGCACGAGATAAAAGTAAGACAGCACTTTTAAAATCTGCAAGAAATTGCGCAGCGTTTTTATAAAGTGACATCGCCAAATAAAAATTTAAAGGATAGGATGAAAACAACAGTTTATCAAAACAAAGAACGGCTAATCGCGATGGTGCACGAGATAAAAGTAAGACAGCACTTTTGAAATCTGCAAGAAATTGCGCAGCGTTTTTATGAAGTGACATCGCCAAATAAAAATGTAAAGGATAGGATGAAAACAACAGTTTATCACAGCAAAGAACGGCTAATCGCGATGGTGCACGAGAGAAAGGTAAGACAGCACTTTTGAAATCTGCAAGAAATTGCGCAGCGTTTTTATGAAGTGACATCGCCAAATAAAAATTTAAAGGATAGGATGAAAACAACAGTTTATCACAGCAAAGAACGGCCAATCGCGATGGTGCACGAGATAAAGGTAAGACAGCACTTTTGAAATCTGCAAGAAATTCCGCAGCGTTTTTATGAAGTGACATCGCCAAATAAAAATTTAAAGGGTAGGATGAAAACAACAATTTATCACAACAAAGAACGGCTAATCGCGATGGTGCACGAGATAAAAGTAAGACAGCGCATTTAAAAACTGCAAGAAATTGCGCAGCGTTTTTATGAAGTGACATCGCCAAATAAAAATTAAAAGGATAGGATGAAAATAACAGTTTATCACAACAAAGAACGGCTAATCGCGATGGTGCACGAGATAAAAGTAAGACAGCACTTTTGAAATCTGCAAGAAATTGCGCAGCGTTTTTATGAAGTGACATCGCCAAATAAAAATTCAAAGGATAGGATGAAAACAACAGTTTATCACAACAAAGAACGGCTAATCGCGATGGTGCACGAGATAAAAGTAAGACAGCACTTTTGAAATCTGCAAGAAATTGCGCAGCGTTTTTATAAAGTGACATCGCCAAATAAAAATTTAAAGGATAGGATGAAAACAACAGTTTATCACAACAAAGAACGGCTAATCGCGATGGTGCACGAGATAAAAGTAAGACAGCACTTTTGACATCTGCAAGAAATTGCGCAGCGTTTTTATGAAGTGACATCGCCAAATAAAAATTTAAAGGATAGGATGAAAACAACAGTTTATCACAGCAAAGAACGGCTAATCGCGATGGTGCACGAGATAAAGGTAAGACAGCACTTTTGAAATCTGCAAGAAATTGCGCAGCGTTTTCATGAAGTGACATCGCCAAATAAAAATTTAAAGGATAGGATGAAAACAACAGTTTATCACAGCAAAGAACGGCCAATCGCGATGGTGCACGAGATAAAGCCAAGACAGCACTTTTAAAATCAGCAAGAAATTGCGCAGCGTTTTTATGAAGTGACATCGCCAAATAAAAATTTAAAGGATAGGATGAAAACAACAGTTTATCACAGCAAAGAACGGCTAATCGCGATGGTGCACGAGATAAAGGTAAGACAGCACTTTTGAAATCTGCAAGAAATTGCGCAGCGTTTTTATGAAGTGACATCGCCAAATAAAAATTTAAAGGATAGGATGAAAACAACAGTTTATCACAGCAAAGAACGGCTAATCGCGATGGTGCACGAGATAAAGGTAAGACAGCACTTTTGAAATCTGCAAGAAATTGCGCAGCGTTTTTATGAAGTGACATCGCCAAATAAAAATTTAAAGGATAGGATGAAAACAACAGTTTATCACAGCAAAGAACGGCTAATCGCGATGGTGCACGAGATAAAGGTAAGACAGCACTTTTGAAATCTGCAAGAAATTGCGCCGCGTTTTTATAAAGTGACATCGCCAAATAAAAATTGAAAGGATAGGATGAAAACAACAGTTTATCACAGCAAAGAACGGCTAATCGCGATGGTGCACGAGATAAAGGTAAGACAGCACTTTTGAAATCTGCAAGAAATTGCGCAGCGTTTTTATGAAGTGACATCGCCAAATAAAAATTTAAAGGATAGGATGAAAACAACAGTTTATCACAGCAAAGAACGGCTAATCGCGATGGTGCACGAGATAAAGGTAAGACAGCACTTTTGAAATCAGCAAGAAATTGCGCAGCGTTTTTATGAAGTGACATCGCCAAATAAAAATTTCAAGGATAGGATGAAAACAACAGTTTATCACAGCAAAGAACGGCTAATCGCGATGGTGCACGAGCTAAAGGTAAGACAGCACTTTTGAAATCCGCAAGGAATTGCGCAGCGTTTTTATGAAGTGACATCGCCAAATAAAAATTTAAAGGATAGGATGAAAACAACAGTTTATCACAACAAAGAACGGCTAATCGCGATGGTGCACGAGATAAAAGTAAGACAGCACTTTTGAAATCTGCAAGAAATTGCGCAGCGTTTTTATGAAGTGACATCGCCAAATAAAAATTGGAAGGATAGGATGAAAACAACAGTTTATCACAGCAAAGAACGGCTAATCGCGATGGTGCACGAGATAAAGGTAAGACAGCACTTTTGAAATCTGCAAGAAATTGCGCAGCGTTTTTATGAAGTGACATCGCCAAATAAAAATTTAAAGGATAGGATGAAAACAACAGTTTATCACAGCAAAGAACGGCCAATCGCGATGGTGCACGAGATAAAGCCAAGACAGCACTTTTAAAATCAGCAAGAAATTGCGCAGCGTTTTTATGAAGTGACATCGCCAAATAAAAATTTAAAGGATAGGATGAAAACAACAGTTTATCACAGCAAAGAACGGCTAATCGCGATGGTGCACGAGCTAAAGGTAAGACAGCACTTTTGAAATCTGCAAGAAATTGCGCAGCGTTTTTATGAAGTGACATCGCCAAATAAAAATTTAAAGGATAGGATGAAAACAACAGTTTATCACAACAAAGAACGGCTAATCGCGATGGTGCACGAGATAAAAGTAAGACAGCACTTTTGAAATCTGCAAGAAATTGCGCAGCGTTTTTATGAAGTGACATCGCCAAATAAAAATTGAAAGGATAGGATGAAAACAACAGTTTATCACAGCAAAGAACGGCTAATCGCGATGGTGCACGAGATAAAGGTAAGACAGCACTTTTGAAATCTGCAAGAAATTGCGCAGCGTTTTTATGAAGTGACATCGCCAAATAAAAATTTAAAGGATAGGATGAAAACAACAGTTTATCACAGCAAAGAACGGCCAATCGCGATGGTGCACGAGATAAAGCCAAGACAGCACTTTTAAAATCAGCAAGAAATTGCGCAGCGTTTTTATGAAGTGACATCGCCAAATAAAAATTTAAAGGATAGGATGAAAACAACAGTTTATCACAGCAAAGAACGGCTAATCGCGATGGTGCACGAGATAAAGGTAAGACAGCACTTTTGAAATCTGCAAGAAATTGCGCAGCGTTCTTATGAAGTGACATCGCCAAATAAAAATTTAAAGGATAGGATGAAAACAACAGTTTATCACAGCAAAGAACGGCTAATCGCGATGGTGCACGAGATAAAGGTAAGACATCACTTTTGAAATCTGCAAGAAATTGCGCCGCGTTTTTATAAAGTGACATCGCCAAATAAAAATTTAAAGGATAGGATGAAAACAACAATTTATCACAACAAAGAACGGCTAATCGCAATGGTGCACGAGATAAAAGTAAGATAGCGCTTTTCAAATCTGCAAAAAATTGCGCAGCGTTTTTATGAAGTGACATCGCCAAATAAAAATTTAAAGGATAGGATGAAAACAACGGTTTATCACAGCAAAGAACGGCTAATCGCGATGGTGCACAAGCTAAAGGTAAGACAGCACTTTTGAAATCTGCAAGAAATTGCGCAGCGTTTTTATGAAGTTACATCGCCAAAGAAAAATTTAAAGGATAGGATGAAAACAACAGTTTATCACAACAAAGAACGGCTAATCGCGATTGTGCACGAGATAAAAGTAAGACAGCACTTTTGAAATCCGCAAGAAATTGCGCAGCGTTTTTATGAAGTGACATCGCCAAATAAAAATTTAAAGGATAGGATGAAAACAACAGTTTATCACAACAAAGAACGGCTAATCGCGATGGTGCACGAGATAAAAGTAAGACAGCACTTTTGAAATCTGCAAGAAATTGCGCAGCGTTTTTATAAAGTGACATCGCAAAATAAAAATTTAAAGGATAGGATGAAAACAACAGTTTATCACAACAAAGAACGGCTAATCGCGATGGTGCACGAGATAAAAGTAAGACAGCACTTTTGACATCTGCAAGAAATTGCGCAGCGTTTTTATGAAGTGACATCGCCAAATAAAAATTTAAAGGATAGGATGAAAACAACAGTTTATCACAGCAAAGAACGGCTAATCGCGATGGTGCACGAGATAAAGGTAAGACAGCACTTTTGAAATCTGCAAGAAATTGCGCAGCGTTTTCATGAAGTGACATCGCCAAATAAAAATTTAAAGGATAGGATGAAAACAACAGTTTATCACAGCAAAGAACGGCCAATCGCGATGGTGCACGAGATAAAGCCAAGACAGCACTTTTAAAATCAGCAAGAAATTGCGCAGCGTTTTTATGAAGTGAAATCGCCAAATAAAAATTTAAAGGATAGGATGAAAACAACAGTTTATCACAGCAAAGAACGGCTAATCGCGATGGTGCACGAGATAAAGGTAAGACAGCACTTTTGAAATCTGCAAGAAATTGCGCAGCGTTTTTATGAAGTGACATCGCCAAATAAAAATTTAAAGGATAGGATGAAAACAACAGTTTATCACAGCAAAGAACGGCTAATCGCGATGGTGCACGAGATAAAGGTAAGACAGCACTTTTGAAATCTGCAAGAAATTGCGCAGCGTTTTTATGAAGTGACATCGCCAAATAAAAATTTAAAGGATAGGATGGAAACAACAGTTTATCACAGCAAAGAACGGCTAATCGCGATGGTGCACGAGATAAAGGTAAGACAGCACTTTTGAAATCTGCAAGAAATTGCGCAGCGTTTTTATGAAGTGACATCGCCAAATAAAAATGTAAAGGATAGGATGAAAACAACAGTTTATCACAGCAAAGAACGGCTAATCGCGATGGTGCACGAGATAAAGGTAAGACAGCACTTTTGAAATCTGCAAGAAATTGCGCAGCGTTTTTATGAAGTGACATCGCCAAATAAAAATTTAAAGGATAGGATGAAAACAACAGTTTATCACAGCAAAGAACGGCCAATCGCGATGGTGCACGAGATAAAGGTAAGACAGCACTTTTGAAATCTGCAAGAAATTGCGCAGCGTTCTTATGAAGTGACATCGCCAAATAAAAATTTAAAGGATAGGATGAAAACAACAGTTTATCACAGCAAAGAACGGCTAATCGCGATGGTGCACGAGATAAAGGTAAGACAGCACTTTTGAAATCTGCAAGAAATTGCGCCGCGTTTTTATAAAGTGACATCGCCAAATAAAAATTTAAAGGATAGGATGAAAACAACAATTTATCACAACAAAGAACGGCTAATCGCAATGGTGCACGAGATAAAAGTAAGATAGCGCTTTTCAAATCTGCAAAAAATTGCGCAGCGTTTTTATGAAGTGACATCGCCAAATAAAAATTTAAAGGATAGGATGAAAACAACAGTTTATCACAGCAAAGAACGGCTAATCGCGATGGTGCACAAGCTAAAGGTAAGACAGCACTTTTGAAATCTGCAAGAAATTGCGCAGCGTTTTTATGAAGTTACATCGCCAAAGAAAAATTTAAAGGATAGGATGAAAACAACAGTTTATCACAACAAAGAACGGCTAATCGCGATGGTGCACGAGATAAAAGTAAGACAGCACTTTTGAAATCCGCAAGAAATTGCGCAGCGTTTTTATGAAGTGACATCGCCAAATAAAAATTTAAAGGATAGGATGAAAACAACAGTTTATCACAACAAAGAACGGCTAATCGCGATGGTGCACGAGATAAAAGTAAGACAGCACTTTTGAAATCTGCAAGAAATTGCGCAGCATTTTTATGAAGTGACATCGCCAAATAAAAATTTAAAGAATAGGATGAAAACAACAGTTTATCACAGCAAAGAACGGCTAATCGCGATGGTGCACGAGATAAAGGTAAGACAGCACTTTTGAAATCTGCAAGAAATTGCGCAGCGTTTTTATGAAGTGACATCGCCGAATAAAAATTTAAAGGATAGGATGAAAACAACAGTTTATCACAGCAAAGAACGGCTAATCGCAATGGTGCACGAGATAAAGGTAAGACAGCACTTTTGAAATCTGCAAGAAATTCCGCAGCGTTTTTATGAAGTGACATCGCCAAATAAAAATTTAAAGGGTAGGATGAAAACAACAATTTATCACAACAAAGAACGGCTAATCGCGATGGTGCACGAGATAAAAGTAAGACAGCGCATTTAAAAACTGCAAGAAATTGCGCAGCGTTTTTATGAAGTGACATCGCCAAATAAAAATTAAAAGGATAGGATGAAAATAACAGTTTATCACAACAAAGAACGGCTAATCGCGATGGTGCACGAGATAAAAGTAAGACAGCACTTTTGAAATCTGCAAGAAATTGCGCAGCGTTTTTATGAAGTGACATCGCCAAATAAAAATTCAAAGGATAGGATGAAAACAACAGTTTATCACAACAAAGAACGGCTAATCGCGATGGTGCACGAGATAAAAGTAAGACAGCACTTTCGAAATCTGCAAGAAATTGCGCAGCGTTTTTATAAAGTGACATCGCCAAATAAAAATTTAAAGGATAGGATGAAAACAACAGTTTATCACAACAAAGAACGGCTAATCGCGATGGTGCACGAGATAAAAGTAAGACAGCACTTTTGAAATCTGCAAGAAATTGCGCAGCGTTTTTATGAAGTGACATCGCCAAATAAAAATGTAAAGGATAGGATGAAAACAACAGTTTATCACAGCAAAGAACGGCTAATCGCGATGGTGCACGAGATAAAGGTAAGACAGCACTTTTGAAATCTGCAAGAAATTGCGCAGCGTTTTTATGAAGTGACATCGCCAAATAAAAATTTAAAGGATAGGATGAAAACAACAGTTTATCACAGCAAAGAACGGCCAATCGCGATGGTGCACGAGATAAAGGTAAGACAGCACTTTTGAAATCTGCAAGAAATTCCGCAGCGTTTTTATGAAGTGACATCGCCAAATAAAAATTTAAAGGGTAGGATGAAAACAACAATTTATCACAACAAAGAACGGCTAATCGCGATGGTGCACGAGATAAAAGTAAGACAGCGCATTTAAAAACTGCAAGAAATTGCGCAGCGTTTTTATGAAGTGACATCGCCAAATAAAAATTAAAAGGATAGGATGAAAATAACAGTTTATCACAACAAAGAACGGCTAATCGCGATGGTGCACGAGATAAAAGTAAGACAGCACTATTGAAATCTGCAAGAAATTGCGCAGCGTTTTTATGAAGTGACATCGCCAAATAAAAATTCAAAGGATAGGATGAAAACAACAGTTTATCACAACAAAGAACGGCTAATCGCGATGGTGCACGAGATAAAAGTAAGACAGCACTGTTGAAATCTGCAAGAAATTGCGCAGCGTTTTTATAAAGTGACATCGCCAAATAAAAATTTAAAGGATAGGATGAAAACAACAGTTTATCACAACAAAGAACGGCTAATCGCGATGGTGCACGAGATAAAAGTAAGACAGCACTTTTGAAATCTGCAAGAAATTGCGCAGCGTTTTTATGAAGTGACATCGCCAAATAAAAATTTAAAGGATAGGATGAAAACAACAGTTTATCACAGCAAAGAACGGCCAATCGCGATGGTGCACGAGATAAAGCCAAGACAGCACTTTTAAAATCAGCAAGAAATTGCGCAGCGTTTTTATGAAGTGACATCGCCAAATAAAAATTTAAAGGATAGGATGAAAACAACAGTTTATCACAGCAAAGAACGGCTAATCGCGATGGTGCACGAGCTAAAGGTAAGACAGCACTTTTGAAATCTGCAAGAAATTGCGCAGCGTTTTTATGAAGTGACATCGCCAAATAAAAATTTAAAGGATAGGATGAAAACAACAGTTTATCACAACAAAGAACGGCTAATCGCGATGGTGCACGAGATAAAAGTAAGACAGCACTTTTGAAATCTGCAAGAAATTGCGCAGCGTTTTTATGAAGTGACATCGCCAAATAAAAATTGAAAGGATAGGATGAAAACAACAGTTTATCACAGCAAAAAACGGCTAATCGCGATGGTGCACGAGATAAAGGTAAGACAGCACTTTTGAAATCTGCAAGAAATTGCGCAGCGTTTTTATGAAGTGACATCGCCAAATAAAAATTTAAAGGATAGGATGAAAACAACAGTTTATCACAGCAAAGAACGGCCAATCGCGATGGTGCACGAGATAAAGCCAAGACAGCGCTTTTAAAATCAGCAAGAAATTGCGCAGCGTTTTTATGAAGTGACATCGCCAAATAAAAATTTAAAGGATAGGATGAAAACAACAGTTTATCACAGCAAAGAACGGCTAATCGCGATGGTGCACGAGATAAAGGTAAGACAGCACTTTTGAAATCTGCAAGAAATTGCGCAGCGTTCTTATGAAGTGACATCGCCAAATAAAAATTTAAAGGATAGGATGAAAACAACAGTTTATCACAGCAAAGAACGGCTAATCGCGATGGTGCACGAGATAAAGGTAAGACAGCACTTTTGAAATCTGCAAGAAATTGCGCCGCGTTTTTATAAAGTGACATCGCCAAATAAAAATTTAAAGGATAGGATGAAAACAACAATTTATCACAACAAAGAACGGCTAATCGCAATGGTGCACGAGATAAAAGTAAGATAGCGCTTTTCAAATCTGCAAAAAATTGCGCAGCGTTTTTATGAAGTGACATCGCCAAATAAAAATTTAAAGGATAGGATGAAAACAACAGTTTATCACAGCAAAGAACGGCTAATCGCGATGGTGCACAAGCTAAAGGTAAGACAGCACTTTTGAAATCTGCAAGAAATTGCGCAGCGTTTTTATGAAGTTACATCGCCAAAGAAAAATTTAAAGGATAGGATGAAAACAACAGTTTATCACAACAAAGAACGGCTAATCGCGATGGTGCACGAGATAAAAGTAAGACAGCACTTTTGAAATCCGCAAGAAATTGCGCAGCGTTTTTATGAAGTGACATCGCCAAATAAAAATTTAAAGGATAGGATGAAAACAACAGTTTATCACAACAAAGAACGGCTAATCGCGATGGTGCACGAGATAAAAGTAAGACAGCACTTTTGAAATCTGCAAGAAATTGCGCAGCATTTTTATGAAGTGACATCGCCAAATAAAAATTTAAAGAATAGGATGAAAACAACAGTTTATCACAGCAAAGAACGGCTAATCGCGATGGTGCACGAGATAAAGGTAAGACAGCACTTTTGAAATCTGCAAGAAATTGCGCAGCGTTTTTATGAAGTGACATCGCCGAATAAAAATTTAACGGATAGGATGAAAACAACAGTTTATCACAGCAAAGAACGGCTAATCGCAATGGTGCACGAGATAAAGGTAAGACAGCACTTTTGAAATCTGCAAGAAATTCCGCAGCGTTTTTATGAAGTGACATCGCCAAATAAAAATTTAAAGGGTAGGATGAAAACAACAATTTATCACAACAAAGAACGGCTAATCGCGATGGTGCACGAGATAAAAGTAAGACAGCGCATTTAAAAACTGCAAGAAATTGCGCAGCGTTTTTATGAAGTGACATCGCCAAATATAAATTAAAAGGATAGGATGAAAATAACAGTTTATCACAACAAAGAACGGCTAATCGCGATGGTGCACGAGATAAAAGTAAGACAGCACTTTTGAAATCTGCAAGAAATTGCGCAGCGTTTTTATGAAGTGACATCGCCAAATAAAAATTCAAAGGATAGGATGAAAACAACAGTTTATCACAACAAAGAACGGCTAATCGCGATGGTGCACGAGATAAAAGTAAGACAGCACTTTTGAAATCTGCAAGAAATTGCGCAGCGTTTTTATAAAGTGACATCGCCAAATGAAAATTTAAAGGATAGGATGAAAACAACAGTTTATCACAACAAAGAACGGCTAATCGCGATGGTGCACGAGATAAAAGTAAGACAGCACTTTTGAAATCTGCAAGAAATTGCGCAGCGTTTTTATGAAGTGACATCGCCAAATAAAAATGTAAAGGATAGGATGAAAACAACAGTTTATCACAGCAAAGAACGGCTAATCGCGATGGTGCACGAGATAAAGGTAAGACAGCACTTTTGAAATCTGCACGAAATTGCGCAGCGTTTTTATGAAGTGACATCGCCAAATAAAAATTTAAAGGATAGGATGAAAACAACAGTTTATCACAGCAAAGAACGGCCAATCGCGATGGTGCACGAGATAAAGGTAAGACAGCACTTTTGAAATCTGCAAGAAATTCCGCAGCGTTTTTATGAAGTGACATCGCCAAATAAAAATTTAAAGGGTAGGATGAAAACAACAATTTATCACAACAAAGAACGGCTAATCGCGATGGTGCACGAGATAAAAGTAAGACAGCGCATTTAAAAACTGCAAGAAATTGCGCAGCGTTTTTATGAAGTGACATCGCCAAATAAAAATTAAAAGGATAGGATGAAAATAACAGTTTATCACAACAAAGAACGGCTAATCGCGATGGTGCACGAGATAAAAGTAAGACAGCACTATTGAAATCTGCAAGAAATTGCGCAGCGTTTTTATGAAGTGACATCGCCAAATAAAAATTCAAAGGATAGGATGAAAACAACAGTTTATCACAACAAAGAACGGCTAATCGCGATGGTGCACGAGATAAAAGTAAGACAGCACTGTTGAAATCTGCAAGAAATTGCGCAGCGTTTTTATAAAGTGACATCGCCAAATAAAAATTTAAAGGATAGGATGAAAACAACAGTTTATCACAACAAAGAACGGCTAATCGCGATGGTGCACGAGATAAAAGTAAGACAGCACTTTTGAAATCTGCAAGAAATTGCGCAGCGTTTTTATGAAGTGACATCGCCAAATAAAAATTTAAAGGATAGGATGAAAACAACAGTTTATCACAGCAAAGAACGGCTAATCGCGATGGTGCACGAGATAAAGGTAAGACAGCACTTTTGAAATCTGCAAGAAATTGCGCAGCGTTTTCATGAAGTGACATCGCCAAATAAAAATTTAAAGGATAGGATGAAAACAACAGTTTATCACAGCAAAGAACGGCCAATCGCGATGGTGCACGAGATAAAGCCAAGACAGCACTTTTAAAATCAGCAAGAAATTGCGCAGCGTTTTTATGAAGTGACATCGCCAAATAAAAATTTAAAGGATAGGATGAAAACAACAGTTTATCACAGCAAAGAACGGCTAATCGCGATGGTGCACAAGCTAAAGGTAAGACAGCACTTTTGAAATCTGCAAGAAATTGCGCAGCGTTTTTATGAAGTTACATCGCCAAAGAAAAATTTAAAGGATAGGATGAAAACAACAGTTTATCACAGCAAAGAACGGCTAATCGCGATGGTGCACAAGCTAAAGGTAAGACAGCACTTTTGAAATCTGCAAGAAATTGCGCAGCGTTTTTATGAAGTTACATCGCCAAAGAAAAATTTAAAGGATAGGATGAAAACAACAGTTTATCACAACAAAGAACGGCTAATCGCGATGGTGCACGAGATAAAAGTAAGACAGCACTTTTGAAATCCGCAAGAAATTGCGCAGCGTTTTTATGAAGTGACATCGCCAAATAAAAATTTAAAGGATAGGATGAAAACAACAGTTTATCACAACAAAGAACGGCTAATCGCGATGGTGCACGAGATAAAAATAAGACAGCACTTTTGAAATCTGCAAGAAATTGCGCAGCATTTTTATGAAGTGACATCGCCAAATAAAAATTTAAAGAATAGGATCAAAACAACAGTTTATCACAGCAAAGAACGGCTAATCGCGATGGTGCACGAGATAAAGGTAAGACAGCACTTTTGAAATCTGCAAGAAATTGCGCAGCGTTTTTATGAAGTGACATCGCCGAATAAAAATTTAAAGGATAGGATGAAAACAACAGTTTATCACAGCAAAGAACGGCTAATCGCAATGGTGCACGAGATAAAGGTAAGACAGCACTTTTGAAATCTGCAAGAAATTCCGCAGCGTTTTTATGAAGTGACATCGCCAAATAAAAATTTAAAGGGTAGGATGAAAACAACAATTTATCACAACAAAGAACGGCTAATCGCGATGGTGCACGAGATAAAAGTAAGACAGCGCATTTAAAAACTGCAAGAAATTGCGCAGCGTTTTTATGAAGTGACATCGCCAAATAAAAATTAAAAGGATAGGATGAAAATAACAGTTTATCACAACAAAGAACGGCTAATCGCGATGGTGCACGAGATAAAAGTAAGACAGCACTTTTGAAATCTGCAAGAAATTGCGCAGCGTTTTTATGAAGTGACATCGCCAAATAAAAATTCAAAGGATAGGATGAAAACAACAGTTTATCACAACAAAGAACGGCTAATCGCGATGGTGCACGAGATAAAAGTAAGACAGCACTTTTGAAATCTGCAAGAAATTGCGCAGCGTTTTTATAAAGTGACATCGCCAAATGAAAATTTAAAGGATAGGATGAAAACAACAGTTTATCACAACAAAGAACGGCTAATCGCGATGGTGCACGAGATAAAAGTAAGACAGCACTTTTGAAATCTGCAAGAAATTGCGCAGCGTTTTTATGAAGTGACATCGCCAAATAAAAATGTAAAGGATAGGATGAAAACAACAGTTTATCACAGCAAAGAACGGCTAATCGCGATGGTGCACGAGATAAAGGTAAGACAGCACTTTTGAAATCTGCAAGAAATTGCGCAGCGTTTTTATGAAGTGACATCGCCAAATAAAAATTTAAAGGATAGGATGAAAACAACAGTTTATCACAGCAAAGAACGGCCAATCGCGATGGTGCACGAGATAAAGGTAAGACAGCACTTTTGAAATCTGCAAGAAATTCCGCAGCGTTTTTATGAAGTGACATCGCCAAATAAAAATTTAAAGGGTAGGATGAAAACAACAATTTATCACAACAAAGAACGGCTAATCGCGATGGTGCACGAGATAAAAGTAAGACAGCGCATTTAAAAACTGCAAGAAATTGCGCAGCGTTTTTATGAAGTGACATCGCCAAATAAAAATTAAAAGGATAGGATGAAAATAACAGTTTATCACAACAAAGAACGGCTAATCGCGATGGTGCACGAGATAAAAGTAAGACAGCACTATTGAAATCTGCAAGAAATTGCGCAGCGTTTTTATGAAGTGACATCGCCAAATAAAAATTCAAAGGATAGGATGAAAACAACAGTTTATCACAACAAAGAACGGCTAATCGCGATGGTGCACGAGATAAAAGTGAGACAGCACTGTTGAAATCTGCAAGAAATTGCGCAGCGTTTTTATAAAGTGACATCGCCAAATAAAAATTTAAAGGATAGGATGAAAACAACAGTTTATCACAACAAAGAACGGCTAATCGCGATGGTGCACGAGATAAAAGTAAGACAGCACTTTTGAAATCTGCAAGAAATTGCGCAGCGTTTTTATGAAGTGACATCGCCAAATAAAAATTTAAAGGATAGGATGAAAACAACAGTTTATCACAGCAAAGAACGGCTAATCGCGATGGTGCACGAGATAAAGGTAAGACAGCACTTTTGAAATCTGCAAGAAATTGCGCAGCGTTTTCATGAAGTGACATCGCCAAATAAAAATTTAAAGGATAGGATGAAAACAACAGTTTATCACAGCAAAGAACGGCCAATCGCGATGGTGCACGAGATAAAGCCAAGACAGCACTTTTAAAATCAGCAAGAAATTGCGCAGCGTTTTTACGAAGTGACATCGCCAAATAAAAATTTAAAGGATAGGATGAAAACAACAGTTTATCACAGCAAAGAACGGCTAATCGCGATGGTGCACAAGCTAAAGGTAAGACAGCACTTTTGAAATCTGCAAGAAATTGCGCAGCGTTTTTATGAAGTTACATCGTCAAAGAAAAATTTAAAGGATAGGATGAAAACAACAGTTTATCACAACAAAGAACGGCTAATCGCGATGGTGCACGAGATAAAAGTAAGACAGCACTTTTGAAATCCGCAAGAAATTGCGCAGCGTTTTTATGAAGTGACATCGCCAAATAAAAATTTAAAGGATAGGATGAAAACAACAGTTTATCACAACAAAGAACGGCTAATCGCGATGGTGCACGAGATAAAAGTAAGACAGCACTTTTGAAATCTGCAAGAAATTGCGCAGCGTTTTTATGAAGTGACATCGCCAAATAAAAATTTAAAGAATAGGATGAAAACAACAGTTTATCACAGCAAAGAACGGCTAATCGCGATGGTGCACGAGATAAAGGTAAGACAGCACTTTTGAAATCTGCAAGAAATTGCGCAGCGTTTTTATGAAGTGACATCGCCGAATAAAAATTTAAAGGATAGGATGAAAACAACAGTTTATCACAGCAAAGAACGGCTAATCGCAATGGTGCACGAGATAAAGGTAAGACAGCACTTTTGAAATCTGCAAGAAATTCCGCAGCGTTTTTATGAAGTGACATCGCCAAATAAAAATTTAAAGGGTAGGATGAAAACAACAATTTATCACAACAAAGAACGGCTAATCGCGATGGTGCACGAGATAAAAGTAAGACAGCGCATTTAAAAACTGCAAGAAATTGCGCAGCGTTTTTATGAAGTGACATCGCCAAATAAAAATTAAAAGGATAGGATGAAAATAACAGTTTATCACAACAAAGAACGGCTAATCGCGATGGTGCACGAGATAAAAGTAGGACAGCACTTTTGAAATCTGCAAGAAATTGCGCAGCGTTTTTATGAAGTGACATCGCCAAATAAAAATTCAAAGGATAGGATGAAAACAACAGTTTATCACAACAAAGAACGGCTAATCGCGATGGTGCACGAGATAAAAGTAAGACAGCACTTTTGAAATCTGCAAGAAATTGCGCAGCGTTTTTATAAAGTGACATCGCCAAATAAAAATTTAAAGGATAGGATGAAAACAACAGTTTATCACAACAAAGAACGGCTAATCGCGATGGTGCACGAGATAAAAGTAAGACAGCACTTTTGAAATCTGCAAGAAATTGCGCAGCGTTTTTATGAAGTGACATCGCCAAATAAAAATGTAAAGGATAGGATGAAAACAACAGTTTATCACAGCAAAGAACGGCTAATCGCGATGGTGCACGAGATAAAGGTAAGACAGCACTTTTGAAATCTGCAAGAAATTGCGCAGCGTTTTTATGAAGTGACATCGCCAAATAAAAATTTAAAGGATAGGATGAAAACAACAGTTTATCACAGCAAAGAACGGCCAATCGCGATGGTGCACGACATAAAGGTAAGACAGCACTTTTGAAATCTGCAAGAAATTCCGCAGCGTTTTTATGAAGTGACATCGCCAAATAAAAATTTAAAGGGTAGGATGAAAACAACAATTTATCACAACAAAGAACGGCTAATCGCGATGGTGCACGAGATAAAAGTAAGACAGCGCATTTAAAAACTGCAAGAAATTGCGCAGCGTTTTTATGAAGTGACATCGCCAAATAAAAATTAAAAGGATAGGATGAAAATAACAGTTTATCACAACAAAGAACGGCTAATCGCGATGGTGCACGAGATAAAAGTAAGACAGCACTATTGAAATCTGCAAGAAATTGCGCAGCGTTTTTATGAAGTGACATCGCCAAATAAAAATTCAAAGGATAGGATGAAAACAACAGTTTATCACAACAAAGAACGGCTAATCGCGATGGTGCACGAGATAAAAGTAAGACAGCACTTTTGAAATCTGCAAGAAATTGCGCAGCGTTTTTATGAAGTGACATCGCCAAATAAAAATTTAAAGGATAGGATGAAAACAACAGTTTATCACAACAAAGAACGGCTAATCGCGATGGTGCACGAGATAAAAGTAAGACAGCACTTTTGAAATCTGCAAGAAATTGCGCAGCGTTTTTATGAAGTGACATCGCCAAATAAAAATTTAAAGGATAGGATGAAAACAACAGTTTATCACAGCAAAGAACGGCTAATCGCGATGGTGCACGAGATAAAGGTAAGACAGCACTTTTGAAATCAGCAAGAAATTGCGCAGCGTTTTTATGAAGTGACATCGCCAAATAAAAATTTGAAGGATAGGATGAAAACAACAGTTTATCACAACAAAGAACGGCTAATCGTGATGGTGCACGAGATAAAAGTAAGACAGCACTTTTGAAATCTGCAAGAAATTGCGCAGCGTTTTTATGAAGTGACATCGCCAAATAAAAATTTAAAGGATAGGATGAAAACAACAGTTTATCACAACAAAGAACGGCTAATCGCGATGGTGCACGAGATAAAAGTAAGACAGCACTTTTGAAATCTGCAAGAAATTGCGCAGCGTTTTTATGAAGTGACATCGCCAAATAAAAATTTAAAGGATAGGATGAAAACAACAGTTTATCACAGCAAAGAACGGCTAATCGCGATGGTGCACGAGATAAAGGTAAGACAGCACTTTTGAAATCAGCAAGAAATTGCGCAGCGTTTTTATGAAGTGACATCGCCAAATAAAAATTTGAAGGATAGGATGAAAACAACAGTTTATCACAACAAAGAACGGCTAATCGTGATGGTGCACGAGATAAAAGTAAGACAGCACTTTTGAAATCTGCAAGAAATTGCGCAGCGTTTTTATGAAGTGACATCGCCAAATAAAAATTTAAGGGATAGGATGAAAACAACAGTTTATCACAGCAAAGAACGGCTAATCGCGATGGTGCACGAGATAAAGGTAAGACAGCACTTTTGAAATCTGCAAGAAATTGCTCAGCGTTTTTATGAAGTGACATCGTTAAATAAAAATTAAAAGGATGGGATAAAAACAACAATTTATCACAACAAAGAACGGCGAATCGCGATGGTGCACGAGATAAAAGTAAGACAGCACTTTTGAAATCTGCAAGAAATTGCGCAGCGTTTTTATGAAGTGACATCGCCAAATAAAAATTTTAAGGATAGGATGAAAACAACAGTTTATCACAGCAAAGAACGGCTAATCGCAATGGTGCACGAGATAAAGGTAAGACAGCACTTTTGAAATCTGCAAGAAATTGCGCAGCGTTTTTATGAAGTGACATCGCCAAATAAAAATTTAAAGGATAGGATGAAAACAACAGTTTATCACAGCAAAGAACGGCTAATCGCGATGGTGCACGAGATAAAGGTAAGACAGCACTTTTGAAATCTGCAAGAAATTGCGCAGCGTTTTCATGAAGTGACATCGCCAAATAAAAATCTAAAGGATAGGATGAAAACAACAGTTTATCACAGCAAAGAACGGCTAATCGCGATGGTGCACGAGATAAAGGTAAGACAGCACTTTTGAAATCTGCAAGAAATTGCGCAGCGTTTTTATGAAGTGACATCGCCAAATAAAAATTTAAGGGATAGGATGAAAACAACAGTTTATCACAGCAAAGAACGGCTAATCGCGATGGTGCACGAGCTAAAGGTAAGACAGCACTTTTGAAATCTGCAAGAAATTGCGCAGCGTTTTTATGAAGTGACATCGCCAAATAAAAATGTAAAGGATAGGATGAAAACAACAGTTTATCACAGCAAAGAACGGCTAATCGCGATGGTGCACGAGATAAAGGTAAGACAGCACTTTTGAAATCTGCAAGAAATTGCGCAGCGTTTTTATGAAGTGACATCGCCAAATAAAAATTTAAAGGATAGGATGAAAACAACAGTTTATCACAGCAAAGAACGGCCAATCGCGATGGTGCACGAGATAAAGGTAAGACAGCACTTTTGAAATCTGCAAGAAATTCCGCAGCGTTTTTATGAAGTGACATCGCCAAATAAAAATTTAAAGGGTAGGATGAAAACAACAATTTATCACAACAAAGAACGGCTAATCGCGATGGTGCACGAGATAAAAGTAAGACAGCGCATTTAAAAACTGCAAGAAATTGCGCAGCGTTTTTATGAAGTGACATCGCCAAATAAAAATTAAAAGGATAGGATGAAAATAACAGTTTATCACAACAAAGAACGGCTAATCGCGATGGTGCACGAGATAAAAGTAAGACAGCACTATTGAAATCTGCAAGAAATTGCGCAGCGTTTTTATGAAGTGACATTGCCAAATATTAATTTAAAGGATAGGATGAAAACAACAGTTTATCACAGCAAAGAACGGCTAATCGCGATGGTGCACGAGATAAAGGTAAGACAGCACTTTTGAAATCTGCAAGAAATTGCGCAGCGTTTTTATGAAGTGACATCGCCAAATAAAAATTTAAAGGATAGGATGAAAACAACAGTTTATCACAACAAAGAACGGCTAATCGCGATGGTGCACGAGATAAAAGTGAGACAGCACTTTTGAAATCCGCAAGAAATTGCGCAGCGTTTTTATGAAGTGACATTGCCAAATATTAATTTAAAGGATAGGATGAAAACAACAGTTTATCACAGCAAAGAACGGCTAATCGCGATGGTGCACGAGATAAAGGTAAGACAGCACTTTTGAAATCTGCAAGAAATTGCGCAGCGTTTTTATGAAGTGACATCGCCAAATAAAAATTTAAAGGATAGGATGAAAACAACAATTTATCACAACAAAGAACGGCTAATCGCGATGGTGCACGAGATAAAAGTAAGACAGCGCTTTTAAAATCTGCAACAAATTGCGCAGCGTTTTTACGAAGTGACTTTGCCAAATAAAAATTTAAACGATAGGATGAAAACAACAGTTTATCACAGCAAAGAGCGGCTTATGGCGATGGTGCACGAGCTAAAGGTAAGACAGCACTTTTTAAATCTGCAAGAAATTGCGCAGCGTTTTTATGAAGTGACATCGCCAAATAAAAATTTAAAGGATAGGATGAAAACAACAGTTTATCACAACAAAGAACGGCTAATCGCGATGGTGCACGAGCTAAAGGTAAGACAGCGCTTTTCAAATCTGCAAGAAATTGCGCAGCGTTTTTATGAAGTGACATCGCCAAATAAAAATTCAAAGGATAGGATGAAAACAACAGTTTATCACAGCAAAGAACGGCTAATCGCGATGGTGCACGAGCTAAAGGTAAGACAGCACTTTTGAAATCTGCAAGAAATTGCGCAGCGTTTTTATGAAGTGACATCGCCAAATAAAAATTTAAAGGATAGGATGAAAACAACAGTTTATCACAACAAAGAACGGCTAATCGCGATGGTGCACGAGATAAAAGTAAGACAGCACTTTTGAAATCCGCAAGAAATTGCGCAGCGTTTTTATGAAGTGACATCGCCAAATAAAAATTTAAAGGATAGGATGAAAACAACAGTTTATCACAACAAAGAACGGCTAATCGCGATGGTGCACGAGATAAAGGTAAGACAGCACTTTTGAAATCTGCAAGAAATTGCGCAGCGTTTTTATGAAGTGACATCGCCAAATAAAAATTTAAAGGATAGGATGAAAACAACAGTTTATCACAACAAAGAACGGCTAATCGCGATGATGCACGAGATAAAAGTAAGACAGCACTTTTGAAATCTGCAAGAAATTGCGCAGCGTTTTTATGAAGTGACATCGCCAAATAAAAATTTAAAGGATAGGATGAAAACAACAGTTTATCACAGCAAAGAACGGCTAATCGCGATGGTGCACGAGATAAAGGTAAGACAGCACTTTTGAAATCTGCAAGAAATTGCGCAGCGTTTTTATGAAGTGACATCGCCAAATAAAAATTTAAACGATGGGATGAAAACAACAGTTTATCACAGCAAAGAACGGCTAATCGCGATGGTGCACGAGATAAAGGTAAGACAGCACTTTTGAAATCTGCAAGAAATTGCGCAGCGTTTTTATGAAGTGACATCGCCAAATAAAAATTTAAAGGATAGAATGAAAACAACAATTTATCACAACAAAGAACGGCTAATCGCGATGGTGCACGAGCTAAAGGTAAGACAGCACTTTTGAAATCTGCAAGAAATTGCGCAGCGTTTTTATGAAGTGACATCGCCAAATAAAAATTTAAAGGATGGGATGAAAACAACAGTTTATCACAACAAAGAACGGCTAATCGCGATGGTGCACGAGATAAAAGTAAGACAGCACTTTTGAAATCTGCAAGAAATTGCGCAGCGTTTTTATGAAGTGACATCGCCAAATATAAATTTAAAGGATAGGATGAAAACAACAGTTTATCACAGCAAAGAACGGCTAATCGCGATGGTGCACGAGATAAAGGTAAGACAGCACTTTTGAAATCTGCAAGAAATTGCGCAGCGTTTTTATGAAGTGACATCGCCAAATAAAAATTTAAAGGATAGGATGAAAACAACAGTTTATTACAACAAAGAACGGCTAATCGCGATGGTGCACGAGATAAAAGTAAGACAGCACTTTTGAAATCTGCAAGAAATTGCGCAGCGTTTTTATGAAGTGACATCGCCAAATAAAAATTTAAAGGATAGGATGAAAACAACAGTTTATCACAACAAAGAACGGCTAATCGCGATGGTGCACGAGATAAAAGTAAGACAGCACTTTTGAAATCTGCAAGAAATTGCGCAGCGTTTTTATGAAGTGACATCGCCAAATATAAATTTAAAGGATAGGATGAAAACAACAGTTTATCACAGCAAAGAACGGCTAATCGCGATGGTGCACGAGATAAAGGTAAGACAGCACTTTTGAAATCTGCAAGAAATTGCGCAGCGTTTTTATGAAGTGACATCGCCAAATAAAAATTTAAAGGATAGGATGAAAACAACAGTTTATTACAACAAAGAACGGCTAATCGCGATGGTGCACGAGATAAAAGTAAGACAGCACTTTTGAAATCTGCAAGAAATTGCGCAGCGTTTTTATGAAGTGACATCGTTAAATAAAAATTGAAAGGATAGGATGAAAACAACAATTTATCACAACAAAGAACGGCTAATCGCGATGGTGCACGAGATAAAAGTAAGACAGCGCTTTTAAAATCTGCAACAAATTGCGCAGCGTTTTCATGAAGTGACATCGCCAAATAAAAATTTAAACGATAGGATGAAAACAACAGTTTATCACAGCAAAGAGCGGCTTATGGCGATGGTGCACGAGCTAAAGGTAAGACAGCACTCTTGAAATCTGCAAGAAATTGCGCAGCGTTTTTATGAAGTGACATCGCCAAATAAAAATTTAAAGGATAGGATGAAAACAACAGTTGATCACAGCAAAGAACGGCTAATCGCGATGGTGCACGAGATAAAGGTAAGACAGCACTTTTGAAATCTGCAAGAAATTGCGCAGCGTTTTTATGAAGTGACATCGCCAAATAAAAATTTAAAGGATAGGATGAAAACAACAGTTTATCACAGCAAAGAACGGCTAATCGCGATGGTGCACGAGATAAAGGTAAGACAGCACTTTTGAAATCTGCAAGAAATTGCGCAGCGTTTTTATGAAGTGACATCGCCAAATAAAAATTAAAAGGATAGAATGAAAACAACAATTTATCACAACAAAGAACGGCTAATCGCGATGGTGCACGAGCTAAAGGTAAGACAGCACTTTTGAAATCTGCAAGAAATTGCGCAGCGTTTTTATGAAGTTACATCGCCAAATAAAAATTTAAAGCATAGGATGAAAACAACAGTTTATCACAACAAAGAACGGCTAATCGCGATGGTGCACGAGATAAAAGTAAGACAGCACTTTTGAAATCTGCAAGAAATTGCGCAGCGTTTTTATGAAGTGACATCGCCAAATAAAAATTTAAAGGATAGGATTAATTCAACAGTTTATCACAGCAAAGAACGGCTAATCGCGATGGTGCACGAGCTAAAGGTAAGACAGCACTTTTGAAATCTGCAAGAAATTGCGCAGCGTTTTTATGAAGTGACATCGCCAAATAAAAATTCAAAGGATAGGATGAAAACAACAGTTTATCACAACAAAGAACGGCTAATCGCGATAGTGCACGAGATAAAAGTGAGACAGCACTTTTGAAATCCGCAAGAAATTGCGCAGCGTTTTTATGAAGTGACATTGCCAAATATTAATTTAAAGGATAGGATGAAAACAACAGTTTATCACAGCAAAGAACGGCTAATCGCGATGGTGCACGAGATAAAGGTAAGACAGCACTTTTGAAATCTGCAAGAAATTGCGCAGCGTTTTTATGAAGTGACATCGCCAAATAAAAATTTAAAGGATAGGATGAAAACAACAATTTATCACAACAAAGAACGGCTAATCGCGATGGTGCACGAGATAAAAGTAAGACAGCGCTTTTAAAATCTGCAACAAATTGCGCAGCGTTTTTACGAAGTGACTTTGCCAAATAAAAATTTAAACGATAGGATGAAAACAACAGTTTATCACAGCAAAGAGCGGCTTATGGCGATGGTGCACGAGCTAAAGGTAAGACAGCACTTTTGAAATCTGCAAGAAATTGCGCAGCGTTTTTATGAAGTGACATCGCCAAATAAAAATTTAAAGGATAGGATGAAAACAACAGTTTATCACAACAAAGAACGGCTAATCGCGATGGTGCACGAGCTAAAGGTAAGACAGCGCTTTTCAAATCTGCAAGAAATTGCGCAGCGTTTTTATGAAGTGACATCGCCAAATAAAAATTCAAAGGATAGGATGAAAACAACAGTTTATCACAGCAAAGAACGGCTAATCGCGATGGTGCACGAGCTAAAGGTAAGACAGCACTTTTGAAATCTGCAAGAAATTGCGCAGCGTTTTTATGAAGTGACATCGCCAAATAAAAATTTAAAGGATAGGATGAAAACAACAGTTTATCACAACAAAGAACGGCTAATCGCGATGGTGCACGAGATAAAAGTAAGACAGCACTTTTGAAATCTGCAAGAAATTGCGCAGCGTTTTTATGAAGTGACATCGCCAAATAAAAATTTAAAGGATAGGATGAAAACAACAGTTTATCACAGCAAAGAACGGCTAATCGCGATGGTGCACGAGATAAAGGTAAGACAGCACTTTTGAAATCTGCAAGAAATTGCGCAGCGTTTTTATGAAGTGACATCGCCAAATAAAAATTTAAACGATGGGATGAAAACAACAGTTTATCACAGCAAAGAACGGCTAATCGCGATGGTGCACGAGATAAAGGTAAGACAGCACTTTTGAAATCTGCAAGAAATTGCGCAGCGTTTTTATGAAGTGACATCGCCAAATAAAAATTTAAAGGATAGAATGAAAACAACAATTTATCACAACAAAGAACGGCTAATCGCGATGGTGCACGAGCTAAAGGTAAGACAGCACTTTTGAAATCTGCAAGAAATTGCGCAGCGTTTTTATGAAGTGACATCGCCAAATAAAAATTTGAAGGATAGGATGAAAACAACAGTTTATCACAACAAAGAACGGCTAATCGCGATGGTGCACGAGATAAAAGTAAGACAGCACTTTTGAAATCTGCAAGTAATTGCGCAGCGTTTTTATGAAGTGACATCGCCAAATATAAATTTAAAGGATAGGATGAAAACAACAGTTTATCACAGCAAAGAACGGCTAATCGCGATGGTGCACGAGATAAAGGTAAGACAGCACTTTTGAAATCTGCAAGAAATTGCGCAGCGTTTTTATGAAGTGACATCGCCAAATAAAAATTTAAAGGATAGGATGAAAACAACAGTTTATTACAACAAAGAACGGCTAATCGCGATTGTGCACGAGATAAAAGTAAGACAGCACTTTTGAAATCTGCAAGAAATTGCGCAGCGTTTTTATGAAGTGACATCGTTAAATAAAAATTTAAAGGATAGGATGAAAACAACAATTTATCACAACAAAGAACGGCTAATCGCGATGGTGCACGAGATAAAAGTAAGACAGCGCTTTTAAAATCTGCAACAAATTGCGCAGCGTTTTCATGAAGTGACATCGCCAAATAAAAATTTAAACGATAGGATGAAAACAACAGTTTATCACAGCAAAGAGCGGCTTATGGCGATGGTGCACGAGCTAAAGGTAAGACAGCACTCTTGAAATCTGCAAGAAATTGCGCAGCGTTTTTATGAAGTGACATCGCCAAATAAAAATTTAAAGGATAGGATGAAAACAACAGTTGATCACAGCAAAGAACGGCTAATCGCGATGGTGCACGAGATAAAGGTAAGACAGCACTTTTGAAATCTGCAAGAAATTGCGCAGCGTTTTTATGAAGTGACATCGCCAAATGAAAATTTAAAGGATAGGATGAAAACAACAGTTTATCACAGCAAAGAACGGCTAATCGCGATGGTGCACGAGATAAAGGTAAGACAGCACTTTTGAAATCTGCAAGAAATTGCGCAGCGTTTTTATGAAGTGACATCGCCAAATAAAAATTAAAAGGATAGAATGAAAACAACAATTTATCACAACAAAGAACGGCTAATCGCGATGGTGCACGAGCTAAAGGTAAGACAGCACTTTTGAAATCTGCAAGAAATTGCGCAGCGTTTTTATGAAGTTACATCGCCAAATAAAAATTTAAAGGATAGGATGAAAACAACAGTTTATCACAACAAAGAACGGCTAATCGCGATGGTGCACGAGATAAAAGTAAGACAGCACTTTTGAAATCTGCAAGAAATTGCGCAGCGTTTTTATGAAGTTACATCGCCAAATAAAAATTTAAAGGATAGGATTAATTCAACAGTTTATCACAGCAAAGAACGGCTAATCGCGATGGTGCACGAGCTAAAGGTAAGACAGCACTTTTGAAATCTGCAAGAAATTGCGCAGCGTTTTTATGAAGTGACATCGCCAAATAAAAATTCAAAGGATAGGATGAAAACAACAGTTTATCACAACAAAGAACGGCTAATCGCGATGATGCACGAGATAAAAGTAAGACAGCACTTTTGAAATCTGCAAGAAATTGCGCAGCGTTTTTATGAAGTGACATCGCCAAATAAAAATTTAAAGGATAGGATGAAAACAACAGTTTATCACAGCAAAGAACGGCTAATCGCGATGGTGCACGAGATAAAGGTAAGACAGCACTTTTGAAATCTGCAAGAAATTGCGCAGCGTTTTTATGAAGTGACATCGCCAAATAAAAATTTAAACGATGGGATGAAAACAACAGTTTATCACAGCAAAGAACGGCTAATCGCGATGGTGCACGAGATAAAGGTAAGACAGCACTTTTGAAATCTGCAAGAAATTGCGCAGCGTTTTTATGAAGTGACATTGCCAAATAAAAATTTAAAGGATAGAATGAAAACAACAATTTATCACAACAAAGAACGGCTAATCGCGATGGTGCACGAGCTAAAGGTAAGACAGCACTTTTGAAATCTGCAAGAAATTGCGCAGCGTTTTTATGAAGTGACATCGCCAAATAAAAATTTAAAGGATAGGATGAAAACAACAGTTTATCACAACAAAGAACGGCTAATCGCGATGGTGCACGAGATAAAAGTAAGACAGCACTTTTGAAATCTGCAAGTAATTGCGCAGCGTTTTTATGAAGTGACATCGCCAAATATAAATTTAAAGGATAGGATGAAAACAACAGTTTATCACAGCAAAGAACGGCTAATCGCGATGGTGCACGAGATAAAGGTAAGACAGCACTTTTGAAATCTGCAAGAAATTGCGCAGCGTTTTTATGAAGTGACATCGCCAAATAAAAATTTAAAGGATAGGATGAAAACAACAGTTTATTACAACAAAGAACGGCTAATCGCGATTGTGCACGAGATAAAAGTAAGACAGCACTTTTGAAATCTGCAAGAAATTGCGCAGCGTTTTTATGAAGTGACATCGTTAAATAAAAATTTAAAGGATAGGATGAAAACAACAATTTATCACAACAAAGAACGGCTAATCGCGATGGTGCACGAGATAAAAGTAAGACAGCGCTTTTAAAATCTGCAACAAATTGCGCAGCGTTTTCATGAAGTGACATCGCCAAATAAAAATTTAAACGATAGGATGAAAACAACAGTTTATCACAGCAAAGAGCGGCTTATGGCGATGGTGCACGAGCTAAAGGTAAGACAGCACTCTTAAAATCTGCAAGAAATTGCGCAGCGTTTTTATGAAGTGACATCGCCAAATAAAAATTTAAAGGATAGGATGAAAACAACAGTTGATCACAGCAAAGAACGGCTAATCGCGATGGTGCACGAGATAAAGGTAAGACAGCACTTTTGAAATCTGCAAGAAATTGCGCAGCGTTTTTATGAAGTGACATCGCCAAATGAAAATTTAAAGGATAGGATGAAAACAACAGTTTATCACAGCAAAGAACGGCTAATCGCGATGGTGCACGAGATAAAGGTAAGACAGCACTTTTGAAATCTGCAAGAAATTGCGCAGCGTTTTTATGAAGTGACATCGCCAAATAAAAATTAAAAGGATAGAATGAAAACAACAATTTATCACAACAAAGAACGGCTAATCGCGATGGTGCACGAGCTAAAGGTAAGACAGCACTTTTGAAATCTGCAAGAAATTGCGCAGCGTTTTTATGAAGTTACATCGCCAAATAAAAATTTAAAGGATAGGATGAAAACAACAGTTTATCACAACAAAGAACGGCTAATCGCGATGGTGCACGAGATGAAAGTAAGACAGCACTTTTGAAATCTGCAAGAAATTGCGCAGCGTTTTTATGAAGTGACATCGCCAAATAAAAATTTAAAGGATAGGATTAATTCAACAGTTTATCACAGCAAAGAACGGCTAATCGCGATGGTGCACGAGCTAAAGGTCAGACAGCACTTTTGAAATCTGCAAGAAATTGCGCAGCGTTTTTATGAAGTGACATCGCCAAATAAAAATTCAAAGGATAGGATGAAAACAACAGTTTATCACAACAAAGAACGGCTAATCGCGATGGTGCGCGAGATAAAAGTGAGACAGCACTTTTGAAATCCGCAAGAAATTGCGCAGCGTTTTTATGAAGTGACATTGCCAAATATAAATTTAAAGGATAGGATGAAAACAACAGTTTATCACAGCAAAGAACGGCTAATCGCGATGGTGCACAAGATAAAGGTAAGACAGCACTTTTGAAATCTGCAAGAAATTGCGCAGCGTTTTTATGAAGTGACATCGCCAAATAAAAATTTAAAGGATAGGATGAAAACAACAATTTATCACAACAAAGAACGGCTAATCGCGATGGTGCACGAGATAAAAGTAAGACAGCGCTTTTAAAATCTGCAACAAATTGCGCAGCGTTTTTACGAAGTGACTTTGCCAAATAAAAATTTAAACGATAGGATGAAAACAACAGTTTATCACAGCAAAGAGCGGCTTATGGCGATGGTGCACGAGCTAAAGGTAAGACAGCACTTTTGAAATCTGCAAGAAATTGCGCAGCGTTTTTATGAAGTGACATCGCCAAATAAAAATTTAAAGGATAGGATGAAAACAACAGTTTATCACAACAAAGAACGGCTAATCGCGATGGTGCACGAGATAAAAGTAAGACAGCACTTTTGAAATCTGCAAGAAATTGCGCAGCGTTTTTATGAAGTGACATCGCCAAATAAAAATTTAAAGGATAGGATTAATTCAACAGTTTATCACAGCAAAGAACGGCTAATCGCGATGGTGCACGAGCTAAAGGTAAGACAGCACTTTTGAAATCTGCAAGAAATTGCGCAGCGTTTTTATGAAGTGACATCGCCAAATAAAAATTCAAAGGATAGGATGAAAACAACAGTTTATCACAACAAAGAACGGCTAATCGCGATGGTGCACGAGATAAAAGTGAGACAGCACTTTTGAAATCCGCAAGAAATTGCGCAGCGTTTTTATGAAGTGACATTGCCAAATATTAATTTAAAGGATAGGATGAAAACAACAGTTTATCACAGCAAAGAACGGCTAATCGCGATGGTGCACGAGATAAAGGTAAGACAGCACTTTTGAAATCTGCAAGAAATTGCGCAGCGTTTTTATGAAGTGACATCGCCAAATAAAAATTTAAAGGATAGGATGAAAACAACAATTTATCACAACAAAGAACGGCTAATCGCGATGGTGCACGAGATAAAAGTAAGACAGCGCTTTTAAAATCTGCAACAAATTGCGCAGCGTTTTTACGAAGTGACTTTGCCAAATAAAAATTTAAACGATAGGATGAAAACAACAGTTTATCACAGCAAAGAGCGGCTTATGGCGATGGTGCACGAGCTAAAGGTAAGACAGCACTTTTGAAATCTGCAAGAAATTGCGCAGCGTTTTTATGAAGTGACATCGCCAAATAAAAATTTAAAGGATAGGATGAAAACAACAGTTTATCACAACAAAGAACGGCTAATCGCGATGGTGCACGAGCTAAAGGTAAGACAGCGCTTTTCAAATCTGCAAGAAATTGCGCAGCGTTTTTATGAAGTGACATCGCCAAATAAAAATTCAAAGGATAGGATGAAAACAACAGTTTATCACAGCAAAGAACGGCTAATCGCGATGGTGCACGAGCTAAAGGTAAGACAGCACTTTTGAAATCTGCAAGAAATTGCGCAGCGTTTTTATGAAGTGACATCGCCAAATAAAAATTTAAAGGATAGGATGAAAACAACAGTTTATCACAACAAAGAACGGCTAATCGCGATGGTGCACGAGATAAAAGTAAGACAGCACTTTTGAAATCCGCAAGAAATTGCGCAGCGTTTTTATGAAGTGACATCGCCAAATAAAAATTTAAAGGATAGGATGAAAACAACAGTTTATCACAACAAAGAACGGCTAATCGCGATGGTGCACGAGATAAAGGTAAGACAGCACTTTTGAAATCTGCAAGAAATTGCGCAGCGTTTTTATGAAGTGACATCGCCAAATAAAAATTTAAAGGATAGGATGAAAACAACAGTTTATCACAACAAAGAACGGCTAATCGCGATGATGCACGAGATAAAAGTAAGACAGCACTTTTGAAATCTGCAAGAAATTGCGCAGCGTTTTTATGAAGTGACATCGCCAAATAAGAATTTAAAGGATAGGATGAAAACAACAGTTTATCACAGCAAAGAACGGCTAATCGCGATGGTGCACGAGATAAAGGTAAGACAGCACTTTTGAAATCTGCAAGAAATTGCGCAGCGTTTTTATGAAGTGACATCGCCAAATAAAAATTTAAACGATGGGATGAAAACAACAGTTTATCACAGCAAAGAACGGCTAATCGCGATGGTGCACGAGATAAAGGTAAGACAGCACTTTTGAAATCTGCAAGAAATTGCGCAGCGTTTTTATGAAGTGACATTGCCAAATATAAATTTAAAGGATAGGATGAAAACAACAGTTTATCACAGCAAAGAACGGCTAATCGCGATGGTGCACAAGATAAAGGTAAGACAGCACTTTTGAAATCTGCAAGAAATTGCGCAGCGTTTTTATGAAGTGACATCGCCAAATAAAAATTTAAAGGATAGGATGAAAACAACAATTTATCACAACAAAGAACGGCTAATCGCGATGGTGCACGAGATAAAAGTAAGACAGCGCTTTTAAAATCTGCAACAAATTGCGCAGCGTTTTTACGAAGTGACTTTGCCAAATAAAAATTTAAACGATAGGATGAAAACAACAGTTTATCACAGCAAAGAGCGGCTTATGGCGATGGTGCACGAGCTAAAGGTAAGACAGCACTTTTGAAATCTGCAAGAAATTGCGCAGCGTTTTTATGAAGTGACATCGCCAAATAAAAATTTAAAGGATAGGATGAAAACAACAGTTTATCACAACAAAGAACGGCTAATCGCGATGGTGCACGAGATAAAAGTAAGACAGCACTTTTGAAATCTGCAAGAAATTGCGCAGCGTTTTTATGAAGTGACATCGCCAAATAAAAATTTAAAGGATAGGATTAATTCAACAGTTTATCACAGCAAAGAACGGCTAATCGCGATGGTGCACGAGCTAAAGGTAAGACAGCACTTTTGAAATCTGCAAGAAATTGCGCAGCGTTTTTATGAAGTGACATCGCCAAATAAAAATTCAAAGGATAGGATGAAAACAACAGTTTATCACAACAAAGAACGGCTAATCGCGATGGTGCACGAGATAAAAGTGAGACAGCACTTTTGAAATCCGCAAGAAATTGCGCAGCGTTTTTATGAAGTGACATTGCCAAATATTAATTTAAAGGATAGGATGAAAACAACAGTTTATCACAGCAAAGAACGGCTAATCGCGATGGTGCACGAGATAAAGGTAAGACAGCACTTTTGAAATCTGCAAGAAATTGCGCAGCGTTTTTATGAAGTGACATCGCCAAATAAAAATTTAAAGGATAGGATGAAAACAACAATTTATCACAACAAAGAACGGCTAATCGCGATGGTGCACGAGATAAAAGTAAGACAGCGCTTTTAAAATCTGCAACAAATTGCGCAGCGTTTTTACGAAGTGACTTTGCCAAATAAAAATTTAAACGATAGGATGAAAACAACAGTTTATCACAGCAAAGAGCGGCTTATGGCGATGGTGCACGAGCTAAAGGTAAGACAGCACTTTTGAAATCTGCAAGAAATTGCGCAGCGTTTTTATGAAGTGACATCGCCAAATAAAAATTTAAAGGATAGGATGAAAACAACAGTTTATCACAACAAAGAACGGCTAATCGCGATGGTGCACGAGCTAAAGGTAAGACAGCGCTTTTCAAATCTGCAAGAAATTGCGCAGCGTTTTTATGAAGTGACATCGCCAAATAAAAATTCAAAGGATAGGATGAAAACAACAGTTTATCACAGCAAAGAACGGCTAATCGCGATGGTGCACGAGCTAAAGGTAAGACAGCACTTTTGAAATCTGCAAGAAATTGCGCAGCGTTTTTATGAAGTGACATCGCCAAATAAAAATTTAAAGGATAGGATGAAAACAACAGTTTATCACAACAAAGAACGGCTAATCGCGATGGTGCACGAGATAAAAGTAAGACAGCACTTTTGAAATCCGCAAGAAATTGCGCAGCGTTTTTATGAAGTGACATCGCCAAATAAAAATTTAAAGGATAGGATGAAAACAACAGTTTATCACAACAAAGAACGGCTAATCGCGATGGTGCACGAGATAAAGGTAAGACAGCACTTTTGAAATCTGCAAGAAATTGCGCAGCGTTTTTATGAAGTGACATCGCCAAATAAAAATTTAAAGGATAGGATGAAAACAACAGTTTATCACAACAAAGAACGGCTAATCGCGATGATGCACGAGATAAAAGTAAGACAGCACTTTTGAAATCTGCAAGAAATTGCGCAGCGTTTTTATGAAGTGACATCGCCAAATAAGAATTTAAAGGATAGGATGAAAACAACAGTTTATCACAGCAAAGAACGGCTAATCGCGATGGTGCACGAGATAAAGGTAAGACAGCACTTTTGAAATCTGCAAGAAATTGCGCAGCGTTTTTATGAAGTGACATCGCCAAATAAAAATTTAAACGATGGGATGAAAACAACAGTTTATCACAGCAAAGAACGGCTAATCGCGATGGTGCACGAGATAAAGGTAAGACAGCACTTTTGAAATCTGCAAGAAATTGCGCAGCGTTTTTATGAAGTGACATCGCCAAATAAAAATTTAAAGGATAGAATGAAAACAACAATTTATCACAACAAAGAACGGCTAATCGCGATGGTGCACGAGCTAAAGGTAAGACAGCACTTTTGAAATCTGCAAGAAATTGCGCAGCGTTTTTATGAAGTGACATCGCCAAATAAAAATTTAAAGGATAGGATGAAAACAACAGTTTATCACAACAAAGAACGGCTAATCGCGATGGTGCACGAGATAAAAGTAAGACAGCACTTTTGAAATCTGCAAGTAATTGCGCAGCGTTTTTATGAAGTGACATCGCCAAATATAAATTTAAAGGATAGGATGAAAACAACAGTTTATCACAGCAAAGAACGGCTAATCGCGATGGTGCACGAGATAAAGGTAAGACAGCACTTTTGAAATCTGCAAGAAATTGCGCAGCGTTTTTATGAAGTGACATCGCCAAATAAAAATTTAAAGGATAGGATGAAAACAACAGTTTATTACAACAAAGAACGGCTAATCGCGATGGTGCACGAGATAAAAGTAAGACAGCACTTTTGAAATCTGCAAGAAATTGCGCAGCGTTTTTATGAAGTGACATCGTTAAATAAAAATTTAAAGGATAGGATGAAAACAACAATTTATCACAACAAAGAACGGCTAATCGCGATGGTGCACGAGATAAAAGTAAGACAGCGCTTTTAAAATCTGCAACAAATTGCGCAGCGTTTTCATGAAGTGACATCGCCAAATAAAAATTTAAACGATAGGATGAAAACAACAGTTTATCACAGCAAAGAGCGGCTTATGGCGATGGTGCACGAGCTAAAGGTAAGACAGCACTCTTGAAATCTGCAAGAAATTGCGCAGCGTTTTTATGAAGTGACATCGCCAAATAAAAATTTAAAGGATAGGATGAAAACAACAGTTGATCACAGCAAAGAACGGCTAATCGCGATGGTGCACGAGATAAAGGTAAGACAGCACTTTTGAAATCTGCAAGAAATTGCGCAGCGTTTTTATGAAGTGACATCGCCAAATGAAAATTTAAAGGATAGGATGAAAACAACAGTTTATCACAGCAAAGAACGGCTAATCGCGATGGTGCACGAGATAAAGGTAAGACAGCACTTTTGAAATCTGCAAGAAATTGCGCAGCGTTTTTATGAAGTGACATCGCCAAATAAGAATTTAAAGGATAGGATGAAAACAACAGTTTATCACAGCAAAGAACGGCTAATCGCGATGGTGCACGAGATAAAGGTAAGACAGCACTTTTGAAATCTGCAAGAAATTGCGCAGCGTTTTTATGAAGTGACATCGCCAAATAAAAATTTAAACGATGGGATGAAAACAACAGTTTATCACAGCAAAGAACGGCTAATCGCGATGGTGCACGAGATAAAGGTAAGACAGCACTTTTGAAATCTGCAAGAAATTGCGCAGCGTTTTTATGAAGTGACATCGCCAAATAAAAATTTAAAGGATAGAATGAAAACAACAATTTATCACAACAAAGAACGGCTAATCGCGATGGTGCACGAGCTAAAGGTAAGACAGCACTTTTGAAATCTGCAAGAAATTGCGCAGCGTTTTTATGAAGTGACATCGCCAAATAAAAATTTAAAGGATAGGATGAAAACAACAGTTTATCACAACAAAGAACGGCTAATCGCGATGGTGCACGAGATAAAAGTAAGACAGCACTTTTGAAATCTGCAAGTAATTGCGCAGCGTTTTTATGAAGTGACATCGCCAAATATAAATTTAAAGGATAGGATGAAAACAACAGTTTATCACAGCAAAGAACGGCTAATCGCGATGGTGCACGAGATAAAGGTAAGACAGCACTTTTGAAATCTGCAAGAAATTGCGCAGCGTTTTTATGAAGTGACATCGCCAAATAAAAATTTAAAGGATAGGATGAAAACAACAGTTTATTACAACAAAGAACGGCTAATCGCGATGGTGCACGAGATAAAAGTAAGACAGCACTTTTGAAATCTGCAAGAAATTGCGCAGCGTTTTTATGAAGTGACATCGTTAAATAAAAATTTAAAGGATAGGATGAAAACAACAATTTATCACAACAAAGAACGGCTAATCGCGATGGTGCACGAGATAAAAGTAAGACAGCGCTTTTAAAATCTGCAAGAAATTGCGCAGCGTTTTTATGAAGTGACATCGCCAAATAAAAATTTAAAGGATAGGATGAAAACAACAGTTGATCACAGCAAAGAACGGCTAATCGCGATGGTGCACGAGATAAAGGTAAGACAGCACTTTTGAAATCTGCAAGAAATTGCGCAGCGTTTTTATGAAGTGACATCGCCAAATGAAAATTTAAAGGATAGGATGAAAACAACAGTTTATCACAGCAAAGAACGGCTAATCGCGATAGTGCACGAGATAAAGGTAAGACAGCACTTTTGAAATCTGCAAGAAATTGCGCAGCGTTTTTATGAAGTGACATCGCCAAATAAAAATTAAAAGGATAGAATGAAAACAACAATTTATCACAACAAAGAACGGCTAATCGCGATGGTGCACGAGCTAAAGGTAAGACAGCACTTTTGAAATCTGCAAGAAATTGCGCAGCGTTTTTATGAAGTTACATCGCCAAATAAAAATTTAAAGGATAGGATGAAAACAACAGTTTATCACAACAAAGAACGGCTAATCGCGATGGTGCACGAGATAAAAGTAAGACAGCACTTTTGAAATCTGCAAGAAATTGCGCAGCGTTTTTATGAAGTGACATCGCCAAATAAAAATTTAAAGGATAGGATTAATTCAACAGTTTATCACAGCAAAGAACGGCTAATCGCGATGGTGCACGAGCTAAAGGTAAGACAGCACTTTTGAAATCTGCAAGAAATTGCGCAGCGTTTTTATGAAGTGACATCGCCAAATAAAAATTCAAAGGATAGGATGAAAACAACAGTTTATCACAACAAAGAACGGCTAATCGCGATGGTGCACGAGATAAAAGTGAGACAGCACTTTTGAAATCCGCAAGAAATTGCGCAGCGTTTTTATGAAGTGACATTGCCAAATATAAATTTAAAGGATAGGATGAAAACAACAGTTTATCACAGCAAAGAACGGCTAATCGCGATGGTGCACAAGATAAAGGTAAGACAGCACTTTTGAAATCTGCAAGAAATTGCGCAGCGTTTTTATGAAGTGACATCGCCAAATAAAAATTTAAAGGATAGGATGAAAACAACAATTTATCACAACAAAGAACGGCTAATCGCGATGGTGCACGAGATAAAAGTAAGACAGCGCTTTTAAAATCTGCAACAAATTGCGCAGCGTTTTTACGAAGTGACTTTGCCAAATAAAAATTTAAACGATAGAATGAAAACAACAGTTTATCACAGCAAAGAGCGGCTTATGGCGATGGTGCACGAGCTAAAGGTAAGACAGCACTTTTGAAATCTGCAAGAAATTGCGCAGCGTTTTTATGAAGTGACATCGCCAAATAAAAATTTAAAGGATAGGATGAAAACAACAGTTTATCACAACAAAGAACGGCTAATCGCGATGGTGCACGAGATAAAAGTAAGACAGCACTTTTGAAATCTGCAAGAAATTGCGCAGCGTTTTTATGAAGTGACATCGCCAAATAAAAATTTAAAGGATAGGATGAAAACAACAGTTTATCACAGCAAAGAATGGCTGATCGCGATGGTGCACGAGATAAAGGTAAGAGAGCACTTTTGAAATCTGCAAGATATTGCGCAGCGTTTTTATGAAGTGACATCGCCAAATAAAAATTTAAAGGATAGGATGAAAACAACAGTTTATCACAACAAAGAACGGCTTATCGCGATGGTGCACGAGATAAAAGTAAGACAGCGCTTTTCAAATCTGCAAGAAATTGCACAGCGTTTTGATGAAGTGACATCGCCAAATAAAAATTTAAAGGATAGGATGAAAACAACAGTTTATCACAGCAAAGAACGGCTAATCGCGATGGTGCACGAGCTAAAGGTAAGACAGCACTTTTGAAATCTTCAAGAAATTGCGCAGCGTTTTTATGAAGTGACATCGCCAAATAAAAATTTAAAGGATAGGATGAAAACAACAGTTTATCACAACAAAGAACGGCTAATCGCGATGGTGCACGAGATAAAAGTAAGACAGCACTTTTGAAATACGCAAGAAATTGCGCAGCGTTTTTATGAAGTGACATCGCCAAATAAAAATTTAAAGGATAGGATGAAAACAACAGTTTATCACAACAAAGAACGGCTAATCGCGATGGTGCACGAGATAAAGGTAAGACAGCACTTTTGAAATCTGCAAGAAATTGCGCAGCGTTTTTATGAAGTGACATCGCCAAATAAAAATTTAAAGGATAGGATGAAAACAACAGTTTATCACAACAAAGAACGGCTAATCGCGATGATGCACGAGATAAAAGTAAGACAGCACTTTTGAAATCTGCAAGAAATTGCGCAGCGTTTTTATGAAGTGACATCGCCAAATAAAAATTTAAAGGATAGGATGAAAACAACAGTTTATCACAGCAAAGAACGGCTAATCGCGATGGTGCACGAGATAAAGGTAAGACAGCACTTTTGAAATCTGCAAGAAATTGCGCAGCGTTTTTATGAAGTGACATCGCCAAATAAAAATTTAAACGATGGGATGAAAACAACAGTTTATCACAGCAAAGAACGGCTAATCGCGATGGTGCACGAGATAAAGGTAAGACAGCACTTTTGAAATCCGCAAGAAATTGCGCAGCGTTTTTATGAAGTGACATCGCCAAATAAAAATTTAAAGGATAGAATGAAAACAACAATTTATCACAACAAAGAACGGCTAATCGCGATGGTGCACGAGCTAAAGGTAAGACAGCACTTTTGAAATCTGCAAGAAATTGCGCAGCGTTTTTATGAAGTGACATCGCCAAATAAAAATTTAAAGGATAGGATGAAAACAACAGTTTATCACAACAAAGAACGGCTAATCGCGATGGTGCACGAGATAAAAGTAAGACAGCACTTTTGAAATCTGCAAGAAATTGCGCAGCGTTTTTATGAAGTGACATCGCCAAATATAAATTTAAAGGATAGGATGAAAACAACAGTTTATCACAGCAAAGAACGGCTAATCGCGATGGTGCACGAGATAAAGGTAAGACAGCACTTTTGAAATCTGCAAGAAATTGCGCAGCGTTTTTATGAAGTGACATCGCCAAATAAAAATTTAAAGGATAGGATGAAAACAACAGTTTATTACAACAAAGAACGGCTAATCGCGATGGTGCACGAGATAAAAGTAAGACAGCACTTTTGAAATCTGCAAGAAATTGCGCAGCGTTTTTATGAAGTGACATCGTTAAATAAAAATTTAAAGGATAGGATGAAAACAACAATTTATCACAACAAAGAACGGCTAATCGCGATGGTGCACGAGATAAAAGTAAGACAGCGCTTTTAAAATCTGCAACAAATTGCGCAGCGTTTTCATGAAGTGACATAGCCAAATAAAAATTTAAACGATAGGATGAAAACAACAGTTTATCACAGCAAAGAGCGGCTTATGGCGATGGTGCACGAGCTAAAGGTAAGACAGCACTCTTGAAATCTGCAAGAAATTGCGCAGCGTTTTTATGAAGTGACATCGCCAAATAAAAATTTAAAGGATAGAATGAAAACAACAGTTTATCACAACAAAGAACGGCTAATCGCAATGGTGCACGAGATAAAAGTAAGACAGCACTTTTGAAATCTGCAAGAAATTGCGCAGCGTTTTTATGAAGTGACATCGCCAAATATAAATTTAAAGGATAGGATGAAAACAACAGTTTATCACAGCAAAGAACGGCTAATCGCGATGGTGCACGAGCTAAAGGTAAGACAGCACTTTTGAAATCTGCAAGAAAGTGCGCAGCGTTTTTATGAAGTTACATCGCCAAATAAAAATTTAAAGCATAGGATGAAAACAACAGTTTATCACAACAAAGAACGGCTAATCGCGATGGTGCACGAGATAAAAGTAAGACAGCACTTTTGAAATCTGCAAGAAATTGCGCAGCGTTTTTATGAAGTGACATCGCCAAATAAAAATTTAAAGGATAGGATTAATTCAACAGTTTATCACAGCAAAGAACGGCTAATCGCGATGGTGCACGAGCTAAAGGTAAGACAGCACTTTTGAAATCTGCAAGAAATTGCGCAGCGTTTTTATGAAGTGACATCGCCAAATAAAAATTCAAAGGATAGGATGAAAACAACAGTTTATCACAACAAAGAACGGCTAATCGCGATGGTGCACGAGATAAAAGTGAGACAGCACTTTTGAAATCCGCAAGAAATTGCGCAGCGTTTTTATGAAGTGACATCGCCAAATAAAAATTTAAAGGATAGGATGAAAACAACAATTTATCACAACAAAGAACGGCTAATCGCGATGGTGCACGAGATAAAAGTAAGACAGCGCTTTTAAAATCTGCAACAAATTGCGCAGCGTTTTTACGAAGTGACTTTGCCAAATAAAAATTTAAACGATAGGATGAAAACAACAGTTTATCACAGCAAAGAGCGGCTTATGGCGATGGTGCACGAGCTAAAGGTAAGACAGCACTTTTGAAATCTGCAAGAAATTGCGCAGCGTTTTTATGAAGTGACATCGCCAAATAAAAATTTAAAGGATAGGATGAAAACAACAGTTTATCACAACAAAGAACGGCTAATCGCGATGGTGCACGAGATAAAAGTAAGACAGCACTTTTGAAATCTGCAAGAAATTGCGCAGCGTTTTTATGAAGTGACATCGCCAAATAAAAATTTAAAGGATAGGATGAAAACAACAGTTTATCACAGCAAAGAATGGCTGATCGCGATGGTGCACGAGATAAAGGTAAGAGAGCACTTTTGAAATCTGCAAGATATTGCGCAGCGTTTTTATGAAGTGACATCGCCAAATAAAAATTTAAAGGATAGGATGAAAACAACAGTTTATCACAACAAAGAACGGCTAATCGCGATGATGCACGAGATAAAAGTAAGACAGCACTTTTGAAATCTGCAAGAAATTGCGCAGCGTTTTTATGAAGTGACATCGCCAAATAAAAATTTAAAGGATAGGATGAAAACAACAGTTTATCACAGCAAAGAACGGCTAATCGCGATGGTGCACGAGATAAAGGTAAGACAGCACTTTTGAAATCTGCAAGAAATTGCGCAGCGTTTTTATGAAGTGACATCGCCAAATAAAAATTTAAACGATGGGATGAAAACAACAGTTTATCACAGCAAAGAACGGCTAATCGCGATGGTGCACGAGATAAAGGTAAGACAGCACTTTTGAAATCTGCAAGAAATTGCGCAGCGTTTTTATGAAGTGACATCGCCAAATAAAAATTTAAAGGATAGAATGAAAACAACAATTTATCACAACAAAGAACGGCTAATCGCGATGGTGCACGAGCTAAAGGTAAGACAGCACTTTTGAAATCTGCAAGAAATTGCGCAGCGTTTTTATGAAGTGACATCGCCAAATAAAAATTTAAAGGATAGGATGAAAACAACAGTTTATCACAACAAAGAACGGCTAATCGCGATGGTGCACGGGATAAAAGTAAGACAGCACTTTTGAAATCTGCAAGAAATTGCGCAGCGTTTTTATGAAGTGACATCGCCAAATATAAATTTAAAGGATAGGATGAAAACAACAGTTTATCACAGCAAAGAACGGCTAATCGCGATGGTGCACGAGATAAAGGTAAGACAGCACTTTTGAAATCTGCAAGAAATTGCGCAGCGTTTTTATGAAGTGACATCGCCAAATAAAAATTTAAAGGATAGGATGAAAACAACAGTTTATTACAACAAAGAACGGCTAATCGCGATGGTGCACGAGATAAAAGTAAGACAGCACTTTTGAAATCTGCAAGAAATTGCGCAGCGTTTTTATGAAGTGACATCGTTAAATAAAAATTTAAAGGATAGGATGAAAACAACAATTTATCACAACAAAGAACGGCTAATCGCGATGGTGCACGAGATAAAAGTAAGACAGCGCTTTTAAAATCTGCAACAAATTGCGCAGCGTTTTCATGAAGTGACATAGCCAAATAAAAATTTAAACGATAGGATGAAAACAACAGTTTATCACAGCAAAGAGCGGCTCATGGCGATGGTGCACGAGCTAAAGGTAAGACAGCACTCTTGAAATCTGCAAGAAATTGCGCAGCGTTTTTATGAAGTGACATCGCCAAATAAAAATTTAAAGGATAGGATGAAAACAACAGTTGATCACAGCAAAGAACGGCTAATCGCGATGGTGAACGAGATAAAGGTAAGACAGCACTTTTGAAATCTGCAAGAAATTGCGCAGCGTTTTTATGAAGTGACATCGCCAAATAAAAATTTAAAGGATAGGATGAAAACAACAGTTTATCACAGCAAAGAACGGCTAATCGCGATGGTGCACGAGATAAAGGTAAGACAGCACTTTTGAAATCTGCAAGAAATTGCGCAGCGTTTTTATGAAGTGACATTGCCAAATATAAATTTAAAGGATAGGATGAAAACAACAATTTATCACAGCAAAGAACGGCTAATCGCGATGGTGCACGAGATAAAGGTAAGACAGCACTTTTGAAATCTGCAAGAAATTGCGCAGCGTTTTTATGAAGTGACATCGCCAAATAAAAATTTGAAGGATAGGATGAAAACAACAGTTTATCACAACAAAGAACGGCTAATCGCGATGGTGCACGAGATAAAAGTAAGACAGCACTTTTGAAATCTGCAAGAAATTGCGCAGCGTTTTTATGAAGTGACATCGCCAAATAAAAATTTAAAGGATAGGATTAATTCAACAGTTTATCACAGCAAAGAACGGCTAATCGCGATGGTGCACGAGCTAAAGGTAAGACAGCACTTTTGAAATCTTCAAGAAATTGCGCAGCGTTTTTATGAAGTGACATCGCCAAATAAAAATTCAAAGGATAGGATGAAAACAACAGTTTATCACAACAAAGAACGGCTAATCGCGATGGTGCACGAGATAAAAGTAAGACAGCACTTTTGAAATCCGCAAGAAATTGCGCAGCGTTTTTATGAAGTGACATTGCCAAATATAAATTTAAAGGATAGGATGAAAACAACAGTTTATCACAGCAAAGAACGGCTAATCGCGATGGTGCACGAGATAAAGGTAAGACAGCACTTTTGAAATCTGCAAGAAATTGCGCAGCGTTTTTATGAAGTGACATCGCCAAATAAAAATTTAAAGGATAGGATGAAAACAACAATTTATCACAACAAAGAACGGCTAATCGCGATGGTGCACGAGATAAAAGTAAGACAGCGCTTTTAAAATCTGCAACAAATTGCGCAGCGTTTTTACGAAGTGACTTTGCCAAATAAAAATTTAAACGATAGGATGAAAACAACAGTTTATCACAGCAAAGAGCGGCTTATGGCGATGGTGCACGAGCTAAAGGTAAGACAGCACTTTTGAAATCTGCAAGAAATTGCGCAGCGTTTTCATGAAGTGACATCGCCAAATAAAAATTTAAAGGATAGGATGAAAACAACAGTTTATCACAACAAAGAACGGCTAATCGCGGTGGTGCACGAGATAAAAGTAAGACAGCACTTTTGAAATCTGCAAGAAATTGCGCAGCGTTTTTATGAAGTGACATCGCCAAATAAAAATTTAAAGGATACGATGAAAACAACAGTTTATCACAGCAAAGAACGGCTAATCGCGATGGTGCACGAGATAAAGGTAAGACAGCACTTTTGAAATCTGCGAGAAATTGCGCAGCGTTTTTATGAAGTGACATCGCCAAATAAAAATTTAAAGGATAGGATGAAAACAACAGTTTATCACAGCAAAGAACGGCCAATCGCGATGGTGCACGAGATAAAGGTAAGACAGCACTTTTGAAATCTGCAAGAAATTGCGCAGCGTTTTTATGAAGTGACATCGCCAAATAAAAATTTAAAGGATAGGATGAAAACAACAGTTTATCACAGCAAAGAACGGCTAATCGCGATGGTGCACGAGATAAAGGTAAGACAGCACTTTTGAAATCTGCAAGAAATTGCGCAGCGTTTTTATGAAGTGACATCGCCAAATAAAAATTTAAAGGATAGGATGAAAACAACAGTTTATCACAGCAAAGAACGGCTAATCGCGATGATGCACGAGATAAAGGTAAGACAGCACTTTTGAAATCTGCAAGAAATTGCGCAGCGTTTTTATGAAGTGACATCGCCAAATAAAAATTTAAAGGATTGGATGATAACAGCAATTTATCACAACAAAGAACGGCTAATCGCGATGGTGCACGAGATAAAAGTGAGACAGCGCTTTTAAAATCTGCAACAAATTGCGCAGCGTTTTTATGAAGTGACTTTGCCAAATAAAAATTTAAACGATAGGATGAAAACAACAGTTTATCACAGCAAAGAGCGGCTTATGGCGATGGTGCACGAGCTAAAGGTAAGACAGCACTTTTGAAATCTGCAAGAAATTGCGCAGCGTTTTTATGAAGTGACATCGCCAAATAAAAATTTAAAGGATAGGATGAAAACAACAGTTGATCACAGCAAAGAACGGCTAATCGCGATGGTGCACGAGATAAAGGTAAGACAGCACTTTTGAAATCTGCAAGAAATTGCGCAGCGTTTTTATGAAGTGACATCGCCAAATAAAAATTTAAAGGATAGGATGAAAACAACAGTTTATCACAGCAAAGAACGGCTAATCGCGATGGTGCACGAGATAAAGGTAAGACAGCACTTTTGAAATCTGCAAGAAATTGCGCAGCGTTTTTATGAAGTGACATCGCCAAATAAAAATTTAAAGGATAGAATGAAAACAACAATTTATCACAACAAAGAAGGCTAATCGCGATGGTGCACGAGCTAAAGGTAAGACAGCACTTTTGAAATCTGCAAGAAATTGCGCAGCGTTTTTATGAAGTTACATCGCCAAATAAAAATCTAAAGGATAGGATGAAAACAACAGTTTATCACAGCAAAGAACGGCTAATCGCGATGGTGCACGAGATAAAGGTAAGACAGCACTTTTGAAATCTGCAAGAAATTGCGCAGCGTTTTTATGAAGTGACATCGCCAAATAAAAATTCAAAGGATAGGATGAAAACAACAGTTTATCACAACAAAGAACGGCTAATCGCGATGGTGCACGAGATAAAAGTGAGACAGCACTTTTGAAATCCGCAAGAAATTGCGCAGCGTTTTTATGAAGTGACATTGCCAAATATAAATTTAAAGGATAGGATGAAAACAACAGTTTATCACAGCAAAGAACGGCTAATCGCGATGGTGCACAAGATAAAGGTAAGACAGCACTTTTGAAATCTGCAAGAAATTGCGCAGCGTTTTTATGAAGTGACATCGCCAAATAAAAATTTAAAGGATAGGATGAAAACAACAATTTATCACAACAAAGAACGGCTAATCGCGATGGTGCACGAGATAAAAGTAAGACAGCGCTTTTAAAATCTGCAACAAATTGCGCAGCGTTTTTACGAAGTGACTTTGCCAAATAAAAATTTAAACGATAGGATGAAAACAACAGTTTATCACAGCAAAGAGCGGCTTATGGCGATGGTGCACGAGCTAAAGGTAAGACAGCACTTTTGAAATCTGCAAGAAATTGCGCAGCGTTTTTATGAAGTGACATCGCCAAATAAAAATTTAAAGGATAGGATGAAAACAACAGTTTATCACAACAAAGAACGGCTAATCGCGATGGTGCACGAGATAAAAGTAAGACAGCACTTTTGAAATCTGCAAGAAATTGCGCAGCGTTTTTATGAAGTGACATCGCCAAATAAAAATTTAAAGGATAGGATTAATTCAACAGTTTATCACAGCAAAGAACGGCTAATCGCGATGGTGCACGAGCTAAAGGTAAGACAGCACTTTTGAAATCTGCAAGAAATTGCGCAGCGTTTTTATGAAGTGACATCGCCAAATAAAAATTCAAAGGATAGGATGAAAACAACAGTTTATCACAACAAAGAACGGCTAATCGCGATGGTGCACGAGATAAAAGTGAGACAGCACTTTTGAAATCCGCAAGAAATTGCGCAGCGTTTTTATGAAGTGACATTGCCAAATATTAATTTAAAGGATAGGATGAAAACAACAGTTTATCACAGCAAAGAACGGCTAATCGCGATGGTGCACGAGATAAAGGTAAGACAGCACTTTTGAAATCTGCAAGAAATTGCGCAGCGTTTTTATGAAGTGACATCGCCAAATAAAAATTTAAAGGATAGGATGAAAACAACAATTTATCACAACAAAGAACGGCTAATCGCGATGGTGCACGAGATAAAAGTAAGACAGCGCTTTTAAAATCTGCAACAAATTGCGCAGCGTTTTTACGAAGTGACTTTGCCAAATAAAAATTTAAACGATAGGATGAAAACAACAGTTTATCACAGCAAAGAGCGGCTTATGGCGATGGTGCACGAGCTAAAGGTAAGACAGCACTTTTGAAATCTGCAAGAAATTGCGCAGCGTTTTTATGAAGTGACATCGCCAAATAAAAATTTAAAGGATAGGATGAAAACAACAGTTTATCACAACAAAGAACGGCTAATCGCGATGGTGCACGAGCTAAAGGTAAGACAGCGCTTTTCAAATCTGCAAGAAATTGCGCAGCGTTTTTATGAAGTGACATCGCCAAATAAAAATTCAAAGGATAGGATGAAAACAACAGTTTATCACAGCAAAGAACGGCTAATCGCGATGGTGCACGAGCTAAAGGTAAGACAGCACTTTTGAAATCTGCAAGAAATTGCGCAGCGTTTTTATGAAGTGACATCGCCAAATAAAAATTTAAAGGATAGGATGAAAACAACAGTTTATCACAACAAAGAACGGCTAATCGCGATGGTGCACGAGATAAAAGTAAGACAGCACTTTTGAAATCCGCAAGAAATTGCGCAGCGTTTTTATGAAGTGACATCGCCAAATAAAAATTTAAAGGATAGGATGAAAACAACAGTTTATCACAACAAAGAACGGCTAATCGCGATGGTGCACGAGATAAAGGTAAGACAGCACTTTTGAAATCTGCAAGAAATTGCGCAGCGTTTTTATGAAGTGACATCGCCAAATAAAAATTTAAAGGATAGGATGAAAACAACAGTTTATCACAACAAAGAACGGCTAATCGCGATGATGCACGAGATAAAAGTAAGACAGCACTTTTGAAATCTGCAAGAAATTGCGCAGCGTTTTTATGAAGTGACATCGCCAAATAAGAATTTAAAGGATAGGATGAAAACAACAGTTTATCACAGCAAAGAACGGCTAATCGCGATGGTGCACGAGATAAAGGTAAGACAGCACTTTTGAAATCTGCAAGAAATTGCGCAGCGTTTTTATGAAGTGACATCGCCAAATAAAAATTTAAACGATGGGATGAAAACAACAGTTTATCACAGCAAAGAACGGCTAATCGCGATGGTGCACGAGATAAAGGTAAGACAGCACTTTTGAAATCTGCAAGAAATTGCGCAGCGTTTTTATGAAGTGACATTGCCAAATATAAATTTAAAGGATAGGATGAAAACAACAGTTTATCACAGCAAAGAACGGCTAATCGCGATGGTGCACAAGATAAAGGTAAGACAGCACTTTTGAAATCTGCAAGAAATTGCGCAGCGTTTTTATGAAGTGACATCGCCAAATAAAAATTTAAAGGATAGGATGAAAACAACAATTTATCACAACAAAGAACGGCTAATCGCGATGGTGCACGAGATAAAAGTAAGACAGCGCTTTTAAAATCTGCAACAAATTGCGCAGCGTTTTTACGAAGTGACTTTGCCAAATAAAAATTTAAACGATAGGATGAAAACAACAGTTTATCACAGCAAAGAGCGGCTTATGGCGATGGTGCACGAGCTAAAGGTAAGACAGCACTTTTGAAATCTGCAAGAAATTGCGCAGCGTTTTTATGAAGTGACATCGCCAAATAAAAATTTAAAGGATAGGATGAAAACAACAGTTTATCACAACAAAGAACGGCTAATCGCGATGGTGCACGAGATAAAAGTAAGACAGCACTTTTGAAATCTGCAAGAAATTGCGCAGCGTTTTTATGAAGTGACATCGCCAAATAAAAATTTAAAGGATAGGATTAATTCAACAGTTTATCACAGCAAAGAACGGCTAATCGCGATGGTGCACGAGCTAAAGGTAAGACGGCACTTTTGAAATCTGCAAGAAATTGCGCAGCGTTTTTATGAAGTGACATCGCCAAATAAAAATTCAAAGGATAGGATGAAAACAACAGTTTATCACAACAAAGAACGGCTAATCGCGATGGTGCACGAGATAAAAGTGAGACAGCACTTTTGAAATCCGCAAGAAATTGCGCAGCGTTTTTATGAAGTGACATTGCCAAATATTAATTTAAAGGATAGGATGAAAACAACAGTTTATCACAGCAAAGAACGGCTAATCGCGATGGTGCACGAGATAAAGGTAAGACAGCACTTTTGAAATCTGCAAGAAATTGCGCAGCGTTTTTATGAAGTGACATCGCCAAATAAAAATTTAAAGGATAGGATGAAAACAACAATTTATCACAACAAAGAACGGCTAATCGCGATGGTGCACGAGATAAAAGTAAGACAGCGCTTTTAAAATCTGCAACAAATTGCGCAGCGTTTTTACGAAGTGACTTTGCCAAATAAAAATTTAAACGATAGGATGAAAACAACAGTTTATCACAGCAAAGAGCGGCTTATGGCGATGGTGCACGAGCTAAAGGTAAGACAGCACTTTTGAAATCTGCAAGAAATTGCGCAGCGTTTTTATGAAGTGACATCGCCAAATAAAAATTTAAAGGATAGGATGAAAACAACAGTTTATCACAACAAAGAACGGCTAATCGCGATGGTGCACGAGCTAAAGGTAAGACAGCGCTTTTCAAATCTGCAAGAAATTGCGCAGCGTTTTTATGAAGTGACATCGCCAAATAAAAATTCAAAGGATAGGATGAAAACAACAGTTTATCACAGCAAAGAACGGCTAATCGCGATGGTGCACGAGCTAAAGGTAAGACAGCACTTTTGAAATCTGCAAGAAATTGCGCAGCGTTTTTATGAAGTGACATCGCCAAATAAAAATTTAAAGGATAGGATGAAAACAACAGTTTATCACAACAAAGAACGGCTAATCGCGATGGTGCACGAGATAAAAGTAAGACAGCACTTTTGAAATCCGCAAGAAATTGCGCAGCGTTTTTATGAAGTGACATCGCCAAATAAAAATTTAAAGGATAGGATGAAAACAACAGTTTATCACAACAAAGAACGGCTAATCGCGATGGTGCACGAGATAAAGGTAAGACAGCACTTTTGAAATCTGCAAGAAATTGCGCAGCGTTTTTATGAAGTGACATCGCCAAATAAAAATTTAAAGGATAGGATGAAAACAACAGTTTATCACAACAAAGAACGGCTAATCGCGATGATGCACGAGATAAAAGTAAGACAGCACTTTTGAAATCTGCAAGAAATTGCGCAGCGTTTTTATGAAGTGACATCGCCAAATAAGAATTTAAAGGATAGGATGAAAACAACAGTTTATCACAGCAAAGAACGGCTAATCGCGATGGTGCACGAGATAAAGGTAAGACAGCACTTTTGAAATCTGCAAGAAATTGCGCAGCGTTTTTATGAAGTGACATCGCCAAATAAAAATTTAAACGATGGGATGAAAACAACAGTTTATCACAGCAAAGAACGGCTAATCGCGATGGTGCACGAGATAAAGGTAAGACAGCACTTTTGAAATCTGCAAGAAATTGCGCAGCGTTTTTATGAAGTGACATCGCCAAATAAAAATTTAAAGGATAGAATGAAAACAACAATTTATCACAACAAAGAACGGCTAATCGCGATGGTGCACGAGCTAAAGGTAAGACAGCACTTTTGAAATCTGCAAGAAATTGCGCAGCGTTTTTATGAAGTGACATCGCCAAATAAAAATTTAAAGGATAGGATGAAAACAACAGTTTATCACAACAAAGAACGGCTAATCGCGATGGTGCACGAGATAAAAGTAAGACAGCACTTTTGAAATCTGCAAGTAATTGCGCAGCGTTTTTATGAAGTGACATCGCCAAATATAAATTTAAAGGATAGGATGAAAACAACAGTTTATCACAGCAAAGAACGGCTAATCGCGATGGTGCACGAGATAAAGGTAAGACAGCACTTTTGAAATCTGCAAGAAATTGCGCAGCGTTTTTATGAAGTGACATCGCCAAATAAAAATTTAAAGGATAGGATGAAAACAACAGTTTATTACAACAAAGAACGGCTAATCGCGATGGTGCACGAGATAAAAGTAAGACAGCACTTTTGAAATCTGCAAGAAATTGCGCAGCGTTTTTATGAAGTGACATCGTTAAATAAAAATTTAAAGGATAGGATGAAAACAACAATTTATCACAACAAAGAACGGCTAATCGCGATGGTGCACGAGATAAAAGTAAGACAGCGCTTTTAAAATCTGCAACAAATTGCGCAGCGTTTTCATGAAGTGACATCGCCAAATAAAAATTTAAACGATAGGATGAAAACAACAGTTTATCACAGCAAAGAGCGGCTTATGGCGATGGTGCACGAGCTAAAGGTAAGACAGCACTCTTGAAATCTGCAAGAAATTGCGCAGCGTTTTTATGAAGTGACATCGCCAAATAAAAATTTAAAGGATAGGATGAAAACAACAGTTGATCACAGCAAAGAACGGCTAATCGCGATGGTGCACGAGATAAAGGTAAGACAGCACTTTTGAAATCTGCAAGAAATTGCGCAGCGTTTTTATGAAGTGACATCGCCAAATGAAAATTTAAAGGATAGGATGAAAACAACAGTTTATCACAGCAAAGAACGGCTAATCGCGATGGTGCACGAGATAAAGGTAAGACAGCACTTTTGAAATCTGCAAGAAATTGCGCAGCGTTTTTATGAAGTGACATCGCCAAATAAGAATTTAAAGGATAGGATGAAAACAACAGTTTATCACAGCAAAGAACGGCTAATCGCGATGGTGCACGAGATAAAGGTAAGACAGCACTTTTGAAATCTGCAAGAAATTGCGCAGCGTTTTTATGAAGTGACATCGCCAAATAAAAATTTAAACGATGGGATGAAAACAACAGTTTATCACAGCAAAGAACGGCTAATCGCGATGGTGCACGAGATAAAGGTAAGACAGCACTTTTGAAATCTGCAAGAAATTGCGCAGCGTTTTTATGAAGTGACATCGCCAAATAAAAATTTAAAGGATAGAATGAAAACAACAATTTATCACAACAAAGAACGGCTAATCGCGATGGTGCACGAGCTAAAGGTAAGACAGCACTTTTGAAATCTGCAAGAAATTGCGCAGCGTTTTTATGAAGTGACATCGCCAAATAAAAATTTAAAGGATAGGATGAAAACAACAGTTTATCACAACAAAGAACGGCTAATCGCGATGGTGCACGAGATAAAAGTAAGACAGCACTTTTGAAATCTGCAAGTAATTGCGCAGCGTTTTTATGAAGTGACATCGCCAAATATAAATTTAAAGGATAGGATGAAAACAACAGTTTATCACAGCAAAGAACGGCTAATCGCGATGGTGCACGAGATAAAGGTAAGACAGCACTTTTGAAATCTGCAAGAAATTGCGCAGCGTTTTTATGAAGTGACATCGCCAAATAAAAATTTAAAGGATAGGATGAAAACAACAGTTTATTACAACAAAGAACGGCTAATCGCGATGGTGCACGAGATAAAAGTAAGACAGCACTTTTGAAATCTGCAAGAAATTGCGCAGCGTTTTTATGAAGTGACATCGTTAAATAAAAATTTAAAGGATAGGATGAAAACAACAATTTATCACAACAAAGAACGGCTAATCGCGATGGTGCACGAGATAAAAGTAAGACAGCGCTTTTAAAATCTGCAAGAAATTGCGCAGCGTTTTTATGAAGTGACATCGCCAAATAAAAATTTAAAGGATAGGATGAAAACAACAGTTGATCACAGCAAAGAACGGCTAATCGCGATGGTGCACGAGATAAAGGTAAGACAGCACTTTTGAAATCTGCAAGAAATTGCGCAGCGTTTTTATGAAGTGACATCGCCAAATGAAAATTTAAAGGATAGGATGAAAACAACAGTTTATCACAGCAAAGAACGGCTAATCGCGATGGTGCACGAGATAAAGGTAAGACAGCACTTTTGAAATCTGCAAGAAATTGCGCAGCGTTTTTATGAAGTGACATCGCCAAATAAAAATTAAAAGGATAGAATGAAAACAACAATTTATCACAACAAAGAACGGCTAATCGCGATGGTGCACGAGCTAAAGGTAAGACAGCACTTTTGAAATCTGCAAGAAATTGCGCAGCGTTTTTATGAAGTTACATCGCCAAATAAAAATTTAAAGGATAGGATGAAAACAACAGTTTATCACAACAAAGAACGGCTAATCGCGATGGTGCACGAGATAAAAGTAAGACAGCACTTTTGAAATCTGCAAGAAATTGCGCAGCGTTTTTATGAAGTGACATCGCCAAATAAAAATTTAAAGGATAGGATTAATTCAACAGTTTATCACAGCAAAGAACGGCTAATCGCGATGGTGCACGAGCTAAAGGTAAGACAGCACTTTTGAAATCTGCAAGAAATTGCGCAGCGTTTTTATGAAGTGACATCGCCAAATAAAAATTCAAAGGATAGGATGAAAACAACAGTTTATCACAACAAAGAACGGCTAATCGCGATGGTGCACGAGATAAAAGTGAGACAGCACTTTTGAAATCCGCAAGAAATTGCGCAGCGTTTTTATGAAGTGACATTGCCAAATATAAATTTAAAGGATAGGATGAAAACAACAGTTTATCACAGCAAAGAACGGCTAATCGCGATGGTGCACAAGATAAAGGTAAGACAGCACTTTTGAAATCTGCAAGAAATTGCGCAGCGTTTTTATGAAGTGACATCGCCAAATAAAAATTTAAAGGATAGGATGAAAACAACAATTTATCACAACAAAGAACGGCTAATCGCGATGGTGCACGAGATAAAAGTAAGACAGCGCTTTTAAAATCTGCAACAAATTGCGCAGCGTTTTTACGAAGTGACTTTGCCAAATAAAAATTTAAACGATAGAATGAAAACAACAGTTTATCACAGCAAAGAGCGGCTTATGGCGATGGTGCACGAGCTAAAGGTAAGACAGCACTTTTGAAATCTGCAAGAAATTGCGCAGCGTTTTTATGAAGTGACATCGCCAAATAAAAATTTAAAGGATAGGATGAAAACAACAGTTTATCACAACAAAGAACGGCTAATCGCGATGGTGCACGAGATAAAAGTAAGACAGCACTTTTGAAATCTGCAAGAAATTGCGCAGCGTTTTTATGAAGTGACATCGCCAAATAAAAATTTAAAGGATAGGATGAAAACAACAGTTTATCACAGCAAAGAATGGCTGATCGCGATGGTGCACGAGATAAAGGTAAGAGAGCACTTTTGAAATCTGCAAGATATTGCGCAGCGTTTTTATGAAGTGACATCGCCAAATAAAAATTTAAAGGATAGGATGAAAACAACAGTTTATCACAACAAAGAACGGCTTATCGCGATGGTGCACGAGATAAAAGTAAGACAGCGCTTTTCAAATCTGCAAGAAATTGCACAGCGTTTTGATGAAGTGACATCGCCAAATAAAAATTTAAAGGATAGGATGAAAACAACAGTTTATCACAGCAAAGAACGGCTAATCGCGATGGTGCACGAGCTAAAGGTAAGACAGCACTTTTGAAATCTTCAAGAAATTGCGCAGCGTTTTTATGAAGTGACATCGCCAAATAAAAATTTAAAGGATAGGATGAAAACAACAGTTTATCACAACAAAGAACGGCTAATCGCGATGGTGCACGAGATAAAAGTAAGACAGCACTTTTGAAATACGCAAGAAATTGCGCAGCGTTTTTATGAAGTGACATCGCCAAATAAAAATTTAAAGGATAGGATGAAAACAACAGTTTATCACAACAAAGAACGGCTAATCGCGATGGTGCACGAGATAAAGGTAAGACAGCACTTTTGAAATCTGCAAGAAATTGCGCAGCGTTTTTATGAAGTGACATCGCCAAATAAAAATTTAAAGGATAGGATGAAAACAACAGTTTATCACAACAAAGAACGGCTAATCGCGATGATGCACGAGATAAAAGTAAGACAGCACTTTTGAAATCTGCAAGAAATTGCGCAGCGTTTTTATGAAGTGACATCGCCAAATAAAAATTTAAAGGATAGGATGAAAACAACAGTTTATCACAGCAAAGAACGGCTAATCGCGATGGTGCACGAGATAAAGGTAAGACAGCACTTTTGAAATCTGCAAGAAATTGCGCAGCGTTTTTATGAAGTGACATCGCCAAATAAAAATTTAAACGATGGGATGAAAACAACAGTTTATCACAGCAAAGAACGGCTAATCGCGATGGTGCACGAGATAAAGGTAAGACAGCACTTTTGAAATCTGCAAGAAATTGCGCAGCGTTTTTATGAAGTGACATCGCCAAATAAAAATTTAAAGGATAGAATGAAAACAACAATTTATCACAACAAAGAACGGCTAATCGCGATGGTGCACGAGCTAAAGGTAAGACAGCACTTTTGAAATCTGCAAGAAATTGCGCAGCGTTTTTATGAAGTGACATCGCCAAATAAAAATTTAAAGGATAGGATGAAAACAACAGTTTATCACAACAAAGAACGGCTAATCGCGATGGTGCACGAGATAAAAGTAAGACAGCACTTTTGAAATCTGCAAGAAATTGCGCAGCGTTTTTATGAAGTGACATCGCCAAATATAAATTTAAAGGATAGGATGAAAACAACAGTTTATCACAGCAAAGAACGGCTAATCGCGATGGTGCACGAGATAAAGGTAAGACAGCACTTTTGAAATCTGCAAGAAATTGCGCAGCGTTTTTATGAAGTGACATCGCCAAATAAAAATTTAAAGGATAGGATGAAAACAACAGTTTATTACAACAAAGAACGGCTAATCGCGATGGTGCACGAGATAAAAGTAAGACAGCACTTTTGAAATCTGCAAGAAATTGCGCAGCGTTTTTATGAAGTGACATCGTTAAATAAAAATTTAAAGGATAGGATGAAAACAACAATTTATCACAACAAAGAACGGCTAATCGCGATGGTGCACGAGATAAAAGTAAGACAGCGCTTTTAAAATCTGCAACAAATTGCGCAGCGTTTTCATGAAGTGACATAGCCAAATAAAAATTTAAACGATAGGATGAAAACAACAGTTTATCACAGCAAAGAGCGGCTTATGGCGATGGTGCACGAGCTAAAGGTAAGACAGCACTCTTGAAATCTGCAAGAAATTGCGCAGCGTTTTTATGAAGTGACATCGCCAAATAAAAATTTAAAGGATAGAATGAAAACAACAGTTTATCACAACAAAGAACGGCTAATCGCGATGGTGCACGAGATAAAAGTAAGACAGCACTTTTGAAATCTGCAAGAAATTGCGCAGCGTTTTTATGAAGTGACATCGCCAAATATAAATTTAAAGGATAGGATGAAAACAACAGTTTATCACAGCAAAGAACGGCTAATCGCGATGGTGCACGAGCTAAAGGTAAGACAGCACTTTTGAAATCTGCAAGAAAGTGCGCAGCGTTTTTATGAAGTTACATCGCCAAATAAAAATTTAAAGCATAGGATGAAAACAACAGTTTATCACAACAAAGAACGGCTAATCGCGATGGTGCACGAGATAAAAGTAAGACAGCACTTTTGAAATCTGCAAGAAATTGCGCAGCGTTTTTATGAAGTGACATCGCCAAATAAAAATTTAAAGGATAGGATTAATTCAACAGTTTATCACAGCAAAGAACGGCTAATCGCGATGGTGCACGAGCTAAAGGTAAGACAGCACTTTTGAAATCTGCAAGAAATTGCGCAGCGTTTTTATGAAGTGACATCGCCAAATAAAAATTCAAAGGATAGGATGAAAACAACAGTTTATCACAACAAAGAACGGCTAATCGCGATGGTGCACGAGATAAAAGTGAGACAGCACTTTTGAAATCCGCAAGAAATTGCGCAGCGTTTTTATGAAGTGACATCGCCAAATAAAAATTTAAAGGATAGGATGAAAACAACAATTTATCACAACAAAGAACGGCTAATCGCGATGGTGCACGAGATAAAAGTAAGACAGCGCTTTTAAAATCTGCAACAAATTGCGCAGCGTTTTTACGAAGTGACTTTGCCAAATAAAAATTTAAACGATAGGATGAAAACAACAGTTTATCACAGCAAAGAGCGGCTTATGGCGATGGTGCACGAGCTAAAGGTAAGACAGCACTTTTGAAATCTGCAAGAAATTGCGCAGCGTTTTTATGAAGTGACATCGCCAAATAAAAATTTAAAGGATAGGATGAAAACAACAGTTTATCACAACAAAGAACGGCTAATCGCGATGGTGCACGAGATAAAAGTAAGACAGCACTTTTGAAATCTGCAAGAAATTGCGCAGCGTTTTTATGAAGTGACATCGCCAAATAAAAATTTAAAGGATAGGATGAAAACAACAGTTTATCACAGCAAAGAATGGCTGATCGCGATGGTGCACGAGATAAAGGTAAGAGAGCACTTTTGAAATCTGCAAGATATTGCGCAGCGTTTTTATGAAGTGACATCGCCAAATAAAAATTTAAAGGATAGGATGAAAACAACAGTTTATCACAACAAAGAACGGCTAATCGCGATGATGCACGAGATAAAAGTAAGACAGCACTTTTGAAATCTGCAAGAAATTGCGCAGCGTTTTTATGAAGTGACATCGCCAAATAAAAATTTAAAGGATAGGATGAAAACAACAGTTTATCACAGCAAAGAACGGCTAATCGCGATGGTGCACGAGATAAAGGTAAGACAGCACTTTTGAAATCTGCAAGAAATTGCGCAGCGTTTTTATGAAGTGACATCGCCAAATAAAAATTTAAACGATGGGATGAAAACAACAGTTTATCACAGCAAAGAACGGCTAATCGCGATGGTGCACGAGATAAAGGTAAGACAGCACTTTTGAAATCTGCAAGAAATTGCGCAGCGTTTTTATGAAGTGACATCGCCAAATAAAAATTTAAAGGATAGAATGAAAACAACAATTTATCACAACAAAGAACGGCTAATCGCGATGGTGCACGAGCTAAAGGTAAGACAGCACTTTTGAAATCTGCAAGAAATTGCGCAGCGTTTTTATGAAGTGACATCGCCAAATAAAAATTTAAAGGATAGGATGAAAACAACAGTTTATCACAACAAAGAACGGCTAATCGCGATGGTGCACGGGATAAAAGTAAGACAGCACTTTTGAAATCTGCAAGAAATTGCGCAGCGTTTTTATGAAGTGACATCGCCAAATATAAATTTAAAGGATAGGATGAAAACAACAGTTTATCACAGCAAAGAACGGCTAATCGCGATGGTGCACGAGATAAAGGTAAGACAGCACTTTTGAAATCTGCAAGAAATTGCGCAGCGTTTTTATGAAGTGACATCGCCAAATAAAAATTTAAAGGATAGGATGAAAACAACAGTTTATTACAACAAAGAACGGCTAATCGCGATGGTGCACGAGATAAAAGTAAGACAGCACTTTTGAAATCTGCAAGAAATTGCGCAGCGTTTTTATGAAGTGACATCGTTAAATAAAAATTTAAAGGATAGGATGAAAACAACAATTTATCACAACAAAGAACGGCTAATCGCGATGGTGCACGAGATAAAAGTAAGACAGCGCTTTTAAAATCTGCAACAAATTGCGCAGCGTTTTCATGAAGTGACATAGCCAAATAAAAATTTAAACGATAGGATGAAAACAACAGTTTATCACAGCAAAGAGCGGCTCATGGCGATGGTGCACGAGCTAAAGGTAAGACAGCACTCTTGAAATCTGCAAGAAATTGCGCAGCGTTTTTATGAAGTGACATCGCCAAATAAAAATTTAAAGGATAGGATGAAAACAACAGTTGATCACAGCAAAGAACGGCTAATCGCGATGGTGAACGAGATAAAGGTAAGACAGCACTTTTGAAATCTGCAAGAAATTGCGCAGCGTTTTTATGAAGTGACATCGCCAAATAAAAATTTAAAGGATAGGATGAAAACAACAGTTTATCACAGCAAAGAACGGCTAATCGCGATGGTGCACGAGATAAAGGTAAGACAGCACTTTTGAAATCTGCAAGAAATTGCGCAGCGTTTTTATGAAGTGACATTGCCAAATATAAATTTAAAGGATAGGATGAAAACAACAATTTATCACAGCAAAGAACGGCTAATCGCGATGGTGCACGAGATAAAGGTAAGACAGCACTTTTGAAATCTGCAAGAAATTGCGCAGCGTTTTTATGAAGTGACATCGCCAAATAAAAATTTGAAGGATAGGATGAAAACAACAGTTTATCACAACAAAGAACGGCTAATCGCGATGGTGCACGAGATAAAAGTAAGACAGCACTTTTGAAATCTGCAAGAAATTGCGCAGCGTTTTTATGAAGTGACATCGCCAAATAAAAATTTAAAGGATAGGATTAATTCAACAGTTTATCACAGCAAAGAACGGCTAATCGCGATGGTGCACGAGCTAAAGGTAAGACAGCACTTTTGAAATCTTCAAGAAATTGCGCAGCGTTTTTATGAAGTGACATCGCCAAATAAAAATTCAAAGGATAGGATGAAAACAACAGTTTATCACAACAAAGAACGGCTAATCGCGATGGTGCACGAGATAAAAGTAAGACAGCACTTTTGAAATCCGCAAGAAATTGCGCAGCGTTTTTATGAAGTGACATTGCCAAATATAAATTTAAAGGATAGGATGAAAACAACAGTTTATCACAGCAAAGAACGGCTAATCGCGATGGTGCACGAGATAAAGGTAAGACAGCACTTTTGAAATCTGCAAGAAATTGCGCAGCGTTTTTATGAAGTGACATCGCCAAATAAAAATTTAAAGGATAGGATGAAAACAACAATTTATCACAACAAAGAACGGCTAATCGCGATGGTGCACGAGATAAAAGTAAGACAGCGCTTTTAAAATCTGCAACAAATTGCGCAGCGTTTTTACGAAGTGACTTTGCCAAATAAAAATTTAAACGATAGGATGAAAACAACAGTTTATCACAGCAAAGAGCGGCTTATGGCGATGGTGCACGAGCTAAAGGTAAGACAGCACTTTTGAAATCTGCAAGAAATTGCGCAGCGTTTTCATGAAGTGACATCGCCAAATAAAAATTTAAAGGATAGGATGAAAACAACAGTTTATCACAACAAAGAACGGCTAATCGCGGTGGTGCACGAGATAAAAGTAAGACAGCACTTTTGAAATCTGCAAGAAATTGCGCAGCGTTTTTATGAAGTGACATCGCCAAATAAAAATTTAAAGGATACGATGAAAACAACAGTTTATCACAGCAAAGAACGGCTAATCGCGATGGTGCACGAGATAAAGGTAAGACAGCACTTTTGAAATCTGCGAGAAATTGCGCAGCGTTTTTATGAAGTGACATCGCCAAATAAAAATTTAAAGGATAGGATGAAAACAACAGTTTATCACAGCAAAGAACGGCCAATCGCGATGGTGCACGAGATAAAGGTAAGACAGCACTTTTGAAATCTGCAAGAAATTGCGCAGCGTTTTTATGAAGTGACATCGCCAAATAAAAATTTAAAGGATAGGATGAAAACAACAGTTTATCACAGCAAAGAACGGCTAATCGCGATGATGCACGAGATAAAGGTAAGACAGCACTTTTGAAATCTGCAAGAAATTGCGCAGCGTTTTTATGAAGTGACATCGCCAAATAAAAATTTAAAGGATTGGATGATAACAGCAATTTATCACAACAAAGAACGGCTAATCGCGATGGTGCACGAGATAAAAGTGAGACAGCGCTTTTAAAATCTGCAACAAATTGCGCAGCGTTTTTATGAAGTGACTTTGCCAAATAAAAATTTAAACGATAGGATGAAAACAACAGTTTATCACAGCAAAGAGCGGCTTATGGCGATGGTGCACGAGCTAAAGGTAAGACAGCACTTTTGAAATCTGCAAGAAATTGCGCAGCGTTTTTATGAAGTGACATCGCCAAATAAAAATTTAAAGGATAGGATGAAAACAACAGTTGATCACAGCAAAGAACGGCTAATCGCGATGGTGCACGAGATAAAGGTAAGACAGCACTTTTGAAATCTGCAAGAAATTGCGCAGCGTTTTTATGAAGTGACATCGCCAAATAAAAATTTAAAGGATAGGATGAAAACAACAGTTTATCACAGCAAAGAACGGCTAATCGCGATGGTGCACGAGATAAAGGTAAGACAGCACTTTTGAAATCTGCAAGAAATTGCGCAGCGTTTTTATGAAGTGACATCGCCAAATAAAAATTTAAAGGATAGAATGAAAACAACAATTTATCACAACAAAGAAGGCTAATCGCGATGGTGCACGAGCTAAAGGTAAGACAGCACTTTTGAAATCTGCAAGAAATTGCGCAGCGTTTTTATGAAGTTACATCGCCAAATAAAAATCTAAAGGATAGGATGAAAACAACAGTTTATCACAACAAAGAACGGCTAATCGCGATGGTGCACGAGATAAAAGTAAGACAGCGCTTTTAAAATCTGCAACAAATTGCGCAGCGTTTTTATGAAGTGACATCGCCAAATAAAAATTTAAAGGATAGGATTAATTCAACAGTTTATCACAGCAAAGAGCGGCTTATGGCGATGGTGCACGAGCTAAAGGTAAGACAGCACTTTTGAAATCTGCAAGAAATTGCGCAGCGTTTTTATGAAGTGACATCGCCAAATAAAAATTTAAAGGATAGGATGAAAACAACAGTTTATCACAACAAAGAACGGCTAATCGCGATGATGCACGAGATAAAGGTAAGACAGCACTTTTGAAATTTGCAAGAAATTGCGCAGCGTTTTTATGAAGTGACATCGCCAAATAAAAATTTAAAGGATTGGATGAAAACAACAATTTATCACAACAAAGAACGGCTAATCGCGATGGTGCACGAGATAAAAGTAAGACAGCGCTTTTAAAATCTGCAACAAATTGCGCAGCGTTTTTATGAAGTGACTTTGCCAAATGAAAATTTAAACGATAGGATGAAAACACCAGTTTATCACAGCAAAGAGCGGCTTAAGGCGATGGTGCACGAGCTAAAGGTAAGACAGCACTTTTGAAATCTGCAAGAAATTGCGCAGCGTTTTTATGAAGTGACATCGCCAAATAAAAATTTAAAGGATAGGATGAAAACAACAGTTGATCACAGCAAAGAACGGCTAATCGCGATGGTGCACGAGATAAAGGTAAGACAGCACTTTTGAAATCTGCAAGAAATTGCGCAGCGTTTTTATGAAGTGACATCGCCAAATAAAAATTTAAAGGATAGGATGAAAACAACAGTTTATCACAGCAAAGAACGGCTAATCGCGATGGTGCACGAGATAAAGGTAAGACAGCACTTTTGAAATCTGCAAGAAATTGCGCAGCGTTTTTATGAAGTGACATCGCCAAATAAAAATTTAAAGGATAGAATGAAAACAACAATTTATCACAACAAAGAACGGCTAATCGCGATGGTGCACGAGCTAAAGGTAAGACAGCACTTTTGAAATCTGCAAGAAATTGCGCAGCGTTTTTATGAAGTTACATCGCCAAATAAAAATTTAAAGGATAGGATGAAAACAACAGTTTATCACAACAAAGAACGGCTAATCGCGATGGTGCACGAGATAAAAGTAAGACAGCACTTTTGAAATCTGCAAGAAATTGCGCAGCGTTTTTATGAAGTGACATCGCCAAATAAAAATTTAAAGGATAGGATTAATTCAACAGTTTATCACAGCAAAGAACGGCTAATCGCGATGGTGCACGAGCTAAAGGTAAGACAGCACTTTTGAAATCTGCAAGAAATTGCGCAGCGTTTTTATGAAGTGACATCGCCAAATAAAAATTCAAAGGATAGGATGAAAACAACAGTTTATCACAACAAAGAACGGCTAATCGCGATGGTGCACGAGATAAAAGTAAGACAGCACTTTTGAAATCCGCAAGAAATTGCGCAGCGTTTTTATGAAGTGACATCGCCAAATATAAATTTAAAGGATAGGATGAAAACAACAGTTTATCACAGCAAAGAACGGCTAATCGCGATGGTGCACGAGATAAAGGTAAGACAGCACTTTCGAAATCTGCAAGAAATTGCGCAGCGTTTTTATGAAGTGACATCGCCAAATAAAAATTTAAAGGATAGGATGAAAACAACAATTTATCACAACAAAGAACGGCTAATCGCGATGGTGCACGAGATAAAAGTAAGACAGCGCTTTTAAAATCTGCAACAAATTGCGCAGCGTTTTTACGATGTTATGTCCCCGAAATTAACACGCGTCTCAGAAAGGGATGCGGGTTGGAGGGGATATATGTTTTTGTAGGGATCGTTTACCGAATTAAGAGTTTGACTCAATAAATTAGCAATGGGTTTTGAATTTATTTTTCGATGGTCAGAATGAACTGTTCTTTTGATTGTACAAGCTCGTGATATCGCTTTACAGGTGTAGCGATGTCACGTTAATAATAAACGTTATCTTAGGGAATCGTATTCGCCCGTCGCGTGGCGCGAGTTATCTACTTGTCGGCGCGCGTCGGGTTATCTCCTCACGTCGTGTCGCGAGTCGTGATACATGTAAGAAATACAAGTCCAGCGGATCGCGTCGCGAGAGTCTTTTGGAGGAGATCTTTTCGATTTGGTGTTTCAGTTCAGACTCACAATCGATGCTTCGGATCGATCGTCGCGATCGTCGTTCAACGGTCGCGTGATTTTGTGTCAGCAATTTTGACGGTCACTCGCGGCGCGTGTGCACTTCGAAAATGCAATTTTGATGGTCACTCGCGGCCCGTGTGCACTCGAAATTGCGTGGTTAGATTGGTGCAATGACCTTCGGGTCATTGCGCGATTTAACGTCAGCTTTCTGTCGAAAGAAAGTGTCGAAATGATTTTGCGCGGAATTCCGAAGTGTTGAAATAAGTTCGCGCGGAATTCCGTTCGAAATAATGTTTCAAAATAATATTTCCCAATAATATTTCCCAATAATATTTCCCAATAATATTTCCCAAGTAAAGTATGATTAATTATGACGATAGGTTATAATTAATTTAGTTTAACAATTTTGAATTTTCGGGGCACAACATCCCTCCCCCCTGAAAAGTAAAAATTTACACAGTGAATTTTTACTACGTGATTACATTGAAATTATTTCAAAATTGTAGGCCTTGGTTTCTTTGGCCGGACGCATCGGAAGTACTGGCCCAGCTGACGCGCGGTTTCGAGTTCTTTCTCGTCATCTACATGCGCGCTTCGGCCTTCGCTCGGGGCGATGGCCTCCAGATTGATAGCAACCGTAGCGGAAGGCGACGGCTGCGCGTTCGTTGACGCGAAACGCTTACGTTTTATTTTATACGCAACGTAACTGACCAGTACTGCCGTTGCGGTAAATATGGTCACGTACGTCCCGATTGCGAGGGAATATCGTACGTGGTGATCGAACTTTTCGTCGATTTTTCTTTTAATATCTCGGATTTTTTCTCCGAGATTTCGTAGTTCGGAAGGGTTGCGGAATACATTTTTCAAGGTGATTGGGTGTTCACTTTCACTGGCTGCAGGCACGGTCCTTTCGATGTCTGTCAGGGAGAGATTTCCAGGCGGTAGGTAGTCCTCGTTGACCGCCTGCGTGATTCGTCTTCCTGTCCGGACGCTGAAACCTTGGGCAGTTACTATGCATACCCCTACCAAAGCCAATACCCCTATACCCGATAGTGATTCGTGGTGATTGATTTCGTTGTCGCATTTAATGTCAATTGGTTCGATTTCGGGTGCTATATATAACCATTTACCGGGTTTTTCCATAGTTATTATCACTGTTTGTGTTAAGCTAATCACCCGTTTTTCGCATTTTAACCCGCTATCGGTGTCGAGTTTCGCGTACGTACGCACTTCGCACGGTGCGTCGTCGGTTAACGGCAATGTCGGTTGTGAGCTGGGACAAACGTACAATGCATCTGTAATTTTACATTTCGCGATATCTGTCTTTGTCATATGTATATAATTTCTATTTGCTTTGTCCACGACTACGAAATCTTCGGTTGTGTCGATGTACACGAACGTATTCTCGGTTGACCGAAATGGGAGGGGATAGGTTTTACTAACGTTGTATCGGCGTTGATTGAGGAGCGGGATGTCGATAACTACTACTACCGTGCCGTTGCGGTAGTAAGCCATGATGTCCGCATGGTACAAAAGATCGCTCATTTTTCCTCTTTCCAGTTTTGCGGGAAACGAGCAACCTACCGGTAGGTGGGGGAGCGCGTCGGTAAGATACCGTACGAGCTTCCTCGGTGGTAAAATCGCGACGTCGATTTTACCTTGCTCGATTCCTGTAATTAATCGGTTGAGCTCCTTGACGTCGTCGAGGAGAGATTCCACGAGCACGCTCAAGGTCATAAGATTTTCGTCGAGCCGCTGTCGTCTCGTAGCCCGACTCCATTCGTTGGAGATCCGCTTACTCATGAGAGAAACGAGATCTCTTAATTTGAATTCGTTTTGCTCGATGGTTCGTGCGGTGGAATTAAATATATCCATCGCACTTTCCACTACCTGTAATTGTTCATTAACAGCGACCTTGAGGGCTTGTTGATCGGCTCTGACCGCGATGATCTGATTATTTATTACCGCAGCATCATTGGCATCCATGTTGCCAGTGATGACCTTGACCACGGTCCCAAGTCCATTGATCAACCCCCTACGGTTTCGGACGGGGTGGGGTCCCAATAAATCACGGTATGTTTCGATGCCGTCCGTGATTTTTTGCATTATCGGTGTTAATGCGTCTTTTACCGTAGTGCAAAACTCATCAGTTTTTATCTCGTCTCGGCACGAGCCAAGCAAGGTGTCCACGTATCGCTGCATCGACTCGGCGCGGTGCGCGAGGGGGGCCACATTCAGGGAGACAGCTAGTCTCCACGTGGTTTCGGTTACGGTGAGGCTTCCGATTTCCTCGTAGAAGATGCCAGGGTTGCCGGTAAACTTGGTTTTCACGTAATTTGGCATCGCTGCTTCGCTGTGTCCTCGAGCGAGAGACAGCGCGATTAGCCTGCAACGGAAAAAACCAAGTTACCGTGGGACTGCTGACCAAGGGTTTTTTGGGTGAGTTCTCCCACTTTTGAAAAATTCTTGCGCTTTGCGACGGTGGATCGAGAGCTCGCAGCTCATTAAACAGACGACTCTTGAACCATTCGCATCGACCAAAAAAAAAAAAAATGTCTTTCCGAGCAGCGAAATCGCGTTGCGTCGTTTTTCCGGCGTCGATGGACGTATGGGTGTACGAGGTAAGTACGCGGCTGCTTAACCCATGCTGATAGTGGTTTAATATTATTTTTTAATTTGTTTTGTTTTGTTTGTCTGTTTCAGCCCTTTGACCTACGGTCTCCCTCCTCGCTGACCCCGGCGGAATGGGAGTATGTGTTCGATTGGGAGGACCACCTTCCCTCCTGGCCCGTCGGCGCACTTCGGTGGGAGGTGCGTCGGCGGCGCGGTGTTCGGGCGCGTCGTCGAGAGGCGCGTGAGGCTGCCGACGCCGTTTGGGACGGCGACCTTGGCCTAGGTCCTTTTTTCGGGGCCGAATAAAAAAAAATAATTCAAAAAAAATATTTAAAAAAAAAAATTATATATATATATTTCAATTATATATGATATTTGTATTTTGATTTTTTTTCTTTGGTTCTTAAGCGATCTGGCCCCAGTGGGGTCAGGTCGAATAAACGCAAATTTCCTTTATTTTTGAGTAAAAAAAATTTTTTTTTTCCTTTCCTTTTCCCCCCCTTTTTTTTCTTTTATGTTTTCAGCAAATTTTTATGCTTTTCAGGGTTTTTATGTTTTTTCAGGTTTTTTATGCATTTCAGATTTTTTTATGTATTTCAGGGTTTTTTTTTTTTGTATCCTTCTTCTTCTTCTTCTTCTTCCTCTTCTTTCTTCTTCTTTCTTTTTCTTCGCTCGCGGCGGGTGGCCTGGGGCCGACGCGCGAGCGACATTTTTTAATCTTTATCGCGCGGCTCGTGTTCGACTTGGCGTCGGTGCACGAGAGCGTTTTTTTTTTTTTTTTTTTTTTTTTTTTTTTTTTTTTGACGCTCGACTAGTGTGTCGGTGCGCGAGGTGATGACTGTGTGTGGGTGTGTGGGTCTCCCACATGTATATATATATACACACATACACACACATATATACATAGAAAGAATATTTTATTTTTTTTTAGTGATCCACGACCGGTTTGAGTCGGTTCGCGTGGACCACGAGGTCTTTTCGCCCCCGTTTTATCACGTAGGTGACCGGGGTTCGTTTTTCTATTATTTCATATGGGCCTACCCATTTGGGGGTGAGTTTGGCAGACCGGCCGCGGCGCACGGTTTCGTCGTGTAGCAACACGGAGTCGCCGACGCGGTACTCGGTCTCTCTCGCTCCTTTATCGTATGTGTGCTTTGCTGTCTCTTTCGCACTTATTAGGTTGCTGCGGGCGATGCTCCACGACGCTCTCAGTCGCTCTCGCAGCTCATCGGCGTAATCGTCGAACGAGTAGCTGGTTCGCGGCTCTTGCTTGACCGCAGTCGGTAGTGTCGCTGTCTGTCCGAACACGAGTTCGTGAGGCGACAATTTAGTTGCCGTGTGCGGAGTCGTGTTGTACGTGAACATTGCGTATGGGAGCCACTCGTCCCAATCGCATTGTTCATCGTCTATGAAATGTCGCAAATATTCGGCGAGAGTGCGGTGCGATCGTTCTAACGCGCCGTTACTCTCGGGGTGATATGCTGTGGTTTGTATCTTCTTTATTTTCAGCAATTTGCACATTTCTTTGAACGTTTTGCTCAAGAAATTCGTTCCTTGGTCGGACAGGATGATTTCCGGCATTCCGAAACGGCATATCACTTCCGTGACAAGCGCTCTAGCGACTGTATTGGCTTCCTGATTTTCTATTGCCATAGCAGCGCTATATTTTGTCAGAGCGTCTTGAAAGGTGAGTATATATTTGTTTCCCCTTTGGGATTCGGGTAGCGGACCGACTATATCTACGGCCGCTTTCTCGAATGCCCGGGAGGGGGTGTCGGTAATGACCATTGGAGCACGCTCTTTCTTATGGAGTTTGTTCTTTTGGCAGTTCAGGCATCTCGTTACGTGCTCACGCACGTCACCACGGATGCCGGGCCAATCATATTTGGTTCGGATCCGAGATAACGTTCGCTTGAGGCCCTGATGGCCGCCGAGGGGCGTGTCGTGATATTCACGCAATATCTGGGCCCGCTCCTCGGGGCGTGGGCACGTTATCTCCGGACGGAGGCCATTTTTCTTTTCAGAATGGCCGTCATCGTCGTCTCCGGATAGCGAGCTATGCTCGTTATCGCTATTACTGTCGCTCTCGCTCACCGCCTCCTCTCCGTCGCTCGCACTCGGTCGAGCGGGAGGGAGGGCGCGAGGGCTCCGTGCGGCGAGATCGCCTGCCCCGCTTGCTTCTCTCTCGCACGGCGGGACAGTTGCGCTCTCGCTCTTATCGCCTCTCCTCTTTGTGCCGTGGTTCGTAATACGCGCACGGTTGCTACGAGGAGGTTCTTTCTCTGTTTCGCGCGTGGGGGAGATGTCGTTTCTCTCTCTCTTGCTTTTTACTACGCGATCGCACGTGGAGGCCGTAGTATTTTCAGCTGGACGCTGGCATGCCTCTCCGTCCTTTTCTTTTGACGTTTCGCGGCGTCTCTCACTCGTCTTGGCGGTATTCTTTTCGCGGCCATTCGTGTCGTTCTCGGCGAGACGGAGACGCGCGCTGTTTTGTTGTCGCTCTTTCTCTCTCGCTCTCGTAACGGCGCATATGCGACTGAGCGCGTCAGCGTTTGTGTTTCTTTTTCCAGCTTTGTATTCGATGTCGAACTCATGCTCGGATAATTTTATTTTCCATCGCATGAGGCGAGATCCGGGGTCTTTAACACCGAACAACCACGTGAGAGGTTGATGATCCGTTACGACGGTGAACCTGGTGCCATAAACATATGGTCGGAATTGCGTTATTGCCCACACAATCGCGAGCAATTCTTTCTCGGTTGTGGTGTAATTCTGCTCCGCCTTGTTTAAGGTACGACTGGCGTAACAGATGGGCAAATCTTCACCGATTTTTCCCTGCGATACGATAGCGCCGATGGCTATATCGGACGCATCCGTGGTCACAACGAACGGTTTACCGAAATCCGGATATTGTAATATCGGTGCCGTCGTCATGACCGTTTTCAGCTGCTCGAAAGCCGCGTCTCGGGCTGCAGTCCATTCGAACTTTGCGTCTTTTCGCACGAGTTCGGTTAGAGGCTTCGCGATTTTGGAAAAATCTCGTATGAATTTGCGGTAGTAGCCGGCCAACCCGAGGAAAGACTGAACACCTTTCACGTTGACCGGCACCGGGAAATTTCGAGCTTTCCCCAATTGGTCCAAAATTTCCGTGATATTGGGCAACGGATACGAGTCACCGATCGTGGCTTCATTTAATTTCCGAAAATCCACTACGACTCGCATGCGTCGCACACCGTTTGCGTCCGGTTTCTTTGCTACGACGAGCAGCGGAGCATTCCACTGGCTTTTACTCGGTCGTATTATTCCCTCGGACAACATTTCTTCCGTCTGCTTTTCAACCTCCTTTTTGTGGGCTTCCGGCAGACGGTAAGGGTGCACCTTCGTGGGTAACGTACCCTCCTTAAGGAGGATATGGTGTTCGACCATGTTAGTGCACGGCAATGTGTTCCCGGGGAGGTGAAATATGTCTTCGAATTCGGAAATAATTCCGTCGAGAGACAATACTTCTTCGGCGTTGAGGTGTGAGAGATCGAGTTCGCCTCGTAATCTCTCAAGGCGCTCGGCCCCGCGGCCCGCGCGCACCGCATTTACGCTCAAGGCCGCGGCCGCGTTATCTCTCAGCGGCTCGAGTACTACGGTTGGTCGTAGTAGCGAGCACGTGCGTTCGCTGATGTTTACCAAGCTGACCGCGCACGTGCTACCTCTCGGTGGGGTGACGCATGCTCCCATAAAAACATCTTTGTTGATTTCTATTTTTTCGACGAGACCGATTGTTTTACTTTTTGTCTTTCCACGAACGATTGTTTCGCTTCGTGGAGGCAAAGTAATTTTTTCGGTTCCGTCGATGAGGGGCATCTCGTGACCGTATATTTTTATTTTCTCGCCGCCGAGGATATCGGCTTTATGTTTTTTTATGAAGTCCATGCCGAGTAATCCATTTACTTCGAGCGGTACTTCGTCTTCCACCACGTAAAACCAATGTTTTACGGTGACGGCTGGAACGTCGATGAGCACTTCCGCTTTGCAGATCGGTCGAAACGTCATTCCCGATATGCCCTTAAGTGTCACATCCGTGTCCTCGATGATTGTTTCCAACTGCAAACAGCCGCGTTTAATCACGCAACATTGAGCTCCGGTGTCCGCTTTCAGGGTTATTATCCCGTCGGTGGAGCTCGGTGATTCGATATCAAAATCGCTGGCCACTGACGCAGAAGGAAGCGAAACATTTAGTATTCGCAGCGTGCACTCATCAGCCAGCGCCGGTGCACTTTGCAATTGTTCATTGCCAGCACGCGGTAATCTTGTATCGTTTTCGCCGGCCATCCACGCATGTGGCGATCCATTGAGGAATCGCAACATGCGTCGATTGCCCGGCGGCGGCGCCTGTTGGATTTCTCGATCGATTTCCATTTGGTTCTCCATACGATTTTCCAGGCCGTCATCTTGGTTTGCTTTCGTCACGAACGACAAGTTCAACAACCGTAACGTACGTTGGTTTCCGGTCGACGTCGCGTTTTCGTTCGGTTCGTTTGAGACGGCCGACAGAGCGCTAATGGTTATGGCTCCCAAAATTTTTCTCGGGGGGCCATCCTGTTCCGATCTGTGCGACTGGCCGGTTTTTTTATTCGGCTTATTCGTCCGCTCGTTTCTCTCGGGACGTGGTGAGGGCTTGCGGGAGGATTGATTCTTCGAATCTCGTTCTTTTGCGAGTCTCGACCTGCAATCCTTCCACAAGTGTCCTTTCATATGACAATGACTACACACGATTTCCACATTGTGGACCGTCCGATTGTGATCGGGAGCGGGGAGACTTGCCCGTCCCGATCGTCGCGGACAATTTCTGGAAACGTGCGAGGAGTTGCCGCAGTGGAAACAGCCTCGACCGTCGTGACTCGGTCGCGAGCCACCGTCGTGGCTCGGTCGCGAGACACCGCTCCTCCGTTGGGGGACCGTCGAGGTTCCCCCGGAGCCCCTCTGTTGAATCATATTGCTGATTTCCAGGGCTCCATTCACGCACTCGTGCAGCGTTGCATAATTCCGAGCTCGCACGAGTAGCTGCACGTCTCCACGCAAACCGTTTTCGAAATTCGCCTGAGCACTGCTTCCAGTCGAATCTTCGATGGTTCGTGCTTCGCCCGGCGTGGAGACGCGTTCGCACAATTTTCCTATCAGTTCGACCGTAATTGTTTCGGCTCGAGCTGCATAGGAAGCTACGCTTTCTCCGTTATTTTGTCGGAGGGAACTAAATTCCATCTGTAAGGCCGCCAGAGATTTTCTCACCCCGTACAGGGCCTGTAGCTCGGCCTTGAGCACGCCGAGCGTTTGGATATTTTTATGCTTTATTTCCTGAGCCGGTCGACCAGTGATATTGCTAGATATTATTAATTCTAGCAATACTTCGTGGTCATCGTACGCGACCCGGCGGAACACGGTTTCGCACGAGCGTAGAAACTCGTCCAATCGGTCGGGACCACCTCCGGAAAATGATCGAACATGCTTGAGTGCTGCGTTCAGATCGATTGTCCGGCGTCTGGTATCTTCCCGAAGATCCTGGCTCGCTCGTTGTAATTCGAGCTGGTCCATTCGTTCTTGTAATTCGCGGTTTTGGGCTTGTAAAATCCGAATTAATTCGTACGGGTCGCTGTTTGCATCACGGAGCGTTTCGGCCATGTCTCGACGCACCGTCGTGTCGTGAGTGGTCGATTGCATGCGCGAACGATCGTCTCCGCGGCGGTCGGGACCGGTACTGTCTAGCACGTGCCATCGTGGCGAGTTATCTCGTCTCTGAGTGACATTGCGATTTAAATCGCGTTGGCGCGGATCATCTATATCATCGTATCGACGTGAAGCGTCATTATCTACGTCACGCCGGCGTGATTCGTTATTCTCTAACCTGCGTCGCCGCGATTCATTGTACTCAAAATCCCGGCGACGTGCGTCGTCGTCGGGCGAATCGCGGTGGACGGTGTCTTGATCGTCCGAATCACGTTGAGGTATTTCGACGTCCTCTAGATCGTATCATACCGTGGGGTTCGCGTTGCGATTATTTCTCGATATCTCCCGCGGGATTGCTCCGAGATTTCGCGGCTGACTGGGTCGAGCTAGAGCATAGCTTGTCCGACTATAATTTGCTCCGTTTCGGAGACTACGAATTTCTTCGTCAATCATGTCCTCCGTTACTGATCGACGCGAATTCCGACTTAATCGAGGGAGATCGAAATCGGATTCGATCGTTTCCGCGCGCGACGTTCCGCGCTCGGTTGTGCCACCGAGTTGTCGTAGGTTATTTGACAACGCGGCCCGTTGGCCGGGGAGCATCGCTCCGTCCGGTGACACCTGATTCAAAGCTTCGTTCGTACGGAATGCGATGTCGCCGATGGCGGCATCGAGCATGGCCAGGGCGTTAACCTCCTCCCCCGGCAAGGGGGATTCAGTTGAGTGCGCCCTGCGCGAGCTTCGACGGGGGTCGTTCGACATTTTTCGTACAAAAAATTTTCCAAAATTCCACGATCGATCGGTCGATTTGAAATATTTATTTGAAAAATTAAAAATTTTTTTTTTTTTTTTTTTTTTTTTTTTAATTTATCGCGGACGCGGGTTAATTATTGTTAAAAAATTTTTCCGCGACGGTCCGCGACCTCTCGGGTTCGATCTATTTAATTATCTTTGGTTGCGCAATATTTTGTTTACCCCCGGCGCGAACTACTCAATAATATAAATTTTTTCTCGACTCGATTTTTTGGCTTTGGTAGTAAGGTACAATATAACTGCCACTTACAGGTAGATGATCCTTGTTGGCATGATGTCCTTCCGAGCAGGTCCTTCCCTCAGTCCTCGTCCTTGTCCTTGACCCTCTGGAGTGGCTGATGGGCTGCTCCTCGCCTCCTCGCGATGTCCTTGTGGTCGTGGGAGGACCAGGCTGGATTTCGACGACTGCGTGTCGAATCGAGCTCTGGGTTTGCTTTCACACAGGCACTGTTTTTTCACTTAAAACGGCACTGTGTACCCAGGTTAATTTCGTGACGTCTGCGTGTCAGGAATTCTCGTAACTCTGGGGTTTTTTCGCGCGCGTGCTGACGTTGCTACTTGTGCAGCACCGCGTAGCCAGGCCAAAGTAATCGCGACGACTGCGTGTCGGGATTTTTGTTACTTTTGGCTCTGGGTGTTTAAATTCGTTACCGCACTGAATTTATTTCGGCAAATCCCACCGCTGCCACCAATGTTATGTCCCCGAAATTAACACGCGTCTCAGAAAGGGATGCGGGTTGGAGGGGATATATGTTTTTGTAGGGATCGTTTACCGAATTAAGAGTTTGACTCAATAAATTAGCAATGGGTTTTGAATTTATTTTTCGATGGTGAGAATGAACTGTTCTTTTGATTGTACAAGCTCGTGATATCGCTTTACAGGTGTAGCGATGTCACGTTAATAATAAACGTTATCTTAGGGAATCGTATTCGCCCGTCGCGTGGCGCGAGTTATCTACTTGTCGGCGCGCGTCGGGTTATCTCCTCACGTCGTGTCGCGAGTCGTGATACATGTAAGAAATACAAGTCCAGCGGATCGCGTCGCGAGAGTCTTTTGGAGGAGATCTTTTCGATTTGGTGTTTCAGTTCAGACTCACAATCGATGCTTCGGATCGATCGTCGCGATCGTCGTTCAACGGTCGCGTGATTTTGTGTCAGCAATTTTGACGGTCACTCGCGGCGCGTGTGCACTTCGAAAATGCAATTTTGATGGTCACTCGCGGCCCGTGTGCACTCGAAATTGCGTGGTTAGATTGGTGCAATGACCTTCGGGTCATTGCGCGATTTAACGTCAGCTTTCTGTCGAAAGAAAGTGTCGAAATGATTTTGCGCGGAATTCCGAAGTGTTGAAATAAGTTCGCGCGGAATTCCGTTCGAAATAATGTTTCAAAATAATATTTCCCAATAATATTTCCCAATAATATTTCCCAATAATATTTCCCAAGTAAAGTATGATTAATTATGACGATAGGTTATAATTAATTTAGTTTAACAATTTTGAATTTTCGGGGCACAACAACGAAGTGACTTTGCCAAATAAAAATTTAAACGATAGGATGAAAACAACAGTTTATCACAGCAAAGAGCGGCTTATGGCGATGGTGCACGAGCTAAAGGTAAGACAGCACTTTTGAAATCTGCAAGAAATTGCGCAGCGTTTTTATGAAGTGACATCGCCAAATAAAAATTTAAAGGATAGGATGAAAACAACAGTTTATCACAACAAAGAACGGCTAATCGCGATGGTGCACGAGATAAAAGTAAGACAGCACTTTTGAAATCTGCAAGAAATTGCGCAGCGTTTTTATGAAGTGACATCGCCAAATAAAAATTTAAAGGATAGGATGAAAACAACAGTTTATCACAGCAAAGAACGGCTAATCGCGATGGTGCACGAGATAAAGGTAAGACAGCACTTTTGAAATCTGCGAGAAATTGCGCAGCGTTTTTATGAAGTGACATCGCCAAATAAAAATTTAAAGGATAGGATGAAAACAACAGTTTATCACAGCAAAGAACGGCCAATCGCGATGGTGCACGAGATAAAGGTAAGACAGCACTTTTGAAATCTGCAAGAAATTGTGCAGCGTTTTTATGAAGTGACATCGCCAAATAAAAATTTAAAGGATAGGATGAAAACAACAGTTTATCACAGCAAAGAACGGCTAATCGCGATGGTGCACGAGATAAAGGTAAGACAGCACTTTTGAAATCTGCAAGAAATTGCGCAGCGTTTTTATGAAGTGACATCGCCAAATAAAAATTTAAAGGATAGGATGAAAACAACAGTTTATCACAGCAAAGAACGGCTAATCGCGATGATGCACGAGATAAAGGTAAGACAGCACTTTTGAAATCTGCAAGAAATTGCGCAGCGTTTTTATGAAGTGACATCGCCAAATAAAAATTTAAAGGATAGGATGAAAACAACAATTTATCACAACAAAGAACGGCTAATCGCGATGGTGCACGAGATAAAAGTAAGACAGCACTTTTGAAATCTGCAAGAAATTGCGCAGCGTTTTTATGAAGTGACATCGCCAAATAAAAATTTAAAGGATAGGATGAAAACAACAGTTTATCACAGCAAAGAACGGCTAATCGCGATGGTGCACGAGATAAAGGTAAGACAGCACTTTTGAAATCTGCAAGAAATTGCGCAGCGTTTTTATGAAGTGACATCGCCAAATAAAAATTTAAAGGATAGGATGAAAACAACAGTTTATCACAGCAAAGAACGGCCAATCGCGATGGTGCACGAGATAAAGGTAAGACAGCACTTTTGAAATCTGCAAGAAATTGCGCAGCGTTTTTATGAAGTGACATCGCCAAATAAAAATTTAAAGGATAGGATGAAAACAACAGTTTATCACAGCAAAGAACGGCTAATCGCGATGGTGCACGAGATAAAGGTAAGACAGCACTTTTGAAATCTGCAAGAAATTGCGCAGCGTTTTTATGAAGTGACATCGCCAAATAAAAATTTAAAGGATAGGATGAAAACAACAGTTTATCACAGCAAAGAACGGCTAATCTCGATGGTGCACGAGATAAAGGTAAGACAGCACTTTTGAAATCTGCAAGAAATTGCGCAGCGTTTTTATGAAGTGACATCGTTAAATAAAAATTTAAAGGATAGGATGAAAACAACAATTCATCACAGCAAAGAACGGCTAATCGCGATGGTGCACGAGCTAAAGGTAAGACAGCACTTTTGAAATCTGCAAGAAATTGCGCAGCGTTTTTATGAAGTGACATCGCCAAATAAAAATTTAAAGGATAGGATGAAAACAACAGTTTATTACAACAAAGAACGGCTAATCGCGATGGTGCACGAGATAAAAGTAAGACAGCACTTTTGAAATCTGCAAGAAATTGCGCAGCGTTTTTATGAAGTGATATCGTTAAATAAAAATTTAAAGGATAGGATGAAAACAACAATTTATCACAACAAAGAACGGCTAATCGCGATGGTGCACGAGATAAAAGTAAGAGAGCACTTTTGAAATCTGCAAGAAATTGCCCAGCGTTTTTATGAAGTGACATCGCCAAATAAAAATTTAAAGGATAGGATGAAAACAACAGTTTATCACAACAAAGAACGGCGACGACGGTAGCGAATTGGTATTGAACTTACGGAGAGTGAGTGAGTCCAACGAGAACTGACGAGAACAATGCATCGAAGAAACGCTCACTTCGCCTCTCGACCCGAAACGTATTCCAAAATTGTTCGAGCTTTAGTCCCCTACACGGAAGAGCTGCGACACCCGGGCCAATTCCCGGCAGCGATAACGAAATCCATCGCGGCCGAATGTTGGGTAAATCACCTGAATCCGTCGGCGTTGGCCAGCCTTTCACGATGGATCACGAGGGAGAAAGAACGTTTGCTCGAACACATCGAAGGTAAATTAATAGTTCATTATTTTTCCGTTTTTAGTTTTGTTAGGTCATCACTCTGATGCTCCGCCTTTCTCGCGACGCGAAATTCAAATTGCGTATATAGGTTAGGAGACCCGACGATCCGATTTCACAAAGAAACATTTTACACATTACTATCATTCCAAAAAAACCAAATTTATAACATGCTGTGCGTAAAAGTGCGGTTTTACGCTCACTTAGTTCCCTTCAAACCACATTTACACACCTCGTGCTATAAAAATTCGTACGACACTCGTACGAAAAACAATTTCTTGACTCGTGTGATTGCAACACTCGCCTTGGGCTTGTGCTGCAAACTCCCACTCATCGGAAAATAGTTTTTTGTACTAATGTCATAATGTACTAACGAACGATGATGTATTGACGAAAATAGAATAAACAAATTAAAACAAAACATGAAATTAATTTCAGCCTCGGACCAAAACATGTATTAAAAATAATATTTACAATACATACATTATTACACTCGTAAATATAATTCACAATTGCGATAGCGTATGTATTATAAATATAATGTACAAGTGTAATAACGTTCGTATTGTAAATATAATTTACAAGTGTAATAACATATGTATTGTAAATATAATTCAAAAGTGTGATAACGTATGTATCGTAAATATGATTTACAAGTGCAATAATGTATGTATTGTAAATATAATTCACAAGTGTAATAACGTATGTATTGTAAATATAATTTACGAGTGTGATAACGTATGTATCGTAAGTAAAATTTACAAGTGCAATAATGTATGTATTGTAAATACAATTCACAATACTTATTGAATAATCATTAAGATTAAAAATGTTATATCTTATACGTGGATGTTATACATAATAAATATTATTTTTACTTGAGTGATTTGCGAAATATAATGTTTTTATCCCATGTTTAATACAATTTCAATGCTTTAATAATAAAAAAAAGGGTGCAAAGTAGAACCTTGCACATTGCTTCCTCATAGTTTTGTACCGTTTTTAAATTATTGAGATGTAAAGTAGAACCTTGCTTATGGCTTCCTTATCTTCTTACACATCTGCCAAAGCTTCCTCTATAAGGAACCATGTGTCGATCAATTTTGGCTTCCTCATAGAGGAAGCTTTCCTTGTTCACTTTCGTGACGTTGAGGGCTCCTTGTGAGTGTGATGTGAGTCGAAATCAATATACATGGGGCAATTTATATGAAATTTGAAAAATTATAATTCGCATAAAATCTGAACTCCTTGTTAGATTTTATCCAAATTAAATAGGAAATCTCTTTGGATGATAGTGCAACTTCGTACTAAATTTCAGTCGGATACCTAGAAAATTATGGAGCACTTACATTGAATTTTGGAAAAATTTCAAAACGCCATAAAATCTGAACGTCTTGTTGGATTTTGTTCAAATTCAATACGAAACCTCTTTCAATGGCAGTGCAACTTCGTACTAAATTCCAGCCAGATATCTCAAAAATTATGGAAGCTGGAGCAGTTACATTGATTTTTGGAAAAATTTCAAAATGCCATAAAATATGAATGGCTTGATGGATTTCGCCCAAATTCAATCGGGTTTCTCTTGGGATAATTGCGCAACTTCGTACCAAATTTAAGTCCGATATCTCAAAAATTGCTCCAGTTAGAGTGTAAAGATCGTTTTTTTCACATTAAAAAATGCTTTAAAAGTAAAGCAAAGCGTGGATTTTTTCCAAATTTGGTATCGAGCATCTCCCTGTACTCGTACAACATTATACTGAATTTAAGCTCGATATCTCTAAATATGTGGGAGCTAGAGACCAAAAATAATTTTTTGAATTTTGAAAAAATGCTGTGAAAACGAAATAACTTGATAGATTTTTCCAAAAATTAAATTGTGCTATGCGCCGTGAACCCTTCACATGTGTGACAAGTTTCAGCTTGATATCTCGAGCCGTTCTCAAGTTGTGAGCGGTTAACCATTACTACACACATACACACACACACACACACACATACATCCGGACATTTTTTCTAAATGTGTTTTTTGGGTGTTTTGAGACATACTGAACACGTTTTCATGAACATCTCGAAAAAAAAAATTTCACGAAAACAAAGCTTCCTCTATGAGGAAGCAAAAAAAAAAAAAAATTCAATGCGGGGTTTCGAACCACTACCTCAGAATTTCAACCAGCATGTGCACGTTACCACTGAGCTATTTTGCTATGCGCGCGCGGGCACCAAATTTGACGTTCTTATATCATCGAGCTTGTTGCGTGAATTCATCGGACGTTAGTGGGAGAGAGAAAGGAATAGTGTGCGAGTGAGACAGAGTATGCTCAGCAGCGCCGCGCGTAGTCGGTTCCTGCGTAACTCGAACCTCGCTGGCACCATTGGAGTTTTGCCCCCCTGGCTGTGCTCGGGCCGAAGGCCCGCGACCGACTGACCAGCGAAATCTTACGCCCCACCCGCCGCTTGCGCGCCAGCGGTGGTGGGAGAAGCATTCGGGAGCTGTGCTCGGGCCGAAGGCCCGCGACCGACTGGCCAGCGAAATCTTACGCCCCACCCGTCGCTTGCGCGCCAGCGGTGGTGGGAGAAGCATTCGGGAGCTGTGCTCGGGCCGAAGGCCCGAGACCGACTGACCAGCGAAATCTTACGCCCCACCCGTCGCTTGCGCGCCAGCGGTGGTGGGAGAAGCATTCGGGAGCTGTGCTCGGGCCGAAGGCCCGAGACCGACTGGCGAAATCTCGATCAACGATATTCGCGTAATCGTTCGATAACCGTAATGATTTGTAATGTAATGATTTTTATACTTTGAAACTTTTTCGATTTGGAAGATTTGAAAAAACAAGAAGTTTTTTTTAAATACAAGCATTCCTCGGCCCACTCCCAAATTCAGATAAAAGTATTTGTTTATCACTCAAAATTTTCAGAAAAAAATCAGAATTTTAAAAACGGCCCTTCTTTTGGTTTGTTCTTATTTTTGCAGCTTTGATGCGCGCGCATCACCCTTAAAAGTAGTGGAAAAACTCTGAAAAAAATTAGAGTAGTATTTTTCGAGATAAATCAGGTGTAAGATTAAAATGGGACACCCGGTATATATATATATATATATATATATATATATATATATATATATATATATATATATATATACCGGGTGTATATATATATATATATATATATATATATATATACCGGGTGTCCCATTGTAATCTTACTCCTGATTTACACTACCGCTCAGAATTATCAGGACACTAACCAGGCGCGCCGCCAGGAATCACTCCTGTCTTTGAACGACGACAACTCCGCGAGAAAGAATGCTAAAGTTTTTTTTCTTTCACCGTCAGAAAGCTTATGAAATTCTGATTCAAATGATCTCCATCCGATACTATTGCCACAATTGAGTCCCGAGATTGAATATGAAAATCATTAAAAGAAAATTTCGATTTTTGCGAAATTTTCTTCGTCGATTTCAACTCGCTGCCAAACCTAGAAAATTTTTTTCACACATCTACAATTTAGTATCGGTAATCGCTGATATCTTACCTTCATTTTAAGCCTAAAAAATATAAAAAATTTCAACGGGTTCTTGAGTAATTAAGAAATGAGTACAGGCATGCATTATTCGCCGGCGAGCCAACGATCGCGCGAGTCGGCGGTTGCGGCTACCGTCTCGTCCGTGAAGCCAGGACCGTCACGGGCCATGAGCACAGAGGGCGCTTGAGTAAGGCGCAGTTTCTCCCATACATTTTCGTTTCGATATTTTCTTTAATTAGTTTTGAGCTGCATTTGATAGTTTTCAGCGAAAAAAATCGAAAGTAAATATCGAAACGAAAATGTACGGACGAAACTGCGCCTCACTCAAGCGCCCTCTGTGCTCATGGCCCGTTTCGGTCCTGGCTTCACGGACGAGACCGTAGCCGCGGTCGCCGACTCGCGCGATTGTTGGCTCGCCGGCGAATAATGCATGCCTGTACTCTTTTCTTAATTACTCAAGAACCCGTTGAGATTTTTTATATTTTTTGGGCTTAAAATGAAGGTAAGATATCAGCGATTACCGATACTAAATTGTGGATGTGTGAAAATTTTTTTCTAGGTTTGGCAGCGAGTTGAAATCGACGAAGAAAATTTCGCAAAAATCGAAATTTTCTTTTAATGACCTTCATATTCGATCTCGGGACTCAGTTGTGGCAATAGTATCGGATGGAGATCATTTGAATCAGAATTTCATAAGCTTTCTAACGGTGGAAGAAAAAAAAATTTAACATTTTTTTTCGCGGAGTTGTTGTCGTTCAAAGACAGGAGTGATTCCTGGTGGCACGCGTGGTTAGTGTCCTGATAATTCTGAGCGGTAGTGTATCTCGAAAAATACTACTCCAATCGAGCATTGAGTATAACAAAACTTGAAGGGTTTTTTTAGGTTCAACTTTGAACCTAAAAATTATGAACTTTATCGAAAAAAAATGTCCTACAAAACTTGTGAGTTTTGACGTGACCACATTTTTGGTGGAAAAAAAAAGCTTGATTCCGTTGAAAAATATGTCAGCCCCCTTAACACCGCCATTTTGAATTTTGGACCAAAAGAAGAAAAATTGTTGTACGTCCCTTCTCTTCAAACCCTTCAAGTTTTGTACTATTCAATGCTCGATCGGACTCCGATCATGGGAATAGTTTTTTTTGCGATAAATCAGGTGTAGGATTAAATGGGACACCCGGTATACATATGAGCGATTCATCAACTGAAAAAAAATTCTAGAAATAATTTCAATAATTTGCAGAAAACGAAAATGTGCGTCTTTTTATGGCCTTCCAGAAAAAACATGTACATATATTTATATAAAATCATATATATATATTTCGTAATCCATTAGTATCACATTTTATTCTGAGGTCGAACAAATTTTCAATTATAAAAATCATGTATGTAAAAGAATAAGAGAAGATCAAAACAGGTCTTAAAAAACGTTGATATCTTACATATTTCGTAATCTATGAGTATTTTTCAAAAAATTTCAAATAATAACGCAAATTTGTGCAAAGATCGGCGGACCCGAGACGAATGACCCCACAATTTCATCTGGAATACTCCACATATAGAAAAAACTGGTTTTGTGAAAATTTTGTTAATTTTCAAAAAACATCTAAAAAAATATTTGTCAAAAAATTTGTGAAAACGATCTGAAAAAATATCGCCAGATCTTGATCGACATATCGTTGAATGCTCCATATGTATCTATACATACGGGGGATTCCACCGGAACTCAATCAGGTTTGACCTTTGGGTCAACATTTTTGGCTCCTAATTTTTTACGTGAATATGTGTTCAAAACAAAGAGACCCGTGTTTCGCGGTTTTTTATTTTGAGGCTCCGCTTTTGAGGTACAGTCGAATAAAGTTATTCAATTATGGACCGTATTTGATTAATCATGGTTGGTTATTGTTACCACCGTCCAATTTTCTAAGCGCAGTTTTTTTCGATCGTAATAAAATAAAAATGGTCTGATTCATCGTTCTTGTAGAGAAAACACCCACGAGAGTTTCAGGATGATTATCCTCGATATAAAAGAATGAAATATGATGAGGTAGCTACCAGCAATACCTCCGGACGAAAAAAGAAAAGCCAGTCTGATTTTGCGCAGGCGGTACATGATCGACGTGTTACGCAGTATATCCTTGACAGCGGTGCGCCTTTTTCCACTGTCGAAATGAAGTCGTTCCGCGATATAATTGACGGTAAGAGAATAAATTTTCAAATGTTTCCATCCCAGTAGAGGAAGCTAGTGTGTGAGCGTGTATGCCCGCGGTTGTTTAGTTCTTGTTTCCGGACACTATATTAAATACACATTTTTTAAGAGACACTGAATACGCGCATCGGTGTACTTATTCATCCATCAGTCAGAGATGATTAATATCGTATTGCAGGTCTGAATATAACAACTAATGGCCAGCCGCCGAAACACATGTCACGACGTACTGTGGAACGTCGAATACTACATCTGTTCCGCGAACATATGGACAATATCCGGGATCAGTTAAGGAAAAATGCGGTATACGTCTGCACGACAGCCGATATTTGGACTGCGAGTAATCGCCGCTTCCTAGGCGTTACTGCTCATTGGGTAAGTTTGCAACTATAGTGGTGTAAGATGGGGTCAAATAGCCTGTTCAGGAAACTTCGTAATTTCGGGAGCCCACGCGTGAGGTCAGCTCTCGGCCGGTCGCTACCTTAACCCCCTCGGTGCGCGAACGAGTTTGCGACTTGACCCAATTTTCAACGGTCGATCTAAATTGACATCCGCAGTCTTCTTCACTTCGCGAACGATTACGGGATCCTTCACTCGGACGCATTCAACGTTGCGGGGACGCGTGGCTTTTTGACCTCACCGGTTGCCTGGTCATTCAACCCCATACACTCTATTTCGCGAAAGCTACCTGATCCGAAAATAAACGCAAATATCGGAAATAATTTTAGAAATCGGGTTAATCACGAATTGCTGCACCAAGAAAACAGTTACTGAATTCGTTAAAGCCCCATTTTTACAACTTTGACCAGCCGTCAAAAGACAGAATTTTCTTCCACGTCGCTCAAAATGCTTATGCTACTGTAAAAATTGTCAAAATGTAGATGCGGCAGTCCAACCAGATACAAAAGTTATCGACCACGACTTACCTTATGAATGGCTACTCGTTATATCAATTGGTTCAAATTTGAGCCTCAAATGGTTATCTTACCCGCTGGCAATTTAACCCCTCCTTACCATACTAAAACTGAATCATAAGTATTGAAGCCGATATTGAAACCTTCCACATCATGTTGTAGATTGACCCGCAAGACTTGGTAAGGCATTCAGCCGCCATTGCCTGTCGACGATTTCCAGGTGCACACACCTACGATCAGATAGCGAAGTTGCTCGAAGAAGTCCACGCATCGTTCGGACTTGATTCGAGAAAAATTGTTGCCACGGTAACCGACAATGCGAGCAACTTTGGGAAAGCTTTCCGAGAATTTGGAGCGGGCATTAGGATCATTCATGATGAAATATCTGATGAGCCAGAAGAGGGAGAAGCAAACTCCGATTCTGAATCTGATGAGGTAATGTTTGATGATGATCAACCGATTACTACATCAAGTGAGTATGAATCCGCTAGTCCTGATCAAATTACGGAGGACGAGCGTTTATTGAGTGGCCTGCCACATCATTTTAAATGTGCAAGCCACACATTAAACTTATGAGCGACTACGGATGTCCTAAATACCGTCAAAGCATCTTCATTTCTATCATCACACTTTAAGAAAGCCATGGCTGCGCGCCAGTGCTTGTGGGACGTCCTTAGATCTCCAAAACGACGAGAGACTTCAACTCATATACTTGGGAAATGTCTTTCAAGACCGGTAGTTGTGAGATGGAATTCCTTATTTTCATCTCTAGAACAAATTTATGATTTGCGCGAAAAAGTAATCGAAGCTAGTGAGGCTCTTAGCATTAAGACTCCCTTGAGAGACACCGATTATGAATTCATTGCCGAATACCTTCAGTGCTTAAGGGGGGGGGTAAGGTTAATTCGATACAAAAAAAAACATATTTTCGTTAATTTTTTTTGACGACACAGTTGATATATATTTATTTCTATAATAACTGCATGATAGAGTAACGTTTGAAGAATATTCTGTGAAATTTTCATTAATTTTTATGAAGAAATGAGCCATTGACAGCGAATCTTCGCGGACGTCTGAAAAAAAAAAGTTTCATTGCGGTGCCCCTCATAACTCATCACTGGATCATCCGAAATAAAAAAACCAAAATGATTTCATTAGTTGATAAGTTTCTGCAGGTAACACCGTCGAGATATTTAAAAAAAATAGATTTTTCAATTTTTTACAGCACTTGGAAGTCGAAATACTGATTTTTCGTCAAATTTTTTTTTCAGTATTTCGACTTCCAAGTGCTGTAAAAAATTGAAAAATCTATTTTTAAAAAATATCTCGACGGTGTTACCTGCAGAAACTCATCAACTAATGAAATTATTTTGGTTTTTTTATTTCGGATGATCCAGTGATGAGTTATGAGGAGCACCGCAATGAAACTTTTTTTTTCAGACGTCCGCGAAGATTCGCTGTCAATGGCTCATTTCTTCATAAAAATTAATGAAAATTTCACAGAATATTCTTCAAACGTTACTCTATCATGCAGTAATTATAGAAATAAATATATATCAACTGTGTCGTCAAAAAAAATTAACGAAAATATGTTTTTTTTTAATCGAATTAACCTTACCCCCCCCCTTAAGACCAGTAGTCGAAACACTTGATAGGCTTCAGGGTGAAAATCAATGTTTTTATGGCTGTCTCCTTCCTAATGTCGTCACCCTACGTCGTAAATTAAATCAGACTAAGCAGAATGGGCAGTTGAAGTATTGCCAGACGATTGCAGTAGATTTGGTGAAAAACCTTGAAAGTCGCTTTAAAGATTTTTTCGAGGTAGTAGGAAATAGAGAATTTGCGGCAGTAGCTGCAGTTTTGCAGCCGCGCTTTAAAACGCAGTGGCTAAGATGTCTCAGTCCAGCTGCGCGTACGAGAGTTCACGACGCTGTGATGGCTGCAGCGAGGGACGCTTCGGAGCGGTCTTCAGAGCATCAGCCGGATACAGAAACACGACCTCCTTCTGCCCCGAAAGGTTATGACTTCGGCGAAGACGAAGAAGGTGCAGCCGCCGAGGGTAATAGTTTACCACTTACGGAGTCGGTAACCGAATTGCAGATGCGAACGTTCCTGAGTGACCCCTGCAGCGAATATATCTCGGTTATCAATAAATACCCGAACATAAAAGACTTATTTGTTCGTTATAATACGCCACTGCCGTCATCTGCACCGGTTGAGAGGTTATTCTCATATGCGACAATGATGAACTTGCCACGCTTTAACCGTTTGACCGACGATAATTTCGAAAGAAGAACACTCGCAAAATGCAATTCTAGCATTTCCGGATTCAGGCAATGCTAGAAGTATCCTGAATCCGAGTATAGAAGTATCGGGAATCCTGAATACTTCAATCGATAATTGATAATTAAATATTGATACAGTACCAATATTTGTCATTTTTTAATGTTGAACGTCTGCGGCCCTGATATATTTGACGTTGAATCTCGTTGATACACGTCGATCAATCTGAACACCGCTTCCTGGGTGTTGGGTAAGTTCTCAACGATAGTACAAAAACTAAATCGTTAAGGTTGTTGTGGGGTTTAGCCGACGGAAATTAAATATAAAATTGTATCATCCGCAAAAACCACGCTCAACGGTTGTATCGGCCTGACATAAATACATTCGATACATAAACATCACGCAGCGCCTGACCGTTCTTCAATCCCAAACTCATAATTTTAATACACAATAGAATTAGAAATGTATGATTTTGGGATTTTTTCCTTCACTTGTGCTATGAGACCTTCCACCATGCCAAATTTAAAAAGTCTATGTCAACGAACCGGAAGTATATCGCTATAAATGTATAAAGCGCATAGCATACGACGAGATTCCCGACCCAGACCCGGGATTCACACTGTATGGTAGTATTTTGAATGAAAACGTATTTTGGGTTTGCAAAATGGAAATGTATTTCGAATTTCAGGCCGGACAAAATACAAAATGGACAAGTATTTTGTATTTTGACCAGAGCAAAAATGTATTTTGCATTTCAGGCCGAGTAAAATACAAAATGGGCAAGTATTTTGTATTTTCGGCCAGACAAAATACAAAATGGACAAGTATTTTGTATTTTAGGCTGGACAAAATACAAAATGGACGAGTATTTTGTATTTTAGGTCAGACAAAATACAAAATAGAAAAGTATTTTGTATTTTAGGCCAGACAAAATACAGAATGGACAAGTATTTTGTATTTTCGGCCAGACAAAATACAAAATGGACAAGTATTTTGTATTCAAGGTCGAGCAAAATACAAAGTGGACAAGTATTTTGTATTTTAGGCTGGACAAAATACAAAATGGACAAGTATTTTGTATTTTAGGTCAGACAAAATACAAAATAGAAAAGTATTTTGTATTTTAGGCCAGACAAAATACAGAATGGACAAGTATTTTGTATTTTAGACCAGACAAAATACGAAATGGGCAAGTATTTTGTATTTTAGGCCGGACAAAATACAAAATGGACAAGTATTTTGTATTTTCGGCCAGACAAAATATAAAATGGGCAAGTATTTTGTATTTTAGGTCGCACAAAATACAAAATTGAAAATTATTTTGTATTTAAGGTCGGACAAAATACAAAATGGATAAATATTTTGTATTTTAAGCCAGACAAAATACGAATGGAAAAGTATTTTGTATTTCAGCTCGGACAAAATACAAAACGGAAAAGTATTTTGTATTTTTTTTTCCTTTAAATAGATTATGCCCATCCCTGGTCACGCAGCAGGAAAAACTTAGAAATAAAGACAAATATCGAAAAAAAAGATTTCAAATATCAACTAAGAATTTCTGGTTATTTCACCACAATTCGAAGTTAGCGAAAATAGAGTTTGTAGAGAGAGAATATTTTTCGTTGAGGACATGTCGAAATGTCAGATTCGGTAAGTTTTTCGGTAAACAACTTCAGTTACATCGAGGAGATACTTAATTTGTATCCAAATCCGTTGACCCGTTCAAAAGTTATTTCATTTTTACGGAATTTGAAGATTGAGACTAAACACTTCCGAGTTCATTAATGAACGATGAAACTTAGCGAAATTGTTATTTTTGTTATCGTAACAATGAGAAATATATAACGGCCATAGATAGCTTGGGGCACTTGCCCCGTTCTTATGCGCCTATAGCCTTCTAGGTGGAAAGCTACGCTTCTCTCTCGCTCCGCTGCGAGGGCCGGTAGCGCTATTTCTCGTGTACCCATAGCGGGAATCAGACCGAGGAAGGTAGCTGATCATCTTAATCCGATTATTTTTGTGTGGTGTTATTCCTAAGCTGTCCAAACTTTGGAAGTCATATTTTTTGATTGGCTTTAAATTTACGAGAATTGTTTATTTATTCAATGAAGAGTTCCCCACGAATTTTCAGGCATCCACGATCATCGGTTCTCAAGCTACGGGGGATGGCAGTTCGGAAAACATAATTTTTTTTACGTTTACACTGGTACCTTTAACTGGTCGTAGCTCAGATTTTAGTATTACGTTGATTTCTTATTTTGTTTGAATTTTTACAAGCAAATAACAAAGTAAAATGTTTTTAGTCGAATGAAACTACAGTGAAAGTGTTCTTTCTTGTGGAGTGTTATGTTCCGGATTGACACGAGTCTCGTCAGACCGGGTCAAAGGAATATAATTTGATTTTTGTTGGGGATCGTTCGCCAATAAAGAATTGGAATTCACATAGAAATTCAGTACAGGTTAAGTTTATTGAAATCAGTATTAAAATTTAGACTTATTAATCGTTACAGAAAGAATGTTCTTATCGTATCGTGTATAATTCGGTTAAGTCGTAGTTGCTGTTAATTATCGCGATACGAGAGTCTATTGGGAAGAGGACCTTCCAGTTTTGAGTTTGATCAAAGACTAATTGTCCGATCGTTGCTTTTGGTCATCGCGGCGTCGTTCGATGATCGCGTAATTTTTGGTCAGCACTTTTCATGGTCACTCGCAGCGCGTGTGCACTCGAAAGTTCATTAATTTGTTCACGTGATTGTCCTTCGGACGGTCGCGTGATTCTACATCAGCTTTTTTGGACGCTCGCTCGATTAGTTGAAAATGCAACGATTCGGTTTTTATGTAGAAATATCCGATGTCTGTTATAGCGTTGAGCATGCTGAATTTTATATTTAATATTGTTATGTCCGTATGACGAGTAATAGAATATTACGAGTCAATTGGAAGTTGTAAAGTTCGGGATCGTTTGCCGATGAGGGGTTTAACCCGGATGATAACAATACTGATTAATTTAGTTTCAATAATTTAACAAGTTTATTACTTAGATCAATTATTTTACACTTGATTACTTAAATCTGCTCGAGTACTTCCGAGTAGATTTATCTCGTGCGAACGTCACGCGTAGCGATGTAATTTTAGACTGACTTCGGTACGAAGGCCGAAGTTCTTATATTTTTCTCTTTGTTTACAAATTTACCCCACCTGGTAAATTTGCAAACGCGTTCCAAATTGATATTACGAAATCATCGTACAATGGTCGTCCTCGGACGATCGTTGCTACATTTCTTTATTTTCGATGATTTTGCTGACAGCGATTATGAAATCGCTGTTCCATTTCTTTTACGCATGTTAACGATTTGTACAACACATTCGTGCAATCGTTTTACATGTGTCATTCGTATCGTATCGATGTCGAATCGATGTCAACGATTAATACAACACATATGTGCAATCGTTGCATCGATCGCTAAATTCTTTATAAAATTCTGGGGCATAACACCCCTCCCCCCTGAAAAGTAAAAATTCGGAAAGAATTTTTACTCTCGCTTATATTACTATCCGCACTGAATTTTACTAAAATTTCATTTCCCAAAAATTCCCTTTTTTTTTCGAGCTAGAATTGTAACATAAAACGGATTATTATGTATATATATATATTAGGGTGTTTCAAATGAAAAAATTTTTTGATTTTCCGGGGGGCCCAAGCTGAAATAGTAAACTTGGATAAAAAAAAAATTTCTGGCAACAGATGAGAATTTTAGGTTTAGTTTTAGATCCCCCTCAATCAATTTTTGTGTTTTTTTTCCTTTTTTTTAAATTTAAGACAGATTATTTTTAGCAAAATTTTTTTATAGCGTTATATGGTAGAGTAGCGAATTCTGAGTAAGAAAGTATAGACCTTTATTTGCCCTAAACCTAATAGCTAACGAGTAATTTCACTTTATTACTTGAATATTTTTTTCACATAATATCAAATTGGAGATTCAACCTTCACTTTATATCAATTCAAACACTTACATTAGTTGCGATAAGCTAATAGTCACTGACTATTAGCTTATCGCAACAGTTGCGATAAGCTAATAGTCACTGACTATTAGCTTATCGCAACTAATGTAAGTGTTTGAATTGATATAAAGTGAAGGTTGAATCTCCAATTTGATATTATGTGAAAAAAATATTCAAGTAATAAAGTGAAATTACTCGTTAGCTATTAGGTTTAGGGCAAATAAAGGTCTATACTTTCTTACTCAGAATTCGCTACTCTACCATATAACGCTATAAAAAAATTTTGCTAAAAATAATCTGTCTTAAATTAAAAAAAAAGGAAAAAAAAACACAAAAATTGATTGAGGGGGATCTAAAACTAAACCTAAAATTCTCATCTGTTGCCAGAAATTTTTTTTTATCCAAGTTTACTATTTCAGCTTGGGCCCCCCGGAAAATCAAAAATTTTTTTCATTTGAAACACCCTAATATATATATATAATTTTTATTGGTGCCGATAACGTTGGTCTGTCCTTCTGCGCTCATCGCGCCTTTCTCTCGATGGGAGAGGCTCGCCGGAAGCTGCTCGTCGTCCTTCCGAAGGAGCGAGTGTCTCGAGATTAATCGGGTGGGGCTCGAAGTTCAGAATGAGCAATGTTTAGAAAGGCCAAAATTTCGAACGCGCGATGCTTCGAACGACAATGTTACGAATGGTCGCGGCGTAGAATGAAATTGTTTCGAATGGTCAAAATTTCGAATCGCGTTGTAGCCTTCCGAACGCCTACCTTTCGAGCTTTCCCACGCGTAAATTATGAAAGTTAGAGATATGGCGTCGCGGACTTTTTTGTAGGAAATTCATTTCTCTACAATATTGTTTATGTGAACTTTTTGTCTATATAGCGTTGTTTATCCAGCGTTTGGACAGAAACAAACAAAACGATAAGAAAATCGATGCATTTTTACCTTCCCGTCAAAACGCTGGTTAAACAACGTTATATAGACCAAAAGATCACATAAACAATGTTGTAGAGAATTGAATTTCCTATAAAAAAGTCAGTGACGGCATATATCTAACTGTGATAATTTACGCTAATTTTTAAATTAACGATAATTTAAAAAAAATAGAAAACCGCTGCGGTTTCCAACATTTCCTGGCTTTCGAGCTTTCCCACACGTAAATTATCACAGATAGATATATGCCGTCACTGACTTTTTTATAGGGAACTCAATTCTCTACAACATTGTTCATGTGAACTTTTGGTCTATATAGCGTTGTTTAACCAGCGTTTTGACGGGAAGGTAAAAATGCATCGATTTTCTTATCGTTTTGTTTGTTTCTGTCCAAACGCTGGATAAACAACGCTATATAGACAAAAAATTCACATAAACAATATTGTAGAGAAATAAATTTCCTACAAAAAAGTCCACAACGGCATATCTCTAACTTTCATAATTTACGCGTGGGAAAACTCGAAAGGTAGGCGTTCGGAAGGCTACAACGCGATTCGAAATTTTGACCTTTCGAAACAATTTCATTCTACGCCGCGACCAGTTGTAACATTGTCGTTCGAAGCATCGCGCGTTCGAAATTTTGGCCTTTCTGAACATTGCTCATTCTGAACTTCGAGCCCCACCCGATTAATCGCGACAGCTGGTTGTGGCGGCGCGAGTGCCGCTACCGGTGTCGGATTTCGCTTACGTTTCCAAAATTTGACGAGAAGGTAGCAAACGAATGCTATCGGCATGATCGTGCTTAAGGCGTAATTTCCTATTACATGCACATTTATGCTATCAGTAAAACTATTATTTAATTTGTCCTTTAGTTCGTGCACCCGCGTACCGATTTCTTTTAATTCTTCGGGGTTTCGAAGTACACTTATCACATTAAAATTATTATTTTTTGACACTTGTGCTCCCTTGTCGTCTTCTGACAAGGTGAGGTTGTGTGGGGGCAGATAGTCCCCTCTGACTTCCTGTGTCAGCCGTTGTCCCGTCCGCACGCTGAAGTCTCGGGCGGTTACTGTACAAACACCTACCAAAGCCAATATACCCGCGTTTTCTAAACTTTCGTGTTGGTTTACCCGTCCTTCGCAAGTTATAATGATTAGTTCTTGGTGAGGGGCGACGAATAACCATTTCCCCTGTTGTTTAAGGGGTACGATGAGCGTCTGACGGAGGTTAGCAACGCGTTTTCCGCAGTGAAGACCTCCGTCGGTGTCCATTTTCGCGAGGATCCGAACTTCGCATGGTGCGTTATTCGTCAGCGGTAGTGTCGGATGCACCGCTGGACATATATATTGTTTTTCGATAGTTTTGCAAATTTTTAAATCTTCCTTGGCGATCCGTAAATAATCCCTGTTAATTAGATCGACCGCCACGATATCTTCAGTCGTGTCGAGGTAGTAGAAAACGTTACTACCGGCCCTGGTGGGGATGGGGTACACCCTATACAACTGGAATCGTTGTTGACTGATCAGAGGGATGTCCAAAATCACCACCACGGTACCGTTATGAAAATATGCTTGCATTTCGGCCAGCTGCAATAATGTAGGTATCTCGTATCGCTCGATTGCCACGGGAAATTCGCATCCCGGGGGCAAGTGTGGTAGAGCGTCGGTGAGATGTTCCGCTAATTGCTTGGATGACAGAACTGCAACGTCTACTCTTTTATTCTGGATAGCGACAACGATTCTAAATAATTCATCCATATCGTTAAGCAATGTCTCAACGAGAATGCTCACGGCAGTGAGACTTTCGTCAAACCGTTGTCGTTTCGCCACCGTATCCATCTTTCCGGTCAGAGTATCACTCACCCGCGCGATAAGGTTTTGTAGGGCCTTGTCGTTCGCTTCGGCAGTATATGTCGAGGTGTTAAAAGCGTTGAGCGCGGCCTGCACCACTTGCAGCTGATCCACCATAGTGTCCTTGAGCGTGTGCTCGTGAGCTCGGAGAGCAGTTATCTCCGCGCTAATTTTTTTCGCGTCCTCAGCGTCCATATTTCCGGTGATGGACCTGATAACGGTTCCTAGCCCATCAATCAAACCTCGGCGTTTCCGAAGTGTGTGAGGGCTCAAGAGGTCATAAAACATCTCCATTTTATACGAAATTTTTTCGAGCATTCGCATGACCTCGTCTCCTAATACAAAACAAAGGTCATTTGCTGTATTGTTTTCGTTGCACTTGGCCAACAGTAACCTCAGGTATCTGCTGGCTTTGATGCACCCGTTAGATATGGGTGCTACGTCTATAGACACTGCCAACCTCCAGGTGGCCTTCGTCTCGACGTAGTATCCCATTTCTTCGTAGTAGACACCCGGATTGCTGACGAATGTTGTGATGTCGTAGTCCGCGATTTCCTGGGTCGTTCCTCCCGTGCCGAGAGATAGCAACGCCACCCTGCAAGGTGAAGGACGGTCGTTAGCTACTCTCCTTACCGAAATGTGCTGACGTTACACATTTTAATGTTCGATGAATAATTTCAGCCGGTTCGTATGTACAGCGACTGATTTTCTTCCCTTCATTATCACGTATGTGACAGGTGAAGTTTTTTCAATGATATTATATGGACCAATCCATTTCGGCGTAAGTTTAGCCGATCTACCACGACGAACCGTTTTGTCGTGCAGCAGAACCCTGTCACCAACGTGAAATTGTATTTCTTTCGTTGATTTATCGTAAGATTCCTTCGATTTCATTTTTGCTGACTGCAAATTTTGTCGAGCGGCGCTCCACGCAGCTCGTAACCGTTCGCGTAACTCCTGGCTATAATCGCTATAGGTATATGTTACTCGCGGCTCTTGTTTCACAGCTGTCGGGAGCTCGGCCTCGCGACCGAACACCAATGCATACGGTGACATTCCTGTAGCTGTGTGTGGGGTGGTATTGTATGTAAACATTGCATACGGCAACCACTCGTCCCAATCCGACTGATCTCCTTCGATGAAATGACGGAGATACTCAGCAAGTGTACGATGCGATCTTTCAAGTGCACCGTTTGTTTCAGGATGATATGCCGTCGTTTGAATTTTTTTAATTCGTAATAATCGACATACTTCCTTGAAAGTCGCGCTTAAAAAATTCGTACCCTGGTCGGATAACACGGTTTCTGGTGTACCATAACGGCAGATGACTTCTTCGACGAACGCCCTTGCCACCGTTCCCGCTTCTTGATTGGGAATGGCCATGGCGGCGCTGTACTTCGTAAGGGCATCCTGAAACGTTAGTACATATTTGTTTCCATGGGAAGTCTCTGGAAGCGGCCCGACGATATCCACTGCTGTTTTTTCGAAGGGCTTACCCGGAGTATCCGTTACAATCATCGGTACTCGCTCTCGCCGTCGAAGTTTATTTTTTTGACATTTCTCGCATCGAGAAATGTACTCTTTTATTTCCCTTTTCATACCAGGCCAGTTATACCGAGTTCTCAACCTTTGTAGGGTTCTTTTTAAACCTTGATGCCCACCGAGAGGGGCATCGTGATATTCTCGTAAAAGCAGATTTCTATCTTTCAGCGAAGGACAGGTTACGCTACTGCGGCGGCGATGCTCTTCTTTCGTATCGCTTTCCTCGTCGCTACCGTGCATCGGGTTCGAGTCACAGTCGTCCCCGCTCTCCGCTTCCTCAGCCGATCGTCGCTGCTTGTCAGCGAAATGTCGCTGGCCCCTGTGGCCCCGCGGCGCGCCAGTGTCACGCGTCGTGTCTCTGTCGCACCGTGCTTGCTCTCTCTCTCTCTCCTCGCTTCTCTCCTTTGTGCTGTGCTTCGCGCTGTCGCCCCTCCCGCCTGATGCTTTTACGGTGGGGCATTGCGGGTCACTCCGGCTAGTATTAACGTTCGACGATGATTTTTCTTCTCCCTCGTTGGCAATAGCTCGTGCTCTCTCTTGCGCCCTCGTAAGCGCGCATATGCGACTTAGCGCGTCTGCATTTGTATTTATTTTACCTGCTTTATATTCAACGTCAAACTCATATTCTGACAATTTTATTCGCCATCGCATGAGACGTGAACCGGGGTCTTTCACACCGAATAGCCAAGTGAGTGGCTGGTGATCAGTTACCACCTTAAAATGAGTACCATAAATATATGGTCGGAACTGAGATATAACCCACACGATTGCAAGTAATTCTTTTTCGGTCGTGGTGTAATTCATTTCCGCTTTTGAGAGAGTACGGCTAGCGTAGTATATCGGCAAATCTTCTCCGATCTTGCCCTGCGACAAAATGGCGCCGATAGCTTTATCTGATGCGTCTGTAGTTACGATAAAGGGCTTCTTGAAATCCGGATACTGCAATACCGGAGCCGTCGTTAAAGCATTTTTTAACTCCGTGAACGCTGCGTCTCTGATTGCAGTCCATTCGAATGCGGAATTCTTCCGCACGAGCTCTGTGAGAGGTTTCGCGATCTTTGAAAAATCTTTAATAAATCGTCGGTAGTACCCAGCAAGACCGAGGAATGATTGTACTCCTTTTACGTTTATTGGTACAGGAAAATCTCTTACGGCGTTAATTTTTCCGGGGTCTGCTTGTACCCCATTTTCGGAAATAATGTGTCCGAGGTAGTGCGTCTCTTTACGCAGCAATTGACACTTACCGGGTTGCAAAGCCAATTTTGCTTCCCTGAGTCTTTGAAAAACTTCTCGTAGCCGTTCGTTGTGTTCCGATAGAGTTTTTCCATGGACCACTATATCATCCAAATAAACGTAACATTTTATTCCTTGTAAACCCGCCAGTACTGAATTCATCAATCTCTGGAAGGTCGGTGGAGCATTCTTCAAACCAAAGGGCATGCGAGTATATTCGAAATGTCCCTGTGGTGTGGAAAAAGCTGTTTTTTCTCTATCTTCTTTTGCCATCGGAATTTGATGAAATCCCGAGGCAAGATCCAACGTGGAAAAATACCGAGCTCGTCCGAGCTGGTCCAAAATTTCCGTAATGTTTGGAAGTGGATAGGAATCACCGATAGTGGCTTCGTTTAGTTTTCGAAAATCCACTACCACCCTCATACGCTGATTACCGTTCGCGTCAGGTTTTTTCGCGACGACGAGTAACGGCGCATTCCATTGACTCCGACTTGGACGAATAATGCCATCTGTCAGCATTTCGTTGGTTTGTTTTTCGACTTCTTTTTTGTGTGTTTCAGGTAGTCGATACGGATGTATTTTTGAGGGCTTCGTTCCCTCCTTCAAAGGGATGCTATGTTCCACCATGTCTGTGCATGGCAGTTTATCCCCTTGGAGATGAAAAATGTCCTCGTAGTCATCGATTATTGCATCGAGCGACGATTTTTCTTCGGGATTTACGTGAGCACAATCAAGCTCACGATGCAGTTGCGCAAGACGCTCCGCGCCTCGCCCCCTGCTTACCGTACGCACGCTCAATGCTTCGAGCGTGTTGTCGTCCAACGGCTCGAGTTCCACCGTCGGACGCAGCACTTTTTTCTCGTACTCGCTGGTGTTTATTAAACTTACCACACAGCTGTTCCCTTTAGGCGGCGTAATACAAGATCCCATTATTATATCTTGACCTAGGGAAACCTTCCCGACAAAACCGAGAAATTTGCTTCGTGTTTTGGCGTGTGTGATAGTTTCGCTTCGCGGGGGAAGAGCAATTAAATGTTTTCCATCAATTAATGGCATTTCATGACCATATAGTTTAAGTCGCGTTCCGCCGAGAATGTCTGCGTGATGCTTCTTGATGAAATCCATACCCAAGAGGCCATCCACCGCCAATGGTACATCATCGGTGACGACGTAGAACCAATGGATTATTATGATCGCAGGAACTTCGACAATGACTTTAGCTTTGCACAAGGGTCGAAATTTTTCCCCTGAGACGCCCTTCAGCTCGATGTCACTATCGTCGATAATTGTGTCCGACCGCAAACAACTTTTTTTGATGATGCAGCACTGTGCACCGGTGTCTGCTTTGAGCGTCAGCATTCCGTCGACGGCGCTTGGCGCATCGATGTCGAAATCGTTGTCGGAACAGTTGGTAGGCAAATTAACTTCCATTAGCCTCAACGGACGTTCCTCGATCGTTGTGACGTCAGCTGACGTCTGCACGATGCTACTTGTATTTACTATGTTTATTTCCATAGCACCGATGGTTTTCATCGCGTCGTTGTTCCCCATCGCCTTTTCCGATGTCTGTTGACGCGGTTTTGACGGATGCTCTTCCTTACCCCCGTCCTTCGCTTGCCTCAACCTCTTTCGACAATTTTGCCAAGTATGACCTTTGAGCTTGCAGAATTTGCAAACCGTGTCAACTTGATTGACTGAATGATTGCCGACAGGAACTGGCAGACTGGCTCGGCCTGACTGCCGTGGGCAATTACGAGCATGGTGTCCACTGTTCCCACAATGGAAACATCCTCTCCCGTCCGTATTTTGAGCGGGAAGAGATCTTCGGGAGGGCTGTTGGTGCCCTCCGCTCGTCCCTTTCGGCTGTATCATGTTACCAATTTCAATGGCGCCGTTTATGGACTCGTGCAGTGTCGAGAAGTTCCTCGACCGTACCAAAATTTGTACTTGCCCGTGCAAACCATTTTCGAAATTTGCCTGGGCGCTGCATCGTGTTACATCTTCGATGGTCCGGGCATCTCTCGCAGTTGAGACCCTTTCGCAGAGTTTTCCGATCAATTCGACGACGATTTTCTCTGTCCTAGTCCCGTATGCGGCAATTGATTCCCCTGGTCCTTGTCGAAGGGAACTAATTTCCATCTGCAGGGCAGCCAGCGATTTTCGCTGCCCGTACAGAACCTCGAGCTCGGTTTTGAGCTCCCTGAACGTGTGGATGCTTTTATGCTTAAGCTCCTGTGCTGCTCTACCACGGATATTGCCTGAAAGAATTAGCTTTAGCAATGTCCCGTGGTTAGCGTACGCTACGAGTTCAAAAACGGTTTCGCATGAATTTATGAACTCGTCGAGATCGTCTGCACTACCACCGCTGAACGTTCGAACATGCCTCAACGCTAAACCAAGGTCTAGCGACGAAGTATCAGGGCCTTGTCGCGGCTCCTGCTGTTGCTGTCTCGCCCTATCTTGATCCAACTGCTCACGCAGCTCGAATATCTGACTCTGGAGAGCTCGAATAAGTTCAAAAGGGTCACTATTGACATCTTGGAGGGTATTTGCTAAGTCCTGATGAGCGTTTGGTGCCCTATCGGTAAGTCTTCTCCTCCTCTCGTCCAATAGTTTCTATTGTAGCGCGATCTCTTCATATTCATTCCGAATGGCCTGATCGGTATCCCGTGACTCGTGGTTTTCCCTACCTCTGGTTGTTCGAGGTATGGCGCCAAGGTTTTAGCCGGAAGCCCCGTTTTGTGGAAAATCGGTCCTCAAAAGGTTCGCTGCTTCCCCCCTGAGACGGTTGATATCCTCGTCGATCATGGCATCGGAAATCACTGACGGTGTATTTCTTCCGGTGCTGGGTAAATACGTATCTGTATCACCGGCGTCCACAAGAGATGTACCTCTCCTGAGGTTTACACCAAATTGTGATTGCAAACGGTTGGTAAGGACCGTCTGCCTGCTGTCCGGAATACGTGACGTTGGTGATAATGCTGCTAAAGCCTGATGGACCCTAAACGTGATGTCACCTACCGCTGCTTCGAGCCCTGCTGTGGCTCCGACCTCTTGCATCGGCAAAGTCGAATCTAACGAATTTCTCCGAGGCGGTAGTAGAGGGTTTTGTGACATTTTGTTTTTTATTTCTTCGTCTTCCGAAATTTAACACAAATGTCCTGATTCGCGGAGTTGAAAATCAAAATTTCCCCTCCCCTTGTAGCGCGGTTATTTAATACGACACTGACCTAAATATGCACGCGATTGGCTTTGGTGTGTTGTGTTATAAATAGTAACCGCCACTTACAGATAGAAGATCCCTGTTGACATGATGATCCTATGGCGATCGTCGTCGGAAAGGGCCGTCTTCTTGGTGAGTCTCAGCGTTCGGTTCCTTGATCCTTGTGTAGATAGTCCTTGTCAATTCGACGTATACTTGTCGAGTACCAAGCTATTTTTCCCAACGACTGCGTGTCGGGTGGAGCTTTGGGTTTAGTTTTTATTTTACTAACTTTATCGGCACTGTATCACTTCGGCATATCCCACCGCTGCCACCAAATGTTATGTCCGTATGACGAGTAATAGAATATTACGAGTCAATTGGAAGTTGTAAAGTTCGGGATCGTTTGCCGATGAGGGGTTTAACCCGGATGATAACAACACTGATTAATTTAGTTTCAATAATTTAACAAGTTTATTACTTAGATCAATTATTTTACACTTGATTACTTAAATCTGCTCGAGTACTTCCGAGTAGATTTATCTCGTGCGAACGTCACGCGTAGCGATGTAATTTTAGACTGACTTCGGTACGAAGGCCGAAGTTCTTATATTTTTCTCTTTGTTTACAAATTTACCCCACCTGGTAAATTTGCAAACGCGTTCCAAATTGATATTACGAAATCATCGTACAATGGTCGTCCTCGGACGATCGTTGCTACATTTCTTTATTTTCGATGATTTTGCTGACAGCGATTATGAAATCGCTGTTCCATTTCTTTTACGCATGTTAACGATTTGTACAACACATTCGTGCAATCGTTTTACATGTCTCATTCGTGTCGAATCGATGTCGAATCGATGTCAACGATTAATACAACACATATGTGCAATCGTTGCATCGATCGCTAAATTCTTTATAAAATTCTGGGGCATAACAATATAGAATATTCAATATGAAATTAATGAATTGAATTGATTTGAATTGATTTAATTATAATTATTGTGCCCTAGTATGATAATTATAATTAATAATATTTTGAAAATTTCGGGGCACAACATCCCTCCCCCCTGAAAAGTAAAAATTTGCGTAGTGAATTTTTACTACATACATAATTACATACATTTTTTCATGCGTAATCTCGAAATTTTTTATACGATGTTATTATGGATTATTTCAATCGAGTACGGTCGGTCTGTCTGATTTTTTCGACCTGATGCATCGGTAGTACTGGTCCAGCTGACGCGTGGTTTCGCGATTTTTTCTCGCGTCATCTGAGCTGTGGCCTTCGTGGAGCGGTGCGGCCTCCAAATTGATAGCAACCGTGGCTGAAGGCGACGGTTGTGCGTTCGTCATGTGATGTTTACGTTTTGTTTTGTACACAACGTAGCCGACCAGTACTATCGCTGCGATAAATATTGTAGCATATGTTCCCATCGCGAGGGAGTCTCGCACTCTGTGTTTGAATTGTTCGTCGATGTTCTTTTTTATTTCTCGGATTTTTTTACCGAGGTTTCGCAATTCTGCGGGATTGCGAAACACACTTTTTATTTCCACAGGATTTTCAGTGTCTTTGACCGCCGGCACTTGTTTTTCGGCGTCCGACAAGAGAGATTTTGATATACTAATAGCCCGTTTTTCGCATGTTAGACCGTTATCGGTGTCGAGTTTCGCGTATGTTTGCACCTCGCACGGCGCGTCGTTGGTTATCGGCATGATCGGTTGCGAGGGCGGACAAACGTACAGATTGCCGGAAAGTTTGCATTTCGCGATTTCGGGGTCGGTCAAGCGGACGTAATTACGATTTTCTTTATCTACGACCACGAAATCTTCGGTCGTGTCGATGTACACGAAGGTGTCGTCTGATGATTTGACCGGGAGGGGATAGGTTTTGCTGACGTGGTATCGGCGTTGGTCGAGGAGAGAAATGTCGATGATAATTACTACCGTGCCGTTATGATAATATGCCATAAGGTCAGAGTAGTGTAGGAGGGTGGTCATTTCATCGCGTTTTAATTTCGTGGGAAATGAACATCCAGCAGGCAGATAGGGCAGGGCATCGGTAAGATATCGCACGAGCCGTCTCGGTGGCAAGATTGCGACATCTAATTTGCCTTGTTCGATGCCTGCGATTAGCCGAGTAAGCTCGGTTACATCGTCGAGGAGCGACTCCGCAAACACGCTCACGGTGGTGAGGCTCTCGTCGAGTTGTTGTCGTCTCGTAATCTGATCCCACTGGTCAGAGAGACTCTTACTCCAACGGGTGATGGCATCGCGTATCTTCACCTCGTTATCATGAATTGTTTGTGCGGTGGAATTGAATATTTCCATCGCACTTTCGATTATTTGCAATTGTTCGTTGACTGCGTCTTTGAGGGTTTGTTGATCGGCTCGGAGTGCGATGATTTGGTTATTGATCACCGGAGCGTCGTTGGCGTCCATATTCCCGGTTATGACCTTGATCACGGTTCCCATAGCGCTGATCAGTCCCCTACGTTGTCGGATGGGGTGAGGTCCCAATTAGTCGTGGTATGTTTCTATACCGTCAGCAATTTTTTGCATGGTTGGCGTCAACGCGTCTTTTAACACGGCGCAAAGTTCGCTCAGGCTGAGTTGATCTGTTTTTATTACGTCTCTGCATGAGTGGAGTAGCCTGGCTATATTTTGTTTCATCATTTTGCAGCGCTGTGCAAGGGTTGACACGTTAAGAGAGATAGCTAATCTCCACGTGGTTTCGATGACAGCCAGACTGCCGATTTCTTCGTAATATATCCCTGGGTTGTCTGTGAATTCGATCTTCTCGTATGCAGGCGTCGCGACGTCGCAGCATCCTCGTCTGAGTGACAGAGCGAGCAGCCTGCAACGGAAAAAACCGAGTTACCCGGGTTTTGCTGATTAAGGGTTTTTGAATTCCCCCACCCTTTTTGGGATGCGATTTTATTGTTCTTCGCGACGGTGGACCTCATTACTCGAGCAACCACGGAGACGATCGCTTCGCCGCGACTTTCGAAAAATTTTTTGTAAACTTTTCAATTTTTCGTTTTCCCGAAATGTGTTGGGACAATCGCGACCGGATCCTGCGAGCGCCGAGGGTCGTGCTGACGCCCGACATGCCGTGGACGTTGGTGGTAAGATTCGCCAGGTGTGTTTGTGTTTTTTTTTTTGTTTGATTTCTGATCGTTTTTGTTTTTGTTTGTTTTACAGCCCATTGACGTGGAGGCCCCCGGTTTGACGGCGGAGGAATGGGCAATTATCTTCCACCAGGAAGTGAATATCCCGTACGCGGGGGAGGGGGCCCGTCGATGGGAGGTGCGGCGGCGGCGCGGCATCCGTGCGCGTCGTCGCCGTAACCGGGTCGCCATCGACATCGTTTGGTCTACGGGCGAGTTTGAGGGGGAAGACGAGCCCTGCTTCGACTGGGTCGGACTCCGCCACCTGTTCGAGGAGGACACCTCCGAATTTCAATTTTAATCGTCGTTTTTTTTTGGAATTTTAAATATATATTTTTTTTAAAAAGATTTGTAAAAAAAAAAATTTGTAATGTTTTTTCTTTTAGCGATCCGGCCCCAGTGGGGTCGGGTCGAATAAATGTTCGATTTTTTTAAGTGAATACTTCTTGAACGACACAGGATCGGCTCGCCAGCCGGCGCGTTGTAGGACGGGACAAGAGAATGAAGGAATGAAAGAAGAGAGAGAGGGGACGAGAATGATGCGTGAGCTGTGCGTATGCGAGTGAGAGCGGCAGAGTCAACGTAGAGAGGGGGCAGGATCGCGTGCCTCGTCATCGGCAGTATACCTGGAGTATACGTGTGATAGTACGGACACACCTCGTGCGAGAGAGATAGCGCCATGGGCGCTCGCGGCGGAGCGAGAGGGAACGTGGATCTTAAGAGGACCCCCAACGTTTGGGCCACCTTCTCTCTCGCTCCGCCGCGAGCGCCCATGGCGCTATCTCTCTCGCACTTGTTGCGGACGCGAAACGTTTGGGATCCTATCAAATGGCGGGTAAGGGCTGGAGCGTAAGAAAAAACACTTCTGCGATTTTTTTCATAAATAAATAAATAGAGATAATTCATTCAAACCTTTTACCCATCATTAAGTATCATTTCGATAACATTCTGTGATTGTTTTATGCGAAAATATCGAAGAACAAGCCGGAGACAAAGCTTTTCCAACAATGTCTTTGGATAAAAACTATTTGCGGTAATAACTGTATCTCAGCTGAAAATTATCTCAAATCAACGATCATCTAAATTTAGTCGAAGTATCATCAAATCCTCCCCTTTACGGTCTCTGATTTTTTTTTTTCATTCTTAAATTTTCGGTGGTCATTTAAAGTGAAAATTTCGTGGTCATTTTTCATGAAAAATAGCAGTTCTCACTTTCAATGACCACCAACAATTTAAAAATTGAAAAATAATAATCAGAAAACGTAGGGGGGAGGATTTCATGATATTTTGACTACATTTAAATGGTCTTTGATTTTAGATAATTTTCAGCTGAGATATAATCAACACTGCAAATCGTTTTTTTCCAAAGACGTTTTTGGAAGAGCTTCGTCACCGGCTTGTTTGTCGATATTTTCTTATTAAAAGATTACAGGATGTTATCGAAATAATACTTAATAATGTTCAAAAGGTTTGGGTAAATTTGCTCTATCCATATTTATAAAAAAAGATGTCTACCCTCCAGCCCTTATGCCCCCCTCCCCCCGTTAATGAATTAAAAACATTTTTAAAAACACAAATATCAACGTGCAGGCTACTTTCGACTTCCTTGTCAATTCATAATTCGATCACTGACTCTTCCTCTCCTCCCCTTCTCTCTCTCTTTCTCTTTCTCTCTGGAATCATCGGCAGAAATAATTTACCGCGCCAGCGAAATGCAAACAAGTATTCACTTCCATCGTGTGTGATTCCGACACACTCAATTTTTTCTTTCAATTTTTGTGTTTTTATTTATTTATTTGGTTTTTTTTATCTTCCTTTTCCCCTTTTTTTTTGGAATGTTTTCAGACTTTTATGTTTTCAGGATTTTATGTTTTTTCAGGTCTTTGTTTTTTGTCTTTTCCTTCTTCTCTATCTCTTCTTCTTCTCGTTCTTCGCGGCGTTCGGCTGGGGCCGGCACCGCATTATTATTATTATCATTTTTCTTCTTCTTCTTCGCGGCGTTCGGCTGGGGCCGGCGCCGCCATATTATTATTATTATGGTCTCGCGTTACGTTGCGAGTGTGTCGACGAGCGAGGTTGGTGTTTTTTTTTTTTTTTTTCGTTCTCGACCACTGTGTCGGGGAGAGGGAGCGGCACAGACTAGGGTTATGATTATTATGTGCCTTAGCTCTCTCTCTCTTTCTCCTTTTTTTTGCTAGTGGGTCACGGCCGGTTTCAACCGGTTAGCGTGAACCACTAGATCCTTGCGCCCCTTGTGTATCACGTACGTGACCGGGGTGCGACGCTCGGTTATTTGATAGGGGCCGATCTACTTGGGGGTGAGTTTGGCCGATCGTCCGCGGCGCACCGTCTCGTCGTGTAGCAGAACGGTGTCGCCCACGCGGTATTTTATCGCTCTCGCACCCTTGTCGTACGCAATCTTGGCTGTCTCTTTTGCACCTATTAGATTGCTGCGTGCGATGCTCCATGACGCTCTCAGCCGCTCTCGCAGCTCGTCGGCGTAATCTTCGAATGAATATGTGTTCCGAGGTTCCTGTTTCACCGCTGTCGGTAGCACGGCTGCACGTCCAAACACGAGTTCGTGGGGGGATAGTCCCGTCGCTGTGTGTGGAGTCGTGTTGTACGTGAACATCGCGTATGGGAGCCACTCGTCCCAATCGCATTGTTCATCGTCAATGAAATGTCTTAGGTATTCGGCGAGAGTACGGTGCGATCTTTCTAACGCGCCGTTACTCTCGGGATGGTACGCGGTTGTCTGAATCTTTTTTATCTTCAGCAACTTGCACATTTCCTTGAAAGTTTTGCTGAGAAAATTGGTCCCTTGGTCGGACAGAATGGTCTCCGGAAGTCCATATCTACAAATGACTTCCTGTACGAGGGCCCTAGCGACTGTATTGGCCTCCTGATTTTCGATGGCCATTGCAGCGCTGTATTTCGTTAGGGCGTCTTGGAACGTCAATATGTATTTATTTCCGCGGGACGATTCGGGGAGGGGACCGACGATGTCCACTGCCGTTTTTTCGAACGCCCTTTCAGGGGTGTCGGTAATTACCATTGGGACTCGCTCTCTTCTACTGAGCTTGTTCTTCTGGCAATTGAGGCATTTTGATACGTGCTCTCGCATGTCTCGTCGGATGCCGGACCAATTATACTTGGTACGGATCCGTGATAAGGTTCTTTTCACGCCCTGATGGCCGCCGAGGGGCGTGTCGTGATACTCATGCAGTATCTGGGCCCGTTCCTCGGGGCGGGGGCATGTTATCGCGGAGCGGTGGCCATTATTGTCGCTTGTATGGCTGTCTCCGTCTTTGCTGTGTAGCGAGCCAGTCTCGCTGTCGCTCTCGCTTTCTTCTCCTTCGCTCGCCTTATCGCGAGGGGGAGAGGGGGAGCGGTCTAGCGAGACGCATGGCGCGCTGTCGTCTGCCCCGTTCGTTTCTCGCTCGCACGGCGGGGCAGTAGCGTTCTCGCTCTTCTCGGGCCTCTCCTTTGTGCCGTGGTTCGTACTGTAACCAACTTTGGTTACTACGAGGGTGGAAGTGCGAAAATAATCACCACTCAAATATCAATTCATTTTTATTAACAATGCCATGAATACGTGTCATGGATCAGGGCCGACATGTGGAAAATATTGTGCCTTTATCGTAGAAAATTCACATCCCTAACGTGTACTTGGTACAACCACCGCGAAGCATCGCGTTTATAACGATCATATATCTAAAACACACACACTCTCGCTCACGATCTTTACACAACAATTCACGGTGCGCACACTTAAAGACAACAAACGATAATTTAATTAATCATATTGATCACCGACGACTAGTAATTAATACCCACAAGTTAAGTTTTCGCACGGCGAATCGACAAATCTTTTTTGAAAAGTTTGGTCCGCAGACTCTTATCGTAATTCATACCCACAAGTTAAGTTTTCGCACAGCGAATCGACAAATCTTTTTTGAAAAACTTTGGCCCGCAGACTCTTTTCTCAGTTTTCATCATTTTTCTAGGTGGTCCGCAGACTCTTTTCTCATTATCAATTTTCTTGGTGGTCCGCAGACTCTTTTTCATCTTTTTAAGTTTTCTAGGTGGTCCGCAGACTCTTTTTTCATTCGCGTCAATTTATAGGTGGTCCGCAGACTCTTTTTTATCTTTTTGATTTTTCTAGGTGGTCCGCAGACTCTTTTTTCATTCCTGTCAATTTATAGGTGGTCCGCAGACTCTTTTTTATCTTTTCAATTTTTCTTGGTGGCCCGCTGACTATTTGGTCACCACTACACATAAATATTTAATTCGAGCACATCGACAGACGAACGAGGCTCACCCCGTGATATGACAACCAATTCGATTGCACGCATTTATAGAAATATTGTCTTTCTTAGCTTATTTTTTTTGAAGCGCTGAACTGTCCGGGCGCCCACGAAGCCAGTAGGAGTGACGACGAATATTCAGAGCGAAAGCCGGCAGGATCATGATCTCCTGACCACGTGCTCGATGAGGTTATGTACGAATCTCACCCCATGGAGTAAACGGCTCGTAACGTTGAAATTATCGACTTCCATTTCGATCTCCGGACGGACGAACAAGGATTATTCGGTCTTTTGTATCAATGTTAAACCCTCAAATGCGGCCCAGCCGCCATTTCGTGAACCTAAATCGACACGTGCATTACGCAATGCTCACAACCAAAAACAACAATAATGATATATTTTACATTTCGGCTTACCAAAAATATCGATTCACTCGCACGCACGGTACACATTCCGACGTGCTTCGCCTCACACCAATATTCGATGGTTTTTATAGATCGACGAAATTTCACGATGCGAATTATATAAATACGATGCGGTACCGCGTGATGGTGAATGACGACTGGGATGAGGCGAAGGCACGACGGCTGCATATAACATTTTACACAGATTGATTACTTTGCAATCTTTTCGCAATCATGCTCGAACGCCCCTGGCGGAAGGCCCCAATACCATCGATTACCCCCACGCGACGATCAGGAAGAGCGCGAGCCGCGCTCCGCCAACCATACGGGGCGCCACTGTGTCATTAGGCGCGAGAATTGGTTACAGTACCACCCGCACACTCGAGAGGTTGCTTCTCTGTCTCGCTTGCAGGAGACGGCTGGTCTGTCTCCGTCTTTCCTTTGACTACAGCCTCGCGCGTGGGGCCCGTAGTATTGTCAGCTGGACGGTGACAGTTTTCTCTATCCTTTTCTTTCGACTCGCTCTCTCGTGTCTTGCTGTTACTCTTTGCGCGCTTGTTCTTAATGGCCGCGTCGTTCGCAGCTAGACGGAGAAGCGAATCGTTTTGTTTTCGTGCCCTCTCACTCGCTCTCGTTACTGCACATATGCGACTGAGAGCGTCGGCGTTCGTGTTTTTCTGACCCGCTTTATACTCGATGTCGAACTCGTGCTCGGAAAGTTTAATTTTCCATCGCATGAGTCGAGACCCGGGGTTTTTTACTCCGAACAGCCACGTGAGAGGCTGGTGATCTGTCACGACGGTGAATCGAGTACCGTACACGTAAGGCCGGAATTGCGTTATCGCCCATACGATCGCGAGCAATTCTTTCTCGGTCGTGGTGGAATTTTGTTCCGCCTTATTTAATGTCCGGCTCGCATAACATATGGGCAAGTCTTCGACGACCTTGCCCTGTGACAAGATGGCGCCGATTGCTTTGTCTGACGCATCGGTTGTCACGACGAACGGTTTACCGAAATCCGGATATTTAAGTATCGGTGCCGTTGTCATTACTGTTTTCAGTTGTTCAAATGCAGCGTCTCGAACCGCGGTCCACTCGAACTTTGCGTCTTTACGCACAAGTTCGGTTAGTGGTTTAGCGATTTTCGAGAAATCTTTAATAAATTTCCGATAATAACCGGCCAATCCGAGGAAAGATTGTATCCCTTTCACATTGGTCGGGATGGGAAAATTTTTAACGGCGGCGATTTTTTCTGGATCGGCTCGCACGCCGTTTTCCGAAATTATGTGCCCCAAGTAGTGTGTTTCTTTCCTCAAGAGTTGACACTTACTTGGTTGCAACACCAATTTCGCCTCTCTCAACCGATGGAAAACTTCTTTCAGTCGACCATTGTGTTGAGCGAGGGTTTGACTGTGGATAACGATGTCGTCCAGGTATACGTAACACTTTATTCCGTCTAACCCGGCTAAGACTGAATTCATCAGCCTTTGAAAAGTCGGTGGTGCATTTTTTAGGCCAAAAGGCATTCGGTTGTATTCGAAATGGCCCTGGGTCGTTCGAAAAAGCAGTTTTTTCCTTATCGTTCTCGGCCATCGGTATTTGATGAAAACCGGACGCGAGATCGAGGGTGGAAAAATAACATGCTCTGCCCAGCTGATCTAAAATTTCGGTGATATTTGGTAACGGATATGAGTCACCGACGGTTGCTTCTTTGAGTTTTCTGAAGTCCACCACGACTCGCATTTTCCGTATACCGTTTGCATCGGGTTTTTTGGCAACGACGAGCAGCGGAGCGTTCCATTGACTTTTGCTCGGCTGGATTATGCCGTCGGCCAACATTTCTTCCGTCTGCTTTTCGACTTATTTTTTATGAGCCTCGGGCAGACGGTAAGGGTGGATTTTCGTGGTTAGAGTACCCTCTTCGAGATTGATTCGGTGCTCCACCATGTGGGTGCACGGGAGTTTGTCTCCGGGGAGATGAAAAATATCCTCGAACTCAGTAATTATGTGTTCGAGTGATTTATTTTCTTCCGCGTTGAGGTGCGAACGGTCGATCTCATGTTTCAATCGCGCGAGACGCTCGGCCCCTCGCACTGTTCGCACCGCGCTTACGCTCAAGGACTCGGCCGCGTTATCTTCCAGCGGCTCGAGTGTCACTATCGGTCGTAGTACTACGTCCACGTGGTCGCTGGTATTTACTACGCTGATAGTACAGCAGTTGCCTTGCGGTGTCGTGACGCAAGCTCCTACAGTCACGTCGCGGCTAACTTCGATTCTTTCGACGAGTCCGACGTGCTTGCTTTTTGTTCGCGCACGTATTATTGTCTCGCTTCGGGGGGGAAGATTTACCTTTAATCTTCCGTCATGGAGGACCATAGAATGATCGTCCATTCTCAAAAATCTACCTCCGATGATGTCGACGTAGTGCTCGTGCATAAAATCCACCCCGAGCAACCCATGTACGCTTAAGGGTACGTCGTCTTGTACCACGTAAACCCAATAGCGAACCGCGGTTTCGGGGACTTTTAGGATAATTTCTGCCTGGCATATGGGACGGATTTTGGTCCCCGACACGCCCTCGAGCGTGGCTTCGGTGTCTCTGCTCGCCGTATCGGGAAGCAGGGCAATTCTCTTGACGAGGCAGCACTGAGCACCGGTGTCTGCTTTTAGGGTTAGAATCCCATCAGCGGTGCTTGGCGACTCGATGTTGAAGTCGTTCGCGATGGATTTGGATGGGATCGTCACCTTCAATACCTGTGACATGCTCGGGTTTTCCAATCCGAGGTCCGGCACAATCGTACACGGTTCGGAGGCCGTTGCGATGTCGCAGGTTGGTATCGGTTCGGTTGGTGACGAGGTTTCGATTTCCCCAGGGGTCGATGGAGATACGTTTGGCTCGGAAGCCGGGACGAGGATGCTCGCATTCGTGTCGTACGAGCTCAAGGGTTTAGTCACGAGATTTTTCCGTGGGTGTTCTACGGGATTTGACGCGACGTTGCACGTATTTACTACGTACGCGCTCAGCGGTTTCACGCCCTCCTCTCGTGTCTCGTTTTTTTTTGTGTTAACATCCTTTGGTTCTCGTTTGTCCCTATCGCTATTACTTCGATAATTTTTATCTTTCTTATCGTCGAAATTTCTCCTACCCTGAGAGGAATGGTAACCGTTAGTACCATTTCCTCGCGCCTGTGGAAGGCGTTTTCTACATTCCTTCCACGCATGACCGCTTCGTTTGCAGAAAGTGCACGTGACCTCGACCTGATGAATTGATCGATTGTGGTCTGGTGCGGGCAAGCTGACCCGACCAGATGGTCGCGTGCAATTTCGTGACACATGTCCCGATTTACCGCACGAGTAACAATTTCTCGTGTTGTTACTTGGCGCTACGGAGGATCTACGCGGCGCTGATCCCGCGTTTTCGCTGACGCCTCTTGGGTTGATCATTTTACTGATCTCAACCGCTCCTCTCATGGTCTCGTGCAACGTCGTGAATTTTTTTTTTTTTTTTGGTTCGCGGGCACTGATTCTATCGCGGTCGGTGTCTATGGTTCGTGTGACGCGGGGTATTTCAAACCTTTGGTAGTTTTTATTGGGTTTGTATACAATAACCGTCACTTACAGGTAGATGATCCCTGATGTCATCTCGTCTGAACAGCTGGGCGTAGTCGTGATGCTCGTCCTTCTGTGTTCGTCCTTGGCCCGTCCTCGTCCTTCAGTGATCGTCCTTGGCCCTTCCTCGTCCTTCCGTGAACGCGTCGTTGACCCTCTGGCGATGTGTTGACGGGAGGCCCTTCGAGACTTCAACCCGTTGATTGCAGTTGCACTTTTTTCTCGGTGCCACGCTGCACTGTACCAGGCTATCGGTCCCGACGACTGCGTGTCGGGTTCAGCTCTGGGTTTTTCTTTTTTTTTTAAATCTTATTTCGTGATTGTTTATTTTAATCCGCACTGATTCTACTTTGGCAGGATCCCACCGCTGCCATCAGTTATGTTCCGGATTGACACGAGTCTCGTCAGACCGGGTCAAAGGAATATAATTTAATTTTTGTTGGGGATCGTTCGCCAATAAAGAATTGGAATTCACATAGAAATTCAGTACAGGTTAAGTTTATTGGAATCAGTATTGAAATTTAGACTTATTAATCGTTACAGAAAGAATGTTCTTATCGTATCGTGTATAATTCGGTTAAGTCGTAGTTGCTGTTAATTATCGCGATACGAGAGTCTATTGGGAAGAGGACCTTCCAGTTTTGAGTTTGATCGAAGACTAATTGTCCGATCGTTGCTTTTGGTCATCGCGGCGTCGTTCGATGATCGCGTGATTTTTGGTCAGCACTTTTCATGGTCACTCGCAGCGCGTGTGCACTCGAAAGTTCATTAATTTGTTCACGTGATTGTCCTTCGGACGGTCGCGTGATTCTACATCAGCTTTTTTGGACGCTCGCTCGATTAGTTGAAAATGCAACGATTCGGTTTTTATGTAGAAATATCCGATGTCTGTTATAGCGTTAAGCATGCTGAATTTTATATTTATTATAAAATATTCAATATGAAATTAATGAAATGAATTGATTTGAATTGATTTAATTATAATTATTGTGCCCTAGTATGATAATTATAATTAATAATATTTTGAAAATTTCGGGGCACAACAGGAGGAAAAGTTCAAAAAATTTTAGCTCAAGCCATTCTGAAAGCCCATGAATAGTTTAACATTACTACGCAAAAACGAATGTTTTTACCGACTTATTTCGGGTTTTCACTCAGATGGATCAACGGTAGAGGTTGTTTTTTTGTAAAAGGGTAGTTCGAAAAAAGGCTCGTGATGTTCTAAAATCCCATTATTAGTCTTTAATTACTACGTAAAAATAATCGTCTCACTGACTCGTTTCAAGCGTTTACTCGGAAGGACCTCCGGTGGAGGTTGTTACTTCGGAAAGGGGTAGTTTGAAAAAGTCAGGCTTGTGCAATTCTGAGAGCCCGTGGATAGCCCATAATTAAAAAGTAAAAATAATCGTCCCACTGACTCATTTGAAGCTTTTCCTTCGACTGATATACTTCGGGGGTTGTCCCCTCGGAAGGGGTAGTTTGAAAAAATGGGTCTTGTGCTATTCGTAGAGCCCATAAATAGCCCATAATTACCACGTCGAAATAATCATCCCATTGAGTCATTTGAAGCTACTCCTTCGATTGTTTCCTCTCAAAGGGGTAGTTTTAAAAAAATCGGGCTCGTGGAATTCTGAGAGCCCATAAATCGCCTATAATTAGAACGTAGAAACAATCGTCCTACCGACTCATTTGAAGTTTTGCCTTGAATATATATACTAGGGGGTTGTTTCCTCGGAAGAGGGTAGTTTGGAAAAATTGGGCTCATGATCTTCTGAGAGCCCATGAATAGCCTATAATTTCTGTGCAAAAACGAATCGTCTGCTGACTGATTTTAAGCTTTTACTCTGAAAGATATGAGGTGTGGGGGTGTGTTCTCGATAAGGGGAGGTTCGAAAAAATCGGGATAATTATATTTCGAGAGCCCATAAATAGCTCATAAATATCCAGCCAAATTAAATTTTGAGTTTCTCAATTCTTCAAAAACTACCCCGATCTCGGTAGGGGTAGTTCCGATCGGATTTCCCAACATATATTCGAAGAGCCCATAAGAAGCCCATAAATATAAAACCACTCCGATTGGTTTCTGACTTCAAGATCAAAAAGTTGGCGCTGGCTTAACGTTAAGCTGGCACCCCCACTTCTGAATTTGGATTTTCTCAAAAAGGAGTTGAGCCCAAAAATTATTTTTAACGGGGTTGAAGAGCCTATAAAAAGCCCATAATTTTGGCATTTTCGAAAAAAAAATCGGACTTGGTGGGGGTGCCAGCCTTACACACCTCAGGTCATGGACCACCGACGGGGGACGGGGGACCACAGTGGTCAACGATGCCACCGGCGCCGACCCCGGACAACCCTGGAAGTTTTGAGCATAGAGGTATGTAACTGAAACTTATAATTTTATTATGCGTAAAAATATTCGTTAGAAGTTCAGCTTTCCTTACGAGAAAGCCGAGGAACATTAGCCAGCCAAAACATTTATTTTCGAAACGTTTCGATTTGATTCATCGACCTCTCGGACATTCGCACGTTCGGATATTTTGAATTCCGTTACATGTCCAGTCGAAATAAAAATATTCGACGATTTGGATTTTCGGAAAATTTAAATTCGGATAAAAAAATTCGAACTTATGAGCCTTCGAAAGATTGAAAACTCGAAACTTCGAGCCCCACTTGTCTGGCAAGTGTCCCTATAACATGCGACTGTAGCGTACATTTTTATAGTACTTTACTATGTTTGTTAAAAAAAAGTTTTTTAATAATTCGTTCGTATAACCGTCATGCTTACAGATCCATCCAGGCAAATTTTCGAAGGGGCACAGCAGGGCGAAGGGAACTCGGCGCCAAACAATCGAAGAAGGACATGGAGTAAGTAGTAGAGTAATAGTAACTAGTTCATTTAACCTCTTTTGTCACATTTGAGCAAAATTACATGTTAGGCACAATCGGTAAAATTTACCACAGCAACTTTGAATTGCGATAAAAAAATGTGCAATCAACGTAATGAGTAAAAACAATCACATATCCTTCAAGGCATGCAACTGGGAATTAAAAAACAATTTTTGTAAATGATCCCTACAATTATTAAACTAGTTTTTCTTCTTTATAGACCGTCTAGCGCTGAGAGAAAGAGGCGGCCGCTGGGTCCGGGAGCGGCGCCGAGCTGCGGCCGAGCGACAAAGGGTCGCGAATGAGACCCGAGTTGTGACCGATTTTATTTATAATATAACACAGTCGATCCGTCGGCAGGGCAGGTCATAGCTGTCAAAAAACATAATAATAAACTTATGTATAATAAAGAAATAATACAAATTAGAAATAAATAATACAAATTAAATATCAATTCATAAATGTCTTATTAATACCTTCTGACATTTTGACGTCTCAATTTCTTCGTAACAGACTACATTCTTGGATGAGCGTGGGAATTCAGAATGCTATTATTCGTCTATTTATCCAAAAAATTACAGAAAAGTTTAAAAGAAAATTACAGAATTGAAGATCGGTTGAGTCGTATGGTCCAAAAGCTACGGCAAGTAAACAGTTTTGTGATAAACTTACAGCATTCAGGTGCTTTATATGGCTATGAAACATTTAAAAAATGATAGCTGAGTATAGACAATTTATAAGGGTTATATATATATTAGGGTGGGTCAAAAAAATCGACTATTTTTTTTTTTTTACTTCTTTACCCGATAAGTAGGTTTCTAGACACCTTTAGATAATTCATAGTAAATTTGAGCTTTTTATTTAAATGTTGAGATCCTCCGCCACGCAGTTTTTCATTTTTTTTGCAGTATCAGAAGAAAAAATTCATATCGCTCTATCAACTTATAGTTTGAAATAGCCCTTCTTCCATACTCGTAGGAAATTGTCCGCTCTTCAAAAAAGATCTCTTAGAATTTTTTCGTAAACCTCACTGTTTTGAAGATATTCACGGTTCAAGTTTGATCATTTTTAGACAAATCCCTGTTTTTCTTATGAATTTTGTAACTCGTTAACAAAAAATCATTATGGAAGGCGCAATGCTTAGTTTTGTAGAATGTACGCTGCTCTACAAAAATGGTCTCTCATGAATATTCGATTGAATTACGCATTTCAAAGATATTCATCGTCGAACTTCAATGCACGCCAATTTTAACAGTTTTTGATTAATAATTCGGAAAATTTTAATTTAATTTATGAGTTTCAGGGAAATTTATACAAATTTGAGTTTCGATCGTAAGATTAACTATTATAGACGTTCCTTGTTCGAAAATTCATTTGAAACTTTTGTTCTGATAATATTTTTATGAATTTTATCTCTAATAATTTAAAATGACGATCGTGATGTTATTTTATTTTAAAGCGTGTGTTCAGAACGTAATTCAAAACTTTTTTGTACATAGTATACATAGATATTTTTCGTTTTAGGGGATTTTTGCTTTGAATTCCATTAGAATCTAATTAGAATCCACAGCCTGAGCGGCCGAGCATTTCCGCAACCACGCGGCTCCGTGACTGCACCCGGTTGCGTTTTGTCAATCCTTCGCGACCAAAAGAATTGACGGTTATCGTTAGCGTGCACTCACTCCCAGTTTAGTCCGGTTTGTCAATACCGGCGATACAAAAATTGGCTGGCGCCCACCGGAAGCGCGGGTGCAGGAACGGAGGTGCGTGGCCGAAGGTGACGTGTGGATGAGATTGTGGGGGTTTTCGTAAGCTCTCGACCGTTATCGTTTGGCTACAAAAAAATACGTCACAATATATATATATATATATATATGTGTATATATATTGTTACGTCCGGGTCGACACCATGCCATACTACTCATATTTAATCATTTTTCTTTTGGGGATTACTATTTTTGAAATATTAAAATTAAATATTATTATTCGATAATTTTCGTGACGAACATTCGTTCTCACAACGAACGAACCTTCTCACCGCAATACGATCAGAGTGCACGGTGAACAAGCTTCAGTAAGCATTCTCACCGTCCATGCGAAATCGTAAAGCTATTATAATTAAAATATTATTATTATTACATTTTCTGGGTGACGAACATTCGTTCTCTCGACGAACGAGCGTTCTCACCGAAAATATGAACCGAGTGTACGGTGACCAAGCATCGATAAGCGTTCTCACCGTCCACGTGAGTCGTCTCGCGCGCGATAAGAAACTGCGCCGGACACTTCCAAACTGCAAAAACCGTGGGATAGAAATATTTCACTAACAGCATTTTTGATGGATGCTGTTAGTGGGGGAATCTCCCAAAACGTCTTGCTCGTTGCATCAAGCATCGAAACAATTCAGTATTCATCGGGAAGTCTGAGCTGCGCGTTCGTAATAAAAGCAAAGACTTAGAATCGCGACAGTAACCTCGTCGATGCTCGGTCACCTCACCTCACGAGAAGATACCAAAGTGTATTCAATTTATATTTTAATACCGGAGTTTAATACCAAAGTGTAATAACCCAGTGTATACTGCAGTGTACAATACCAGCAGTTTAAATCATTGTTGAATTCATTTAGAATATACCTTTTTTTTATTGTTAAACAATCACCGAGTTCGCGGAGTAAATTTTATACATCCTCACACCCTAGCGGCTTCGAGGTGTTTCATATTTCTCCACTTTCTCTGAAACTCTTTTTTTTCGTATTGTGGTGCTTAGATCGCCTTGCACACAATACATCTTTTGCTCAAGATTTGGGTGTGCTAGATCGCCTTGCGTGCCAATCTTGTCCCCTAACTCTCGCTGCGCTAGATCGCCTTGCGTGCGAGAGGTATTTCTCGGTGACCGGGTGCTAGATTGCCTTGCGGTCGGTTCCCGAATCTAAAACTAAGTACGAGATTCGGTCGTGCTAGATCGCTTTGCATACCGATCTCGTTCCCTCATACGCGTGGTGCTAGATCGTTTTGCACGCGGGTACTTCAAACATTCTTGAAGTCGATCCATTCCCTCCACCCATAACACTCTCACGAGGAGCTTCACGCTCATGGGCAAACGGCGAGGGGGTGTGAAGTTTCAAATCCGACGTGCAATAGCGATCGCATTGGGCCGATCTCCCAGCAACAAACAGCAACTGCGTGTCGCAGTCGCTGCAGTGGTCGAATCTCCGGGACTCAGCCCAGCGGTTCTGCCCGTGGCTCGAGTGACCCCGCGAGTGATCGCACCAATCACTCCGCAAACACCGGAGACGACAACGATCGGATCACGACAGGATCCGGAAGTAGTCACAATCGATTAGACTACCAACGAACGGTAAGTCATTTTCATCACTACCCATCGATTATTCGACAATCGCTCCTATCCCTGGCGAGCACATTCTCGCCTCAAAAGGAGCAAACCCTTTAATATGATGCGTTCTCATCTAAATCGCAAGCCCAGGACGTAACATATTAAAATTTTTGGTGACAGCGGTGGGATAAAATTGTCGAATTATTGATGACGATCAATACCGATGAATTTGTCAATCAAGTAATAAAAAAAAAAAATAATAATAATAACAATTTTCAAGGAAAATTTCAAGGAAAATTTAATAAATCGATTGATGAAATAAATTAAAAACAAAAATATAGCTTTTTCTCTCTTCCAAAGAATAATAAATTCAAAAAATAATAATAACGATAATAATTATTATTAATAAAAAATCAGAAAAATAAAAGAAAGAAGAATAATTTTTTTTTATTTTATTTTACCAAATAACGAAAATAAATAAATAAAATGAAAAAATAATAATAACAATAAAAATCGTTTTTTTTCCACAAAATAACAAATTAAATTTTAAAACGAAATAACAAAATGTTTCCCAACGAAAAAGGAATCAAAGACGAGGCGTCCGGGCGCCGAGTAATGTTGACAGAAGACGAGTTAATGATACTGCAAGAGCAGTTGCTTCAAAAACAATGCGAATTGACAAATCTCGAAGCTGCGGCAAAAGCTCGCGATGTAGAATATGAAGAACGTCTCATCGAACTTCAACAAAGAGAAATCGCCGTTCTCGAAGCTAGAGAGTCAAATATCGCGACGCCAAACGGAAACGGTAGCGACGCTCTCATTGGTCCGCTATGGCAACAATTGAAAGATCTTCAACGCGAATTTACGCAATTAAAAACAAATCGCGGTGAGCCTTCTGCAACAGTTACTCCGTCCGAAACACAGATAAATACAGCCGCGAATGCGCGACTTTCTTTTAAAGACGTACTCGAATCCATTCCGACTTTTTCTGGCGACAACATGCCAATCCTCAAATTCACACGCGCGTGCAAAAGAGCGAGAGATATGCTTTTACCGTCGTCCGAACCAACATTTACGCGTTTGCTCCGCAATAAACTTAAAGGTCGCGCGTACACAGAACAGTCATCGAAGATGACTCATTCCGCACAATCGCAGCGTTTACCGATAGACTCAAAGATATTTTTGGAGAATCGCGATCGGTAAATCAATACAGAGGCGAATTAGGAAATATAACGAAGGGCAAAACGGAACATATTCTCGACTATATTAGCCGCGTTAAAGATCTCCATTCGGCTATTCTGGAGGGGGAGACGGAAACGTTAGGGCGAGTTCCGCGACAACACGCGGAAATTCTGGAGGAAGAAACGATGGAGTGCTTCGTTGCGGGTCTTCCACCCAATTTTCGTCTCCGTTTAAAATTTGAAGGATATGACAGTTTGAGCGCGGCATATCAAACCGCGATAAAAATCGAAAAAGAAATTGAACGCGACAAATTTCGTTTTCAAGAATCGGGTAAAATCGCGAAAACCCCTGCAAACGCACAAACGCGAAATAATAAAGAAAAAACACCCAATTGCGGTCATTGTAAACAACCCGGGCATCTTGACGAAAATTGTTGGGTAAAGTATCCGGAAGAACGACCGAAGCCAAAATTTAAAAACGCGAATCGTGAACCGTCGAATCGAACTGCAGAAAACGCGCCGCGATTGGAACAAAATCGACAAATCGACAAATGCAACTACTGCCATAGCCTCTATCATACCGAAGACGTTTGCCGAAAGCGTTTACACCACACGAAAAATTCGGAAAACGCGAGACAACCCTCGGCGAATCAGGGTGCAGGCCGCAGGGACAACGCGACAGAGCGCCCTGTAAGAGCAGTAGAAGCAAACGTCGAGTCCGTACCGTCAACCTCCGATTAGGCAGGAGCACATTTGTTCCAACTGTAGAAATCGAGGGTCCACACTTTAAGAAAAAGACAGATCTTTTAGTGGATACCGGATCTGATCCGAATTTAATCAAAGAACGAGCTTTAAATGAAAATGTAAAAATAAACGAGGACGATATCCTGAGGCTACAGGGAATTTCAGAAGAACCCGTATATACGATCGGATCTACGGATATCGATATATTGGGAACAACATCCGAGTTTCACGTTGTAGAAAATTCATTCAGCATAACGCAAGATGCAATTCTAGGTGCTGAATTTTACGGTTTAAATCGGGCTAAAATAGATTGGGATTCGCAGACTGTGAAATGGAAAGATCGCGTTGTACCATTCAAAACTCGCGAAACGATAACGGTGCCGAGCCGATCAAGTATCGTCTACCACGTGCGTGTAAGAAATATCGATGTTAAAGAGGGCTACATCCCGCGTTTAGATATTCGCGAAGGAATATATGTAGGTGAAGCCATTGTTACTAATACAAACGGCGTCGCGTATTTAAAAGCGTTCAATACAACTGGAGAAGATGTGGAGCTCGCCGTTCCGACGGTGACCTTAGAGGCTTTCGAGCTCCTCAATCTTGACCCAGACACAGGTGAGAGTCCATACGATCCGCCGAAGACAAGCAAAACGTTGCAAACCTCGGACGAGAATTCACGAGACCGATCACGCATTGAACGACAAACGGACGACCGAATAGTACAGACGGTAAAATCACGACCGACAGACACAGACGCGGTTCTCTCAAAAATAAAATCGATGCTGAGACTCGACCATCTTAGCGATGAGGAGCGAGCAAGCGTTGAAAGATCGATACGAGACGCACGTGATCTCTTTTTAATTCCGGGAGAATTTTTAGATTCGACTAACATGATCGAACATAAAATCACGACGACGGACGATCAACCGGTTTTCACGCGCCAATATCGTTTTCCACCAGCCCATAAGGACGAAATTACAAAACAAGTCGAAAATTTAATCGACGGTAAAATCATACAACCATCAGATTCACCATATAGCTCACCGCTTTGGATCGTGCCAAAAAAGGCCGATTCACAGGGGAAACCTAAATGGCGAATGGTAATTGATTATCGTAAATTAAACGAGAAAACAATAGGGGATGCGTATCCGCTCCCAAATATTACAGAAATTCTCGATCAATTGGGCAGTGCCAAATATTTTTCCGTTTTCGATTTAGCGAGCGGATTTCACCAAATTCAAGTCTCTCCGCAAGACGCTCACAAAACAGCTTTTTCTACGCCATTTGGGCATTATCAATTTTCACGCATGCCATTCGGGCTCAAAAACGCACCAGCCACATTCCAACGATTGATGGATCGTGTGCTGAGTGGATTGCAAGGTACAGAATTGTTCGTTTACCTCGACGATATTGTATTGTATGCGAGCTCATTACGGGAACACGAAATCAAATTCAAACGGTTAACCGAAAGACTGCGTCGTGCACGCCTTAAGCTGCAACCCGACAAATGCGAATTTCTTAGGAAAGAAGTAGTTTATTTGGGGCACGTGATAAGCGAAGACGGCGTTCGACCGGATCCCAAAAAGCTCGTAGCATTGAAAGATTATCCACGACCGACCACTCCGACGCGAATTAAGCAATTTCTTGGCTTGGCTGGTTATTATCGTCGATTTATCGAACATTTTTCTGGCATTGCTAAGCCACTCACTCAATTATTAAAAAAAGGAGTCGTATTCAAATGGACAGACGCTCAAGAAAATGCGTTCTCTACGTTGAGAGATGCGCTTTGTAAAGAACCGGTGTTGCAACATCCTGATTTTACAGCACCTTTTATAATCACGACAGACGCTTCAGCTAACGCAATCGGCGGTGTACTCAGCCAAGGCAAGATAGGCAGTGATCGACCGATATCATACGCATCGCGAACTTTGAATCAAGCAGAAGAAAAATATCCTGTTATCGAGAAAGAATGTTTAGCGATCGTATATTGCGTAAATTATTTCCGACCTTATGTTTACGGTAGGGAATTTTTACTCGTGACCGACCACAAACCACTAGTCTGGCTTCATTCCGTAAAAGATCCTGCCAACCGACTAGTAGGATGGCGTTTTAAACTCGAAAATTATCAATACAAAATTGTATACAAACCGGGGAGAGCTAACAGCAACGCTGACGCTTTATCGCGCAATCCCCCCGAGAATAATAAATCCGTCTTTGTCGTTACGCCAGTTCGCACACGTGCTCATCCAAGCGTATCCGAAGACGAAGATATTTTAGATTTTCACGAAACTAAAAAGAGAAAAATCGAACAAGATAAATCGGCAGTCAGCGGACTAGCCGGTTGCTCAAAAGAAACTGTAATAGACAGCGATAACGAAAGTCATCAAACGATATCCGATGACGAAGATATTTTAGATTTTCACGAGACTAAAAAGCGAAAAGTCGAACAAGAAAAATCGGCAGCCAGCGGACCAGCCGGTGCTTCTAAAGAAACTGCAATAGACAGTGATAACGAAATTCTTCAAACGACACCCGAAGACGAAGATCTTAACTCAGATAACGAAATGTCCGAAATTTCTGCCGATTCTTCTACCGACTCGAGTAGGTCAACTTCTCCCGTACCATCAAGTACATTTCAAATTGTCGAAACCAGGGACAGACTTTCGATGTGCAAAGATAACTTGCTATTTTTTATAACTACTAAAAATCAAGCCGTAGACGCCGGAGCAAAGGACTTAGCGTCCTCATTGACTCTGCCGGTATATAGAGATTTAGGGTTGCTACGAGCAGGGATCGAACGCGTCGGAAGTAGAGTACTCATAGGACTCCCCGTCAAAACCGATTTGCGATGTAATATTGTAATGGAAGATCTCGACGAATCGATGGAATCTATCCGGGATGTTGTTGCCGAATTAATGTTAAATTCGATAAGCGTAGCTAAAACCGAGTTTTTAGATAATATACCTTGGGCACGAATACAAGAAAAATTGTGCAGGCATCTCGGCGATTTGCCAATTAAAATCACGGTATGCAAACAACTCGTTCGAACACCATCGGAAGATGAAAGAAACGACATCATAGCAGAATGCCACGATTCTCTCATCGGCGGTCATAAGGGCGTTACAAAAACCTACAAAAGAATCCGCGAAAATTATTTCTGGACAAACATGAAAACCGAAATCCAGGAATATATTCAACACTGCCGGAGTTGTCAATTGAAGAAACTCGTGCGGGTCAAGACCAAACAACCCATGATAATTACCGACACACCGGGTTCTGCCTTTGACAAAATCGCGATGGACATTGTAGGCCCATTTCCCATTACCAAACGGGGAAATACACATATTCTCACGATACAAGATCTCTTGACAAAATACTCGTTGGGAATTCCTATGCAACACATCACGGCAGCGGATATAGCCGACGCCTTTGTAAAACAATTTGTTGCCCGATTCGGAGCACCAAGAGCACTCCTGACGGACCAGGGTACAAATTTCTGCAGCAGCCTCATGAAAGGATTAGCGAAAAAATTCAAAATCAAGCAATACAAAACAACATCATTTCATCCGCAGTCTAACGGTTCCATCGAGCGTTCTCATCACGTGCTCGTGGAATACCTGAAACACTACGTGGACCGGCAAAATGACTGGGATGAATTCCTCGAGATGGCGATGTTTTCGTATAACACCAGTCAGCACGAAGGAACGGGTTTTACACCTCACGAACTAGTTTTCGGAAAACTGGCAAGACAACCGGCAGCCAATGACAGAATCGAAGAGCAACACGATACAACATACGTGGAATACCTTCGAGAATTGTTCACGAAAATTCATGGTCTTCAGGAAATGGCTGCCGAACACTTGCAAAATGCCAAGATAAAATCAAAGATCTATTATGACAAAAAAATCAATCCTCAGAATTTTAAAGTCGGAGACAAGGTGCTCGTTCTAAAAGAACCAAAAATTGGAAAATTTTATAATCAATACAGCGACCCTTGCAAAGTGCTTGAAATTCTTCCTGGGGGGAATGTCAAAATAGAATTCAAAGGGAAACCTAAAGTCGTCCACACCAACAAACTGAGGATGACGAAACTATAGGTGACCTTATGTTGCAGAAAACAACGCAGACCGACTAACAAGGACAAACCGAGGTTCATCAAGATGTACATCTTTGTGGCAGCGCTCGTCCTGATGGGAGCAGCCCGTGATACCGAGGCTTTGGTCGGCTACGACTGTGGAGGATCGACACTCAACGTCACTACTTTATCCTTGAATGATGTGAAGGAATGCGATATCCCGTCAGGTGAACCGGAACCAATACCGACTTACATACAACTGCTACAACTGTCGGAATTTTCCGACACTGCCGTGGTCCAATGCAAGATCGAGATTTCCCGTATCATCAACTATTGCGGAATGCATTCGCACAACTCGATCGTTCACAATGGATTTCAAGAATATTTACACGAATTCGACGAAACATCATGTCGACGCCTGCAGGAAACCGGAATCATTCGCCTTGGCTTTACAGCAGAGATCCATGGACTTCGTCGTAACGACACTACAACCAGAAGTGTCACACTCGCTGGATCAACAACCATGAACGGAAAATGTCAAGGGACTCAATACAGCGATCCGTTCGGAACGTGGGACAACGTAATCGTGCACGCATCTGTGAAGATCTCGCTATACAACTACCAGGCTGTGGTCAACCTTCGAGGGGGAAAAATTAGTCTTCAATCGGGGACGCAATGCCAGCTTGCCGACGGATATTGCGTCGACATCGAGGGAAACAGCGTATTCTGGAGAGAAGCCCCGTTGGACTCCTGCAATTTCAACATGTACGACATTCTATACGAAGGCATCGCTTCAAAATTTACCAACACCAGAGATGAACCAAATCTCCCCGACGTATATACACTTACGACGGATCACACGACTTTTGCATTGGCCAAGCGATCGGAACATCTTGTTTGCGGTTACAGGCTCATACGAACCGAACACCCAAAACTATTTGTATTGGAAACCGCAAAGGGACAATCGTTTGCCACGCAGAAGAAAATTTCCGTTAACAACCTCGACATGTTCTCCTATATAAATTCAAAATTTATTTACGTCGAGAAACATGTGAGGAAACAAATGAAAAACTTATACAGAGACGTAGTTTCACAGAGGTGCAACCTGGAAAGACAGATCCTTCAGGGTGCACTGTCAACTGCGGCATTACTGCCGGAACGATTTGCTCGTACGGTCATGAAAGGACCTGGCTACATGGCAGTAATCGCAGGCGAAGTGGCTCACGTAATAAAATGTGTTCCAGTCGACTGCAAGTTGAGACGTACCGAAGAGTGCTTCCAGGAACTTCCGGTAACATATCGCAACCAGTCGTACTTCCTGTCAGCAACATCGAGAATGCTGGTCAAATCGGCTACACAAATAAATTGCGATCCAGTTGTTCCTGCGCAGTACCAAATCGATGGTACCTGGTATCGTTTTTCACCCGGACCTATCGAAGTCTTAGCACCGCAATCATTGGAACCACTATCGAAACCAAACTGGAAATACGAGTCACCTGGAAATCTTGCCAGTAGTGGCATCTACACAGAAGCCGACATCATGAAGCTTCGGGAACGAATCATGTTTCCCGCCGAAAAACCAGCACTTCTCAACAACATAGCACGAGGAGCAATTGGCTACCAGGTACGACCCGGCAGCGTGTCCCTTCGTGGATTCCTCGACGAAGAAACACTCAAACACATCGCTGAAAACGCAGCATCTAAATTCTGGACTGGGTTTATGAAATTCGGATCAGCGAGCGGAGGCGTTGTTGGAGTCTTTTTGGTCCTCATACTGATCAAACTCATCATCGACACCGTGATTCGCGGGTATGCCCTACACGCACTGTATGGGTGGAGCCTGCACCTTCTTGGAGCGATATGGGAATCAGCTGCGGGACTACTATTCACATTGGCACACAAAAATCGGAAGGAAACGAAGGCGGACGTCGAATCTGGTCAACGAGCCGAAGATATGCAACAAAGAAGATCATCGCTCCCAGTACCGGAACCTCGTCGCGTGTACCCCGATCTTCCACCTGCCAAATCAATGTCAAGTCTAGCTGGGGTCGACCCCGAACTTTCTGCACGGCTATTCGCCTCTCGAATGCAGAGCCTTGGCACTGCATCCGACTAAAACGGGGGGGGGTGTTACGTCCGGGTCGACACCATGCCATACTACTCATATTTAATCATTTTTCTTTTGGGGATTACTATTTTTGAAATATTAAAATTAAATATTATTATTCGATAATTTTCGTGACGAACATTCGTTCTCACAACGAACGAACCTTCTCACCGCAATACGATCAGAGTGCACGGTGAACAAGCTTCAGTAAGCATTCTCACCGTCCATGCGAAATCGTAAAGCTATTATAATTAAAATATTATTATTATTACATTTTCTGGGTGACGAACATTCGTTCTCTCGACGAACGAGCGTTCTCACCGAAAATATGAACCGAGTGTACGGTGACCAAGCATCGATAAGCGTTCTCACCGTCCACGTGAGTCGTCTCGCGCGCGATAAGAAACTGCGCCGGACACTTCCAAACTGCAAAAACCGTGGGATAGAAATATTTCACTAACAGCATTTTTGATGGATGCTGTTAGTGGGGGAATCTCCCAAAACGTCTTGCTCGTTGCATCAAGCATCGAAACAATTCAGTATTCATCGGGAAGTCTGAGCTGCGCGTTCGTAATAAAAGCAAAGACTTAGAATCGCGACAGTAACCTCGTCGATGCTCGGTCACCTCACCTCACGAGAAGATACCAAAGTGTATTCAATTTATATTTTAATACCGGAGTTTAATACCAAAGTGTAATAACCCAGTGTATACTGCAGTGTACAATACCAGCAGTTTAAATCATTGTTGAATTCATTTAGAATATACCTTTTTTTTATTGTTAAACAATCACCGAGTTCGCGGAGTAAATTTTATACATCCTCACACCCTAGCGGCTTCGAGGTGTTTCATATTTCTCCACTTTCTCTGAAACTCTTTTTTTTCGTATTGTGGTGCTTAGATCGCCTTGCACACAATACATCTTTTGCTCAAGATTTGGGTGTGCTAGATCGCCTTGCGTGCCAATCTTGTCCCCTAACTCTCGCTGCGCTAGATCGCCTTGCGTGCGAGAGGTATTTCTCGGTGACCGGGTGCTAGATTGCCTTGCGGTCGGTTCCCGAATCTAAAACTAAGTACGAGATTCGGTCGTGCTAGATCGCTTTGCATACCGATCTCGTTCCCTCATACGCGTGGTGCTAGATCGTTTTGCACGCGGGTACTTCAAACATTCTTGAAGTCGATCCATTCCCTCCACCCATAACACTCTCACGAGGAGCTTCACGCTCATGGGCAAACGGCGAGGGGGTGTGAAGTTTCAAATCCGACGTGCAATAGCGATCGCATTGGGCCGATCTCCCAGCAACAAACAGCAACTGCGTGTCGCAGTCGCTGCAGTGGTCGAATCTCCGGGACTCAGCCCAGCGGTTCTGCCCGTGGCTCGAGTGACCCCGCGAGTGATCGCACCAATCACTCCGCAAACACCGGAGACGACAACGATCGGATCACGACAGTATCCGGAAGTAGTCACAATCGATTAGACTACCAACGAACGGTAAGTCATTTTCATCACTACCCATCGATTATTCGACAATCGCTCCTATCCCTGGCGAGCACATTCTCGCCTCAAAAGGAGCAAACCCTTTAATATGATGCGTTCTCATCTAAATCGCAAGCCCAGGACGTAACAATATATATATATATATATATATATATATATATATATATACATATATATATATATATATATATATATATATATATATACATATATATATATATATATATTGTGACCTGTCACTTTTTGGTTTGGCAAGGGGGGAAGTATGAGGAAAGGGGGGGGGGCGAAATGATAGTAAAAAAAGGGGAGGGAAAAAAATGAGACTCGAAGACAAAAGAAACAAAAAAAAGAATCAATGTGATTTATTAATTATTGTTAAACGCGGGGGGGGGCAAGCAGGCACTCAAAAAAATTAATGATAATAATAATGATAACAGCGATGATGATGAAAATGTGGGGATCGATAATCCAGATAATAATAATGTTAATAGCTCACTCACTCACTCAATCAAACGCGGGGGGAGGGGATCAATCAATAATTCAAAATAATAGGGTTACACTGGTAATAATAATAGCAACGATGATGATATTATTGATATCGAGAATAGGGGCAATGATGCTAATAATCACTCACCCACTCACTCACGCAACCGCGGGGGGGGGGGGAGGTCGGTTCGCGGGGTGGATAGAAAGAAAACGAGGGGGGGATTTGGGCGCCAGTTGCTCGGGTGACGGGAGCAACACCGGTAGAAAATGGGAAGAGAACAAACAAAAGAGAAAGGAAAAAAAAGGAGAGAAAAAAAACAGAGAAGAAGGAAAACAAAACGGGAGAAAACAGTAGGACGAAGGGGGGGGGGGAGGACTCGTCGACGCGGCTAGCTGTCAGCAAGATGGGACTGACCGGGGGGGGGGGACGATACAGCCTTTGGCTCTTAGCGGATGTACCTCGGCACGGCAATTATGACAAAAATAAAAAATATATATCCGGGGGGGGGGGTTTTCACGAGACACAAAATTATAAATAAATGGCGCAATTAGCGTAACACGAGATTACCACGCTGCCCACGTGCACGACGCGATTCGAAGTGCCACCGTTACGCGTAATGGCCGACGGGCCACGGTTTATCGCGGGTACACGAAGCCGATGTTGAATAATGGTGTCACTTATGGGTTTCACGGGGGTGGGGGGAGATCAGGGGTGTGGAGTTTCGGGACTAATGAAAGTGGATACTCACTCGTTCTCGTTAATAATCCAAGCGTAATTCGTTCCTCGTCGTCGCACGCCTTCCTTGCTCGCTCTCTCTCTCTCTCTCTCTCTCTCTCTCTCTCTCTCTCTCTCTCGCTCGCTCGCTCGCACTCGTTCTCCTTATCTCTCCTCTCTCGTCGTTCGTCTCGGTACTCTCCTCCTCTCACTCTCTCTCTCTTTCTCGCACTCGTTCCCCTTATCTCTCCTCTTCACAAAACAATGGCTATTCAATGATAATCGCTAATTACAAAAAAAAAGAAAATCACGCTCAATTCGCTCACTCAAACTAATCGCACGGGATCTCGGATCGAAGTGACGATTAAATGGCCGTCGTCTTCTTCTTCGATCGTCGGGCCTCGGGATTCGCTGGTCGATGGGCCTCGCTGATTGGTCGGGTTGTCGTCTACGGTGCCGGGTGGTTTGAATCGCCGTTTTCTGGGTGCGTGGTAGCTCCGGTGCCAAGTTCGCGCCACGGGCTCGGGGCATCGGCATCGGTCGTCCATTGGACGGGCACCGGGAGGTGGCGTCCTCACCCACGGGTGCGGCGGCCGGTCGAATTAGGCTCGAGCCGGCGTTATACGAGCTCGAGCCGGCGGTTCCGCGCGTCGTTCGTTTCTGACAGCTCGCCTCCCGCCGGTGACCACCTCGTCGGTTTGTTTCGAGATACCGTGACGAGGGGGGTCGGGGGCGAGTCGTCAGGGTCCTCCTCGTGATCGGGGTAGTGGATCGCGTGTGTGGTGCATCGGTGGCCTCGATGGGGTGAACAGTGCGTCGACTCCGGGGGGGCGGTGAACCGGTGACGTTTTGAGGTTAAACCCGCGTTTAGCCGCATCCCGTTCTCCCCGGGTCTGTGCGTCGTCCGAGGGGCCTCGGATGTCCCATCCTGGTCGCAAACTCGCCCGTGGCTTCCCTCGGCGCCTCGGCGTCCACGACACCGTCTCCGACGACATCCTGGCTCGACGTGGGTCTTCGCTGGGTCTTGCTGCGGTCGACGACGGCCCATTCATCGTCACTACAGGAGGTGAGGATGGAGTGCAGGTAAGGGGGTTGGGGGGGGGGGGGTGGTCATTAGGTCTGGTTGATGGGGATCGTGGGCTTAAATTAATTACTTATGTTGTTTTTCAGGTTATCAGGTTTCGGTGGGGCTCGGCGAGTTCGGTTACGAAGGGACGACGGGGCCTCGGATCGGCACCGAGGGAGGACTGGATGGGGGGGTATGGGTATCTGGGTAAGGATTAATCAGGGGGGGGTTTATTCAACCCTTAAGTGATTTCACAGTTGTTCGCTTAATTGTTATACGCAGCTTATAACTAACATTCGTTGTTAACATATGTTTGAGGTGTCGTCGTGGGCAGCGGGGACTCCGATCCGGATCGTGGAGAAGAAGATTGTAGCGTACCACGTCACAACTCCCCCCCACTTGCCGAAGGTTCGTCTCTGGACAACCTGAGCATTCATACTTTCGGGATTACAGGAGATGGGAGGGAACTGGGATGAAATCAGTGACACTATTAGTCCGTACGTTAGGTTTTCCCTTCGGTTTTTTTATTCGGCCCTATTGCGGCCCCCAATTCCGTGGCCTCTCGTCACGGCACTCAGCCTATTCGGCCAAGAAAAACAAAAAAAAACTTACGATACAAAAAAAATGTATCAGCGCGAATAATGTGTGTACCAAAACAAACCAAAAAGAAAAAAAATTATAAATCACGCTTTCCACGGTCTCCTCGGACCGCGTCGGCTTCCCGGCCGGCAGTGCTCCCTCTTTCATAACCACGAAGTGGAGAAGTTAACAAGGAGGGGATGCGTAAGGCCAGCACAAAGGGGATAGCACACAAGGAAAAAGAAATAAAGGGGGCGGCGACAAAAAGGTAACCAGAAGGGAAGAGAGCAACACAAACAAAACAAAAAAAAACGGGGGTAAATAGGTTTCACGGAGAGGAGAAAAGAAGAAAAATGAAGAATCATAGTAAAAAAAAGAAAAAAAAGTCTCGGCGTGGTGTCTTCTCCTTTCAGCGAGGTCCCCCGGCGAGGCGTGTCGGGCATCGTGCGGCGATGTGCTGCCCTTTTCCGCAGTTCCAACACCGGTAAGGTACTTCCGGTATTGGGCTGAGTTGGGGCAGCGGACGGATCGGAAGGTCTGGGAGGGAGGGTATCGGGGGTTGTTGGCGAGGGGGTGGGTGAAGGAGCGGGGGGGGGGGGGTCGGGATTGGGACCGTGGGTGGCGTATGGCCGACCGCAGCGGGCAGCGCGCGGACACGTGACCGGTCTGGCCACACTTCCAGCACCGGGGGTCATAGGGTGGAGGTGTGGGGGCGGCGTTATGTGGGGTCGGGATAGTCACCACGGGGGGGTTCGTGGGACGGGTCAGCGATAGTGCCAATAGGGAGGGGATGTGGGGGATCTTGGGATGAGCCTTGGAGGCCCGGGGTGCGGGTTGCGGGGGTAGGGTGCGGGTGTTCTGGGGTTGGTGGGGGGTGCGGGATCGAGGAGCTGCGGAGGGGGGCGAGGGACGCGGGGTGAGGATCTGGCAAGGGGTGCGGGGTTTAGGGGCAGGCCGTAGTGCCTTGGGTTTGGGGGGGGGGGTGGTGGATGGTCGGGTGCGGAGTGGTACTGATGTGGGTTTTGGGGGGTTTGAGGTTAGGGTAAGTGCGTACAGGTCGGGAGGGGGGAGAGTCTTCGGGGTGGATCGGGAGGCGGAGGTGAGGCGGGAGCGGTGGCGGTAGGAGGTGGGCTGTGACTTCTCCTCGAGCTCTTTTCGCCTTCGCCGGAGGATGGGTTTCGCCCATTCGGGGTGTTCGTCTGAGTAGTTCCCGAAGAAGGGTGGCCGGGTCTCCGTTCCGATGTTGGCCCAACGGCCCACCCGCGTCCGTATGCTGCCACGGCACCTCGTCGTTCCTCTTCGCGACATCGTACCTGGAATATGATGGATACTGTTAATGGGGGGTGATCGTCGGGGGGTGCGAGAGTTGACACGTATCGGGGGGGTTGTTGCGTCAGTGCGGGCCGGCTATCGAGGTCGGAGGTTATACCCCACTCGGCCCTCTCCTACCGTTCGGGGGGAGGGGTGGTTTCGGCGCCCCTTGGGTCGGCCGCGGGGTCTGCCGCGTGCTACTTTTTCTTGGACGGGGGGGAGTCCCGCGGAGGTACTCGGGGTGGCCCATGATCCATCCGAGCCCACCGATTCACCGAGTGTTTGCTCCTCATCAGGGGGCGTTATGCCCTCAGGGCAACTGAGGTTTTCTCGAGGCGGGGGAGGGGGCTCAATTGCCGGGGGTGGGACCTCTGGGGGGTCTGCGGGGGCCTTCGGGGTGACCGGGCCCTGTACAGTCGAGGTCGGGGTTGCTTCGGTCGGGTCATAGGGCTGCCGGTAGGGAACGAGGTCTTTGATGTGGACTTTCTGGGGCTTATTCTTCAGTGGGAGATGGATCTCGTAGACGACGGGGGAGACTCTGCGTGTGATGGCGTAGGGACCACGATATCTGGGGGCTAGTTTGGCTGCAAAGTTTTGCGCTGCGGACGACAGGATTCGGTTTTTCCAGCGTACCAAGTCGAGCACTTCGAACTCCCGGTCCACTTTCCCACGATTATAGTAATGGGCCTGTCGTCTCGCTGCGCTAGCCAGGTTTTTACGGACCCAATCGTGGAGTAGGGGTAGCCGCTTCATACGGTCGTTCCACACTTCTGGGTCTGCCCGGTCTTCAACTTGTGGGGACGGGAGCTCGTTCAGGATGCTTTTCGCAGGTCTAGGGTTCCTTCCAAAGTTCAGAAACGCGGGGGTCATCTGAGTAGAGGCCTGCACGGCCGTGTTCAGGGCAAAACAGAGCTCGGGGAGGTGGACGTCCCAACTCTGGTGATCGTCACCGACGTAAGCGATTATCATAGTTTTCAGGGTTCGATTGACGCGTTCTACGGGGTTGGCTTGGGCATGATACGGGGGAATGGTTGTTTGGCGGACTCCATATTGGCTCAGGTGGGACGTCATCTATTTGTTTACGAATTCTGTACCGTTGTCGGTCAGAAGGTACCGGGGGCATCCCCATCGATTAAAGATTAGGGTCTCCAGCGCCCTTACGATAGTGGGTCCAGTAGCGGTTTTCAGGGGGGTGGCTTCCACAAACTTGGTAAACAGGTCTTGGAACACCAGGATGTATCGGTTGTGACCTTTGCTGGGTGGAAACGGGCCCATCACATCGGCGGCGACTACCGTCCAGGGGCCTTCGGTGGTTCTTTCGCGCATGAGGCCTGCCGGAGCCCCCTGTTCCGTCTTGCTCATTTGGCAGGTTTGGCATCCACGCACGAACTTAGCCACATCGTGAAAGATACCGGGCCATGCGAAATCTTGGGTTAGTCTGTGATATGTTTTATCAATCCCCAGATGGCCAGACTGGGGGTGATCATGGGCATCTCGCATGGCTCGCAACCGGGAATCTTGGGGGAGTACGAGTTTCCAGGAGTTAAAATCTGCCAGGGCAGGGTCCACGATTGGGTGTGGGCGGTGGTGGTATAATCGATTATCTTCGATTTTCCAATCGGGGTACTTGGACGGGAAGTCCCGGATATTTTGCAATTGTTCGAGGTACCAGGGGTCCTCGGCTTCGCCAATAGCCGCTAGGGCCTCTTCTGTTCCCTCGAACATTCGGGACAGGGCATCAGGGACGACATTCAGGGCTCCTTTACGATGGATGACCTCCATGTCCAGATCCTGCATCTGCAATGCCCACCGGGCTAGTCGTCCTGTGGGGTCACGGAGGTTTCGCAGCCAGCGTTAGCTGCTGTGATCAGTAATGACTCGAAATGAGGTACCCTCGATATATGAGCGCAGTTTCTTGGCTGCCCATAATACTGCCAGGCACTCTCGTTCGGTCACACTGTACTTTTTCTGGGCTCGGGAAAATACTTTACTACAGAAGACGATCGGGTGGTCTTCCCCATCGTGCTCCTGGGTCAGGACAGCTCCCATGGCATGGTCGCTGGCGTCGGTATGAATGGTGAAGGGCTTCGAAAAATCGGGACGGGCCAACACAGGGGTCGTAACGAGGGCTTGTTTCAGGGCCTCAAACGCGGTAGACTGTTCATCCCCCCAGTGCCACGGTACATCCTTACCGAGTAAGTGCACTAGGGGAATTTTATACTCGGAAATATCGCCTATAAACCGAGCATACCAGCCAACCATGCCCAGGAATCGACGCAGTTGTTTCAAATTTTTCGGGGGAGGGTACTGTAGGACGGGGGCTATCTTGTCAGGGTCTGCTTCGAGTCCGTTTCGTGTGACGACGTATCCCAGGTACTTCATCTCCGGGCAGAAGAACGAGCTTTACTCCCGGTTGATCTCGAGATTAGCACCTGAGAGTGCCGTCAACACAAGTCGTAGGTACTTGAGATGGTCCTCCTCCGTCTCCGTCGCGATGATTACATCATCTAGATATGCGAAGACGTGAGGTTCCCACTCGGGTCGTATCAGTCGGTCCATCAGTCGTTGGAAAGTAGCGGGGGCGTTCGTCAGTCCGAAGGGCATGCGGGTGAATTGAAACAGGCCTCGGCCAGGGACCGCAAAGGCCGTTATGGGTCGGCAGGAGGGTTCAAGGGGTACCTGGAAATATGCTTGGCTTAAGTCAAGCTTTGAGATGTGGTGGGCTTGTCGTAAACCATCGAGAATTCGATCGAGGTTCGGGAGCGGGTAAGCATCTTTTCGGGTGACTTTGTTGACGTCTCGATAGTCAATACAAAACCTGTGTTTACCGTTCGGTTTGGGGAGTATCACGGGGTTGCTCAACCAGCCACTGCTGGACGGTTCGATGACCTGTTCGTTGATCATCTTGTCAACTTCCGCTTGAGCTATGCGCAGGAGATACGGGGAGATGGTTTGGGGTCTCTGTCGGATAAGGGGGTGGCCACCAACATCAATCGCGTATTGGATACTCAGGGTACAGCTCAGGATTCCGGTGGGGTTAGGTTTAATCAGTTGGTCTAGGAGGGCGTTAAGCCGCCGGGTAGTGGATATGGGGATTTCCACTAATCCTGCAGTCTCGGGTTCGTTTTCAGGACCCGCCGGGAGGGGGTCGGTATCGGAGAACTTCCGAGGTAGGCCACCAGGGATGCACCACGTGCTGGCCTCATAATCTATCACCAGGTGGAATAGTTGACAGAAGTCCATCCCGAGAACGCCCTCGTAGCTAAGGGGGGCTATTCGCAAGTGCAGGGGTTTGGTCAAATCCTCCAGGGTCAAGGCAAGAGTGACTTCTCCTACCATGGGGACGATGGCGTTGTTGGCCACTCGAATGCCTCCCACACAGGGTTTCATCAAGTCGCCTAGTGTCTCGACCATAGTCGAGCCCAGGTAGGAGCGGGTGGATCCGGGATCTACGAGGGCCTCAATGATGCGTCCCCGGATCGTCAATCTCAAGAAGTGGCGATTCTCGTCACCACAGGCGTCTACTACGTGGTAATCCGGGGGTAACGGGGGTGTCGGTCGGAGAGGGGGTTCGGGTACGGGGGCAGTCTCCGTTTCCGGCGGTTTACTTGGGTTGGGGGGTGACGTAGGGATCTCTTTGGGGCCGGGGGTTACTTTTCTCATGGGGGATTTGCTAGGGTCGGGGAGTAACGGGCGGTTGTCGGTTGTGTCCGTGCTGGTGCTTCGATTCGGGTCGGGGGAGGTACGCCTCATTGCCCCCCCCCCCTTGGGGGTTTCCCTCCCGCATGTTTCGGCACCCGGGGCAGGAAACGGGCTCATAACCTGGGAGGCCGCACACGCGGCAGAAGGTGGTTATGGGTTTTGGGCATTCCCGGTAAATGTGCCCCAACTCCTTACAATTGAAACATTTCACCGTGGTGGATTTGATGCGGAGCGGTGGGGGAACATACGCGGCACTAGGTTTCATCAAGGGGGGAATAGGGGGGTATGTGGTCGGTGCAGGGTTGGGCGTTGGGGTGTTGTTGGGTGGGGCCGCCATTTCGGCTATGGGCTCGGGGAGATTTTGCGGGTCAGCATCGGGGAAGAGTCGTTCTTTGGTGTCGCTGATGGCGGCCGTTGAACTTTTAATGTGGAGTCGGGTGGGAGGAACGTACGCGGCACTTGGGAGCACTGACTGCGTGGCTGGGGGAGGGGGGCGATAATTCTTCCTCCGGTCGCGCATTGCCTCGATCCGGCGACACCGCCACGTGAAATCAGCGAAGTTCGTAATCTCGTCGCGGCGGATGTGCATCGCCAGGTCGGGGTGCAAGTTATCGTAACATCGGTTGAGCTGGGCCTCTAGAGACATGGGGGGGGGGTGATATGGTAGAAGTAGGTCCTCATTTTGGTCAAGTATTCTCCAATGGTTTCATCGGGTCCTTGGGTCCTCGCTTCGACTTCGCTACGAAGTCTCTCTTGGAGGTCGCTGTGACCGAAGTGGGAGCGAAATTGGTGGAGGAATTCCTCATACGTGGTCCAGGAGTCCCGCTCCACCCGGTGCCACATCAGGGCTTCACCGGAGAACGCCTCGGGGAGGATTCGCAGGAGTTCCTCTTCAGTGTAGTTCCGACTCTCACAATACTCATACAATCGGAGGAGGAACTCCTCACCATCCTCGTTGCGCTTACCGGTGAACTTCGGACCGAAACGACGAAAGTGGTCGACACCGGCGGTGTCGCGGCTCATAAAGGTGGCCGGGTACGAGCTGTGGGAAGTAGGGTATTCAAAATGGGGGGGCGCTTCGGGTCGAAGTCGGGTGCTGTTTCCACCGGGTAACTGCCGCCTGGGAACTGTGAACGAGTTCGGAGCTTCGTAGGGGCGGGGTGGGGGAGCAGCAGGGGTGACTGGGGGGTAGGAGAGGGGGGTGGCAGGGGTCGGGCGGGGGAGCGGTCGACGGGGGAGGAATTCAGGAGCAAACGTGACGGTGGGAGCTCGGGGGGTAGTCAGGGGGGGAGGGGTGTGCGATGCGGGGGAGAGGTCATGGTGAGACATCAAATCGTCGGTCACATCCAGGGAAATAGGGTCTCGGTAGGGTCCACGGGATTGGCCAGTGGAGAGGGGTGGTTGAGGGGCTCGTTCGGGGCGGGTAAAGGTGCTGAGGGCCGTGTCATCGAACTCGGGGCTCAGATGTGCCGCTGAAAGGCAGAAGGTGGCTTCGTCGTGGCGCTCGTCATCCTCGACGCACCAGTCGACGACGGCTTGGGGGTATAACCGGCGGATTTCATACCGCAAATACCGGTTCACCAGGTCGTCCTGACTGCCTCTCGTGCTCAGGCCGGCGTAGTCGCACAACCTCAGTAGGTCGCGAATGTCGGTCATTCTCGTGAGTTTCGCCCGAATCCCATAGATTGCAGCCCCACGTTGGGCGCCAATTTGTGACCTGTCACTTTTTGGTTTGGCAAGGGGGGAAGTATGAGGAAAGTGGGGGGGCGAAATGATAGTAAAAAAAGGGGAGGGAAAAAAATAAGACTCGAAGACAAAAGAATCAAAAAAAAGAATCAATGTAATTTATTAATTATTGTTAAACGCGGGGGGGGGGCAAGCAGGCACTCAAAAAAATTAATGATAATAATAATGATAACAGCGATGATAATGAAAATGTGGGGATCGATAATCCAGATAATAATAATGTTAATAGCTCACTCACTCACTCAATCAAACGCGGGGGGGGGGGATCAATCAATAATTCAAAATAATAGGGTTACACTGGTAATAATAATAGCAACGATGATAATATTATTGATATCGAGAATAGGGGCAATGATGCTAATAATCACTCACCCACTCACTCACTCAACCGCGGGGGGGGGGGAGGTCGGTTCGCGGGGTGGATAGAAAGAAAACGAGGGGGGGATTTGGGCGCCAGTTGCTCGGGTGACGGGAGCAACACCGGTAGAAAATGGGAAGAGAAAAAACAAAAGAGAAAGGAAAAAAAAGGAGAGAAAAAAACAGAGAAGAAGGAAAACAAAACGGGAGAAAACAGTAGGACGAAGGGGGGGGGGAGGACTCGTCGACGCGGCTAGCTGTCGGCAAGATGGGACTGACAGGGGGGGGGACGATACCGCCTTTGGCTTTTAGCGGATGTACCTCGGCACGGCAATTATGACAAAAATAAAAAATATATATCCGGGGGGGGTTTCCACGAGACACAAAATTATAAATTAATGGCGCAATTAGCGTAACACGAGATTACCACGCTGCCCACGTGCACGACGCGATTCGAAGTGCCACCGTTACGCGTAATGGCCGACGGGCCACGGTTTATCGCGGGTACACGAAGCCGATGTTGAATAATGGTGTCACTTATGGGTTTCACGGGGGTGGGGGGAGATCAGGGGTGTGGAGTTTCGGGACTAATGAAAGTGGATACTCACTCGTTCTCGTTGATAATCCAAGCGTAATTCGTTCCTCGTCGTCGCACGCCTTCCTTGCTCTCTCTCTCTCTCTCTCTCTCTCTCTCTCTCTCTCTCTCTCTCTCTCTCTCTCTCGCTCGCTCGCACTCGTTCTCCTTATCTCTCCTCTCTCGTTGTTCGTCTCGGTACTCTCCTCCTCTCACTCTCTCTCTCTCTCTCTCGCACTCGTTCCCCTTATCTCTCCTCTTCACAAAACAATGGCTATTCAATCATAATCGCTAATTACAAAAAAAAAGAAAATCACGCTCAATTCGCTCACTCAAACTTATCGCACGGGATCTCGGATCGAAGTGACGATTAAATGGCCGTCGTCTTCTTCTTCGATCGTCGGGCCTCGGGATTCGCCGGGCGATGGGCCTCGCTGATTGGTCGGTTTGTCGTCTACGGTGCCGGGTGGTTTGAATCGCCGTTTTCTGGGTGCGTGGTAGCTCCGGTGCCAATTTCGCGCCACGGGCTCGGGGCATCGGCATCGGTCGTCCATTGGACGGGCACCGGGAGGTGGCGTCCTCACCCACGGGTGCGGCGGCCGGTCGAATTAGGCTCGAGCCGGCGTTATACGAGCTCGAGCCGGCGGTTAACCGGTGACGTTTTGAGGTTAAACCCGCGTTTAGCCGCATCCCGTTCTCCCCGGGTCTGTGCGTCGTCCGAGGGGCCTCGAATGTCCCATCCTGGTCGCAAACTCGCCCGTGGCTTCCCTCGGCGCCTCGGCGTCCACGACACCGTCTCCGACGACATCCTGGCTCGACGTGGGTCTTCGCTGGGTCTCGCTGCGGTCGACGACGGCCCATTCATTGTCACTACAGGAGGTGAGGATGGAGTGCCGGTAAGGGGGTTGGGGGGGGGTGGTGTGAAGGGGGTCATTGGGTCTGGTTGATGGGGATCGTGGGCTTAAATTAATTACTTATGTTGTTTTTCAGGTTATCGGGTTTCGGTGGGGCTCGGCGAGTTCGGTTACGAAGGGACGACGGGGCCTCGGATCGGCACCGAGGGAGGACTGGTTGGGGGGGGGGGTATGGGTATCTGGGTAAGGATTAATCAGGGGGGGGGTTATTCAACCCTTAAGTGATTTCACAGTTGTTCGCTTAATTGTTATACGCAGCTTATAACTAACATTCGTTGTTAACATATGTTTGAGGTGTCGTCGTGGGCAGCGGGGACTCCGATCCGGTTCGGGGAGAAGAAGATTGTGGCGTACCACGTCACAATATATATATATATATATATGCGTTTTTAAAGATTTTTCTTTTTTTTTCAGATGTAAATTAATCATGGTAATTCAATTGTTGAAACGTTCTTTTTTAATTACGAGCTTGCGCGCGCTTGCGTTGGTACTTAAGGGAACTGAGTCACCTAAAAAATTGGATTTTTTTTATCGTGATATAATCGATCCAAAATTGGATCGATCATATGATTGGTATGCATGGGTATATGTTAGACTGGTCGTTAAAAAATCGATTTTTGATTTTTGTTCCGAAATCGAAAGTTGACCTCGTAAAACTGAAGTTCTCGAAATTTGCGCCCCTTATAATTATGCTAAGGGGTGCTTCAATAATGTTCATTAATATTTTTATCGCCTTGAAAAAAAAATTTAGTTTTTTTTTCAAGTTGAGCAATCTGAAGTAGATCTCATAGAGAACACGTTCCCCAAATTACAGCTCTCTATCTCAATATTGAGGCGTGCTCGTGAATTTTTTTTTAATTTTTTTATTGGCTTACATATTTGTGTTCATTTTTTTTTAATTAAACAATCGGAAGTTGCCCTCAAAAAAAGACGATGCCCTAAATTCCAGATCTCTATCTTAACATTAAAGCGTGTCCGTGAACTTTCTGGCTTATTCAATTATTTAATTTGAATGTTTTTTTATTTGAAATAATACGATTTCTTGGTAGTAGATGATTGATAAGGTATATATTCATCCACCCACCCACCCACTAAATTGATAATATATATATATTTATCCACCCACGCATATGCACGCATGTACGAAAGTATGCGCGTGAACGCATCATGTTCGGGAGCGTCTGCACGCGGCGCGGCGCACGCGCGTTAGTGGCATTTACAGCGATATTCCGAGTGAGAATGGGGATCCACTCGCTTTCGACCAAATTCAAATGGAAAAGTATCTTGAATGGTCACAAGCGAGTGGTTTCCCACTCGTTTGCCGAAATCAAAACAATGGCTGCTCGGCCGTTCACTCGCCGGCCTAGTGAGGTTCGAGTGGGGGAACCATTCGACAACAAAGCGCGATTCGAGTGGATTTCGAATATGTATTTGAGACCGGAATATTTACAGAGTGGGAATCGATTTTGTATTTCGACCCAAGCGAAATTCCAAGTGAAAATGTATCTTATATTTCGGGTCGAAATAAATAACGAGTGGTTTTCCACTCTGTATTTAAATTCAACACAATTACAAAATTATTTTCCACTCAGTATTTATTACCGATTTAAATAACCAGTGGTTTTTCACTCTGTATTTAAACTGGACGAAATAATGAGTGAAAATGCATTCGTTATTTAAATCGGTAATAAATACTGAGTGGAAAAAAATGTTGTATTTAAACCTGTATTTAAATTCTTTTTCCATTCTAATGCGCCCATCCCTGCTCAGCTGTCGAAGCGATATCACAAGCATCACATTTGCGACCGTTGTCTCCACTACTTCCGCGACGGAAACAAATTGGCCGAGCACGAAAATGATTGTAAAAATATTAACAAGTGTAAGGTCAATATGCCAACATCGCGGAATAGAATTTTATATTTCAAGAATTCTAGTAACAAGGAGCGTGTTCCGTTTGTAATATATGCCGACATTGAATGTTTATTGAAACCTACGCGTGACGAAAACGCATATCAACGGCATGAAGCATTTAATATACGCGGAAAAAATTTAGTCGGTAAAAATTATTGAATTCGTTCGGGAATTGGGGATATGAGCAAAAGTTGACGGATATTCAATAACTTACAGAAAAAAACTGCGAACTGTTCAAAAATAATCACCGAACTACCACTAAATATTGAGAAATCGTATCGGTAAAGATTGAAATAGTATATTACGAATAAGTTGTGGAGGAAATATGAAACAGTGCAATATTCCTTCCGAAATCTTCCGGGACAATTTACATTCATTCTAAAAGATATTTCATGATCCTCCGAATGTATGAATTACGGTTGTGAGTCCGTGAAAATTCCCGAACTTTGCGTTAAAACGAGCTGCGCTGTTGGCTTTGCGCATCGCCGCGTATACGCCCCTTTGGCGCTCGCGTCGCCCACTCGGCGTCCCAGCCGACAAACCAACGTGAAGCAACGCAAACCAACGAACATTTTCGAACATTCGTCGTTAGTGGTGCGTTTCTTCTGTGATCAATTTTGTTGTGATAATTACGAGAGAATATTCATTTTCATCTGCCGAATGTAAGTATTTCTTTCCATACGGGATATAGGCATCACGGATTGCATGAGTGAAAAGCACGGAAATTACCTTGTGATCAACATTTGTACTGAAGATTGCGAGGGAGGTTAGGTTATGTTCGCACGTGGTGCTGTTTGCTATCTTTCTTATTATTCTTTTACAGGGAGTTCCCATCAGAGTATTTTGGACCGCAGGTATTTGATTGAGAAAATAATCTAAGAAGCATAAATATAAATATTTTGTTCGTTGCGACTTTGGCGACGGGTGACCACATTCGAATTCATTATTTTCAGGTGCTGGCCCTTTGGTGCGGGGCCTCTTCAGAAATTCTTTATTTTCCTTAACTGTTACATGGAACATCAAAGATTGTGAAAAACCGTATTAACCGTTCAGGGGAATAAAGTTTTCTAGAGAAGCCCGGAACGAAAGGGGTGAAACGTAAAATACTGAATTAGAATGTGGCCATCCGTCGGCCATAACCTCAAACAACAAAGTCATTCAATGGTTAAAGCAAAACCATCAATAAATACCAGAGTGGTATATTTGTGAATGACAAATCGACATAAATTATTGTCTATATAAAAATATTTCCGGTCCAGTGTTTCTGACATATTGCTTTGGTTCGTAGTTCTTATAATATCACTGTATATATGAGAATACAAAATTTATTAATCATCATCGGCCACTTAATCTTCGCAAACTATTGATGATACAAGTGAACTCATTATTTTCTTACAGTCCGACCTTTAACAGTCACATCCTGAGAGCTCGCTTCCTCGAGTTGAGAAGCTTTATCGCATCGAAAGTGGATGGGCTTTCGAAGATCATAATCAATAGAGAAATAGCAGTGACGTTAAGTTGTTGGACTTGACGAGACCAGTGGTTAACTCTGAAATTACAAATGATGTCCCACGTTTAAAGGTATGAATGAATGGTTTATCGATTGTTATAGTTCCGTTAACTGTTTTCGAGTTATACACGTTTCAATGTTTAGAGGCCGTTACACACACACACACACACACACACACACACACACACACACACACACACACACACACACACACACACACACACACACACACACACACACACACACACACACACACACACACACACACACACACACACACACACACACACACACACACACACACACACACACACACACACACACACACACACACACACACACACACACACACACACACACACACACACACATCCGGACATTTTCTCCAGATGTGTTCTCTAGACGTTTCGGCACATTCTGAACATGGTGGCATGAAGATCTAAAAAAAAAAATGTCCCACCGTCACATAGCTTTCCTCATGAGGAAGCAAAAAAGTATGATCATTACATGCATATCAAATCGTAAAACTTCAAAAGCCACGAGAAGGTACTAAAAATTGATATAAAAATCTAAAATTTCCAACCAACTACTGTTTTGATATGTGTAAGAAGAAAAAAGGGGGCCTCCACTCTTTCTTATTGTAAAGAACTCACTTCTGATTTTATAAATGTTTGTCAGGAACTTATTAATTGTCGAGCTTGCAATAAATAGCTACTCAACACACAGCGTAAAATGAATAGATAGCTTATTACAAGTGAGTGAAAAAGATGTTCGAGTCTGGCTTCTTGTCTCCTCGTATGCCCAACGCAGACTAATTCGCCACACCGGCGTCGCTTCGCTATTTCGCGTACAGACCAATCGCCAATGCTCGATATACAGTGGCGCAGGATAATATTTTTTTAATTTACATTTATACAGGACGCTCATGTGAATCGCTTACATATGTACAAAAAAATTTTGATATGACACCGAGAAAAACAATTGATTGAAATCCGATCACCTCCAAACATTGAAACGTGTATAACTCGAGACCGGTTTTAGCTACAGCCCCCAAATTTCGCAGACATGTGCAGCTCTATAATCCCTTCTTCGTCTGTAATTTTCTCGATGATACGTTTTCATAGATCGTTATCTTTAGAGAATTGAATATTAGAAATTTCATTACTTCAGGAAGTTATAAAATAAGGACCCCCGTCACAGAATAGGGATTTTTTAACGATATCACTTTCTAAAAGCTAGAATCTTTTGTTTCCATCAAGGACATTCAGCCAGAGCGCAATAGTGTGCTGGTTGAGGATAAAACAGGCGCTGCAGATAGTCAAACACATTTCGAAGCAGATCCGCGTTTGAAAGTACGTGATTCAATTTTTCGTAAGATAGATAGAGAATTTGAAAAGTTCACAAGTGATCGCCTCGGCGGGGATGAAACATAAAAAAAGTTAATTAATTTTTTTCATATGGAATTCCTTCATTGAAAAATTAGGGTTTAACAAGATTGCTTGGTTGCGAGAGTGATGCTAAACTCATTCTCGTAGCGTGTGATGACGATGGTTTTATGCCTGAAAGAGGAAGAACCCTGCTGGTTCAGGCATTTATAAGGAAAAAACGAGCCCAGCTGCTCAAAAGTTATAACGGACAGCCGCTAGATGACTGGATGTGCGTTGATATAATTCGTATTCTCCATTATGTAGTTACATTTCATTCCGAGGACGTACAAAAAAGTGAATTTTACAATATATCTAGACCGGTGCTTCGAGATAAGTTTTTAATATGTTATTCTTCCTCAATTTTTTTTCACAGCATCGAAACCGAAGAATTTGAGAAACTTGCTTCTGAAATCGAGAAATTGTTTCCGTCAGAAAATGCCGAAACATATTTTAGCAGGTTTCATATAGAAAATGGGATTCGATGCCCAGCGACGGAAAAATTGCTTAATTATTTCGAATATCTCAAAGGGAAATTAAAGAACAATGGGATCGTTAAACGTTCCACCGTAAAATCTAAAGACAACGAGTCAGGAGTCGTAAATACTGTATTTCCTGGTTCGGAAGTTTGCAATTATTTTTCATCCATAATGATGGGAACTATAGATACTGATAATAGATCATTTCAGAGATGACTATCGAGAAGATTCAATATCTCGAATGTCATTCTGATGAGCCTGCGACGGTAAAACTCTATTGGTCAGAAACGCGAGGATTCAGAGATTTTTATCTAAAGGTAAAGAAAAAAAGTCTTCACGAATATATTTCGAAATTCAAAGCTCTACGAGAGCAGATAGGGAGAGAACTGGTATCTTCGAATGATCAGATTCCTTTACACAAGTATATTATCATAGAATTATGCATATGAAATTTTTATTCAGATTGAGACAGACTTCGAATCGATGTATCCGGGCAAAGCTAATACGTTAAATGAAAGGTGGCCTGCCGTTAAAACTCACTTGATACGACTTTTAAGTGCAGCAAAACTGTCAGGCACCGAAAAAACATATTTCAACCTGCTTCCGAGCTTACAAGAAGATTCATGACGTTTCAACGCGTAATTCTTTTTTTTTCTCTAAATATTTGTTATATGAATGATATTACTATAATATAAATTATTGTTATTTTTACTCTAACTTCTCAATTTTTTGCAGATAATCAGAACGCAGTTATCTTTTATTTATTGACGAAGATAATCCCATGTGGTAGATCAAAAATCTTAACCGACAGCTCAAGGAAAAGAAAGCACGGCTCAGAAGAAAATGACGAAAACAAGGATCCGGACGAATCTATCAATGGAGGCAGAAGGGGTGATGTAATCGAAGATTTGAAGAGGAATACGTACCGGAGCTCCTACTTGATAGAAATAACGGTGAAAATCAAAATCAACCATCAAAATGATTACTCGGCATTTGAATGAAGCCGCGTTTTTCAGAGCTTTCCTGAGCTTTTCACACCGTTAGAAAGCTTATAAAATTCTGATTCAAATGATCTCTATCCGATACTATTGCCACAATTGAGTCCCGAGATTGAATATGAAGATCATTAAAAGAAAATTTCGATTTTTGCGAAATTTTCTTTGTCGATTTCAACTCGCTGCCAAACCTAGACATTTTTTTCACACATCCACAATTTAGTATCGGTAATCGCTGATATCTTACTTTCATTTTAAGCCCAAAAAATATAAAAAATCTCAACGAGTTCTTGAGTAATTAAGAAAAGAGTACAGGCATGCATTATTCGCCGGCGAGCCAACGATCGTGCGAGTGCGCGGCCGCAACTACGGTCTCGTCCGTGAAGCCAGGACCGAAACGGGCCATGAGCACAGAGAGCGCTTGAGTGAGGCGCAGTTTTGTCCGTATATTTTCGTTTCGATATTTTTTTAAATTAGTTTTGAGCTGCGTTTGATAGTTTCCGGCGAAAAAAATCGAAAGTAAATTCGAAAGATTTCCTGGGTTGTTCCTCCCGTGCCGAGAGATAGCAACGCCACCCTGCAAGGTGAAGGACGGTCGTTAGCTACTCTCCTTACCGAAATGTGCTGACGTTACACATTTTAATGTTCGATGAATAATTTCAGCCGGTTCGTATGTACAGCGACTGATTTTCTTCCCTTCATTATCACGTATGTGACAGGTGAAGTTTTTTCAATAATATTATATGGACCAATCCATTTCGGCGTAAGTTTAGCCGATCGAGCACGACGAACCGTTTCGTCGTGCAGCAGAACCCTGTCACCAACGTGAAATTGTATTTCTTTCGTTGATTTATCGTAAGATTCCTTCGATTTCATTTTTGCTGACTGCAAATTTTGTCGAGCGGCGCTCCACGCAGCTCGTAACCGTTCGCGTAACTCCTGGCTATAATCGCTATAGGTATATGTTACTCGCGGCTCTTGTTTCACAGCTGTCGGGAGCTCGGCCTCGCGACCGAAAACCAATGCATACGGTGACATTCCTGTAGCTGTGTGTGGGGTGGTATTGTATGTAAACATTGCATACGGCAACCACTCGTCCCAATCCGACTGATCTCCTTCAATGAAATGACGGAGATACTCAGCAAGCGTACGATGCGATCTTTCAAGTGCACCGTTTGATTCGGGATGATATGCTGTCGTCTGGATTTCCTTAATTCGTAATAATCGACATACTTTCTTAAAAGTTGCACTCAAAAAATTCGTACCCTGGTCGGACAACACGGTTTCTGGTGTACCATAACGGCAGATAACTTCTTCGACGAACGCCCTTGCGACCGTTCCCGCTCCCTGGTTGGGAATGGCCATGGCGGCGCTGTACTTCGTGAGGGCATCCTGAAACGTTAGTACATATTTGTTTCCATGGGAAGTCTCTGGAAGTGGCCCTACGATATCCACTGCGGTTTTTTCGAAGGGTTTCCCTGGAGTATCCGTTACAATCATCGGTACTCGCTCTCGACGTCGAAGTTTATTTTTTTGACATTTCTCACATCGAGAAATGTACTCTCTTATTTCCCTTTTCATACCAGACCAGTTATACCGCGTTCTCAACCTTTGTAGGGTTCTTTTTAAACCTTGATGCCCACCGAGAGGGGCATCGTGATATTCTCGTAAGAGCAATTTTCGATCATGCGGTGAAGGACAGGTTACGCTACTGCGGCAGCGATGCTCTTCTTTTGTATCGCTTTCCTCGTCGCTACCGTGCTTCGAGTTCGAGTCACAGTCGTCCCCGCTCTCCGCTTCCTCAGCCGATCGTCGCTGCTTGTCAGCGAAATGTCGGTGGGCCCTGTGGCCCCGCGGCGCGCCAGTGTCACGCGTCGTGTCTCTGTCGCACCGTGCTTGCTCTCTCTCTCCTTCCTCGCTTCTCTCCTTTGTGCTGGTCTTCGCGCTGTCGCCCCTCCCGCCTGATGCTTTTACGGTGGGGCATTGCGGGTCACTCCCGCTAGTATTAAAGTTCGACGATGATTTTTCTTCTCTCTCGTTGGCAATAGCTCGTGCTCTCTCTGGCGCCCTCGTAAGCGCGCATATGCGACTTAGCGCGTCTGCATTTGTATTTCTTTCACCCGCTTTATATTCTACGTCGAACTCATATTCTGACAATTTTATTCGCGATCGCATGAGACGTGAACCGGGGTCTTTCACACCAAATAGCCAAGGGAGAGGCTGGTGATCAGTTACCACCTTAAAATGAGTACCATAAATATATGGTCGGAACTGAAATATACCCCACACGATCGCAAGTAGTTCCTTTTCGGTCGTGGTGTAATTCATTTCCGCTTTCGAGAGAGTACGGCGAGCGTAGCATATTTGCAAATCTTCTCCGATCTTGCCCTGCGACAAAATGGCGCCGATAGCTTTATCCGTTGCGTCTGTAGTTTCGATAAAGGGCTTCTTGAAATCCGGATACTGCAATACCGGAGCCGTCGTTGAAGCATTTTTCAACTCCGTAAACGCTGCGTCTCTGATTGCAGTCCATTCGAATGCGGTGTTCTTCCGCACGAGCTCTGTGAGAGGTTTCGCGATCTTTGAAAAATCTTTAATGAATCGTCGGTAGTACCCAGCAAGACCGAGGAATGATTGTACTCCTTTTACATTTATTGGAACTGGAAAATCTCTTACGGCGTTAATTTTTCCGGGGTCGGCTTGTACCCGATTTTCGGAAATAATGTGTCCGAGGTAGTGCGTCTCTTTACGCAACAACTGACACTTCCCGGGTTGCAAGGCCAATTTCGCTTCCCTGAGTCTTTGAAAAACTTCTCGTAGCCGTTCATTATGTTCTGATAGAGTTTTTCCGTGGACCACTATATCGTCCAAATAAACGCAACATTTTATTCCTTGTAGTCCAGCCAATACCGAATTCATCAATCTCTGGAATGTCGGAGGAGCATTCTTCAAACCGAAGGGCATGCGATTATATTCGAAATGTCCCTGTGGTGTGGAAAAAGCTGTTTTTTCTCTATCTTCTTTTGCCATCGGAATTTGATGAAATCCCGAGGCAAGATCCAACTTGGACAAATACCGAGCTCGTCCGAGCTGGTCCAAAATTTCCGTAATGTTTGGAAGTGGATAGGAATCACCGATAGTGGCTTCGTTTAGTTTTCGAAAATCCACTACCACCCTCACACGCTGATTACCGTTCGCGTCAGGTTTTTTCGCGACGACGAGTAACGGCGCATTCCATTGACTCCGACTTGGACGAATAATGCCATCTGTCAGCATTTCGTTGGTTTGTTTTTCGACTTCCTTTTTGTGTGTTTCAGGTAGTCGATACGGATGTATTTTTGAGGGCTTCGTTCCCTCCTTCAAAGGGATGCTATGTTCCACCATGTCTGTGCATGGCAATCCATCCCCTTGGAGATGAAAAATGTCCTCGTAGTCATCAATTATCGAGCGACGATTTTTCTTCGGGATTTAGGTGAGCACAATCAAGCTCACGATGCAGTTGCGCAAGACGCTCCGCACCTCGCCCCCTGCTTACCGTACGCACGCTCAATGCTTCGAGCGTGTTGTTGTCCAACGGCTCGAGTTCCACCGTCGGACGCAGCAATTTTTTCCCGCACTCGCTGGTGTTTATTAAACTTACCAAACAGCTGTTCCCTTTAGGCGGCGTAATACAAGATCCCATTATTGTATCTTGACCTAGGGAAACCTTTCCGACAAAACCGAGAAATTTGCTTCGTGTTTTGGCGTGTGTGATAGTTTCGCTTTGCGGGGGAAGAGCAATTAAATGTTTTCCATCAATTAATGGCATTTCATGACCATATAGTTTCAGTCGCGTTCCGCCGAGAATGTCTGCGTGATGCTTCTTGATGAAATCCATACCCAAGAGGCCATCCACCGCCAATGGTACATCATCGGTGACGACGTAGAACCAATGGATTATTCTGATCGCAGGAACTTCGACGATGACTTCGGCTTTGCACAAGGGTCGAAATTTTTCCCCTGAGACGCCCTTCAGCTCGATGTCACAATCGTCGATAATTGTGTCCGACCGCAAACAACTTTTTTTAATGATGCAGCCCTGTGCACCGGTGTCTACTGTGAGCGTCAGCATTCCGTCAACGGCGCTTGGCGCATCGATGTCGAAATCGTTGTCGGAACAGTTGGTAGGCAAATTAACTTCCATGAGCCTCAACGGACGTTCCTCAATCGTTGTGACGTCAGATGACGTCTGCACGATGCTACTTGTATTTACTATGTTTATTTCCATAGCACCGATGGTTCTCTTCGCGTCGTTGTTCCCCATCGCCTTTTCCGATGTCTGTTGACGCGGTCTTGACGGATGCTCTTCCTTACCCCCGTCCTTCGCTTGCCTCAACCTCTTTCGACAATTTTGACAAGCATGACCTTTGAGCTTGCAGAATTTGCAAACCGTGTCAACTTGATTGATTGAATGATTGCCGACAGGAACTGGCAGACTAGCTCGGCCTGACTGCCGTGGGCAATAACGAGCATGGTGTCCACTGTTCCCACAATGGAAACATCCTCTCCCGTCCGTATTTTGAGCGGGAAGAGATCTTCGGGAGGGCTGTTGGTGCCCTCCGCTCGTCCCTTTCGGCTGTACCATGTTACCAATTTCAATGGCGCCGTTTATGGACTCGTGCAGTGTCGAGAAGTTCCTTGACCGTACCAAAATTTGTACTTGCCCGTGCAAACCATTTTCGAAATTTGCCTGGGCACTTCATCGTGTTACATCTTCGATGGTCCGGGCATCTCTCGCAGTTGAAACCCTTTCGCAGAGCTTTCCGATCAATTCGACGACGATTTTTTCTGTCCTGGTCCCGTATGCGGCAATTGATGCCGCATGGGGCATCCTGGTCCTTGTCGAAGGGAACTAATTTCCATCTGTAGGGCAGCCAGCGATTTTCGCTGCCCGTACAGAACCTCGAGCTCGGTTTTGAGCTCCCTGAACGGGTGGATGCTTTTATGCTTAAGCTCCTGTGCTGCTCTACTACGGATATTGCCTGAAAGAATTAGCTTTAGCAATGTCCCGTGGTTAGCGTACGCTACGAGTTCAAAAACGGTTTCGCATGAATTTAGGAACTCGTCGAGATCGTCTGCACTACCACCGCTGAACGTTCGAACATGCCTCAACGCTAAACCAAGGTCTAGCGACGAAGTATCAGGGCCTTGTCGCGGCTCCTGCTGTTGCTGTCTCGCCCTATTTTGATTCAACTGCTCACGCAGCTCGAATATCTGACTCTGGAGAGCTCGAATAAGTTGAAAAGGATCACTATTGACATCCTGGAGGGTATTTGCTAAATCCTGATGAGCGTTTGGTGCCCTATCGGTAAGTCTTCTCCTCCTCTCGTCCAATAGTTTCTGTTGTAGCGCGATCTCTTCATATTCATTCCGAATGGCCTGATCGGTATCCCGTGACTCGTAGTGGTTTTCCCTACCTCTGGTTGTTCGAGGTATGGCGCCAAGGTTTTGGCCGGAAGCCCCGTTTTGTAAAGAATCGGTCCTCAAAAGGTTCGCTGCTTCCCCCCTGAGACGGTTGATATCCTCGTCGATCATGGCATTGGAAATTACTGACGGTGTATTTCTTCCGGTGCTGGGTAAATACGTATCTGTATCACCGGCGTCCACAAAAGATGTACCTCTCCTGAGGTTTACACCAAATTGTGATTGCAAACGGTTGGTAAGGACCGTCTGCCTGCTGTCCGGAATACGTGACGTTGGTGACAATGCTGCTAAAACCTGATGGGCCCTAAACGTGATGTCACCTAACGCTGCTTCGAGCCCTGCTGTGGCTCCGACCTCTTGCATCGGCAAAGTCGAATCTAACGAATTTCTCCGAGGCGGTAGTAGAGGGTTTTGTGACATTTTGTTTTTTATTTCCTCGTCTTCCGAAATTTAACACAAATATCCTGATTCGCGGAGTTGAAAATCAAAATTTCCCCTCCCCTTGTAGCGCGGTTATTTATTACGACACTGACCTAAATATGCACGCGATTGGCTTTGGTGTGTTGTGTTATAAATAGTAACCGCCACTTACAGATAGAAGATCCCTGTTGACATGATGATCCTATGGCGATCGTCGTCGGAAAGGGCCGTCTTCTTGGTGAGTCTCAGCGTTCGGTTCCTTGATCCTTGTGTAGATAGACCTTGTCAATTCGACGTATACTTGTCGAGTACCAGGCTATTTTTCCCAACGACTGCGTGTCGGCTGGAGCTTTGGGTTTAGTTTTATTTTACTAACTTTATCGGCACTGTATTACTTCGGCACATTCCACCGCTGCTACCAAATGTTATGTCCGTATGACGAGTAATAGAATATTACGAGTCAATTGGAAGTTGTAAAGTTTGGGATCGTTTGCCGATGAGGGGTTTAACCCGAATGGTAACAATACTGAATAATCTTAGTTTCAATAATTTAACAAGTTTATTACTTTAGATCAATTTAACACTTGATTACTTAAATCTGCTCAAGTACTTCCGAGTAGATTTATCTCGTGCGAACGTCACGCGTAGCGATGTAATTTTAGACTGACTTCGGTACGAAGACCGAAGTTCTCATATTTTTCTCTTTGTTTACAAATTTACCTCACCTGGTAAATTTGCAAACGCGTTCCAAATTAATATTACGAAATCATCGTACAATGGTCGTCCTCGGACGATCGTTGCTACATTTTTTTATTTTCGGTGATTTTGCTGACAGCGATTATGAAATCGCTGTTCCATTTCTTTTACGCATGTTAACGATTTGTACAACACATTCGTGCAATCGTTTCACATGTGTCATTCGTGTCAAATCGATTATGAAATTCTGTTTAATTTCTTAATCGATGTTAACGATTCGCACAACACATTTGTGCAATCGTTTTTACATGTGTCGCTCGTGTCGAATCGATGTCAACGATTAATACAACACATATGTGCAATCGTTGCATCGATCGCTGAATTCTTTATAAAATTCTGGGGCATAACAACGTGATTTGAAGAAAAAGTGATATCGTTTCTCAATAAAGTTCATATAGGTTATTTAATTCATTTGGGGTTCCCGAGGAGATGTTAGTTAAATAAATGATCTGACACGAATGGATTTGATTGGCTATAATATACGTATATATTTGTTGCGAACGTATATATTCGTGAAATCATATGTAATCATCAAATAATATCATAACAATTTGTAATACTGGGTGCACCACAGGTATGTACTCTGGCCAGTGTACTCGTAATATATCAATATATACGCTATTCAAAATGAGCAATATTTGGTGCTTCTCAAATTTATATTTATATATCCATCAATGTGGACCAAGTAACACATAATCGATTCAATTGAGACATGACGTACAACAAATATAAATCACAGGAAAATCAATAATAGATAATGAACAACAACATAGTCAAACATCGATATAAATCACGACCTCATTCTTTTAATTATTGCTCGAAGTTATGTTATATTCGGGACCGAATTAAATAGTTAATTAAACTCATCATTGGTGATATTCTATTTAATATTTTAGTAACGTTGATCGGCATCGGGCGAGCTAATTAGCCCTCGAATGATCTACGAAGGGAAAGTTCATATTGGTTCGTCACTGCGAATAGTTAAAATTAAAAAACGATACGAAATCAATTCTATTCCACTCGAAATATTTGGATAAAATGACCTCGAACATATTAACCTTCATTGATCCATATTACAACAAATAGTCAATAGAAAAAGCGTAATGATATAATTACTCCATCCGAAATTATTGGACAAACTATATCAAACGTATCAACCATCGTTGGTTAGACGTATAACATTCACGATCCCCCTCGGAGCCCTTATCCCATCAACGCACTGTCCGAACAAACATTAATTATATGATATTCGTTAAATATAATGCATTAATGATACAATATTATCCTTAGTCTAATAGGGTTACGCAGCGAAGGCCTACGATATCTGTAGTAACCTTAGTCACGAAATGACGATATGATGAAATTATAGAGATGAGAGAGACGACCGACATAATTATATAAATGATTATTATATTTATTCGAATCATAACTTTATTGTTATTAAGTCTTCTTTCAATATTAAATTTTTTGTTTTAAATACATGTGTATAGCTCAGCACATGTCATTTGCACACGAACAACCGCGTTGAAGAATTATGTTTCAAGTTCGTTGAAATCAATTATTGCGACGCTTGACCGCGTTTAAGGCGAACACGTTGAATCACGTTTTTGTATTTATATGTTTATTCATTTATTTTTTTTCAGTCACTTTTTGAAAACACGTGGACGATCCCATAAGGACGATCAGACCGCATAACCACCTCGTGAATAGAGTTTATTCGAAGTTCATTGAAATATCACGAAATGATATGCGAATACGTTAAATAACGTGGTTATATTATTGAAATATTGATAATCTCACACGTTAAATTGTCTCTTGGTATAAATCATTCACGATGCGTATGATTTAAATGGATGATATTCGAGTCCCAATCATGGAATTACACGGAGGCATGCACCGCACGTGTTCACGAGAGGTTATGATTGCTTAAGCGACATCGAGTCTTGCGACCGTCGGCCGAAATACCTGGTACGTAATTATCCACGGTTCTGTAGCGCGACCAGTTGATTGATTGAGGCGATGATACAATATAGATACCGAACGAAAAAAAAACATCCGAACGAGGAAAAACCAGGAACAAGACGAAAAACGCTTTTACTCTTTTTCGGACGCAAACCGAACTCGTAGTTCAAAAAAAAAAAAACCAAACACATGGGAGTGGAAATATCAAAGGAAAACTCAAACAAAAGAGACCCCGCCTGGGTCTCACCATGCACCTCCGCAAGCACAAACTCGATACTTCTTCAGATAAATTTATTTTCTCAAATACGAGAACCCCACACCTACCCTTTATCACCTAACCACCCAACCACCACTGACACGAACCACTAAAAAAACTCTTCTCAGTTCTAGGTATAAGAAAATACATAAGACACACACATTCACAGGACAAACTAAGACACAAAAGGAAGGAAAACAACCCAACAACAAATCATCTTCAGAGAGCACCGTGGATCAAATCAACCTGGACCACTCAGGCGACGGAAAAAGAAAGACATCTAGAACAAACAGACGAAACCAAACAACCCTTATCATTGTATAGGAGCGCACACGTATCTAATTCTACATTAACAAACAAACAGCAATTAAAACATCCTTTAAAAGTGTATAGAGTCGCACACGAAATTCTGATATTGTAACGCTTCCAATGCAGGAGCGTTTTTTTTTTTTTTCATGTAGTGTGGGAGTGTAACGTCCTATTTATATTATTCCTATTTTTCTCATACCTTCCTATTCGTCTCAATCTACACGCCGACCTCAGCAATCCGACGGCGTTCGGTTAGCGTCGACAACCGTCACCCTTATCTCCACACATACACACGCACGCGGCCAGCATTCGCTGGTCCCGGAAAGCCGACGTCAGCAGCCCCAAGACAAAGGGGTCTGCTGCGACGCTGTACCAAGACATCTTGGCGGGGATTATTACCCCCGCCAAAGACAAAGGCCCACGGGCCTCACCGCGAGCGGGGTCTCGACACAACTTTTTGGACCCTCGAGCTGAGCACATCGACAGCTACTCAAAATCTCCCGTTCACTCCAGTTTACTTCACCCACCACTCAAACGTTTGCTAACCACACTCACAAAAGACTTGAATAAACCCACATTGTCAAGAATAAATGGCGTATTAGTGTCCATTCTCCTTCCCTCTGAGTAGACGTTTAGCAGACGTTACAATTGAATTTAAAAAAATTGAATATATTGTAACGTTATCTTTTTCTGAGCAGGGAAAAACCTCACTCCGAAAGATAACGACGCGCAGGTTCAGGCCCGCGCGTTGATTTTGGGGCAGGTGAGGTCAAATAAAGTACACGGCAGTTGATACTTAACGTCAACGATCATTGATAATTTATTTATATTATTTTTTTTTGTTTTAAAATTCGTCGTTACAATGTGTTAAGGGAATGAAATTGTTGTTTTTCTTATTTTATACAGAAATAAGGAAAAAGAAAAAAGAAAGATCATCGACCAGGAGACGATCTTCCGATCGTACCTATTGAATTTAATTAGAACAGGGTTGGTTAGTCAGGGAGAGGGGATGGTGCAAACCTCGGGGCAGCAGTCGTCCCGTCTCCAGGGCTGTCGCTGCGAGTCCTTAGTTTTCCACCTGGGGCAGGAACGTAGTCTGGGGGCACCAGTCGTCCCGTCTCCAGGGCAGTCGCTGCGAGTCCCAGAGCTACGTGGGTTCTTTATGTGGAGCCGAGGGTTTTTTTTGTTACGTTTATATTCAAAAGGAGGAGAGTGCAAACCTCGGGGCAGCAGTCGTCCCGTCTCCAGGACAGTCGCTGCGAGTCCCAGAGCCACGTAGGGTGGTTAGAGAGAAGGGAGAAAAACTATTAACTGTGTCGGCTGACTGACTCTCGATCGTAGGTCGATCTTCCTGATCGCTGAAAATAAAAATTTATTATCTAACAAAAATATTTCTGGGAAGAGAGATGAACAATGGGGCACGCGTCCAGCTCCAGTGCTTCGTTTGACGATCCGTCCACGGCTCTTCTTGGCGACGTGATTCTGTCGACTGAAGACGTGCTCCAGTCGAAATTTATGAAATTATTTTACTGATTTTAATGATTTTAATGATTTTAGAGATTTTAGGCATGGGTTCGCCTTTTCTCTCGGAGATTTATCTGCCGATGTTGATTCGGGCATAGGTTCCCCGGTCCTCTGAGGGTCTCGGACTGAAATGAGAAACTAAATACAAAATATACATTTTTTTTGGGGGTCTTTTTTTTTTCTATTTAATTTTTTATTTTTTTATTTACAGAAACAGGGCATCTAATTTTTTCTTTTTTCGACGGTTCCTGCGGATGTCGTCTTCCGTGAGCTCGGCTTCCTGGGCTTGTGCGACCTGTGGCCGTGGCTCGTAAATAGCGAGGGATTCCCCTGGCATCCATTTTTTGATGGTTTCCTCGGTGAGGGGGGTAGTTTCCCACGTGGGGTCCAATGAGGCCTCCTCGATGGGCAGAATCATCGGAGGCATTGCCGTCATCTCCTTGATAATGGCCTCGATCTCCGAATCCTTCACGTGCATGTTCTTTATTCGATCGCATCGTTTTACGTACTCCGGGATGTCGATTGGAACGAGTTGCCACGTGGGAGGTGCCTCGTCGGTACACGTGCCTCTCTCGCACGTGGGGTTTTTTTTCGTTTGTGTGCGGCGATCTCTCGTGTTCGGTTTTTGGGACACTGTCCCTTTTCCAGCTCTCCATTTCCCTGGTGTTCGGAACTCCTGGCTTTTGGGCTCGTTGCCGATGGTTTCCCAATGGCCCGTCGTATTGACTTGTCCCGCGAAATTTCTTCTTCCGAAATTTTTTTCTGTTTGCGTCGACTTGTCCATTTTTCACGATGTTGATTCAACGTCCGTTGTCGTGAGACTGGTTAGGCTCGCCTTATCCTTTGTTGTGATTCGCCGTGTTGTTGTTGTTTTTTTTTTTTTTTTTTTTTTTTTTTCTAGCTCGCTTCATCTTCGGAAGCCCTCTCCTTACAGGGCTCGTTGTTGTCCCGTGGTCGGTACTTCCTTAAATTTGCGGCATGATACATTCCTCTCTCGCTGTTGTTATCGACTCTTTCGAGGATGTATGTGGCGTCTGCTATTTTCTTTTTAATCCGGTAGGGACCCTCGTAGACGGAGAAAAATTTTGCGACCTTTTTGTTGGCTGGGTCGCTGACATTGCAGGCTTTCGCCAGGACAAGCTCTCCTTCGCTGAATTTCACTAGTTTATGTTGCTCATTGAATTTTTTTACTCTCGCGAGTCCCTTTCAGCGAATTCGTTCTGCTGCAAGTACGAGTTTTTGTTGGTAATTGTCCGCAATTTCGTCTTCTTCGTTTTTATTTATTTGAAGCCAATTTTTCCAGACGCGCGTTGGTTTTTTATTTAGCTGGAGCTCAAGGGGTGTAAACTCAGTTGTATCGTGACACGTTTCATTCATGCAGTCTTGAATTACTTTAACCCATTTGACCCATGCTGGGTGTTGATCATTAATTAGCGTTCGAAAAAATCTTCCAATCTCCCTATTTACTCTCTCCACGATATTTCCTTGTGGGTGTCTGATGGAGGAGAAGACTGGTTGAATACCCTCACTGGCCAATTTCTCCAGCCACTTCCGGGACGTGAATTGTGTTCCATGGTCGAATTGGAGTTTCTTTGGCTTTTCATAGTTCGGGATATAATCGTTGAAAATCTTATGAATTGTTGTTGCCGCAGTTGCAGTCTTCAGTGGGTAGAGAACCACAAACTTTGAAAATGCGTCTATCGTAACGAGAAGATATTTCATCCCCCCCACCCTGGAGGGTATTGGACCGAAAAAGTCGATGGAGACTAAATCTCCTGGTCCTTTCGGGTTGATATTCTGTTGTGTCGCATATGAATGTTGATTAGCAACTTTAGTCCTTTGACAGGAATCGCAAGTGGCTAATAGTTTGCGGATTGTCTGATGGAGCTTTGGATGCGTAAAATCTTCCTCGAGGATTTTCCAAACCTTTTTTGCTCCCACATGTCCGTACATCTCGTGAGTTTCCCAAATGAGGGATTTTAATACCTCCTTAGGGAGACTCATCTTCTCCATATTTTTTTTTGCTTTTAAAAGGACTCCATCTTGCAGTCGGTAATTGGATGGTTCGTGCTCTCCGTTTTCAATTTTTTTTTATAATTTCAGCTAGCTTTTCATCTCGCCTTTGCCCCTCTCTCAGCTCTTTGATTCTGTTCTCCAAGTCTGCGGTGGGTTCTGTGGCAAGAAGAGTTGCGATTATGAGTTTTTTCTTGCAGGATTCCCCTTGATAACCGGGGGTTCGGCTCAGGACGTCTGCGACCACGTTCCTCACCCCCGGGCAATGTTCGAACGTTAAATTATAATCTTGTATTGCCAGGATCCATCTGGTGAGACGATCGTTCAGAAGTTGGCAGTTTCTCAGGAAGATTACTGCTTTATGATCGGTCACTACTGTGATCTGGGCCCCGTACAGGTAAGTTCGAAACTTTTTTAGGGCCCATACAATTGCAAGTAATTCTTTTTCTGTTGTAGTGTACGCGAGTTCGGCTGGCAAATACCACGACTCCAAGCTCTCCATTTTCATCCCTTTGGGCCAGGGTCCCTCCCAACGCGTAATTACTTGCATCGGTTTGGAGAATGTACCCTTTTTCCGGATCAGGATGTTTCAATAGGACATCTTCAATAAATAATTGTTTGATGCTTTGGAAGGCTTGTTTTTCTGTTTCCTCCCATCGCCACTTCACATTTTTGCGAAGTAACTCTAGGAGGGGAGTTGTTTCTTCAGCATGTTTATTGGTAAATTTCGTGTAATAGTTTATGAGTCCCAAAAACCCCCGGACTTGTTTTAAGTTCCTTGGTGCTGGGAATTCATGGATCGCTTTGATTTTTTCGGGTTGTGGCCTAATGCCTTTCGTCGTTATGACATGTCCCAGAAAATCAATTTCTTGTCGAAAAAATTGGGCCTTTTTTATCTTCAAGGTCATCCCGTGTTGCTCTAAACGCTCAAGGAGTTTGTCTAAGTGAACTACGTGTTCGTTAAAGTTTTTTGATATACAAAGAAGATCGTCGACGAAATTCACGATGTTTTCGCCGATGTTTCTTAGTACGACATCCAGTGCCCGTAATAAACTCGACGTACTCGTTTTGAGCCCGAATGGGGTGACCATAAATTCATAGACTTTTCCTCGGTGCCGGAAAGCGGTGTATTTTCGGGATTCTGGGTGCAACGGCACCTGCCAGAAGCTATTTGTTAGATCTAGACTTGTCATGATTTTGACGGTGTGGCATCTTTGGAATATCTCTTCGATATTCGGAGTGCACTCATTGTCGTTTATCAGGACCTGATTCAATTTTCGGGCATCCAGGCATAAGCGAACTGTGCCATCTTTCTTATCGACCACCGTGAGAGGATTCACCCATTCACTGGTTGATCGCTGAATGATTTTCAGGTCTAGAAGTTTGTCTATTTCTCGATCTACTTTTTCTTTGTACAACATTGGAATAGGATAGAGATGGGCGACTATCGGAATGTCTGATGTCACTTCCAATCGATGCTGATACACTGCCACTCGTCCTGGAATCTTCCGAAATACTCTCCGGTGCTTCCAAAGGATATCCCGCAACAGGTTTTTTTTTTCGTCCGATAAGCAATTTCCTTGATTAATTGCCTCTTCTAATTCTTCCATGGTCACCTCGTTGGGATCGCTTCCTGTCTCTTGGGTGTCTGAACTGCCTATTTCATCTACTTGTGGTTTTTTCCCTTCATTGCATGTTTCGAGCTCCTGTATGGTTTCGGATTTTTTTGTTTCGATGCCTTTCCCCTTCTTGCTTTGCGTCTCAGGAACTTTTTTTTCGGTGACAAATGAACCGAATTGACCTTGACTTTGAAGACCCGGATTTGTGGGAATCGTGTCAATTTGCTCGTTATATTTGACCCTTAGTGTGTCGTTCCCTACATCGATCAAGCTTTTAAGGGGATTGAGGGTGTCGACTCCAAATAATGCATCCCGAACCAGTCCCGGAACTACGAGGAATCTCACATACGTTTGTACTTTACCAATTTCCGTAGCCGCCATAATTTGATGTGTGATTTTACGAGGACGGCCTTTAATGGCACCTCTCACTGTCACCCCGGTCACTGGAAGAATTGGACAATGCTTCAATTTGTCCTTATTCTCCAAAAAAAATTCTTCAGACATTGCCGTTACTTTTGCGCCGCTGTCAATTAGAACCGTGACCGAGATGCCCTCAATTTTGGCGTATATTTCTGGACACTCTACTAGTGGGATTGCTTCCTCGTGATTGATTTCCGTCCCAATAAGGAATTCTCGGGTATCGGAAAAAATAGTATTTATTGGGATTGGATTGTTCTCGTAATTTTGTGATTTCTTCTTCCAGTCTCGATTTTCCGTTGTACTCCGCCGGTTCCTGTCTCTCTCCACCTTTGATACGGGTACAACGGCGCTTAGTTTCCCGCAGCCGATGTGGTCGGCTGCGTGTTTTTATCGACATGTAACGTTTGAATCGGTGGTGGGTCTCGTGGCTGTGGAGGTCGGGTGAATCGGGATGAATTTTGCTGATTTTGTTGTGATGGCCAAGGTGGTCGGGGCCCCCCCGGACCTTGGCTTGTCGGTTGCTGATTTTGGTGACCTTGTTTTTGTCCTTCTGGAATCATATAAGGTCGATTTTCTCCAGTACCCTCAGGTTTTTTTTCCTGTGGATCTTTTCCACGTTTGGAATTTACAGGGCCTCCTTGTTCGATTTTTTCGAGAAACTCCATGATTTCCTCGAGTGTTTCAAAACCTCGGCCCACGATGGTTGCCTGGATTGACGATCCGTCCACGGCTCTTCTTGGCGACGTGATTCTGTCGACTGAAGACGTGCTCCAGTCGAAATTTATGAAATTATTTTACTGATTTTAATGATTTTAATGATTTTAGAGATTTTAGGCATGGGTTCGCCTTTTCTCTCGGAGATTTATCTGCCGATGTTGATTCGGGCATAGGTTCCCCGGTCCTCTGAGGGTCTCGGACTGGGGGTCTGAGCTTGAGCAGCCGTTACTACTGCTCGACGAAGAGTGCTTTCTAGGCCGTTATTTCGGCCTTTTATACGCTTCGGAGCGGCCTCCCACTTGGCCGCTCCGTGACGTCAAACTCCGCTCCGTCTCCGTTGCGCGAGGGGCTCCGAGCTGTGTATCGCTCTCCCTCCCGCGTGGTGATGCGGAGCACGTGATCGATGCGTGATCGATGCGTGATTGATGCCTGATCGATGAGTGTTGAGACAATCGAAGCTCGGGCCATCGGTAAGACAGCGAGCGAGTTTTCAATGCTCTTATCTCTCATCGACCATTTATCGGGGTTTTTCTTCATAACTTGTCGTTGATATAGTCGAGTTCTGGTTTTCCATCGTGTGGTTCTTTGAGGGGGGAGGGCGAGATTTATTACCGTTTCAATATACATATATACATATTTGTGGTGTTATATGGTGTTATATGTATTGTTCGATAGGAACATTTAAAATCAAAATTAAAAGAATTATAATCCGAAAAATGGAGTAACGTTGAGGTAGGTAGGGTATAAAAAAAAAATGCAGATCATTGGTATTTTTTTTCCTCGTTTTGTTTCGAAGACTCGTGAGTTCGACCACGAGTGTTTACGAATATGAGACGGGAGTGTGGAGTGAGGCGATAGCTGCGACAACGACGACGACGACGACAACAACGAAACTCCACCGATGATGTATGCCGGCGGCAGGCTTTTATGTCTAATAATTTTATATTTAATTGAAGAATCGAAGAATTTTCAATTGAAAACTTAAAGGAATAGATTTCGAAAAAAACTGAGTTAGCATAAAAAAAATCCAATCGATGTACATACTTAGAATCAAAATGGAGAAATATTTTATTTATGGAAACTTGAAAGAACTGAGTTTAAATGGAAAAAAAATCCGATCGACGTGCGACATGTCACGTCATGATGAAGCATATATTATTTATTACAATGGTAATAATTCTTGACAAACGAAGAATATTGAATAACAAAGAATATAATCTAAAGAGTGCATCAATTGAAGGTTTGGTCAACCTCGTAGATTCAGTTACACGATATCTTTTATCACATGTTTAGCAAGCAGTCGAATGGCAACTTATATATATTTTTTTTCCTACTACGAAGGATCTTAGGTCGATAAGATCCGTGCCGCGGCTACTTGTTTTTTTCCATGAAGAACAGTGAATGAAAAAATAAAAAATAGAAATATAGATAATCCGAAGAGTGCTGTTTCATGGATAAGGTAGTTTCAGAAAGACAACTATGATTCACATTTTTTTTCCACATTTTATTTACAAGCTAATTTTACAATCAGCAATCAGTCGCTTGATTGCCCATCCAATTTTTCAACAATTTCACATTCTCGCTGGAACAATTCAGTTTAAAGCTGCGATGGTGCGAAGATGATGCATGCGTGGACGAGCTTCGTCGTAGCTTATGCAGCGATGGACAATCAAAATCTCCGAGGTCGAGGATGCGTCGCTGCTCAGACTGTCCAATGAAATTTGATAACCATCGCTTCTTCTCCAATCCTTTTACATAAACGATACATTCATGCTTGAGAATATTGGTAATAATCTCTTTTGCTGATTTGTACGGTATGTCACCCGAGTCCCAGTCTAGTCCATGGAAGTTTCGTATGAGCCACGCATTCATGGATTTATATTTCGCAGGTAAACTATTCCAAGTGCAAGGTGGTTCGAATATTAATTTCAATGGTGGAATCGTTGTGTTATTAATAGGAATAGCGGCAAATTCCTTCAAGGCAAACTCATCAGTGGGTTGTTTAAAACCTTGAAGATCGACAACCCACTCCATTGAAGATTTTTTTCTTTGCGTACAATTTATCTGAATTTTTCAAACAATACTCTTACGCTTCAAACATAAGACTGAACTAAATTTTATATTTTTATATGAATTTATACTAATTATCCTCACCACTTGAAATTATATTCAAGCGACGACCTAGCAATTCTATAATTGTTAAATGAATAAAAAAAAATGTAAGCGCGTATAGATCGCATTTGTTCTCATCTTGTTGATGAGGCTTGAATTACATGTACCCCGAATTGTCGCCATCGCACTCTGCGTGGCCAAATGCGTATAGGTCCGCAATGTGAGAAGTACTCTTCCGTGGTGGGAGACTCATCAGCCAGCAACCATCAATTCGACACATCTAATTCAGTTGGCATCATGAGTCCGAGAGATTCGGTAAGTACAGATCGTCTTATATATAATATCGAATCATGTGATTAAAATTTTGATTGTTATAACTTTTTGTTTTTTCATGTATTGAAAAAAAAGGATCCAAGATTGACGCGAAGGAGGGAAATGCCGGTGGCGCGGGAGCGGCCGATGAATTTGCCGCTGCCGCCGTTCGAAGCGACGCGTCGAAGGTTAAAAGTAACCATTTTTAATAATATAATGAAAATATAAATTGATTAATCTTTCTATGTATATGTGTAAAAAAAATTTAATGATAATAATAATTTATACATTTACGTATGAAAATTGTTTAATTTATTTTTCGATGAATTTTTTATTTTCACTAGATATAAATTCAACAATTTTCATTTTTTTTTTTCGATTTTAATAAGTTCTGTTTTAGCGAATGTATGATTAATATCGAAAAAAACCTACTAAAAATGTTAATTAATCAATCGTTATGATTTTTTTCGTTGCAGATTCCGTTCGACAAATATTATAATCGGGTGCCGTCGAGGCCCATAATGGACCCCGAGGTCAGCAGCAGCAGCAGCAGCAGCAGCACCAGCAGCACCGGCGGCGGCAGTGGTAATAACACGGGGGCACCACCACCACCACCAACACCACCACCGGAAATCGATTCGGATGATTGTGGGTAATAAAGAAATAATCATCTTTATTTTAAAATTATCATTTGAAACTATAATAAATCGTAAAATAATTTTTTTTTCTTTCAGCCAATCCCACAACAGGGGATGATCCCATGAATCAATCATAAATTAAAATTAACAAAAAAAAATAAATACAATATAAAAAAATTTGTATTGATAAATAAAAAAATTTCGTTTTCCTTTTTAATACATACATTGTATTTGTTTCATTTCAAAGGGAAAAGTTTTTCTAATATACCCTCCCTGGCACACATCATTCTCTCTCTCTTCTTCTTCGTTGTCGCATCGACTCTATCACTCGTCGTCGTCGTCGTCGTTGTTATCGTCGTCGTTGTCGTCGCGGCCATATTGTCGCGGCAACTCTATCTCACTCGCACGCGGCTTACGCATCATTCTCTCTCCCTCTCTCTTCTTCTTCTTCGTTGTCGCATCGACTCTATCTCACTTGCACGCGGCTCACGCATCATTTTCTCTGTCTCGTCTTCGTATCCTTCATTCTCTTCTCCGACCCGAGCATTCCACAGCGAGAATTTTCGTTATCAGAACGAATGCGGAAGGGGAAAAATATATATATATATATCATCGACATTCTCGCCGTATTGTTCGGACATATACTGTAACGGTTACGATTTGGCCGTCCTTATTGACTGACCTCCTCGAGTACGTTTTGGGTTCGGGCGAGCATAGAAAATTTGTTTTTGGTCCGGTTAAAAAGGCAAAAATATAATTTATTCAAAGAAACACCAGAAATTAATTTACATTTTGTTTTCGCTTTTTATTTTTATTTTATTATATAAACTTTTTGTTTTACATGACTTTTATTTGATTTTAATGAACTTCTTCTACGTCGCTTTTAACACAATTTTTTTTTATCCAATATGGTTCCCTGATCTGGTTCTGCCCTATGGATTATTGCTGGGAGATCGGGGGTCAATGATGTCGCCAAAACTGACCCGCTACTCCGCACAATATCCCCCCTTCCTATCGGGAGATCGGGGGTCAGTAATGTCGCCAAAACCGACCCGCTACTCCGTATCCTATCCCCCCCTTACCGGGAGATCGGGGGTCAGTAATGTCGCCAAAACCGACCCGCTACTCCGTATCCTATCCCCCCCTTCTACCGGGAGATCGGGGGTCAGTAATGTCGCCAAAACCGACCCGCTACTCCGTATCCTATTCCCCCCCTTCTGCCGGGAGATCGGGGGTCAGTAATGTCGCCAAAACCGACCCGCTACTCCGTATCCTATCCCCCCTTCTACCGGGAGATCGGGGGTCAGTAATGTCGCCAAAACCGACCCGCTACTCCGTATCCTATCCCCCCTTCTACCGGGAGATCGGGGGTCAGTAATGTCGCCAAAACAGACCCGCTACTCCGTATGCCCTATGTTGAGGGTAGGGGTGGGGACGAGATCGGGGTTGTGGGCAACCGTCACCGGTTGTCACCCGCTACTCGGTATGGAAAGGTCTGGGTGGGTTACCTATGCTGTCTTCCTCGTTGCTCCTTACTCTCGGTGACCGTTGAGAGAACTGATGCTCTGCTGCTCCGTGGCGCGTCTTTTATACCCGCCAGGCGGTGGTGGTGCCGGTCGCGGCGGTCTCTGATTGGCCGCGTGCTCTCCCGTCGGCTGTTGCCAATCACGGCCTGCGCTCGGCCAGGCTCGCCTCAACAGGGGGTGCTCCAGCGCCCGCTGGTGCGCGGCGCCACCAGGGCTGGCTCGATGGGGGGTACTCTCGGAGCCCGTAACGTTGCCAGCGCTCGGTCAGGCTCGGCTCGAGTGGGGGTTCCCGAGAGCCTGCTGGTCTGCGGCATCATTAGGGCCGGCTCGATGAGAGGTACTCTCGGTGCCCGTTACAACGCCCCTCCAGACCCAAACATGCTTCTTGTATGCGAGTTTGGGGCTCCCATGGTTACGGGTACCGATTCCCTGTGGACTAGAAATAATGAATTAGTTGGGGGTATCCTACCCCTGGGAGATAATTGGACGTTTACTTCCCTTGTAGCGTTGACTCATTCCCTTCTCCGCCATACTGTTTTTTTTTTTTTTTTTTTTTTTTTTTTAGGAGTAGTGGATGTGAATTGATGACGAGGAATTATTAACACATATATATATATTTTTTTTTTTCAAAGAAAGAAAAATATGGAAAAGTACGAAGACACAAGAAGAAAAGAACCATATAATACAAAATGAAAAAAAAAAAAATAAGGAAATTAATAATTAAATTCGTTGGATGAGGGGCGGCGGGGTCATCTCCTCCACGATGTCCCAAATCTCGAGCGTGTCGAGGAGCTGTTTGACGACCTCGCCCACCTCGTAATTTCGCTCTCTTTCCTCGCATCTCTGCTGCATTTCCCTCTCTGCGGCTTCCACGTCCCATGCCGCCCTCCGCTTTCCGCGGACGCGGCAGCGAATGATCCATTCTGTATATCGGTCTTTGTTCGACCGCACTTTCGGCAGGTCGATCGGGATCAGTTGCCATGGGGTTTCTTCTATTTCTTCGGCGACCCTCCTTTCTTCCTTCCATTTTCTTTTTTCCTCCTCACTCGCCTCTTTCGTCTGTGTGCCCTTTTCTTTCTTTTTCTTTTGGGTTTGCGTGCCCACTGCCTTCACTGCTCCCCTTCCTCCTTTCACACCACCCCATGGTCTGGCCACGATGGTGTTGCTTTCCTCCTGAGTGGAGGGTGGAAGGTGAGTGCCTGCGTGTGGGGTGTTGCACTCAAAGTGCGCCACCCCAGTCGTGTGTTCGGTTTGTGAACCTTTCTCCATTTTTGCTGTAAGGAATTGGAACGACAAGTGAAATAAATGGATTCTTTATTTTTTATTTTCATGATCTCCTAGACTGTTTCGTTGTATTTTTTTAGATTCGCAACGTGGTACATGCCCCTCTCTAGTTGGTTGGATTGATTTTCCAAGATGTATGTTGATTCGGCTATTTTTTTCTTGATGCGGTATGGCCCCTCGTAGATTGAAAAGAATTTCGCTATTCTTTTATTTGCTGGATCGCTTACATTGCATGCGCGAGCCAAGACGAGCTGGTTTTCCTGGAACTCAGTTATCTTGTGCCTCTTTTTGAAATGTTCTGCCCGCTGTTTTCCCTTTTTTCTTATTCGTTCTTTCGCTAACATTAACTTTTGTTCTATCCCTTCCCCTACTGGCCGGTCCACTTGGATCCATTTTTCCCAAATTCTTTCAGGTTTCTTGTTGAGTTGTAATTCTACCGGAGTGTATTCGGTCGTTTCATGATGTGTTTCGTTCATGCAGTCTTCAATAGCCCCTACCCACTTGAGCCAGGTTGAGTGCGTTTTTGCTTCAGCCAGCAGTGTTCGAAAGAATCTGCCTAATTCTCGATTAACACGTTCAACGATGTTTCCCTGTGGGTGCCTTATTGACGAGAAGACTGGTTGTATTTTCTCGTTTTTTAGTTTTTCTAGCCAAAGCTTAGACGTGAATTGAGTTCCATGGTCGAACTGGATGGCTGTCGGTTTCCCGTAGTTAGGGATGTAGTGTTTGAATATTTTATCGATTGTTGCTGGTGCTGTTGCAGCTTTTAGGGGGTACAATTTAACAAATTTTGTGAATGCGTCTATGGTTACCAGCAGGAACTTCATGCCAGCCTGGGCTGCGGGGAGTGGTCCATAATAATCGATAGATATCAGTTTTCCAGGTCCATCAGGCACGATGTTTCGTTGTTCTGCGTATGAATGTTGGTTAGGTACTTTATTCCTTTGGCAGGAGTCGCATGTGGCGATCAGTTGCCGGATTTTCCGTTGCAGATGAGGGTATGTGAAATCTTCCCTGATTATTTTCCATACTTTCTTTGGTCCAATATGTCCATAGATTTCGTGTGTGGTGGTCGTCAATTCCCTCATTAACTCCGTCGGCAAAACAATCTTGGATTGCTCGCCCTTTTTTTTCTTCATCAAGATGTCATCTTGCAAGCTGTACCCGGACCCCTTGTCACCCTTATGTTGATTTCGCAGCCGGATTGCATTTATCGTGGCATCGTTCTTCTGTTCCGCAGCGATGTTTCTGATCCGTTTTTCCAGGGTGGTTGAAGGCCTCTTCATCAGTAACGTCGATATGATGAATTCCCGTCCCCGCTGTTTTTTCGTTTCTTCTTCTGGTGCATTCATCCTACTCAGGACGTCTGCGACGACGTTTCTGGTGCCGGGGCAATGTTCAAACGTGATGTCGTAATCCTGTATGGCGAGAACCCATCTTGTTAGTCGGTCATTCAAAAGTTTACAATTCTTGAGGAATGTTACGGCTTGATGATCAGTTATAGCTTGAATGTGGGACCCCATGACGTATGTCCGGAATTTTTTCAGTGCCCACACCATCGCCAAGAGTTCCTTTTCTGTGGTTGTGTATGTCAGCTCGGCCCCCTTAAGAGTTCGACTGGCGAAGGCTATTACGCTGATCTCTTCTTCGTCGTCTTTTTGCGCTAGGGTTGCCCCCAGCGCATAGTCACTAGCATCCGTTTGGAGGATATATTCTTTGTCTGGGTCGGGATGACTCAATAGTACATCGGAGATAAACAACTGCTTGACCTTTTGGAACGTTGTTTCTTCTTCTTCTCCCCATCGCCATTTGATTCCCTTCTTCAGTAGTTTATTTAATCCAATTGTTTCATGGGCGTGTCTTCGCGTGAATTTAGTATAATAGTTGATTAATCCTAGGAAACCCCGCAGCTGTTTTATGTTTTTAGGTGCTGGGAACTGTTGTATCGTCTCTATCTTCTCTGGCTGTGGTCTGATTCCTTGCGTTGTGAGTATGTGGCCCAAAAATTCAATTTCGTGCCGGAAAAACTTTGCTTTCTCGAGTTTCAGAGTCATTCCGTGGGTTTCCAATCTGCAGAATAGTGTCTCAAGATGCTGTATGTGTTGCTGCCGTGAGCTCGATATGCAGAGCAAATCGTCAACGAAATTCAAGACATTATCTTCCAAGTTGGCCAGCACAATGTCCAGGGCTCTTAGCAAACTGGCAGTGCTGGTTTTCAGACCGAACGGAGTGACCTTGAATTCGTATATTCGACCCCGGTGTTTGAACGCGGTGTATTTGTAGGATGCTGGGTCCAGGGGCACTTGCCAAAAGCTGCTTGTCAGGTCCAGGCTGCTCATTATTTCGATCTTGTGGCATCTCTGAAAGATCTCTTCGACCCGCGGGGTGCATTCGTGGTCGTTTATTAATTGTTCGTTTAATTTTCGAGCATCCAAACACAATCTGACCGTGGCATCCTTCTTCATGACCACCGTCATTGGGTTCACCCATGGGCCCGTTGATCGTTGGATAATATCGTACTTTAATAGTTTTTCTATTTCTTCATCTACTTTCTCGAGATATTTATATGGGATTTCGTAGTAGTGGCCAGTGATTGGCTTATCACTTTTGACCTCCAGCTTGTGCTGGTATGCTTTTATTTTTCCTGGAGCTTTCTTAAAAACGTTTTTGTGTTTCCAAATGATATCGTGGAGCTGACCTTGTTCCTAGGTCGAGATTTGAGTGCATTCGCTTATCTTTTTCCTTACTTCTTCCTTAGTAATAGCCCCCTCGTCTGCTATACTTTCGATATGTGATATTTCCCGTCGGGTTTTATCGGGCTTATCTTCTTCTAGGTCTAGATCTGTTTCCTTCCGTCCATCGCTCGTGGGGATTCCGTCCATGCCTTTGGAGGTGGAAGTGGGATCGGCGGTTGGCCTACAAGGATCAACCGCCCCGATCGTTACCACCCCCATCTGTCCTTGACTTTGGAATCGGAAAGTCCCCATATCGAGATCGATCACTCCCTTCAACTCTGTTAAACAGTCTATACCTAGAATACTGTCCCTTATCAATCCTGGGATAATCAAATATCTAATGCTCACTAACAATTCGCCGATTTTTGTTGGTGCCATTATTTGCTTTTTTACCTTGGTAGGCCTTCCCCTTAGCGCCCCTCGGACACTCACTCCACTCACCGGAAGTATCGCACATCCTCGCCAGGAATCGATATTCGTTTCAAAAAACTTTTCTGATATTGCCGTGACCTTGCTTCCCAGATCCACGAGTGCCGTGGTTCTTACTCCTTTGATCTCTGTGCGAACGACAGGGCACTCCGCTATCTCGATTTCTTGTGCTTCCCCTTTCTCTTCCAGCAGGAATTCCCTCATCTCCGTGAAAATCGTGTTGATGACCTCGCTCCTTTGTTTTTTTTTTTTTTTTTAGTTTCCTCTTCCGTTGCATCCACCCTCCTGTCTTTATTGCTGGTGGGTGCAACTACTCTCAATTTCCCTGGTTCGTTTTCGACGTGGATGCCTGCATCCCTGCTGGGTTGTCCACGTGTATTGGTTGGATAGGTTGGTTTCTCTTGGTTGGCCATTCGCCGGTGTGCCCCTGCTGTCTTTCATTCTGTTGGTTGGTATTCCACGGCCTTGATGCAGGTGGTCTATTTGCCCTGTTGATGTTGTGTTCGTTCCTTCTAGAATTTACTGGTCCCGCCTGATCGAACTTATCCAACAGCGAGATCAATTGTTCAAGTGTGTCGGTTCCTCGCACTATCATGGTGGTCCGTATTTCCTCCGAGAAATGCCGTGATAGGGCGGAGATAATTTCCTCGTCCGTCGGTGTCGGAACGAGGTCCCTTGCACTATTGAATATGCGGGTGACATATTCGGCTCTCGTTGCTGGCCCTTCACTGTAATGTCCGAACTCCAAATTTCTACGGACTTTATGTTGGATTTCTTCACTCCAATATCTTGCCTGGAATTTTCGTTCCAGATCGTGGATATCTCCGATATCTTCTCCGACCAACACCCACCATTCCCTTGCCGCTTTTTCGAGGCATTGTCCCATGAGGCAGCGAAATTCAGCTTCATTCGGCTGCGTGGCTTCGCAGTATTGGCTCATTTCCCGGAAGAATTTCATTGGTCGTTCTCGTCCGGACGCGTCAAAAGTTGGAGGGATGAGTTTAATTTTTGTCGGCTTGATTGACTCCGCGTATGTCGTATTGGTGGCGCCTCCTGGTATTCGGGTACTATTGATGATATTGGTGTGGGGTTGTGCTGCTTCCCTTCCCTCGATTCTTCGTATTCTTTGTTCGAGTTCGTGAAAATGCAGCCGCTGTTGTGCGAGGCTCACCTCGCTGGCCGCGACCCTCTGCCCCAACTCCGTTTCCCGTTGTTGCCCCTCCATTGGCAAATTTTTTATGGCCTCCGTCAGGTGATAGTTTTCGGCGGCGAGTCTGGTTTGGGTGACTGTTAGGTGGTCGCTGAATTTTTCCTCCGTTTTTTTCAGTTCCGTTTGCACGTAAATTTTCAGCTCCTTCCTCGTCTCGTAGCTTTGTCGCATCTCGTTTTTCAAAGCCTCCATTTCGTGAGCCATCCTGTCGAGACGTTCGTTGGTCCGTCGACCCAACGCGTTTCCCTCGCGAATGGCTTTGATGACATATTCCAGAGTGCTATCTCCTTTGTCGTTCGGTGGCAATTCTTCATTTACTTCCCTCCCTTGATTTCGATCACTCGTCCCAAAATTTCCCCTGTCCTTGGAGAGCAGGGCCTGAATGGCTGGATGCGAAATCGTTGTCGTGAGATTCCTCTCGTTGGATGACTCGGCTATCCCCGAGTCGGTTGGGTCAGCTATCTGCCCCTCCGGCTGCTCCTCCCCCTGTGCATTCTTGTCTTCCCCTTTCTTTTTACCGTTCGCCATTTCTTACCGTTAGTAATTTAACCCAAAAAAAAAAGAAATTTTCTACAAAGATTTGAAGTTTTTTTTTTTTTTTTTTTTTTTTTTTTTAAACCGGCCTTTGCTCGCCCCACGTTGGGCGCCAGTTGTAACGGTTACGATTTGGCCGTCCTTATTGACTGACCTCCTCGAGTACGTTTTGGGTTCGGGCGAGCATAGAAAATTTGTTTTTGGTCCGGTTAAAAAGGCAAAAATATAATTTATTCAAAGAAACACCAGAAATTAATTTACATTTTGTTTTCGCTTTTTATTTTTATTTTATTATATAAACTTTTTGTTTTACATGACTTTTATTTGATTTTAATGAACTTCTTCTACGTCGCTTTTAACACAATTTTTTTTTATCCAATATGGTTCCCTGATCTGGTTCTGCCCTATGGATTATTGCTGGGAGATCGGGGGTCAATGATGTCGCCAAAACTGACCCGCTACTCCGCACAATATCCCCCCTTCCTATCGGGAGATCGGGGGTCAGTAATGTCGCCAAAACCGACCCGCTACTCCGTATCCTATCCCCCCCTTACCGGGAGATCGGGGGTCAGTAATGTCGCCAAAACCGACCCGCTACTCCGTATCCTATCCCCCCCTTCTACCGGGAGATCGGGGGTCAGTAATGTCGCCAAAACCGACCCGCTACTCCGTATCCTATTCCCCCCCTTCTGCCGGGAGATCGGGGGTCAGTAATGTCGCCAAAACCGACCCGCTACTCCGTATCCTATCCCCCCTTCTACCGGGAGATCGGGGGTCAGTAATGTCGCCAAAACCGACCCGCTACTCCGTATCCTATCCCCCCTTCTACCGGGAGATCGGGGGTCAGTAATGTCGCCAAAACCGACCCGCTACTCCGTATCCTATCCCCCCTTCTACCGGGAGATCGGGGGTCAGTAATGTCGCCAAAACCGACCCGCTACTCCGTATGCCCTATGTTGAGGGTAGGGGTGGGGACGAGATCGGGGTTGTGGGCAACCGTCACCGGTTGTCACCCGCTACTCGGTATGGAAAGGTCTGGGTGGGTTACCTATGCTGTCTTCCTCGTTGCTCCTTACTCTCGGTGACCGTTGAGAGAACTGATGCTCTGCTGCTCCGTGGCGCGTCTTTTATACCCGCCAGGCGGTGGTGGTGCCGGTCGCGGCGGTCTCTGATTGGCCGCGTGCTCTCCCGTCGGCTGTTGCCAATCACGGCCTGCGCTCGGCCAGGCTCGCCTCAACAGGGGGTGCTCCAGCGCCCGCTGGTGCGCGGCGCCACCAGGGCTGGCTCGATGGGGGGTACTCTCGGAGCCCGTAACGTTGCCAGCGCTCGGTCAGGCTCGGCTCGAGTGGGGGTTCCCGAGAGCCTGCTGGTCTGCGGCATCATTAGGGCCGGCTCGATGAGAGGTACTCTCGGTGCCCGTTACAATACATCAAAGCACCCAAAGAACCTAAAGAATCCAAAGAACCCAAAGAATGAGGGGGGGGAGGAGAGATCTAGAAATTGCATTATCGAACACGTCGGTTAGCTCAACGTTTGAATTATCGATCAACCGATTTATCATTATCGGCTGCTTCGTTACCGACTTCGTATTGTCCAGACCTATATCTATATCAGCATGAACACAGAATCTAGAAATCTGCATCATCGAACACTTCATTGCCGACTTGATATTGCTCGGACATATATATATATAGATATATCAACATTATCGGTATAGATACCAACCATGTCGGGGCGTAGAAATCTGCATTATCGAATACTGCGGCGCAGGAATCCTCATCACCGACTGCGGATAACAACGGATCCGTATAGCACGGACTCGAACCAACTTTACTCGGCCGGTGGGGTAGGGATCTACTATGCCGAATGGTGTAGAACCGGCCTAGTCTATCTACTAACAACGAATTCAAACCATTATTACAACATTATAATATTGAATTATATTCAACATTCAGTAACTTGAAGGCATCAATTTGTGAACGTTTTAATCAAACTCTCAAGACCAAAATGTAGAAACAATTTAGCTTGCGAGGTAATTATAAGTGGACAGACATTTTATCTGACTTAATATCAGATTACAATGATAGTAAGCACCGTACAATAAAAATGAAACCGCGAGATGTTACTGTGGTGAATGAGAAAAAAATTCTTCATAATATATTTGGAAAATATCGAGTGAATCGCACGCGGTAGATCAAATTCAACATCGGTGACAAAGTACGAGTCAGTAAGAATAAACATGTTTTCGAGAAAGGCTATACACCGAACTGGACGACGGAAATGTTTACTGTGAGTCGAGTGATAATGACGGATCCGGTGACATATAAGCTGACAGACTATCAAGATCAACCCGTCGCTGGCGGTTTTTACGAAGAGGAGGTGCTGAGAGCGAAGTATTCCGACATCTATCTTGTGGAGAAGGTTCTCAAGAAACGAGGAAATCAAGTTTATATTAAATGGTTGGGTTTCAATAGTTCGCACAATAGTTGGATAAATAAGGATAACTTGTGAAGGAAGAATACAATAATTAAACACCAATTTCATGTAAATCACATTATTTATTCATATATTGAAATAAAGATTTACATTATTCGACAATGAATTATTCGCTGATGATTATTCTACAATGAATTCCATTTGGCTCTATTTTGTTTCACTTTTCAGAAATTTCAGAAACAATTTACCATCTGTGACTGTTTGAGTCATATGGTTAAATAGAGCCGAACCCTGCTCGAATTTTGCCGAAATACGGTAGAATAAACTGCGCCGCACTTCGAAACCCCTTTATGGCTACCAAGAGGTTTATTATTTTCATAATCATCATGATAAACTAATAACGGGAGCACGATCTTATTCGGATACGCTTCGATTTTTTTCTTCCAAAGAGACCCCTGAATAATGTTTCGAACCAGTACTGAATGACGCTCGACATCTTTAACATATTCTAAAGTTTTATCGAGCACTCCGGGCAACTCAAAAAACAATTTAAGTACTTTTCTAAGCGGTATAAATTGAGCTATTATTTCTTTGGTTACCAATTGTTTTTTATCATGCTTTTCAACTGAAACCGTAATCTCGCCAATCGTTAGGTTTTCCGGGAGTACAAAAGTTCCTTGCTGTTGAAATTGGCCAAAACGCTTCGCTTCCGTATCAATATTTTCAAAGGGTGCTGCTAACTTCTTCAAAATACTTTCGATTTCAGAAACGTTTATTGAATCTTTATTCGATCGCGCCAGACTGCTGCGTACTTCATTTTGAATCGCCTGCATATTATGGTGAAGTAATGTTGAAACATCCGAAATTATTTGATGAGCTCTTGTCCGCGGTACATCGGGAAATTTATATAGTTTCGCAGCAAATAAAGAAGCTTCCTTGTGGAGACGATTATAAATGCTTTCACTTGATCTGTCTGAAGCTTCGGGAGGTATAAAATCAATGTCATCTGACTCATCTGACGAACTATTATAATCCACGTGTAACAATGACTTATCGTTATCAACAGACGCGTGTCCTGAATGATTAAAATCAGTACCGGAATTTGTTTTCGAAATTTCATTGTTCTGACTAACGAACGTTGAGAATTCGTGAGCATGTTTACTCAAAGGATGTTTTCGGTAGGAATCGAATATGAAATACTCTTTAGAGCAATTGTGCCTGCTACATTGAAAATGTCTCGAAGACTTATGACACAATTCTACGTGCAAAATAAGATCTTTGTCACGTACCACCTGATGGGTGGTACGCACACGCGGGGAGGGGGAACGGAAATTTTATAGATTAAAGGGTCGCTGCCACCAGCCGTGCGGTGGGCGCGGCACTAGAGTTTTCGAAAAAGCTCGCAAATAAAATGGGGAAATTCGGGTAGAGTGGTGAGCGGTCAGAGGGGAGGGAGCTGCTGCGTCCCGTACGGGCCCGGCACACCCGAACCGCTGAGAGTCCGTCAAATCCAGTAAATAAGAGTAGCCGTATTGTTTATGGTGAAATGATATCAGTTTATTTATTCAATGAGGATTGGGAGGGGCTCTACGTGTAGAGATATGCCCGTGTGATCTAAGGGGGAATTACCAGTGAAGAAAATGGAGAATACATATAATTGGACTTACATGCGGTGTACGATGTTATCCGCTTTCGCACCGACGCACAAGTCGGTTTATTGTCGCCGGACTTTGACTTTGACAATTAATAAAAAAACCACTAAACGCACCTAGAGTCCCTACCTATCGGTTGAATTGATGCGATCGGAATTTAGATAAAACTATTGAAATAACGCAAATGGGATTTTAGATAAAAATATTAAAATCACGCAAACGGAACTTTAGATAAAACTATTAAAATAACGCAAGCGGGATTTTAGATAAAAATATTAAAATAACGCAAACGGGATTTTAGATGATAACATTAAACGAACGAATCTATATCTAGTTAAAATTTGGCAAAAATAGAGCTCTTAATGTCACTAATAGTCAATATTGGCAGAAATAAGCACTTAAAGTCACTAACAGTTGAAATTTGGCAAAAATAGAAGCACTTAATGTTTCAAAACGGCGGGGAAACAAAACACTAATGTCACTAAATTTGGAGCGTAATTATTGGCAAAAATCGAAGCACTTAATGTTAAAAAGTTTTAATTATGGAAAATATTTTAAAGCACTCCTCGAATTCATTTATTAACGAGACGAAGCACTCGGTGCAGTTAATTGTTCTGGTTGGAATTTTGGGGTTAAGGAGCCCTTAGGCTTACGGGGTGACGGGTTGCCGCGCACGGTTTTTCGTATCTCCACTGGGTGGAACGGTTTAAGGTACGTTACTGCGTGTCGGACTTACGGTTTTCTCGCCCGTCGGTACCGGCTAAGAGACCGAGTTGGTTAAGGAACACGCAGACTGACGGGATGACGGGTTGCCGCGCGCGTTTCCCGGTATCACCACGAGGTGGACAATATTAAGATGCAAGTACTTTGCGGCGGACTTACGCTTGATCTGCCCGTCGGTACCGGCTGCGCGACCGAGACTTTTTCCCAACGAAGGGTTTAGCTGTCGATCGGGGACTGACTAATTTTGCGCGTCCGGGTCCCGCTTTTCGATTCGCGAACCGTCAAGCGGGGGGTCTCGGTCAGCATTTTGCCGTTGGCACGTGTGCGACCTCGAACGAGTTCCGTCGGCACGTGATATATCAAACCGCTGACATCCGTTCGCTCCATGTCTGTCCAGATCATCCGATCCGCGAGCCGTGCGATCTAATAACCGTCAACTTCGCGCAAGCCGTCGTCGTTGGGTTACTTAAAACTCGCGAGAAAGGAATGTTCGGAACGTCGTTGGGAATCAAATCCGTGGAAGTTCGAAAAAAACGGATTTGATTCTCAACACCCAACTTCGCGATTTATCACTTCGCGCGGACTGTCGTTGTTGGGTTACTTCAAACTCGCGAGAAAGAAACCCGACACGCAAGTTCCGTTCACTTTTATCGTAACACTGCGATACTTGCAACGTCGCTGGTGTTATGCCCCAGAATTTTATAAAGAATTTAGCGATCGATGCAACGATTGCACATATGTGTTGTATTAATCGTTGACATCGATTCGACACGAGCGACACATTTAAAAACGATTGCACAAATGTGTTGTGCGAATCGTTAACATCGATTAAGAAATTGAACAGAATTTTATAATCGATTTGACACGAACGACACATGTAAAACGATTGCACGAATGTGTTGTACGAATCGTTAACATGCGTAAAAGAAATGGAACAGCAATTTCATAATCGCTGTCAGCAAAATCATCGATAATAAAGAAATGTAGCAACGATCGTCCGAGGACGACCATTGTACGATGATTTCGTAATATTAATTTGGAACGCGTTTGCAAATTTACCAGGTGGGGTAAATTTGTAAACAAAGAGAAAAATATAAGAACTTCGGTCTTCGTACCGAAGTCAGTCTAAAATTACATCGCTACGCGTGACGTTCGCACGAGATAAATCTACTCGGAAGTACTCGAGCAGATTTAAGTAATCAAGTGTAAAATTGATCTAAAATAATAAACTTGTTAAATTATTGAAACTAAAACTATTCAGTATTGTTATCATTCGGGTTAAACCCCTCATCGGCAAACGATCCCAAACTTTACAACTTCCAATTGACTCGTAATATTCTATTACTCGTCATACGGACATAACAACGTAACGGACCAAAAAAGGGATTTGTTACAAATTGGCGCCCAACCTGGGGCCCGAGGTTTATGTGTTAAATAAGTGATCCAAAAAAAAAAAAGACATGACTAATAATAATAATAATAATACTTACAGTTCCAAATTTACTGAGTCAATGTCGCTCGTTCATGCTCCGATGCGAACTCGCTCGAATAAAGACCCGGAGGAGGTAATAGTATCTCACCCTGCCACCGTAGAAAAGGGTGCGCGGCCAAAAGATAAACAAAACAAAATCATAACCCCGATAACCGATTCGACTGTTCCTCCAGATATGGGGCATTATCAGGATATTGACGAACTGCGTGCAAAATTGAAAGATGACATGAATGCATTTGAGCGACAACGCCGGGATATGGAACGACTTGCGAATGACATGCACCAGTTTAACGGTCGGGCGGTGGTGGAGGAGCTTCGACGAATGCAAGAACAGATATCGTTGCAACGTACCGAAATCGACGAATTACGCGCAGCCGATCGAAATCGAAATGGACCTTCTCGGGATGATCCACACGTCATTCCCCCACCACCGCCTCCACCAAGGGACGATGGTATGGGTATGTTAGACATTCTTGCTAATGGTATGCACGCTCTAAAAATTGATATTAAAATACCGAAATTTGACAATGACGTAAAGGCGCATCCCAAAGAATTTCTTGAACAATTAGAACGATATTTTGTTGCCAGAAATATACAACCGGATGCAAGTAGAATGCTCGTCGTAGAAAGCGCGTTTGAGGGTAGGGCGAAAGTATGGTTTAATGCTAATCGACGTCAGTGGCGACAGTATAACGAATTCAAGGATGCATTTTTGACAGAATTCTTTTCGGTCCCGATACGCGTTAGAATTAAAAGCTAATGGGCTGGCGGTCGATACTTACCATCAATGGGTTTCTTGCAAACCTATTTCTTACGACAAACGATGAAGGCCGAATATTTTGACCCTCCCATGGAGTAATATGAAATTAATTACATGGTGGTCCAGCAATTACCCATTCGTGTTCGGGAATCACTGGTTACTATCGATTTCACAAAATCAAATATTATATCCAACACGTTGGCCCAACTTGACATGACCGCGGATGAACGAGAACGTTCACGACCCGTCAACACAAACCAATCCCGGGGATATAATAATAATGGCCCTGATTTCAACAACAAAAACAACGCAAATCCGACAAATCGCGATCAGTATAATCGAGGAAATCAAAATTATCGCAATTTTTCGAACAATCCAGCGCTGATCGATAATGCGCGTGCTATAACGGATCGGAATCAAAATATATCTCAAATCACGTGTAATAGTTCAGAATCGAATTCATTATGCAGGGATTATCCGCCGATGAATTCCCCAAATGATCAAGGTCCAGGTCGAACAAAACACGACGTTTCACGACCACCACCTCCCATTGCAAATCATTCGCCGCGTCAAAATAATTTAAACTAAATGTGAGTACGTTGGTTACAGGTTCGCCTTCGTACTCGCATCCCTTTGATGCATTTGAGGATCTGATTGATGACGTTAAAATGGAGCCCGATGGCTCTCCTAATATCCGCCGCTTTCGTAGCTGCCCACGACTAATAATACGTATATTGGACATTCCGGTCGCGGCCCTAATTGATTCGGGCAGTCAAATCACTTGCATATCAGAATCATACTACGCCTATCTTCACAAACATTTTTCTATCGTTGAATTGCCAGTGTCCAATCTCATAATAACCACCGCGATCGGTCGCAAGCCGACAAAAATCCGAAAGCAGATCATGTTGGAAGTTCACTGCGGGGAATATATCGCCCATGCGACGTTCCTTGTCATACCATACTCAACGTCCAATGTTATAATCGGAAATGATTGGCTTCATCGTTGTCGCGTGATTCTCGATTATGATCATCTAACGTTTAAAATCAAAGGATATAATATACCAGAAGAATGCGTTTCGTTTGGACATGCTTGTCCGAAAGAGATCGTCCTCTCCGCCGAGGAAGATGTAATCTATATACTGTTACGTCCAGATAACATAAATTAAGAATATGCCCTCTTTTGGACCTTAGCTACGGCTAATTAATCCGGGATACGGGCTAGAAGATTTGGTCGAATAAATAAATTGTTACACTCAATATTGCTCGAATTGAATTTATGTTTTCATTTATTTTATCTAAAAGTTGCGACGAGGATCGTCTTTTGGTATGAAATATCGTGAATTGAATGATTTGAATATGGATTCGATTTTAATTTGACTCAACGAGACCGACGGGAACCCCGTGGTTCCAAGGATCGAGAAGGGAAAATATAAGAGTCGTGGCGTACCGCGCAATCCCTTATATTTTTGAAAAAGGAATAAGAGTCGCGGCGTACCGCGCAATCCCTTATATTTTTGGGAAAGGAATGAGAGTCGCGGCGTACCGCGCAATCTCTTATGTTTTGTGGGAAGGAATAAGAGTCGTGGCGTACCTCGCAATCTCTTATGTTTTGTGGGAAGGAATAAGAGTCTTGGCGTACCGCGCAATCTCTTAGATTTTGTGGGAAGGAATAAGAGTCGTGGCGTACCATGTATGTTAAATTTTAACTTACTTTTTACTTAAAGACTTTCAACTTTGTACAAGTCGGAAGAGCTGTACAATATTGAGCTCGTTCCGGAGGGTATGCTTCTATTTTAAAGAATACTTGTCGTCGGTGGTAGATTTTCGTTGAGTAACGAAATTACGAAAATCTCGCGCTTTTATACCCAAGTCGCGAGTTGCTAGTCGTAAGGGTGGGAAAGGGCAAATTTTCTTTGCATCTCATTGGCTGAAATTTCCCGTTTCCCACTCCTTAGTTTTTCCAAAAAGGTGGGGAGAATCGCTCTTATCTTTCTCGAGCTAAAGGCCTAAGAACCCCCCTCCCTTATGTCTTCGTAGGCCCCTTGAAAAGGGCATGCACCCGCGCCTGCGTTTAGAGGGTTGCAGCCCTACAGGCGTCTTTGTGGTGGCGTTACGGAGACGTAAAACCTCCCTGCTGAGATTAAATGTCGGGTTAGAAGTTAAAAACGACATGTAAAGTTGGAGAAAAACGGAATATAAAATCTTCAAAATTATAAATTGGATATAATGCAAGGTCGCTGGTATAACTAGATTAGAAATAAGAATTTATAAAAACATATATTTATTTATTTATTTATCCTCAAAAATATACATGTATATATATATATATATTTTTTTTATTATTATTATCAAAATTTATCAAAAAAAAATATATATATTAATCACTCAAGTTGCGTGATCGTGTTGACGTGACCCTCGATTAGTGCCTCAGTGAGAATGCACCGTTTATTGGTTCCGTCGAGGTAGTTGTAGCTGTAGACTTTTTTTCTTCCTGATGTTCGTCTTCCTGGGTATTTTGGATATGTACCGTTTTGAGTTCGCGTGATTCAGGCGTTTCCATCGCTGGTTGTGGTGTTTCGTTGAGATTCCGATTCAGGTGCAGTAATAGATGCGTTACAGAATCCCAAATTGCTCCAAGTAGAAATATCGCCCATCCATACACGGTGTGGAGTGCGTAACCATGAATAATGGTGTCCACGATGAGTTTTATCACTCGAATTAGTGCTATGATCCCGATAACTCCAGCGCTCGCGGTCCCAAAGAACATGAATCGACCCCACATGTTTTCCCAAACAGAGTCGACTAGCTGCTTCAGTCCATCCGTCCCGAGCATTTTTGAAAATGCTAGCCCTTGTGTGCCAATGGGTTGTCCGCTAATGCCTTGAGCGATCGTGTTGAGCACCGCCGGTTTTTCCACTGGAAACATTATGTGGTCCCGGAGTTTTTCGATATCTTCTTGACTATAAATTCCCCTGGTTGCCAAGGATGCTGGATTGGTGTATTTCTACGTTGGCTCGGTCATCGCTTGATGATGGTTGGAGGTAGACTTTGGACAGGTCCTGGCAAAAGTTTATACCAAGAATCTCCCAAAAGATATTCCGATGGTAACAAAGCATCACACGTCAGTTCTGTACCTGTTTGCATGATAATGTGAGTACGTGGTGTGAGAAATAAGCTTTGATTACCCCTGAAGATCGGGAGCTGGTGGTAACAATTTTCAGTCCTCCGGACTGTTACTTCTACTGGTATACATTTGATTACATGGACTATTTCTCCAGTGACGACGGCCATATCTCCCGGTCCCTTCATGAGATGGAATGCGAATTCATCAGGTGATTGTGTTGCGATTATGAGAGCGTTCTTCAATACTTGTTGTTCGAGGTTGCATCGTTGCGTCAACACGTCAAGGTATAATTGATTCATTTGATTTCGAATGTGTTTTTCCACGAATACGAATTTTCAATTTACATATGTGAATATGTCTAGATTTTCTACGGCTATCGGCTTTGGTTTAGCGAACGAATCTCCGCTTCTAGTTCCGAATATAAGTAGTTTCGGATGTTCCGTGCGTATTAACGTATAACCACACAATGGTTGTTCAGATTTTTTTGTTAAAGCAAATGTTACATCTTCAGTTGAAAGTGTATAGACTGTTTGAGGGTAACTGTGTTCTACATCTTCGATTTTCTTTGTCACTCCTTCGTACAGTACACTGTATCGGTTAAATTTGCAACTATCCACGGGAAGCGAATTTCAAAAAGTTTGTCCACCCTCAATGTCTATACAACCTTGGTTCGTTAATAGGCACGTTATTCCAGATTTCAAATTGATACGATTATTCTCTAGATTTACAGTCGCTTGATATTCCGCAAGAGTGATTTTGATAGAACCTTGTACTACAACATCGTCCCAACTACCATAGGGATCGGAATACTGTGTTCCAGAGCAAGTTCCGTCATTTTTAATTGAGCCTGCTGAATTTATGCTTCGAGTTGCAGTTTGATTTACGCGGAGGCCAGTGATTAAGCTGCTGCCGATTCGATATAGCCCTGCCTTGTGCATTTCTTCGCATGCATCTCGAGATACATCGGCTAAATACTCTAATTGTCCATGTGCGACTACAGAGACATGCGAATGCATACCGCAGTAGTAAATCACTCGATGAATTTCGATTTTACATTGAATGACCTTATTGTTGATAAATTCGTTCAGTTGTAATAATTGTATGTAAACAGGAATCGTTTTTATTTCCGGTTTCTTGATATCGCAGTCTCCGACGTCGATCAGAGACAGAGTCGTTATATTTGAATTCGATGATCCGCAATCGTATCCGATGATTCCGAGTGTGCTCGTTACAGCACACAGGAGTAAAGCAAAAGTCAATGTCCCCTTGACCATGTTGAAGTTAAATAGAATATTGAAGTATTCTATTTCTTCCTTCTATATATTGTAACGCGAAATAATTCGACGCGCCGTCAAATTCGTACCGTTCCTCCCGTCACGACGACACCGACGAGCGCAGGGTCATGATAGAGAAATTGTACATATTTTAATTAATTTCTTTTGTTTTATTTTATTTATTTTCATATTTGTAATCGTCCCGAGCGGCGAGCCGTTACCGAGACGACGAGTAATACCGGGAGCATCCGATTGGGCGAAGCGATAGAGCGAGACGAGAGGGGTAGTCTCCCGTCGATCAGCGAAGCGGGGTGTCCCCCGTCAACGCGCCACACGAGCTTCTCCGCTTCCGAATTACGCTAGGAAAGATAACGCGAGCGAGGACCCACGAAAAATAGGTATGCGGTGAGGGGTCAGAGTTGGTCGCCTGCCCCCTCCCGCGACTGAATGTAAGAAAGTAGGGCCGAAGGGGCACGAGCAACCTGTCACGACGCAAATCTAGGCTGTTCTGCGAGAGTCGTCGTGACGGGAGTACCGAAATTTGGAGAGAGAGAGAGATGGCACGGGAAAGATATATATTGTACCGGAGGGCCGAGAGACGGAAAAATCCCGTGGAACGAATATTATCTCGAATCGTTTTCCCGGAGTACCGTAATCGCTACCTGAGTACCGGTGAGTCTTGTCTGGCCAGTTTCCGTCTCGGGACGAATATAAAATAATATTGTAATTTGTTAAAAGTTTGTTTCATTCGTCTTTTCTTTTGTCACGGCGACGACGGTTCGGCCACGAGGTCGAACTATTCGATTCTTCGTTTATTGTACCGGCGTGGGCTTCGTCGGTTATTGATTTCGCGGGACAGACAGTGTTTCATTTGTTTATTGTTTTATTTGTTGTATTTCGTTCAATATTTTTGTTAACGCGCGGATTTATTGTACCGAGGGGTTTGGATCCGCGCAATCTGTCGTTATATTCGATATCAAACCGAAGTCGATGAATTTGATTCGAATAATTTTCCGTTGACACGAAACATGAACCGTCACCGTAGAGGTCGAGGTAAAGGTCTCGTATGAAGTTGTTTTAAAATATGAGACAAACCGTAAACCGTCACCGAAAAGGTCGAGGTACCGGTACCTGTCTCAAATAGTTATTTTTTTGTATTATGACTCAAGCTGTGAACTATCTCCGTACCGGACGAAGTAAAAGTTCCCGTTAAAATTCTTGTTTATTTGTTATTCTTTTGGAAATTTGGCATTTGATTTGGACGCGATCTAAGTTATTTTTTTTTGTGTGCGCGGATCCAACCTATCGATGTCCCGGCCGTTCGTGGGATTGCGCGGGGAGGTCCGACGACCTGAGTGTGTGTGTTGAGTGCGTGTGACCGCGGATAATTTCTTTTGATTATTTTATTTGATTAATTTTTGTGTTTTTCTTATCACTGTAATTTATTGTTTTTATTGTATTATTGGTATTTTCTTCGCGGTGGATCGAGTAGCCGCAATCGTGAGTGTGAGTGTTGCGTGTGTTTCATTTGTATAATTTTTATCGTTCGCTGCGTGTGAGTGAGAGTGTGCGTCGTCGGGCCTGTACCGCGGGCGAGTGAGCAAGACGCGAGGGGTGAGAGTTTGTGCGTGTGTGTGAGAGTGTGAACGAGTATGATTTTATTTTGTTTCATTTGATTTTCATTTGTTTTATTTCTTTTGTTTTCTTTTGTCACGCGTTGGTTTTTCTTCCCCCGGAGTGTCTTCCCGGGTAGGAAGTGGAATTAAAGAAAAAGAGTTAATCATACTTTCTTTGTTTTCCTTTGCTTTTCTTTTCTTCAAAATTTGTTTAAAGTACCTGCACGATAATTTTTTTTTGAGAATCCCGCCACTCTACCGAAAGACAAGGCTGCGGCTTAGCCAGGCGAACCAGCTTGATCCCGTCGTTTTCCCCGGTGCATCCGCACCTGGCGCCCATTTAAAAATTAAAGGGGAGAACGACGGTATCTGTAGCTTTGTGGGAGGGATTGGAAAATCCCACTACAATATATATGTGTATATATATATATATATATATATATATATATATATATATATATATATATATATATATATATATATATATATATATTATTATTATATATATATATATATTATTATTATTATTATTATTTTTTTTTATTTATTTTTTTTTTTCTGAAAATAAAAGAATAAGATTAGTTGAAGTTACTTCCTCGTTGTCTAAACAGTGATATAAGAATACTTTAATCTATTTATGTTGACAATGCGAGGTTTCTTTTTTATTTGAATTTTTACATTTTCTTTTGGAAGAACTTCATGCGGTCCGGTATAGTGATCGTCTAGTTTTCCAGGTTCAGGACCTTTCAGAAGAAAGACGAAATCGCCGATCTTGAGAGTCTGAGGATTTATTTTTCGATCGCAGATTTCTTTTGATTTTACCTTTGCATCGATTAAATTGGTTCGCGCTAGAGCTTGAAGCTCGTGTAGGCGAGTCACCAATTTAGTGAGATAATCATCGTATGTGATCTCATCTTTGTCGATGATTGGATCGCTTGATGGAAGTCTCGCTAATTTTCCAAACACTAGTTCGAACGGGGTATGTCGTGTACCTTCATGAGTGCTAGTATTATAAGAAAAGGTTGCTAACTCCAGCCAATCATCCCATTCTTGATCTTGATTAGCAAATTGTTTGAGATATTCTCCCAATACGTGATGGGACCTTTCAATGGAACCATTCAATTGAGGATGGAATGCTGTGGTTTTAAACTGTTGAATTTTGAATCGTTTAGCTACGTTTTTTGGTACTTTGCTGAGAAAATTACTGCCCTGATCTGTTAAAATAGATCGAGGTGCGCCGAAAGTACAAATGAATCTCTTGACTAAAGCATTGCTTATTGTCACGGCTGTTGCATCTGGTAATGGTATAGCTAACGAATATTTGGTGAGCTGGTCTTGGAGAGTTAATATATGTATATATTATTATCTTTGGTCATCGCTAAAGGACCTACGATGTCCATTGCGACTTTGTCAAAGGCTGTGCCAGGCGTATCCGTTATAATCATTGGATTTCGATTTTTAACTCGAACTAATTTTTTTATTTGGCAACAATTTCTAATGAATGCCTGTATATCTTTCTTAATATTTTCCCAATAATAACGATGCCTGATTTTGCTAAACGTCTTCGAAACTCCCTTGTGTCCTCCAAGAGCTGAACAATGTATTTCTTTAATTATTTCCTTTCGTCTCGGTGGCTCAACAAACTGAATTACGCCGGTGCAAATTATTATTTTTGTACATTTCGATTGACTTATTACACACAAGTGACTTCTAATTACTTTCCATTTTATTGTTTCGACTTCGCTCGTCTTTGCTATGCTGATTGTTTTTAGCTTCAATGAGTCGATTAATTCACCTAAGCTGACTAATGATTTTTCAATATCTGAGGCTACAGTCGTGAGACCTTCCTTAAGTCGACGTATCGGTAGTGCGATGTGTATTCTATTGCCTAGTTCTTCCATCTGAGCTCTACCTGCCTGTAAATCTTGAAATTTCGGTAATTCATTTTTACTTTGAAGTTGAATCGATCCTATGTCACATGGCTCGCCTGAGTCATGGATAAAATAGGTATAACTGTCCTTTCTCATAAATAATTGGTCTCTAGATTCAATCAAATTTCTGGGATATCGAAAATTGTCTACGTCATTTATTTTCGAAATTTTGCCTTGTTCCTTTTCTTTATTAAATTCTTGATCTTCCTCGCTACCTATTTCCTCATTGTCGCTATCGCAGCTTGAGTCTTCTGAATCGCTTGATTGATACTGGATTTCTGTGTTATTATTATTAGTTTCTTTAGATTGTTTTGATTTTCTTTTATTTTTGTTAACGCGTTTTTCTTCTTGATTATTTTTAGAATTCGTAAATTTTGTATCCATTTCATCTCTTAACCTTTGAGGTTCTTTTCTAATTCGTTCGCTTCTTCTCAATGGTTGTTCATTAGTATTGTTTAATTTTGGTTCTCCATGGATCGTTGCTTCTGTTACGATCTGATTCCGTTGCTTAGTTGATTGTTCTTTATTTTGAATTGTATGAACATTATGTGGTTCGACAGGGTTTCGAGATAAAGCATCTGCATTGACGTTCATCTTGCCTGCTTTATAAATAACGTCAAAATCGTGCATTGACAATTTTAATCTCCATTTTGAAACTCGAGAGGCTGGATCTTAAGAGTTTTTGAACCATACGGGCGGTTTATGGTCTGTAACGACCGTGAATTTATGTCCGTAAACATAAGGATGGAATTGATTAACTGCGTAAACAATTGCCAACGCTTCTTTCTCGTATGTTTCGTATCGTTTCTCGGCATCATTCAATGTTCGTGAAACGTACGCGATAGGTAGATCCTTACCGATTTCCCCTTGAGATAGGATACCTCCGATAGCGTATCAGATGCATCCGTCGTTATGATAAACGGTCGAGTAAAATCCGGATGCTGCAATACTGGTTCCTTGCAGAGAGCATCTTTCAATTCTTGAAAAGCCGTTTGTTCACTGTTTTTCCATAAGAACGTCGTTTCCTTTTTTAATAAATTTGTTAGAGGTTTCGCGATTTTCGCGAAACTTTTTATGAATCGTCGATAGTATCCGGTTAAGCCCAAAAATTGCCGTACTCCTTTAACGTTTCGGGGAACTGGGTAACCCTTAACTGCTTCAATTTCTTTCTCGTCCGGTTTGATGCCATCTTCGGTTATTAAATGCCCTAAATATGTGACTTCTTTTCGTAGAAATTCACATTTATCAGGTTGGAGTTTTAGATTTGCTTCTTTAAGTCGCGATATTAATTTTGTATATTTAATTTCGTGTTCTCTTAACGAAGACGCGTATATTACGATATCGTCAAGATAGACAAAAAGTTCGATGCCTTGTAGGCCACACAATACACGATCCATTAACCGTTGGAAAGTAGCTGGAGCATTTTTCAATCCAAAAGGCATTCGAGAAAATTCGTAATGGCCGAATGGAGTTGAAAAAGCTGTTTTATGTGCGTCTTCCGGTTTCACCTTTATTTGATGGAAACCCGATGCGAGATCGAAAACCGAAAAATATTTGGCTCCACCAAGTTGATCCAAAATATCGGTTATGTTCGGAAGCGGATATGAATCTCCGATTGTTTTTTCATTCAGCATCCGAAAGTCTAGTACCATCCTCCATAGTTTATTTCCACGTGAGTCTGGTTTTTTTGGAACAATCCATACGGGACTGTTATAAGGTGATTGTAAATTTTTCACAATTCCTTCGTCGTACAGCTTTTCTACTTGACGAGTTATTTCGTCCTTGTGAACTGGAGGAAAACGATATTGACGGGTATTGATCGGATGCTCGTCAATCGTAGTGATTCCGTGTTTTATTTTAGTAGTTGCACCTAATTCATCTCCCGGGATATAAAACTGATTGCAACTTTCTTCGAGTAATCGATTTATACTTTCGCGTTCTTCTGGATTTAGATGTTCGAGACGGAGTAATTCTTTAATTTTCTCCACTCGATTTGTTTTCGTTTGATTTGCTGCCGCGATTGTCAAGCAATCTGCGTAGGATTTAATGAATTTAGACGATTTTGTATATTTCGATTTTTTGTTTTCTTTTTCTTCGAATTTATTAAGAAAGTAGTGATGGTTTAAATTTTGTAGATTTTGATTTTTCGTTGTCCTTTTCTTCCAATTTATTAAAAGAACCGGACGATTTAGAAGATTTTATAGATTTAGATTTTTCGTTGTCCTTTTCTTCAAATTCATTAAAAGAATCGGACGATTTAGAAGATTTTATAGATTTAGAGTTTTCGTTGTCCTTTTCTTCAAATTTATTAAAAGAATCGGACGATTTAGAAGATTTTATCGATTTAGATTTTTTGTTGCCCTTTTCTTCAAATTTATTTAAAGAATCGGACGATTTAGAAGATTTTATAGAGTTAGATTTTTCGTTATTATTTTCTTCGAATTCTTGTAGTGTCAATGTTGGAACTACAAGTTCGATTTCTTCTTCCCTCGTATTGTATACTTGGGTATACGCGATACCTCGGTGATTGGAAACTACAGCTTTACCGAAATAAATCCCGTCTCCGATTTTAAAACGCGGTAAATAACCCTCGGTAATTTTTTCGTTTTTTACTCGGATGTAAAAAGTTGAGGCAGACCGCGCTGGTATTATTACCGTTTCGAGGCTCGAGAATTTAATACAGTTATCTCTCCAATACAAACAGTGATCCTTGTAATCGATCGTTGCCTTGTATCTCTGAAAGAACTCGTTTCCCAGTATTCCACTTTGATCGATCGGAAGATTCTCGTTAACGATATGGAACGTGACTGAACATCCTAAGATGTCTACAGAGAGTGACCCTAGGGTATCTACTGGACTTGTCGTTATTCCATGTAATTCGAGAATATCCATCGTATCTGTGATATCCCGGGCCAGGATATAGAATATATATATACATATGTAAACACACACCGGCACAGGTGCGGATTGTAAGTGTGTCGCCTGTGTGTCGGTAGCCTATGAGGAGAAAAACCACAACCAAATAAACAGTTACAGAGGTTCGCGTTCAGAGACCGTAAACAAAGTTCGAACGAAACGATACAAGAATTCGTAACGGCCTTGTTACTGAAAGCATCGACCGACGACACGCTCAACGATATGATCAAGCTGGCCAAAACGGTGGAATTAGCCGCCGCGGAAGCCGGCGGTCTTGGAACACAGAAGCCGGGAAATATTCAATCGAACCAGCAAGACGAGCCACAAACTAATACGGCAGAAGCATACGCTATACAGTCCGAGCTTACGGGAGCCGCAAATTACGGGAGAAGGGGAAACGGAAATTTCCGAGGATCACAGCGAGGACGAGGAACACAACATCGGAATATAGAACGCGGGGGTCGAGGGGGACGCCGTGACGACGACCAAATTTGTTATTGTTGCGGCGGACGAAATCATATTCGGGCGGAATGCTCGTTGCGAAATAAGTTTTGCAGCGAGTGTGGAACAAAAGGACACATCTACAAGACGTGTCGACGCAGGAATACAGCAGAAACCAAGAGTGGAACGCGGAGACAGAACTACATCGGAACGGAAGACATAGGAGGAGAGCACGGAGACCAGGAAGACACCGACGAACGATGTTACAGCGATTTTTTTCCAATACGAGCCATCGAGACAGCACAGGGCGAGCTAAGTAAAAAAATAGAGCCCCAATTCGAGGCGGTTACAATCGAGGAGATTCCGTTAAAAATGGAAGTAAATTCGGGCGCGGATGTATCCGCCATATCGAAAGAATGTTACAAAAAGTTTTTTTCAAAAATCCCAATGCGCTCCTCAAAAATAGCGTTGCGCGCGTATGATAAACAAAGATTGCCAATAGAAGGGTACATTCGAGTTCAAGCAAAAAAAAATGACATTAAAATTACCGAAAATTTATATGTTGTAAAAGAAGGGGGTAAACCAATCCTAGGCCGAATCTGGCTGCACGAATTCGGAATGTGGCCACTATCGTTTAAAAAAAAAGAGTACCGAATTTAGATGTAAAACATACAGAAGGGCAACATACCCACAAAACGGAACGAAATAAGATAGAGATTCAAAATTTTCGAAAAGAGTTCCCAAAAGTTATTCAACCGGGAATCGGAAAATTCACAAAAGGCGAACTAACATTAACCTTGACGAAAGAGGCCCGCCCCAAATTCGTGCAGCCACGGAAAATACCCTGGGCTTTGCGCGACAAGGTCGAAAATGAGTTAGCGCGATTACAAAGTCTTGAAATTATCTCAGCAGTTGGATTCTCAGAATGGGGAACACCCGTCGTTCCAGTTTTAAAAAATGACGGCGCAATTCGATTATGCGGCGATTACAAGGTCACGCTTAACAAATACCTCGAAATCGATCGATACCCCTTTCCACGAGTCGAAGAGGTATTAGAAACTCTACGTGGGGGAAAAACGTTTACAAAATTAGATCTGTCGGAGGCCTATCAACAGTTACCGCTATCTAAAGAATCGCAAAAACTGGTGGTTATTAGCACACGCGTGGGATTGTTCAAGTATCATAGATTACCATACGGCGTTTCCACGGGCCCCGGGTCTTTTCAGAGAATTATCACGACGCTCCTGTTAGGGGTTCCGGGCACGATTGTGTTTATCGACGATATCATAATATCAGCGCGTGATTTAACGGTACACGTGAACAGAGTAAAAGAGGTGTTAAAACGATTAGACTAGGCCGGGCTGCGATTGAAATTTGAAAAGTGTAAATTTATGGAGGAGGAAGTTTGTTACTTGGGTTTTCAAATAAATGAAAAAGGCATCCGACCAACTGCCGAAAAAATCAAAAGCGTCAAAAATGCGCCGCGGCCTAAAGACGTGTCACAATTGCGAAGTTTCTTGGGATCAATAAATTATTACGGGAGATTTATTGAAAACATGGCTCAAAAACTGCGGCCTCTCTTCGCGTGCCTGGAGAAAAATAGTTTCCACTGGACAGAGGGATGCGACGTCGCGCTCGAAAGTATTAAACAAGAATTGACCTCAAAAAAGGTCTTGGTCCATTTCGATCCCGATAAACAAACGGTTCTTAGCTGCGACGCGTCACCATATGGCATAAGCGCAGTATTAGCACATCGAGTAGGAGAAATGGATCATCCGATTTGTTTTGCTAGCCGCACCCTAACGACCGCGGAACGAAATTACACACACCTCGACAAAGAAGGACTCGCAATAATATTCGGAGTCCGTAAATATTACGAATACTTGTACGGATGCAGATTCGTGCTGCAAACCGACTCAGCAGCGTTGACTCGGATTTTCGCTCCGGAAAAAGCAGTCCCCGAGATCGCAGCTGCAAGATTACAACGGTGGTCGTTGTTTCTAGCGCCGTTTCGATATGAGATAAAACACATTCGAGGATCCAAGAATTACGCCGACTGGCTCAGCAGGTTGCCGTTAAAAGACACGAACGATAATGCAAAAGAATTTTCAATTTTGCAGCATTCATTGTATACTAACTTGAATGTTATTAAAGATTATGATTTTGCAACGCTGGATTGGAAGGCCGTACAAAAACATACTCGCGAAGACAAAGTTTTAAATAAAGTTATACGCTATTGTGTGGACGGGTGGGGGGAAAATCAACCAACAAATGAACCGATAAAGTCTTTCTGGAATAAGCGAGAAGCATTAACCGTAGATAATAACTGTGTCCTCTGGGGGCATAGAGTCATCATCCCGGAAAAATTGCGAAAAATGGTCTTGAAAGAACTGCATCACAGTCACTTCGGAATAACAAAAATGAAGTCATTAGCGAGATCTTTTGTGTGGTGGCCAGGAATCGATAAAGAAATTGAGCTCATCACTCAGGCATGCTTACCGTGACTCGAAACGCGAAAAACACCGCCGAGAATTGCATTGACGCTGTGGAGTTGGCCTACGATGCCCTGGCACCGGATCCACGCGGATTTTCTGGGTCCATTTTTTCGCAAAATCGTTTTAATCATAATCGACAGCCACTCGAAATGGCCAGAGGCAATAATAATGCCGTCAATGAACGAGACCAACACAATTCGAGCATTCAGAGAGGTATTCGCAAGGCACGGATACCCAGCCCATTTGGTCACAGACAATTACTCCACGTTCGTGGGTAAAGAGTTTCAACGAATGATAAAAGAGAACGGAATCAGACACAGTACGACACCTACATATTGCCCTGCGACCAACGGAGCGGCCGAAAATTTCATAGATACATTTAAACGCAAAGTAACGTGCATGATCAAAGACGGCACATCTTTCGAAAACGCGGTGACGGAATTTCTATTCGACTACCGAAGCACCCCGCACGCCGCCACAAACAAGACGCCGGCTAGTTTAGCGTTAGGGAGGGAACTAAGAAGCCGCTTATCGCTGTTACGACCCGTCCCCGTGAGTGAACGAATCATAACACATCAGTCTCGTCAAATAATGAATTACCCAGGAAATAAGCGTGCCCATTTCAAAGTACAGGATTCGGTCATGACAAAAAAATACAGTCAGGGGGGGAAAGAGTCGTGGGTACCGGGAATCGTGGAAAAAGTTTTGGTACCAGGCGTAACATACATGATAAAAGTAGACGATCCAAAACCCTGGAAAAGACATGCGAATCAAATAATTAAGTGCGATGCAAAGGTGCTTGATAACCGAGAGAACGAAATAACGGGAAATCGAAAGTCAAACGAAACACAGCCTTAATCGGTGCGCCGATCGGAGCGGTTACAGAATAAGAAGGGGGAGGTGTGATATCCCGGGCCAGGATATAGAATATATATATACATATGTAAACACACCGGCACAGGTGCAGATTGTAAGTGTGTGGTGTGTGTGTGTGTGTGTCGTCTGTGTGTCGGTAGCCTATGAGGCAGTAGAGACCGAGCAGTGGCCACGAACGGTCGCAATTACTGACGGAAATAAATATAAATACAGCCCGGAAATTCCCAGTGTTATTATTTCACAGTATCTATTATAGTGCCTGGTTTGACAGATTTTTCTTTTATGAGATTTGGCTCAGATCCCGTATCGACTAATAAACTTATTGTCGATTTTACGGTTGAGGATTCGATCTGTATTGTAGGGGGTCGACATCGCTGTTTTAAATTCACATGAGCTACTCGGACTCGTCTCCCGATAAGTTCTTGCTTATCACCAGAGCTGAGCGAGGGGCTGGCTTTGTTTGAGTCTCCGAGCGAACCCCTGTGTTCGGAAGACTGTTGGAGTTTCCCTGTTGCTTCTGTTTGTTGTTATATTCTCTCTTCCTACATTCGTCGATAGTGTGTCCGTCCTTTTTACAATATCGACAAGATTTGAGGGGCTGAAGATTGCTGGTTTTTTTAAATATCGGTTTATCTACGGTTTGCGCGGACCGGGTGCCCCTGTCTCGAGACGGACCGGCTACCTGGTTCCTAAGCCAACGCTTGTCGGCCGTGTGACCCGCTCTCCTACAAATTTGGCAGATTACCGCGCTAGCCTGAACTGTACCTACGTCGCGACGCGGCGCGGACTTACTTATTTGTTTTGGATTTCTTAACTCGCTTATAGCTTTCTGTTTCCTATGTATTTTTATCGCGTCTGTCCCGGCTTCGGTGAGTGTTTCGTACGCCGTCTTCATACGCATTTGTATAACTGGCTTAAGACCATCGAGAAAACTTTCAACACACTCTTTTTCGGTAGATTTTTTTTCTTTTTCGCTTATTTGACCTTCGTTATTGCTCTTGTAAGCTTCTATTATGTGATTTCCAATTTCTCGGACCCGGTTGATATATTTTATTACATCTTCGTCTTCTAACTGTACTAACGTCCCGAGTTCTCGCCGTACCTGATTTACTGTTCTTGCCGGAGAATATAAATCTTTCAAATATTTTGTCAAAGCGGCTAAAGTCTCGAATTTTGTTCCCTGTATCGATTTTTTGCTCCGCCCGTAGATTTAATTCTGATCATTTTGACCAAATTTTTCTCTACGGTCGCGGGAAGCATAGCTAAGGCTTCTTCGCAGCTGTCAATAAACTCGTAAACCGGAATATTCGTTCCGTCGAATTTATAAACAACTTCGACTGCATCTTTCAATGACACGATTTGTGATGCTCCAGGCGTCATTGTTTCTACGTTAGTGTTACTGTTTGGTAGAGGTAAAGGTAGAGGTGGAGGATCAGTATTGTTAGTGATGGAACCCGTTGGTTGATTAGCGTCAGTCTCGTTTGCTGGCGTTTCTTCTATTGACATATTATGACCAAACTTCTGTTTCAAATCCCGCCGCTGTCACCAAAAATGGTATGTTACGTCCAGATAACATAAATTAAGAATATGCCCTCTTTTGGACCTTAGCTACGGCTAATTAATCCGGGATACGGGCTAGAAGATTTGGTCGAATAAATGAATTGTTAGACTCAATATTACTCGAATTGAATTTGTTTTCGATTTATTTATATAAAAATTGCGACAAGGATCGTCTTTTGGTATGAAATATCGTGAATTGAATGATTTGAATATGGATTTGATTTTAATTTGACTCAACGAGACCGACGGGAACCCCGTGGTTCCAAGGATCGAGAAGGGAAAATATAAGAGTCGTGGCGTACCGCGCAATCCCTTATATTTTTGGAAAAGGAATAAGAGTCGCGGCGTACCGCGCAATCTCTTATGTTTTGTGGGAAGGAATAAGAGTCGTGGCGTACCTCGCAATCTCTTATGTTTTGTGGGAAGGAATAAGAGTCGTGGCGTACCTCGCAATCTCTTATGTTTTGTGGGAAGGAATAAGAGTCTTGGCGTACCGCGCAATCTCTTAGATTTTGTGGAGAGGAATAAGAGTCGTGGCGAACCGCGCAATCTCGTACATAGGGTTTGAGAATGATTTTAAGAGGTTAAATTTTAACTTACTTTTTACTTAAAGACTTTAAACTTTGTACAAATCGGAAGAGCTGTACAATATTGAGCTCGTTCCGGAGGGTATCCTTCTATTTTAAAGAATGCTTGTCGTCGGTGGTGGATTTTCGTTGAGTGACGAAATTACGAAAATCTCGCGCTTTTATACCCAAGTTGCGAGTTGCTAGTCGTATGGGTGGGAAAGGCAAATTTTCTTTGCATCTCATTGGCTGAAATTTCCCGTTTCCCACTCCTTAGTTTTTCCAAAAAGGTGGGGAGAATCGCTCTTATCTTTCTCGAGCTGAAGGCCCAAGAACCCCCCTCCCTTATGTCTTTGTAGGCCCCTTGAAGAGGGCATGCACCCGCGCCTGCGTTTAGAGGGTCGCAGCCCTGCAGGCGTCTTTGTGGTGGCGTTACGGGGACGTAACAATACAAGTATTGTCTTATAAACCCGCACAGAATTGCTGTTCAGTTACAAAAAATCATTCCGGTCGCAACAAATTACAGACAACGATCTCGCCGATCATTATTCAAAAGGACGTTGAGTTGGTGGCGGTTCTAACCGAACCAATAGTTGATCCAATGGAAGTCGTTAAAGCAACATCGAAATGTCAATCTGTTACAGAAAACGAAAATCCTATCCCAATTGATAATCCTGAAACGAGAAAAAATGGTGACAAAACAATAGATACGTTCCAACAAGTTGATCGGGTTATCTCGCCAATCCTCAGTCCGACTAATGCGATCAAAAATCAGATCGTAGAAATCAAATCCGATACGATTCTTGACCTTCGATCTTCCCAATTGTGTATCACGAGTGAAGAGAACAATTTTTCCCGCGAAGTGCAAACGCTCGTCGCGTCCATGTCGGAGTTGTCCACCGAGCAAAAGAAAGATATGACCGAATTATTAAATAATTATCAAACATTATTCTCGACTAAAAATACCCCCGCCGGTACATATTAACATCACATCAAACTTACAGATCCCAAGACTATCGTGCGACGTTCGTATCCGGTGCCACAAGTGTGGCGTGAAGCTGTCAGTTTAGAAATCGACGTCATGTTACAAAATGGGATTATCGAACGATCGCAGAGCCCATAATGCAATCCGCTCAGAGTTGTGAAAAGAAAAGACGGACGCCTGCGTATATGTTTAGACGCACGATTCCTCAATCAAGTGATAGATTCAGATCAAGAATCACCCCCATTAATATGCGATTTAGTACAAAAATATCACGGAATCAAATATTTGTCTACGTCCGACCGTGCTAACGGCTATTGGCAAATAGCACTCGCACCTGAATCTCGCCCATATACTGCCTTTTTACATGGATCAACTCTCTATCAATTCTGCCGCATACCATTTGGTTTAAAGACAGCGGGAAGTGGCTTCATCCGTGCGATTAGTCGAATCTTTGATCGTTCTTTCGAAAAGTTCATCACAATATATATTGACAATTTACTCATTGCATCAGATTCTTTCGAATCCCATCTCTCGCATCTCCACCGGATATTTAGTCGATTACAGGAAAATAATTTCACATTACGTTTGGACAAATCTGATTTTTGTAGACAATCGGTAGCATTTCTTGGATATGAATTGTCAACCGCTGGTTTACGTCCACTTCCAAGCAAGCTCGAAATAATAGAAAACTTCGAACGACCGAAATCACAAAAACAGCTCCAACAATTTATGGGCATATGTAACTATTATCGTCAGTTTAGTGTGCAACACGCACGTTACATTGACCCATTCCGGTCGTTATTGAAAGGAAAAGTCACTTGGGAGTGGACCCAGTTTCATGAAAAAGCTTTTGTCGAACTAAAACGCAATTTCGCTAATTCGATTCGGCTTCATCACGTAGCACCGAATCGAAAATTTCAACTACACACGGACGCTTCGGATAAAGGGATTAGTGGGGTTTTATTTCAAACGGATGAGGAAGGCCACAAGAATGTGATCACTCTAGTTAGCCGATGTCTTAATGCTGCGGAGGTTAATTATTCCACGACTGAAAAAGAACTTTTAGCGATTATATATGCCGTAACAAAATGTCATACGTATTTAATGGGAAAGCGATTCGAAATAATCACCGACCATAAGGGCCTTAGTTTTTTAAATTCAACGGAATATCATACTGCCCGACTACGTCGTTGGTGCTTTGCCTTATCTCGATATACATTTGACGTAACATACTGTACGGGCAAAGACAACATAGTGGCCGACTTCTTTAGCAGAAATCCGTCCGGGCGATTTGAGGAAGATGAAACGCCGACTCTTGCTATTTCGACAATACTCAAAGTGCTCCCGATTAACTGCGGGATTGCCCTCGAACCCATTTCCCTCAAAAAGCTTGTCATGAAAGGGGCTGATATTCCGATAGACCTTCACGAAGACCTCTTGGCAGTTAAGCACCTTCAATCGCAAGACACCGCACTCAATGCCATTAAAGAACGGGTGCAAGATGGAACGCTGGTAGAATTCTACAAGATTCACAACGAGGTTCTTTTCCGGTATTATCCGAATAATGAACGCCGGTTGCTCGTAGTACCCTCCGTTTTAGTCCAACGTATAATCTCATGTTTCCACCTCAAACTGGGACATCCAGGGGCGTCCAAGACATTATCCTATATAAGATCTTTTTTCTATTGGGACCACATGAATAATCAGATAAAGTCGTTCATTCGTTCGTGTGACATGTGCCAACGTGTTAAATCAATTAACGGGCCAACACAGGGCGAATATCAGGTGATTCGTGCGGAAAAACCCCGCGAGCTTGTCACTGTTCAGTTTTATGGGCCACTTCCAAAATCAGTCGGGGGGGTTCAATATATATTCGTCCTATTAGATGCTTTTACCAAATACGTAAAGTTGTACCCCATAAAAAGGGCTACGACCCAGGTAATACTCAACAAATTGCTACACCGCTACATACCTGAAATGTGAAACCCGAAATCTATATTGGCGGATAACGGCACTCAATTCACTTCCCCAAAATGGAAAATGGCCCTGACACAAAATAACATTCGTGCACGATTCTGTACAGTCCGTCATCCCCAAAGCAACCCTACGGAGCGAGTTATGCGGGAGTTGGGACGGCTTTTTCGAACCTTATGCTCGGATGCACACTTTTCTTGGGCTGAACATGTACCGCGTATCGAATTATTATTAAACATAACTACACACACAACTACCGGATTCACCTCACACGAATTACAATTCGGTAAGCCCCGGTAGACGAAGTTGAACAACTTATATCATTTCCGACAAGTAATAACACCCCCTATGAACACAAAATCGTATTGGCCAACGAACGGATAAATAATTGTTTTGAGAAAAGACGCAAGTCTCAAGGAAAAATTTCTACCACTGTATTCAATGTGGGAGACTTGGTATTACTTCGAATCCCCTACCTCTCGAACGCGTCAGACAGGGTAACTGCTAAATTCTTTCATCTATATTACGGACCTTATCGCATTGGTCACATTTTCGGAAAAAACGCTTTCCAGCTAGTTGAATAAAACGAACCTGAAACCATAAAGGGTACATATAATCGTCAGAGCCTGCAACCATACCATTAGCCGGCATAACATACCCATAACATATTTTTTTTAGTATTTTGTTCCGATATAATATAATATAAGAAAAACAATCATTTGAGTGACCCGCGACATTATGACCTCGCGGTACCCTCAAATGGAGGGGGATGTTATAATGATCGGGCGCTCTGCGCGCCACACGTTCGCTCGTCCGACGGAGCAAAAGCGCCCTACAAATTGATGGACACGACGCGTCGTTCGGCATGACGCTCAAATTTCATATCAATATGCCATCTCACAAACGGACGAACCAGGGCATACGAGAAATCAAGAAAATCGATAACTTGACGTCGACGGACCGATCAGCACGGATCCAGTTTCAAATTCAGAGCTGATGTTCATAGAAAGTCCGAGTTATTGTCTCAACTCGGTTAATATTGTGAATATTAAACCATATAATCAAAATGTTATTTGTTCATTCATCAGAATATCTTCGAATAATCGTCGAAACACACGATTCCATATAACATCGCATGGATCACATCACACGAGGGAAAAGGGACAACCAAAATCGACCAAGGAAACGTGACGAGAAATGAGCCCATTTGAGGAATTCAAAAATCATCAACGAAATATTGTATCATCGCCTCAATCAATAAACTGGTCGCGCTACAGAACCGTGGATAATTACGTACCAGGTATTTCGGCCGACGGTCGCAAGACTCGATGTCGCTTAAGCAATCATAACCTCTCGTGAACACGTGCGGTGCATGCCTCCGTGTAATTCCATGATTGGGACGCGAATATCATCCATTTAAATCATACGCATCGTGAATGATCTATACCAAGAGACAATTTGAAGTGTGAGATTATCGATATTTCAATAATAGAACCACGTTATTTAACGTATTCGCATATCATTTCGTGATATTTCAACGAACTTCAAATAAACTCTATTCACGAGGTGGTTATGCGGTCTGATCGTCCTTATGGGATCGTCCACGTGTTTTCAAAAAGTGATTGAAAAAAGATAAATGAATAAACATAATAAATTCAATAAATGAATAAATACAAAAACGTGATTCAACGTGTTCGCCTTGAACGCGGTCAAGCGTCGCAATAATTGATTTCAACGAACTTGAAATATAATTCTTCAACGCGGTTGTTCGTGTGCAAATAACATGTGCTGAGCTATACACATGTATTTAAAACAAAAAATTTAATATTGAAAGAAGACTTGATAACAATAAAGTTATGATTCGAATAATAATAATAATCATTCATATAATTATGTCGGTCGTCTCTCTCATCTCTATAATTTCATCATATCGTCATTTCGTGACTAAGGTTACTACAGATATCATAGGCCTTCGCTGCGTAACCCTATTAGACTAAGGATAATATTGTATCATTAATGCATTATATTTAACGAATATCATATAATTAATGTTTGTTCGGACAGTACGTTGATGGGATTAGGGCTCCGAGGGGGATCGTGAATGTTATACGTCTAACCAACGATGGTTGATACGTTTGATATAGTTTGTCCAATAATTTCGAATGGTGTAATTATATCATTACGCTTTTTCTATTGACTATTCGTTGTCATATGGATCGATGAAGGTTAATATGTTCGAGGTCATTTTATCCAAATATTTCGAGTGGAATAGAATTGATTTCGTATCGCTTTTTAATATTAACTATTCGCAGTGACGAACCAATATGAACTTTCCCTTCGTAGATCATTCGAGGGCTAATAAGCTCGCCCAATGCCGATCAACGTTACTAAAATATTAAATAGAATATCACCAATGATGAGTTTAATTAACTATTGAATTCGGTCCCGAATATAACATAACTTCGGGCAATAATTGAAAGAATAAGGTCGTGATTTATATCGATATTTGACTATGTTGTTGTTCATTATCTATTATTGATTTTCCTGTGATTTATATTTGTTGTACGTCATGTCTCAATTGAATCAATTATGTGTTACTTGGTCCACATTGATGGATATTGTCACATAGACCGATAGTATTTCTCCCATTTTTTCTTGCTCCTCGGAACCCATCCCGATTTTAACTTTCCCCAGGCGTCTACCTGTCGGCAGCCGCCTGCATCCGTATCCTCGTTTATGGTCCTCCTGTCCTTTACCCAACGCCAACCTTTTTCTATTACCTCTGCCTACACTCCCGCTCTAAATTATGTCTCCTTCGCCCGCTCCTCGGTAGGCGATTTCCAAACACCCTTCCCGCTAAGTTTACTACCGGCCATCGTAGGGATTATCCTATTAACAGACCTCTTCCATACGACAATCCAATTGTCCTATTCTTTCATTTATGACTCTTCGAGTCCTTCGACGGATCCTCGGAGATATACAACTGTCTCTCCAATGTCCTAACGCCAACCTTTTTCCTCGCATTCCTAATTTCCCGACTTTCACCGATCCTTCGCCCACCACCCAAATATCTGCGTTTCCCGAAACCTTCCAGAATCACCTCCCCACTCTCATCGTCCTGGCCTGTATTTATAAGACCTACTGTGACGCAGGCGAGGCAGTCACCCACCGAACCCCAATCCGTATTCTACTGTAAATATCCGTGTTGTTTGAATAAATCTTCAAGTTGTGTTTATTGTGTCTACCGCGTCTTTTCTCCCTAAAACCGCGCTTCGTAGCCGAGTTGGCTCATCCTTCCGCGAAAAGAACTTTTAATTCGTCCACGACATCACAAAACTGGTGCTAAGTGTGGGGTGTGCCAGCTCAAAGTGGTTAGAAGCATAGGGACAATCGACAACACAGGATCACGACTGAAGAACTCTACAACGCTGGATCTACAAGAAGAATCGGTGAGTCCATTTACTCAATATCGCAACCCGGTTTCAATCGCGAGTGACTCAGAGACAGATTCAACAACGACAAACACCATGTCTCTATCAAACATAAATGAAATGCTAAAAAACGTGACCAAAACATTCAATCAAGACACAAACGAACCGCGAGAAGTGAACCCACCGTCTAGAGCCGCGAGTGAAATGTCAGAACAATTTGAAGCATTAGAGCCCCGCGAGGCGATTGATCTAATAATGACTTTCGATGGGAAGTGTATAGGGGTAGAAGCATTCATCGCATCCATCGAGGATGTCCGTATTCAAGTGTCCCGTCCGGAATATTTTCGCCGATTAGTGATAGTAAAACGAATTATCGGTGACGCGGCCCGCGAACTTCAAGAGTACAACACCAACTCCTACGAAAAACTTTACGAAGCGTTACGCTTACTTTTCGGTAACCTCCAGCCCGTCGGGGTTTGGCGGGACAAACGCGCGCGAATGTTCCAAGGGAAAATCGAAACCGTGGGTAAATTCACAAATCGCTTCCTAGAAGTTCAAAATCAGGTGCTCGCAGTACTTGACAATTCGACTGCGGACGAAATAAACGTAGGTTCATCATCGAATATGAACGGGAACAGGGACTGGAGCAGTATTTATTAGGGCTCCGCAAAGAACTCTCGACGGAAGTGCGTGCACAGAGACCCGAAAATATTCGCACGGCTATCGCGACAGCCCAGGCCGCGGAAGCCCGCGATATCACACGGGAGATGATGACCCGAAGCCTCAACATTTCCGATCGTCGGGTAAACGCGCATCCGCGTCAAACAGGGGCGACAAATGAACCACCTTTTGCGCCGACACAACGTCCTCAGGTATCCTGTAATTATTGTAGGCGAAGAGGCCATGTAGAAAACGATTGCCGCAAGAAGGTTTATGACCAACGGGACACGTATACCTCCCCCCAACAATCGGGTTTTCGAAGAGACCTGCCTCAACCGCGCCCTCCACCACGAGTCAACCATGTGCCGACCGACCAAACTCCGAGGGACGAAACCGACTTAACTCCGGGGGACGAGACCGACCACCTCAGGTTAACGCCATTGGCTCAAAAAAACGAGTCGTCAAATTACGAATGCGAGACGCACGTGGACCAGGGAGATTTCTATTAGACACCGGTGCCGCGATAAATCTTATCAAACTGGGCGCCCTCGCGGACACGTGCTTGGTAGACAGGAGCGTCAACACAGAATTCAAGATGGGAAACGAATTACACCGTTCGTTATACGTCGCAGTGCTGGTGTACGAAGGGAGAAAACACATTTTCAATGTCATTCCGAATGATTTCCCGCTCGAGGAAGACGGATTAATTGGTATTCCGTTCATGGAAAATTATCAAACTTACATCGGCATCGGAAAAGATAACTTCCTTCAGTTAAATAATAAACGATTAGAATTTGAACCGCTCACCATAAGAATCCCACCGAGAACTATTTATTGGATTCACGTGCCAACAAACGTCTCAAACGGACCGGCAGTTACAGCCGAAGAAAATACGCAATCCATAGTGCCCTGTGTGTACGAAGCACGGGACTATGAAGCCCGAGTGCCCGTAATAAACGACTCGGAAGGACCCAAACGGGTTACGGTAAACCTTCTGCGTGGGATTCCACTCAGGAAGCTCATCCCTTCACTGCCGAAGGAGCGCCAAGACGCATCGTCAGACGCAGCAGGTATTTACAATATTGAAGAGCAGAATTCCGCGGAAAGAATTCAGAAGCTCAAAGAAAACGTGCGATTAGAGCACGTGCCGCCAGAACAAGCGGAGCGGGTGTGGGACATTGTCTCGTCCTACCCCGATATTTTCGCGCTACCTGGTGACCCTCTGCCAGGTACGCGGGCGGTCAAACACCGCATCATTACGAGCGACGACGTCCCAATAAACGTCAGACAATACCGGTACCCTCCAGTGCATAAGGAGGAGATTGACCGGCAGGTGAACGAAATGTTGCAGCAGAAACTCGTCGAGCCGAGCGACTCGCCGTACAACGCTCCACTGTGGGTTGTCCCGAAAAAACCCGATGCATCAGGGAAGAAGAAGTGGAGGATCGTCATCGATTTTCGAAAACTCAACGAGAAAACCGCCCATGACGCCTACCCTCTTCCGTGCATCGACGAGATATTGGACCAACTGGGAAGAGCGAAATACTTCTCAGCGTTCGATCTAGCTTCTGGATTTCACCAAATTCCAATGGACGATCGAGATAAACAAAAGACTGCATTTTCTACGCCGGGAGGCCACTACCACTACAACAGGATGCCATTCGGTTTAAAAAACGCACCTGCGACGTTCCAGCGGATGATGAACAATGCACTACGTGGACTCATCGGCAACACGTGTTTTGTTTATCTCGACGACATCATCATATACGGAAATACGCTCGAAGAACATAATAAGAAACTTGTCGACGTTCTCGAACGGTTGCGCCAGTCCGACCTCAAGCTTCAACCGGACAAATGTGAATTCCTCCGCCCAGAACTGGAATTTCTGGGCCACGTGATATCAGAAAAGGGAGTGAAACCAAATCCGAAGAAAATCGAGGCAGTACGACATTTTCCAACACCGCGCGACCCGAAACAAATAAAACAGTTCCTCGGTCTTGCAGGATACTACCGCAAGTTTATTAAGGACTTTAGCAAAACTGCTAAACCACTCACCGAACTTTTAAAAAAGGATAATCCGTGGGCATGGACAATAAAACAAGAACAAGCTTTTCAATCGTTACGAGTTGCTCTCACAACGGCGCCGGTGGTATTATACCCAGACTTTACACAACCGTTTGTACTAACGACCGACGCTAGTAATCATGCGGTTGGTGCAGTATTGTCACAGGGACCGATCGGTAAGGACCGGCCGGTCGCCTACGCATCGCGCACCCTCAATAAAGCCGAGCAGCGGTATTCTACCACTGAGAGAGAGAGATGTTGGCAATAGCATGGGCCACAAAGTATTTTCGGCAATATTTGTACGGTACAAACTTTAAAATAGTCACTGACCACAAACCGCTTATCTGGATCTTAAAGGCAACGGATCCTCCAACGAACAGTCGCCTAATGAGACTCCGGATGAAGTTGGAAGAGTACGAATATGAGCCGGTTTACAAAAAGGGTTCATTGAATACGAATGCTGACGTACTCTCTCGGATCTTCGCCGTCACTACTCGTCGCCAAGTCAACCAACGGAAACTCGCCACGAACGGAAAAGCCGAAAAGTCAGAAAATAAGACGATTGCCGTGCAAGAGAAACAAGAAGAACAAGAAGAACACGAAGAACAAGAACAAGAAGAACAAGAAGAACAAGAAGAACACGAAGAACACGAAGAACAAGAAGAACAAGAAGAGTCAGATCTACCTTTTTACATAGAATTCGAACTTCTTAAAGAAAACCCGTGCGTCCCTGAGATTAGTGAACAAACGCCCCCAAAAAACACGAAAGCTCTGAAGATCACGAATTTTCCAACAGATGATGAGGACGCACTACACGTCGACTTTTCCGAAGACGAAATTGAATGGTTCAATCGACTAGCGGGCAAGCTGGCGAGAATCAAGGAACCAATTAAAGTATATCTGGGTTGTGAGCACCTGAACATCCACCCAACGACGAAATCGCCGATAAAACAGATGATCAACTTTATCTGGTCGAAAAAGGATGTCCGACCCGCATTATACTTGTACGACTCGAAGCCCTATGAGCCCGGTACGGAAGAACAACGACTGCAAGTCATTAAGCAACACCACGGCACACAAGCCACGGGTCACTTCGGCATAGCCAAGACCCTTGAGCGCATAAAAACCGGTGCTACCTGGCCAAATATGCAAAGGGACATCGAAGATTTTATTCGAAAGTGCGATACCTGTCAGGTTAAGTTGGTGCGGATACGACCGCACGCCGAGGCTATCATCACGGACACTCCAGAGAGGCCCAATGATAAAATTGCCTTAGACCTCGTCGGACCAGTGCCAGAGTCGAGTGATGGGTACAAGTACATTATGTCAGTACAAGACCAAGTGACGAAGTACATCTACATTTCTCTAAGTACATCTACATTTCTCTATATAATCCTCATTTCTCTAAGAACTCAAGATGCAAAAGCCACGGTGAACGCTCTTGTTCAACATTTTATCTACATCCACGGCGCGCCGAAGACAATTCTCACGGACGGGGGCCGGAACTTTATTAGTCAAACTTTCAAACATCTAGAGAAACTCTTTGAGATTTCACACATGACAACCACGACGTTCCACCCGCAGAGCAACGGAGACCTCGAGAGAGCACATGGGCCAATAAAGGAACAAATCAAATCTCTTATCTACGACCATCGTGAAGACTGGAACAAGAAACTTAAATTCGTGTCAATGGCTTACAACACAGCTAAACACGAAGGAACCAACCTTACACCATTCGAGATGCAATTTGGACGGAAGCCGAACGTGCCGAATAACCTGCCAATCCATCGAACCAACGTCACCATCGATGAATATTTCGAAGGCCTGCGGACCGATCATCAGCGGATCCTGAAGAAGGGTCGTGACCAGCTTATGGCAGCCAAGGAACGGTATAAGACCATACAAGACGCAAGGATTCACCGCCCAGCTCCAGTATTCTCAAAGGGCGACGAAGTCCTCGTTGCGCAAGAGCGCGATAAATCCCCACTTGCACCAAAGTGGGAAGGACCAGCGATTATTCCCGATCGAACTTCCGATGTCAATTACGAAATATTATTACGCAATAGAAAAAAGTTGATTCATGTGAATAAATTAAAACCTTATTTCCGGAACTAATAATTCCCTTCTGTGCAGGTTATATTACTGGACCTCTTGCATTTTACGCATTTTTATATCGCAGCGAACTAGATCCACGACCCACTTCGATTTTTGGAAACGAGACACAACCAGCCAGAGGATACATCGGAGTCCACGAGTAACACGCTGATCAATAAAACAAAAGAGCATTGCATTTTATATTCACCTTGACCGAAAATCTCACGTTACGCGATTTACTCCTTTACTCAAATCAATCTCAATAAAATCTAATAAAATTCATGCGGATTGACGTTCCAACTTGAATGTTAATTTTCGAAACACAATTTTGTAATCACAAAAAAAAATATTATGCCAATACTCGCCTACCTTTCTGGTATTATAAATAATCTGTACAATAGTCCTAAATAGAATTAATTATTTTAGCTAATATAAACAAGACCTGCAGCGAAGATTTACCTGTAGACACCACTAGACTTAATACCCAACCTCCCTATGCCGTAGAAAATCCACTTGTTGTTTTTATGAATTTTCTTAAATAAGGGGGGAGGTGTCACATAGACCGATAGTATTTCTCCCATTTTTTCTTGCTCCTCGGAACCCATCCCGATTTTAACCTTCCCCAGGCGTCTACCTGTCGGCAGCCGCCTGCATCCGTATCCTCGTTTATGGTCCTCCTGTCCTTTACCCAACGCCAACCTTTTTCTATTACCTCTGCCTACACTCCCGCTCTAAATTATGTCTCCTTAGCCCGCTCCTCGGTAGGCGATTTCCAAACACCCTTCCCGCTAAGTTTACTACCGGCCATCGTAGGGATTATCCTATTAACAGACCTCTTCCATACGACAATCCAATTGTCCTATTCTTTCATTTATGACTCTTCGAGTCCTTCGACGGATCCTCGGAGATATACAACTGTCTCTCCAATGTCCTAACGCCAACCTTTTTCCTCGCATTCCTAATTTCCCGACTTTCACCGATCCTTCGCCCACCACCCAAATATCTGCGTTTCCCGAAACCTTCCAGAATCACCTCTCCACTCTCATCGTCCTGGCCTGTATTTATAAGACCTACTGTGACGCATGCGAGGCAGTCACCCACCGAACCCCAATCCGTATTCTACTGTAAATATCCGTGTTGTTTGAATAAATCTTCAAGTTGTGTTTATTGTGTCTACCGCGTCTTTTCTCCCTAAAACCGCGCTTCGTAGCCGAGTTGGCTCATCCTTCCGCGAAAAGAACTTTTAATTCGTCCACGACATCACAATATATAGATATAAATTTAAGAAGCACCAATTATTGCTCATTTTGAACGGCGTATATATTGATATATTATGAGTACACTGACCAGAGTACATACCCGTGGTGCACCCAGTATTACAAATTGTTATGATATTATTTGATGATTACATATGATTTTACGAATATATACGTTCGTAACAAATATATATATACGATTATTTTAGTCAATCAAATCCATTCGTGTCAGATCATTTATTTAACTAACATCTCCTCGGGAACCCCAAATGAATTAAATAACCTATATGAACTTTATTGAGAAACGATATCACTTTTTCTTCAAATCACGTAACGGACCAAAAAAGGGATTTGTTACAATATATATTTCGTTGTTGCTGAGCTCGTCCTTCCTTTTCTATTAGCTCCGATAGTTTTCCCTGTAACATTCTCTCGAATTGGTTAGTCCAGGGGGGGGGGGTGTTAGTGATGGGTAGGTCATCGGGGATGGGTTACGGTTGGTTCAGGTAGAGAAATTTATTTTTAAAAAAGGGGGTGGTTGGGGTTTTGTGTAGGGTTTGCGTGGTTTGGAAGGGCGAACAAAAAAACAACAGTATAGAAACCTAGTTGGTTTTTATGGCGATTTGTATTGAGGTAAAAATATTTCAGGTTCAGGTGTAACGTGGTGTGTGAGCGATATGAGTGTGAATGTGAGTAATTATGGAGGGTGTATAAAAAAAAAATGTTGATACTGTATGTGTGAGTCTAGTGGATTAGTGTGGGCTGTTTGTTGTTATATGTGCGTCAATAATTAATAAGTAAGTTACGAGTATGGTTAGTATAATTTGGTAAGAGGATAACGTAAGTTAGTAATGATTATAAGTATGTTACGATAATGTGTTATATAAGGTTTGCTTAATTAATAATTGTGTAAAAGTGAGAGGTGGGGGTTAATGACGTTTAATTTGTGGTTATGAATATGTTTTAGTGTAATTTGGTTAGTATTAGTGTAGGTTAGCTAATGATTATAGGTATGTTAGACAAAATTTGATTAGTGATTATGAATAAGTTTGTCTTAGTCTAGGTTAGTAGTGGTGTTAATGGTGAAGTGTTTTGTGGGTTAGTTTTTTTTTGTTAGTCATCCCATTCAAGGTATGTTTCGTCGGAATCGTCGTCTGTGGGCCACTCCTTGTGTACTGGGTCTTCGTTTTTTCTTTTTTCTGTCTGGAGTCTTTCGAACAGGACTTGCTGGCAAGCCTGGGCCAGCGTCGACAGCTCGAACGTGTCGAGTTGTTGTACCCAATCGTAGGACGCAAGCGCTTCGCGGTTGGCCTGCTGTATTTCGTCCTCGGTCTATTCTCTTTTGTCGTACTTAGTCTGATCTGCTTCGTAGTACTCAGTCTGGTCTGTTTCGTCCTCTTCAGTTTGTTCAGTTTCGTCGTCTTCGGTTTGTTCAGTTTCGTCGTCATGTGTTTCGGTTTGTTCAGTTTCGTCGTCATGTGTTTCGGCCCGGTTCGCTCTTTCGGTGGCTTCCCCGGTAAGCGCTCTTCGCCTAGCGGCTTCCCCGGTGAGCGCTCTTTGCCTAGCGGCTTCCTCTTCCTGGGCTTGACGTAGCTCGGGGGGCGGGGACGGCCATCTATATTGTGGTTCCACCAACGACTCTTTTTTTGGGGGTGGTTGGGGTGCGTCTGGTGGTGCTCTGCAAGTCTTCATCGCTCGCGGCTCGCGTTGCCAGGCCACCGCCTTTTCCTCCTGGGCGTTGAGGAGCGCGACCATTTCCGCTGCCATGGTTTCCATGTTTGGGCCCGCAGCGCTGGCTACTGGCGCGGCGGCGCGTTTGGTATTCTTTACGCCGTGTTGTTGGTGGCGGGCCCAGAAGGTGAGGCTCGCGTCCATGTGCCGCTCAACCTCGCACATCAAAAATACTCCCCCGCATATTGGGCACGGGATCCGAAGGGTCGGACGGCGGTGTACTTTTTTTCCACACGTCCTCATATGGTCCGTTATCGCGCTTACTCTCTGCTGTCGTTTACAGAACGGGCACATGATGTTTATCGCCTGCATTTTCCTTTTCTTTCTCTCCCTTCTTTCCCCGTCGTTTTTGTTTTTTGTTTTTGTTTTTTATCTGGGGATACGTTTAGTGTCTTAGAATAAGTGTGTATTTTACGAAAGCGGGAAAAAGGGGGGCTTACTCGTTGCGCCTTATCAGGGGGGGCTCTTGCGTGCGTGCCCCTCTCCTGTTGGCTGTTTTGACGTGGATCCAAGTCGCCGCCTCATGGACTTAATTTGTGTTTCCATGGTGGCGATGGTTACAAACTGTACGTTTTGTATATTCTTTGTGTAGTTTACGTGTGAATGTTGATGTGAACGGGTTTTTTTCCTTTTTTTTGTGTGTACGTGTGTTACTTATATATATAAATATATATATATATATATATATATATATATGGAAGGTCTAAGGAATGTTAAAGTGCTGTGCAGCTAGAGTAAGCAAGGTGCATGCAATTCGGATCGGACTCCCCGCGCGCCCGGTTGGCGCGGTTGATTAACAAAAAACAAAAGGATAGTCGGAAAAAGAAAAAAAAATCTTCGTTTGTTTTTTTTTCTTTTTTTTCTTGGGTCCCTTACGGTAGCGAATCTCTGTTCTAGGTTAAAGCGTTCATTGGTTTATGCATTAAGCGTGGTTGTTCGGTCTGGATTACTAGTTCGCTGCAGTCTATTGGGGTTGCCAAGAATTGTGGGGTGTGTAGGGGACGCTGGTGGAGTTCGAGTTGTTGTTGCTGTTCCGAGCGTGTGCTGGTCTTCCTTCGACGGGAGGCCTTCGTCAGACACGACAGAATTTTGTGCAATCGAAACATTCGGCCTACCATAGGGAATTTCCAGGCGACTATTACAAATATGCCAAGCGAGCCCAAGCCGATGCCGCCGAGTTTTAAAATGATTTCCATTGTGGATACCCTATCTCTGAGGTGTTGCGTTCTTGAAATTTCCCTGGCTTTGGCTATTATTGATTTGAGCGCGACTTCGGTTGCCTTTAGGCCGTCGCGATCTAGTCCTGCATTCATTGGCTCGATAAGTGCTTCCGTTTCTGATAACATTTCGGTAATATTTAAGTTTTCGGTGTTTTTTACGGATTTGGATATGATTTCTGTGATATTTAATACTGGCGTTAGTGCAAATTCGGTGTAAATAATCGATGTTACGTCTGTGGTTGAAGTTAGGAGTGCTGAGTGTGTCTTGATTTGGCATCCGGGTCGCACCTGGATGAGGCCTGAATTTTCTATTGTTTTTATTGAGGGTCTGGATTTTTCGCAGATGAGGTAAATGGTTTCTTTTTTTGGGGCAGCGTAGATCTACACGTTTACGTTCGGGATTTTGTTTCAATATGTTTGTCCAAGGATTTTTAGCCTGATGTCGCAGGATTCAAGTTTGTTGAATTGTGGATTTGTAATTATTTGGACCTCGCAGTCGGCCTCGTTGTTGATGAGTCTAACCGCGTGGGATTGTTCGCAAATATACCGGTTTTCTGTGATTCTGCAATCGCTGGTACTCTCCAGGTTAAAATAGCTGCTGAGGTCTACCGAAATTGCTGTGTACTGGGTTGAGGGTTCAATAAAAGCAAAATTTTTGCTATCCGTTGTCGAAAATTGTTTGATCGGTACCGATAGGTGTTGGAAAAGTTTGTATGCGGTTGCTTCCAATAGCGGGATGGTTAACACGTATATTAGTTTTTTCCCGTTATGAAATACTCCTAGTTTGGTGACTGAGGTTAGGTGTGGGGCGTGTTCTGCGTCTAAGGTGATTGGGAATTCCTTGTTTGGGGCGGCTTTCCTGATTGCTTCGGCGCTGGTGAGAATTTTCTTTGTCGTAAGGATGCGTGGGTGTATTTGTCCTAATTTGGTGAACAGGATGGCGATTATTAGTGTGTCGGAATCTAGTTCTAGTTCGTTCAAGTCCTCGTCGATTTGAGTGGCGTAGCGTTCTGCCCTTAAGTTAAGTTCAATAATGTTCGCCTGGTTTTGGAGGGTAATTAAGTCTCTGTTATTTTTTAGTGTTTCCACAAATAATTTTTCCTTGAGTGAGGTTATTTGCTTATGCGCGACGTCGAATCCTGATTTTATTATGTGGATTTGTTTTTCTGTAACCTCCGCTAGTTCGGCCGTTGTGTTGGCTAGTTGTTGGATTTGTTCGTCGATTAAGTTAGCGTCTTCGCTGTCCATTGTACCGAAAAGCATTTTATTAATTTTTCCCACGAATTCGAAAAGGGCGCGTTTCCATCGGTTCGTTGTCTTGTCGGGGTTGGTCGAGGGGACCAATTCGTCTAGGGTTGCTTCTGCTTCTTGAATGGAATTTAATCGGTCTTGCATTGTTTTGAGCTGGTCCTTTAGCAGGCAGTGGTCTTTGAGTTCGCTGCAGTATTGTCTAGTTGCGTCTAAGTTACTCTGGATTTGAAGACGTTTGTCGTGGAGACCTCGGGTGTTGATGTACGTGGCCAATATCCAAGTGGTGTGAAAGGACCGGAGGGTGCCAAGCTCTACGGAATGTAGTCCGGGGTTCCGAGTAAACGGCGTGATCCGGAGGGCACCCTCCGTCGCGATCAACACGGCGTGGCATCTGGAACATACGCCTTTTTTATTTTGTCTACATGGACTGTTTTTTGTGAGCCGTCTCCTGTTTCTAAAACGACATTGTTTCTACTTCGAACTTCTGTAATTTTGTAGGGCCCTGACCAATGCGCGTCGAATTTTCCTATTCTTGGTTCTGTCTGTAGGTACACGAGGTCGCCTACTTGGAAATCGGGGGTTTTCACATTTTTATCGTAATATTTTTTTGTTCGTTCTTTATACTTTAGTGCCTTGTGTTGAACTAATTCGTGGACTAGTCTGAAATCTGCCAGTAAGTTTGTCATGTAGTCGTCGTATGTAATTATTTTTTCGAGTGGCGGGAATTCGGACGGTGTTGTTGCCGGTCTGCCGAAAACCAGTTCGAAGGGGGTAAAACCCGTGCTCTCGTGGATGCTCGTGTTATGCGAGAATGTGGCGCGTGTTAGGAGCTCGTCCCAATTTCTTTTGTTATTAGTGAAATGTTTTATGTACTCGACGAGGGTGTGATGGCTGCGTTCGATTGCGCCGTTAGACTGTGGGTGGTAAGCGGACGTTTTGTATTGGCGGATTTGGAAAAATTCTGCGACGTCCTTAAACGTTTCGGAAATAAAATTTCGCCCTCGGTCTGAAAGTATTGCGCGCGGTGCTCCGAAGGTGGTTATTAGTCGGTTTTACAGCGCTGTTGCTACGGCGGTGGATGTTTGGTGTTTTAGTGGTATGGCTAAGCTGAACTTGCTAAATAGGTCCAGGATGGTTAGGATATATGTGTGTCCACGTTTTGTTACCGGTAATGGGCCCACAATGTCGATTGCCACCTTATCGAATGGTTTTTCTGGTGTGTCTGTTAGGATCATCGGTGCCTTGTTCCTGACTCTGACTAGTTTGTTTGATTAACAATCGGGGCAGTATTTAATGAAATTTTGAACATCTGATTTAAGCCCTTCCCAATAATATTGTGACAAAATGCGCTGGTAAGTTTAAGTGATACCCTTGTGTCCTCCAACCATTGAGGAGTGGAGTTCCCTGATGATGGTCTGTCTGTTAGTTGGTTCTGGGATGGTAACGAGTCCTTCGCACAATGTAATGGCTATGTTTGATGTGAGCGTGATTAGACGTAAGTGCGTCTTGATGTTTGACCACAATAGTGCGTCAGTTATTTCTGGGTCTTCTGAGAGTATGCAGGACTGCAGTTTTTCTCTTTTTAAAGATCTTACGAGAATGTCCAAGCATTTCTTTGCCATGTGCAGGGTTGTTGTGTCTGATGATTTTAATTTGCAAATCATTGTTATATAGCATTTGTTCTGGTTACGCATGGTCAGTAGGTCACCGGGTTGTGGGTTTTTTTCGCGGAACCTTTCTCGATTAATGTTTCCTTTTTCGGTAAGTAGTTTGGAGATCATGGTGTTCATTTCACAATCGGCCGCTAAGAAATGGGCGATGTTGTATTTTTTTGCCAAAATGTTATTTTGGGTTATTTCAATGTTATTCGAGATCTGGACATTTTCCGTTACCGTTGCTCTAGTTACGGGGCCCGTCTTGGGTGGTACCATACGTTTTCTGTGGTATTGTGCCGGTTCGTAGGGGTTGTTGCTGTCTGTGTCTCTACACGAATAAATCGGTGCCTTGTAATCCCGATAAAACTACGTCCATTAGCCTTTGGAACGTGGCCGGGGCGTTACTGAGGCCAAATGGCTTCCGGTTAAACTCGAAATAGCCGTTTGGTGTTGAGAAGGCTGTTTTGTATTTGTCTCGATCGTGGACCTCGACTTGGTGGAACGCCGAGGCCAGATCGAGAGTTGAAAAGTATCGCGCGTTTCCGAGCTGATCAAGGATTTCGACTATATTTGGCAGCGGGTAGGCGTCGGGTGTTGTTTTTGCGTTATGTTTCCTAAAGTCGATTACCATACGCCATTTTTTGTTGCCTTGGGCATCTTCTTTTTTAGGCACTATCCAGACCGGTGAATTAAAGGGCGATAGCGAGGGTTGAATGATATCTTTTTCCAGCAATGTTCCGACTTGTTGTTGTAGTTCTTGTCTATGGATTTGAGGGAAACGGTAGTGTTTTGTGTTGACTGGTTTTTCGTCTGTCGTGAAAATTTCGTGTTTTAGTATGTTCGTATGTCCTAGTCGGTCTCCGGGCAAGCAGAATAAGTGTTGATGTTCGGTGATCAGCTTGCGCACATAGTTTTTCCCTTCTTTGTTCAGGTGGTCTAGTGTTAAAAGTGCTTCTATCTCTTCTACCCTATTGTGTTCGACGATTCGGGTCGTGTGGACTGCCGCGTTTTGTTTCGTCTCGGTTGTAAGTGGGTCTTTGACTTGCGCTTCTGAGAACTCGTGCATCGATACGGGTGGGATCGAGAGGTTTACCGGGTGGTGGTTGGTGTCAATGGCGACTAAATATGCCACACCGTGATTGTTAGTCACTAGGGCATTGCCGATGTATAAGTTTTCGACCGTCTCCAGTTTTGGTAGGTAATCCTCTCTGAGGTCTGTTGGGCATAATCGGATATGTGTCAGAATTTTTGATCTTGCTGGTATTACGATCTCTTCGAGAGTTTCGAAGGGTATCCTATACTGTGCGAACGTTATGCACGACTCGCTATAAAGGATGTCCGCTGGAATTGTTCTAAAGAAGTTATCGCCTAGTATTGCGTCCTGTATGATGGGGAAATTATCTTCCACCACATGGAAGACTACCATGAATTGAACTCTTACGCGGATTGTACACATGCCGGTTGTCCTAACTAGTCCCTCCGAAATTCCCGATAGTTCGTAGATTAGTAATAGGTTTACCGTGGTTTTCTCTGCGATTTTTGTTTTTTTCACTAGATTTATTTCCGCGCCTGTGTCCGCGAGGAACGTTGTCCAATCGTCGTGTAGGTCTGGTGAATCTAAAAGTACCGTGGGGGGTTTGTGTTGTTTCGACAGTCCTAAGTTTATTTTCGCTTTCATGACTACGATTGCGGCTATCGTCACGTTCTGTATTTCTACTGTTGCGTCTACGTTTTTTAATTCTGCGTGCGCTGCGTTGGTTTGCTCCCCGACGCGCTGTCTCGAGAAGCACCAATCTGGTTTTTTTGCATAAATTTTTCGAATAATTTTTCGACGGCCTGTTCGTCGAGGGCGGGGGCCGTTTCTATTATCGTACTCTTGGGACCGATTACCGTATGACGAGTTCCGATCGCGAGAATTACTACTACTATTTCCACCGGAATTGTTTCTGTTGTTGCCCCAATTTGTCGAGCCTTGTGTGTTGGGGTAATACTGTGCGTTCTGTACGAATCCTCGTTGGTAATTTGAATTTTAGTTAGGGGCGCTGTTAGGGGCCTGCCAGTTCCGGTGGTTTTGTTGGGGGTAATTCTGTTGTGAGTAATTTGGTCGATTGTTTGCGTAATTTGGTCTGTAGTTTGACTGGTTGTTGTTTTGGTAGTTGGGTCGGTAGTTTGATTGGTTGTAATTTTGTTGGGTGTTGTTTGTGTAATTGGGTCTGTAGTTACTTTGTTGTAGTTGACTGTTAGGGGGATTACCTGAGTTCGTATTGCGATCGTATCTCTCGCGCGACGCGTCTCTGTTAGTCGTGCTGAATTTGTTTTCGCGTATGCGTGCTAGCTCGTGGCATTCTATTGTGTTGTGTGTGCGCGTTAGGTGATATTCGCAGTATTTGCTTGCGGGTGGTATGGGCTGGGCGAAGTGGACCTTGTCTGGTGCCGTCGTGGCTTCTGGCTCTTTCTTCCTGCTCTGGTGGAGAAGCTGTCTTTTTTCGAGTTTGTTTTCGATTTCGAGGGCTGCGTTTATCGCGTCGTCTAGTGTTACTGCGTTGGTTTGTGGGACCCTTGATTCGATCGAGTCGAATAAACCGCGGATGAAAGCTTTAATTACTAGTTGTTTTTCCTCGTTTTTTCTTTTGGTTAAATATTAAGCGTCTTCCGGGGCGCTATAGACTTCCGTAAGTCTTTCGATAATTCTTTCCTGTGTCTTCCTAATTCTTACTGAGTAGTGTAGGACTGACTCGTTGTAATTTTGGCAGTGGGTCCTTAGCTGGAGTGTGAGGTCCGCGAGTGCGCAAGGTTTTTAGAACGTCTTTTTTAAGTCTATAAGGAAGCTTTCTACCGTCGCGTATTCCTTGATACCGACGTAATCGTACGCATCACCTCTGAGTCTCATTTTCGCGGCGCTAATTACAACGGCATCGTCTTGGACCATTGTGGCCGCGTTTCTACATCTATGCTCGAATTCTCTGAATGAACCCGCCGACCCGTCGAAGTCTTACAAAAAATCGTAGACATAGTGTGAGGTTTTAATTCTATTAGGCCCGTCTTCCGGCATGTTTGTAATAAATTTGCGGGTTCTTGATTTCCTAACTCTGGCTGCTCTTGTTATATTTATCTTACGACTGCGTAGTCGAGCCACCGTTAAGCTTGCTGCGAGGTTGGACTATAAGTGGGTGTATATTGGTATATATATATTTTTTTTCTTTTTTATATTTCTTTCTGTGTGCTTGGATGTGGGTTACAATAGTTGTTTTCCGGAAAATGTGGGAGAAATAAGGAGAAGGAAAAAAAGGGGGAGAGGGAAAGAAAAAAAAAGGTTGGAATGGGTGGGATAGTTTATGTTACGTAAAAAAAAGGGGTAGATGCCGAAGGGGGAGAAGTTTTTTTTTTTAATGATTATTATTATTATTATTTTATTTGTATTAAAAAAGGGGGAGGGTAGAATGTTTGGAATGGTTTTTCGATAAAATATAACGAGTGGAAGAGAGGAAAATAAAATTTGTTTATTTATTAGAAAAAGTTAAATTTTTTAAGTAATTTTTTTTTATAATTTGTAAGAAAAAGGAACGTTGGTATTCTATAATAGTGAAAGGATTGTTCATTAATTATTTTGTTAAAATGTGGGAAGGAATAGGTTTGGGTAGTAGAAGGGAGAAGGAGATGGCAGTTCAAGTGCTCGTTTTATGTTTTCACGAAGGGGACGTTCATGGAGAACTAGGGATGAGTGTATTCGGGAAAGGGAGGAAATAAAAAAAAAATCTGGTCGTAAAAGTTTCCAAGCACACGTATTGGAATAAGTGAAGAGGAAGAAAAAAAAATACAGTGCCGCTTTTCCGATGGGTTTTCTTTAGTCGTTGTTTTAGTTAGGCTGGGCGGGATGGTGGCACACGAGCTTTCCCCAGTTCGCCGCCGTGGCGCATAGCTACCATGGCAGTTGACTACTGTGGCAGTTGGACTTGAATTGACATTAATACATACATATATATATATATATATATATATATATATATATATATCTAATTTCCAATGCAGCCAAGGCGCTGTTCGCTTGTTTTTCAATGTCAAGCTAGCGCGATATTGTTTTGTTTTATAATTGCACGATCCGTCACGTTGTTGCGCTGGTATCGCCGTTAGCAGAAGACAGAGAACTGCCAATATAGTATACACAGGATAAATGCGCAGACGAAATTCAAATTGTAAAAGTTCAACGAAATGAAAATGAAGATTCGTATTATACTTCTCCATTCGTTCATTCAATTATGACCTATGTAATATTTATATTGTAATATGCTAAGAGGATATAATTTAATCAGGATAATTTAAGATATTCTGTTAATTATTTCGAACCTTACTTACCTTGCGTCCAATGCTTTTAATTAAATTGAAAAAACAATAACAATGAAGCATACTATTGCTTTAATATAAAATAACGATATTGAATACAATAATTGAACTACCGTAAAGGATTTTACGGTAGCTCGTCGAACTCGATGATTTCGACAATCTCTGTAAATGAGGAATCAGGGGCCTCGGCTTCCTTCATCGCGAGCAGAACGCGATCGGACTGTTGAGGACCCGATGGGTGCTCAACAGCCCGGTGGGACTCTGCTGGCAGAGGCTCGAGCTGCGGCCATTCGTCATGGCTGATCTCGCTTGCGCGTTCGTCTAAAACAATTAAAACAACATTAATTAGATCGATCCAACAGTATTCTAATGGTTGTAGTAATACCCGGAAATATTTGTAACGTACCGGGTTCAGCACCATCGTCGTAATTCGTCGCTTCGGCGATTTCGACGTCGCAGTCTTCCTCGTCGTCGATCGGCGGTGGTCCGTTGACTATACAAAAAGAAACGAAATAGACACATACACCACATTTTCACATTTTACGATTTATTTTCATTTACGAGCGAATTTAATAGCTAAAACATCGTGAAAGTACTTGTAGAACGATGAAAACCAATCCGGACTCACCAGTTGCAAGCTCTTCATCGTCCTCAATAATTTGGCGGCGACCTGCCCCGACGACTGTCGTCAAAAATTCAGTCACGGTGTACCTAACACAGAAAAAACGATTAAACGTTTTCATGATAAAACATTCCAACAATGTCCCGTCAAAAAGTTCAAGTAACGTAACCGCTATTGATAGTTGTTCGTCGCTACAAACTTTCCCAAATCGAGTCTGTCTTGTGCATCCGTAATGCGAAGATCCTCTCGCATCTGCGCGCCCCCCTGGCGACGTCGGCCCGCATTCGCGCTTGCCACTCGTGCCCAGTTAACAGATTCGACTCGAATGAGGCCCTCCAGTTTGTCTGTGAATGCATAAGATTTTTTAAATTATAGTATTCTCCAAAAATATAACCATCATTTAGACGTGATACGTATTTTGCGGAAATCGGCAAAACGGCTCGGACTTGACAGAAATTCGAATTTTTTAAATTTGGAAATTCTGCCGATTCGAGAATATCCAACGTGTCATACTGGATATCATGGATTCATATAAATGAACGGTTAACGTTATTGAGTATCACATTTGGTGGAAACCTAGTTAAGCGTTTAAATTTGAGGAGAATTTGCCATTTCATACACCCACTGATGAATATTTAAATATGAAAACAAGCTGCGAGTTGGAACTTGCAATTTGCTTCCTATAAAACGTAGGTAGTGAAGATTCCTTTATGAGGAATCGTCAAATATGAAAAACTAATTTCTCACAGGAGGACTTCGTTCACTACCTAAGATTGAGAGGAAGAAATTTGCAAGTATTAACCTGCAGCTTGTTTTCATTTTGATATAGGGATTCAATTTTTACAACTCGCCCATTCGTGATTTTCAATTTCAAAACAAAATCATTTGCTCTCACTGAAAAATGCCCAGACGTTTGTGTGCCGGCCGCCTAGCTTCGCGACAATATGTCGATGGAAGCTTTCGGCAACGTTGTTGGTCCGAACTGGCGAGTCCCGGACCGACAAAACAGCCGAAAGCGGCGCCCACTGCCTACGAAGATAATCTATGAATCGCTGAACGAATGGGAAGTCGGCCATAGTCGAATTAGCGGCCCTCGAAATAGCTTCGAGCCCATCCCTCATCCGTTCCGGGGCCATCAGCGGAAGACCCATGGCCATCCACAGTGTCGTCTTCGGCGCGCGGGGATTCCCTATTTCCTTCCATCGACGGAAAATCGCCTTGATGTAGCAAAAAATAGAAGAAAACAATTGAAATCGAAGCTGGTAAATAATATCTGTAATTTATTATTTCTTTAATGCGAAATATGCAAAAGAAAAAATATATACCTGACAAAAGTGAAACCAACATCCCCGTACCCGCGTTGTCGGGAATGACTGCCGCACCGAGGCGACGAGAGCTTTTTCGAAATCGCTTACGACGGTGGTAAGATTTTCGCTCATTTGCGGGCATAACTCCATTATGTGATCCCACACCTTGCAATATAAAGCCTTCGTTCGGTTTTCGCATAAAACGAACGCAGCCGGCAATCCCAGGAATCGCAAAATTGAACATACAAAATTACATGCGAGTAGAGAAGAGGCAAATATTTCAAATAGTACATTATGATACTAGTGCGCAAATAGTATATTATGACACTAGTACGAAAACATTTTTTCTGACGAGTGTGAGTTTGCAGAACGAGCCGAAGGCGAGTATTGCAGTCATCACACGAGTCCAGAAAACGTTTTTCGTACGAGTGTCGCACGATTTTTTATGTCACAAAGTCCGTAAATGCGGTTTGAAGCGAACGAAGTGAGCGTAATAAAACCGCACTTTTACGGACAGCGTGATATAAAACAAATTATGTACAACTGACTCACAGTATCGGCATTGCGGACGTGAATCGTCAAAAACTGGCATGCCCGGGGTTGATTTGGTACGACCTGCAAAGAAGTAATAGTAAAAAAATTCTAAGGCAATGTTCTTAGTGAAAACCCGATGGAGATAATAAAAATATGCGAATGAATCGAATTCATCTTAGGCGAAACGTTCCGTCCACGTGGATTTCGCTCGCCACATTGAGCGCGGCAACCATTTCTTCCCCTGCCATGATTAACGCTACTTCCCCAGTCATCGTCCGGACCATCCCTCGATAAATCAATTTCATCGGTTCGTACCCGGCGAGTATGATGCCCAACGCTTCTAGCGTTCGGGGTATCGGAGGACGCGCCTTGGCCCTCTCCCTAAACATCGATGAGCGCATCGATTCATAATTAATGCTCGGGGCGGCAATTGCGAATCTGTTTGGAAAAAGAAAAATATGTCCTAATAGATAAATTCAATTTCAATTCTGCGGCATCATCATAGGGCGACTTTCATGCCTTATTTCCTTACCGCGGATCGATCGAAACGTCGTCGAAAATTTTTTTCGGCGAATCGTGCGTTTCGCGAGCCCGGCGACGTATTTCGCCTTGCATCGCGATGCGTTTGCTTAAAACGTCGATCGCCACGTGGGTGTGCGCGTGTTATCACGACGTTTCCGGCGACGCGTTCCATCTGGAATTACGGTCCATTTTTGGGATATCCTAACTGGCGTATTACAATTTCAATTGCCATGTTGAGTTGCATCAAAGCGAATTCATAAATCATTTTTATGAACTATGAATTTTCATGTACGAGGTACAACAATTAAATGAACAAAAAATATTTTTGTAGCTTCAAATGTCTTTTTTTGAAATCGTGCAATAAACGATCTTTAACAACGGAAATTCATCTAAAAGTACTTTACAGAAAAAATAATAATATTGTAAAAAATGGTAAAATACGGTAAAACCGATAATAATGAGATGGCGAATTGTCGTTACTTACCTTACAGGAAATCGTTGAAACGATGATCCGAAACCGCGAAAATCCGAAACCGCGAACACACACACACACACACACACACACACACACACACGCACGCACGCACGCACGCACGCACGCACGCACGCACGCACGCACGCACGCACGCACGCACGCACGCACGCACGCACGCACGCACGCACGCACGCACGCACGCACGCACGCACGCACGCACGCACGCACGCACGCACGCACGCACGCACGCACGCACGCACACACACACACACACACACACACACACACACACACACACACACAACACACAAACACACACACACACTTATTATCTTCGTTTATATAAAAAAATAAAAATAAATTCGAAAAAAAATCGTTTATGATAACAATGATAATAAAAATGAGTTGAAACAAATGGAAAACGTACGCGAAAAAAACACAATAAAAAATAAAAATTAATTCAATCGCGAACGAAAAAAAATAAAAACTGAACAAAAATACGTAATTCGTCGGTAAGACAAAAAAAAATTGAAAATGATTGATAATTGTTGTCGTGCACGGTCGAAATGAATATCTTGTTCGCAACGGAGGTTTCACGCCAAAGTAAGAAACAATGGTAGTGAGACGCCGGAAATCGGGTCCACAAAAAACAAAACAAGGTAGCGCGATTATTTTGTTTTATAATTGCGCGATTCGCCGCGTTTTCGGGCTAGCATCAACGTTAGCAGAAGATATAGGAGAGACCAGCGAATATAGTATAGTATATATATATATATATATATATTGTAACGGTAGTTTTCCGTTATCTAAAGTTTTATCTCGAGAGTCGAGGATTTGGGGACTTGAGCAGCGTAAAGATTGATTGTGAACACAGGTCGAATATATGGTGGCGTTTATTCAGTGATTTTCTCTCTTTTTTTTTGTGTCGGTTTACAATTTCGCGAGTGGCCTCCTGATTTTCTTTATTGTTTCGGTTTATTGACAGTAAATGCTTTTTCGTGTGCTGTAACAATAGGTTATATATGTATACATAGTATTGATGGGTTCGCAGCGCCCATAATGAAATTTGTTGGGGCTCTGAATTATCTTTATTCGTCGAAGGATTGGTTCTTTGTCGTCGTCTGCGTGCTCTTTGCGCCACCTAGGTTGGAACGCCCGGTGTTGGGCCAATCGGATTTCGGAGAGTGGCCCGCAGTTGTCCCAGAATGGGTCCTCGGTTCGCCGGCGAGTTGCGTGATTGCCAGGGAGGTGAGTGAGACGTGCCGCGTGTGCTCGTCGCGCCACCAGTGTGTGCTCGCCAGCGACTGGAACGCCCCCGGATCGTCGTAGCGAGTTTGTCTCCCGTCCACCTCTCGTTCGCACCGGTGAGTCGAAGGATCTCCAGTGAGGTGAGCAAGACGTGGCTCAGGTGCCTGTCGTGCCACCGGTGTGTGTGCTCGCCAGCGACTGGAACGCCCCCGGATCGTCGTGGCGGGGTTGGCTCCCGTCCGCCTCTCGTTCGCACCGGTGAGTCGAAGGATCTCCAGTGAGGTGAGCCAGACGTGGCTCAAGTGGCTGTCGCGCCACCTGGTGGTTGTCGCCAGCGGCTGGGGCACCCACGGATCAACGATGCGTGGATCGATTGCCGTTCGTGCGGATTCAGTCGCCGTGCCTAATGGTTGAACCGGCAGCCTTTTGTCGCTGCGTCGTCGTTTCCAAAATGGCGTTCGGCCGTTGTTCGTTGTCTATCGAGCTGCGTCGGTGATACGAGATTCGCGACGGAGTTTCTTTGTTGTTACTTTCGTGAGTGGTTTGTTGCTACCCCAAACGTCGCTTTTCATTCGTGAAGTGATTGTGATGGTGCGACCCGTTCGTGGTGTCTCCGTACCCGTGTGTCGTGACGTGATTGTGCTGTGTACCCGTGGATCCGTGCTCCGTTTGTTATGACCGGTGTGGGTTTTTCTTCTTTGTTTTCGCTTTGAATTTTCTTAGAATCTTCCCTGCATGATTAATCCCCTTTGTGTTCCCTTCCTTTTCTGCTGTGGGGAGGGAGGGTGCTCCGAATGGGATAGAGGTTATGGGAGCATTTCATCCATTTGCCGGTGCCGTTGTTCCTCCGATTTGCTCCCGTTCCCCGTGCTCATGCCCCGTCCACTTGATAGTGGTGGCGCTGTCTTCTGTGTTGTCGTCCCGGTGCCTCTCGTTCGCCACACGTCGATTCGTTGCGTGGTCGGCGTTCGATGCACGGAAGCTTGTGTCGTTTGTATTCTTGTCCCAGTGCTTCTCGTTCGCCACACGTCGATTCGTGGCGCTGTCGGCGCTCGATGCGCGGGACCCGTTGTTTCGTCTTAATTCCCGTCCCTGTGCCTCCGGTTCGAGGCACGTCGACTCGTGGCGCTGTCGGCGCTCGATGCACGGGACCCGTTGTCTCCTCTCTGGTGGTCGGCTGATACTTCTCGTCTGAACCTCTGATTCGTCGTTGTTTCCCGGTTTTCAGATTCGCTCCACCGATTGGTTGCCTCCTCCGGATTGGCTTGGTCTCCTCTGCGGGTTGGCTGCTTGGCTGGATCTGCTTCCGTGGTTGGCTGGCTGGTTCCTTGGAGAGAGCTGGCTGGCTGTGGACAAAGAAAATTTTGTGCTCGTCCAGTCGCCGGGCCCTCCTTTTATACGAAGTCCGGCTCTCTCCATCTCTCTCGTTCGCGCCGGGTGACGTGGAGATTCCTGCGCGCGCCGGTTCCACATCATCTTTGCTGCGTTTTTCTCCCGCTTGGCGTAGCTGCCGTCGAGGTCACACGGTGCCCTCGTGGGGGGGAAGAGAGGAGAATGGGTGGGGGGAGGTCCTGCCGCTGGAACTCTACGTCACATTGCCCCCCCAATTTCTGCGTCATCTTGTTGGCGGAGAAATTCTTCTATCTTTCATTATTCATTATTATTTTGTATGCTTTTTGTATTATTATTTTGTATGCTTGTATTATTTTGTATGCTTTTTGTATTCTTTTGTATGCTTTTTGTATTCCTTTTTTTTTTTTTTTTTTAATGCTTCTTTTTATGCTTGTTTTTTTTTTTTTTTTTTTTTTTTTTTTTTCTTCCCCTTTCCGTTATCCGATCTGGTAAGTACATATATATCTATAGGTAAGTATATATATATATATATATATATATATATATTTTTTTTTTAATCAAACATCTACTCGATTCTTTATACCATATTTATTCACAAGCCTCGGTTTACATGTATATTTCTATATCTATTTATTTATTTATTTATTTATTCTTTTTTTTTTTTTTTTTTTTTTTTTTTTTTTTTTTTTTATATTTCTTCTCCACTTTCTCCCGATCCGGACTCGTAACCGCTTTCATCCTGCTGTTGGAGGTGTTGGTTGAGGTACCATGGGCCGTCCCCACCCCAATCGAACTCACGTGGATTCCTTTCTCGTTGGGCGCAATTTGCGTCCACCAAGATCTCCGTGGCGGTCTTGATCCTTCCGTTTTCTTCCACCCACAAACTCACCCACCTGGCATCAGCGTTTGTGTTGCCGTTCTTTATTGACATGTTCCAGGGGTGAGCCGTCAATATTCTTCTCGCGAAGCGTATTTGTTCGATGGTCCAACCTTCCGCCTCCGTTGGTCTCGTCTCGTGGAGGCCTACTGCGACGGCTTGCAGGGTAGTCAGCTGGGTATATGGTGGCGGGCGATATAATCCACTCACTGGGTTCCTCACCCCGACTCCCCAGTCGCCGAGCCAGACCGCCGCTTCGTCCTCCTCCACCTCTTGTATGATTCCCCGGTACCACGTGGTGCGGTCAGACCGGAGCATTACGCAGTCCCCGGGTTCGGCTCCGTCCGGATCGATACGTTGGAGGTGCTGTCCTTCCTTAATATTTTGAATCCGGGTCAACATCCTCGTTCTTCCGTCGTCGGGATCTTGTAGGTAGACGTAGATCCTTGCCGGCTCTTCGACGCCGACCACCGTCACCTCGTGGTAGTCGCCCGCCATTGCTGCCGTTGGGAAATTCGTAAACATGTTGTCTCTTTGCGTTCTGGTTGTCGACTGATCCTTGCTGCAGCCGCTCTCTCGCCGGGACTGGTCTTGTTTCTAGCTGGCCCCCGGGCCACCAATCAGCGATTGTGTCGTCCGTCAGGATGACCACCCCTTCCGAATCCCGCGGAAATTTTTGGTCCCACCGTGGAACGCGAAAAAAATCTTCTTGCCGGTGTGCCGTTCGTTTGGCCCGATATTCGCCTCGTTCCCTCGCCTTGATTTCGTGTTCGCAGGGTACCAATCTCCAAGGAACCTCTCCTGTGGTGGTCAGGGTCCAGCCTTGCTTGGTCTCCATCGGATTTGCTTGCGCTTCCATATTCGCCTTTTGGGTTTGCGGTTTTGCCGTCGACTGTGGCTGTGCGCTTCCCAGAAGTCTTCCTAGGCCTCCTCCTTCCTATTGGCCTTTATCGATTTATAGATCATGGACGTTATCTGGCATCTAGGACGGGTACTCCTCGTCGTTGGATTCCTGTGGGCCCTGACTCGTTCTGTTTCCTACTTTCGGCGCTAGGGGTGCTTCTTTCGCTTCATCCTCCCGCATTCGATAGTGGCTAAGGAGATTTGCATGGAACTTTCCTCGGATCTTGAGTGTTTCAGGCTCCTCCAGCAGATAGGTTGCCAGCCCTACGAGTTTTTTTATCCTATAGGGCCCCTCCCGAAGTGGCATGAACTTCGAAATTGTCTGTCGGGTGGGGTCCGATACATTCAATGCCTTTACGAGGACTAAATCCCCTTCCTTGAAGTTGACAAACTTCCGACCTTCGTTGAATCGATCTGCCCGGGCTTGACCCTTCCGTCTGATGCGTTCTCTAGTGATTTCTAGTTCCGCCTCGTAGGTGACGGGGTCTTCTTCCTCACTCGCCGGGATCCCTAGCCACTTGTTCCATAATCGTCGTGGTTTTTCCTTCAGGTGTAGTTCCGTCGGGGTATACTCCGTGGTCTCGTGGTGGGTCTCGTTAATGCAGTCCTGTACCACAGGGACCCACTTATACCACCCCCCGTGGTTTTCCTTCAGGAATGTCCTCAAAAAGCGCCCGAGTTCCCGATTGACCCTTTCTACAATGTTCCCTTGGGGGTGTCGGATGGATGAGTAGACTGCCTTTATTCCTGCCTCCTCCAGCTTCTGTAACCATGTCTTAGAAGTAAACTGGGTGCCATGGTCGAATTGAATCCTCTTGGGTTGTCCGTAGACGGGGATGTAGTTGTTGAAAATCCGCTTCACGACCGTCGCGGTGTTCGCCTTCCGCATCGGGAACAGTACCACGTATTTACTGAAAGCGTCGATGGTGACCAGGATGTGTTTTACTCCCCCCACTGACGCCGGCAGGGGCCCGTAAAAGTCGATTGAGAGGAGGTCTCCTGGCCCTTCTGGTAGGATATTCTGCATAGCCGCATAGCTTTTCTGAATTGCGACCTTATTTCGTTGACACTCGTCGCAGCCGGCGATGATTTTTCGGATCAGGCGCGCCAGGTGCGGGTAGGCAAAATCGTCGTCGATCATCCGAAAGCATTTCCTCGTTCCCAGGTGGCCGTATAACTCATGGCACTCGACGACCAGCCGCGTGATGATCGCCGATGGAACCACCACCCTCCATGTGTGATCCCGAGATTTTCTCTGCAGCACGCCATCCATTAATCGATACCGTGGATTCTTTCCACCTTGGCAGATGATCTCGATGAGTTCCTTCAGTCCCTTTTCTTCTCTTTGAAACTCGCGGATCCTCTTCATGTCTTTAATGAGGTCCTTCGATGGTTTCCTTGCCAATGCTCCGGCGACCACCACGACCTCCTTTGGACTTACCCCGATCCCGTCACCGTCTTCCGGGTTCCGGCTGAGGGTATCGGCGACGACGTTTCTTTGTCCTTCGATGTGATCAACTTCTATGTCGTAGTCCTGGATCGATAAAGCCCATCTCATCAATCTTTCTGACGAGAAACGGCAAGTTCGGAGGAAAGTCAGCGCCTTATGATCCGTAGCTACCTTGATGGCGGCTCCTGCCAAGTAGGTACGGAATTTCTTCAGCGCCCAGACGATCGCTAGCAACTCCTTTTCTGTGGTCATGTATCCCAATTCTGCCCCTTTCAATGTTCGACTCGCGAAGGCGACTACCTCCCTTTCCCCGCTGTCGTTCTCCTGGGCCAGTATTGCCCCCAACGCGTAGTTACTTGCGTCGGTGGTGAGGAGGTAAGGTTTGGAGACGTCTGGGTATCTTAGCATGATTGTTTCGCAGAATAGTCTCTTCACCCGTCCGAACTGCTTCTCCTTCTCCTGGTCCCAGTGCCACCGTACTCCTTTTCGGATGAGCTCCAGCAGGGGTGCCGTCTCATGAGCGTGTCGATTTGTGAACTTCGTATAGAAATTTACCAACCCCAGGAACCCTCGTAGCTGACGGACGTTCTTCGGGGCGGGGTAGTCCTGGATTGCTTTAACCTTCTCTGGGTCTGGTTTCAGGCCCTCGGTCGACAGGATATGTCCTAGAAAGGCCACTTCTTTTCGGAAGAAATATGACTTCCGGAATTTTAGTGTCATGCCATGGGCCTGGAATCGGCCGAACAGTATTTCCAGGTGCTCGATGTGCTCGTATCGGTCCTTTGATAGGACCAGTAGATCATCCACGAAGTTAATGACGAAATCCAATCCCTCCAGGACGATGTCCAGTGCCCGGATGAGGCTGGCTGTGCTTGTTTTTAACCCGAATGGTGTGACCGTGAATTTGTAGCATTTTCCTCCATGTTGGAAGGCAGTATACTTTCGTGACTCGGGATGGAGTGGCACCTGCCAGAAACTACTTGTTAAGTCCAGTGTCGATATTATTGTTTTTCCTCCGCAACTCTGGAAGATCTCTTCGATGGGCGGTGCATTGTTGTAATCGTTCACGAGGTATTTATTTAGCTCCCTTGCGTCGAGGCACAATCGCACACTTCCGTCAGACTTGGTGACCGCCATCAAAGGGTTGATGTAGGTGCTGTCTGATTTCTGGATTACCCCGTACTCCATCATCCGCTGGAGTTCCTCCTGGACCTTTTCTCGACGTGCCAGAGGGACCGGGTAGGCCCGATGAAAATATGGCTGGGGATCCTTCAGCACTAATCGATGCGTATAGGCCGTCATTCTTCCTGGCCGTTTGTCGAAAATCCTCCGGTACTTTTGGACAATCGCTTTGAACTTCTGGCAGACCTCCGTTTCTATTTCTCCGTATTCCTCCATCTTCGTATCGAATTCCGCCTCAGTTAGCTCCCAGGTATCCTCGGACTCTTCTGGGATTTCGAGGTTGCTGCAGACTGGTGCTCGCTCCTCCTCCAACTCCTTTCCCGTTATCCATTTTCCGTCCTTCAATTTCGCGAGACACCGTCCTCCCATCGTGACCTCTTTTTTCGTGGCATCGACCGAGATCCCCATGTTTAGCATCCCGTCGATCCCGATCAATGCCGGTCGGAGTAGTTTTGGCACGACCAACATCTTGATCTGGCCCTCCGTTCCCCTTATCTTGGTGTTCAAGAGGATTTGTTTTTTGATGCGGCTAGCTTCCCCTCCGAAGGCTCCCACCACCTTGGTGCACGTGACGGGGAGGGTAGGCAATTCTCCCCACTTATCTTTTTCTTGGATAAACGTCTCCTCGGCTATGCAGCTCACCTCGCTACCGCTGTCGATCAGTGCGGTTGTTGTAACTCCGTTGATCTCGATCGGGATCTCCGGACACTTTGGGTGGTGGTCGCTGTACCAACCCTCTCGTGTAGGATCCGGTTCCGTTCCTAAGAATTCCCTTGGGTCCTCTAGGATGGTGTTAACCCTCACTTCTTGGTGAGGGTGCACTGCCCCTTCTTTCTCATTCTCCTTCTCCTGCTCGCCCGTTGCGGGTCTTCTTTCTTCTTTCGATCCCTCTTCTGCCACTTCTTTCTCCTTCTCCTTCTTCTGCTCACCCGTCGCGGGTCTTTTTTCTTCTTTCGTTCCTTCTTCTGCCGTTTTCTTCCCCTCTCCTTCTCTGCGTTGCTCTCTCTTCTCTTCTTCCTTTTTCCACCCGTCCTTCTTCCTCCCCGTCGTTGTGGATCCTCCCGTTGCGCCACCCCTCCGTGGATATCTTTTTTTGTTTGTTGAGGCTCTGGGCGCAACGGTTAATCGTTTCCCGTCCCTCTACTTTCGGGGTTTGGCCCCGTGCGGGTGTGTTCCACAAATGGCCCAGGAGGGACCCAGCCGGGTGCCCCCGTCTGGAGCGCTTGTATGCTCGCAAACTGACCTGGAGTATTCGGGCGTTGCCATCCCGTTGTTGGCGGTCCATTCTCCCGCCCGGTTCCTCTCTCTTCGGGATTCCCACTGGTCGGCCCAATGTCTCTCGGTCCGGATCTTCTTGATGGCCCTTGATAGGGGGTCGTTCGCTCCCGTCGCCGGGCATTGGATGGCCCTGCCAGGTCAATACTCTCTAGCAACTCGAGAAATTCTCGAACGTTTCTAATCTGCCGGATTCGCACCGCACACATCACCTCCTCATCGAAATGCCGGGCCAGACTCTGTATGATTTCCTCGTCGGTTCGTTTTTCCGTTAGGTCTCGGGCGTTACCTAACATTAGTGCTGCGTAGTCGGCTCTTGTCTTCTTTTGTTCATGCTCCCTGTAACAGCCGAATTCCAGATTTCTCCGGACTTTGCTCTGCATTTCTTTGGTCCAGTATCTAGCCGTGAAGACCTCCGTGAACGTTTCCATATCATGTACCTCTTCCCGGACCAGATGCCACCAATCAGCTGCGGTTCCTTGGAGTGCTTCGGCCAGGGTACTCTTGACGTCGAACCCCGTGTTTTCGCAGTAGGCTCTTAGGTCGTTGAGAAATGCCATCGGTCGTTGTCGTCCGTCGGCACGGAAAATCGGTACTCTCTGCTTGGTGGTTTGTAACCGTGCTATCCCGGTACCGTTTACCCACGTCACTCCCAATGCCGACGTATCCGTATTCATCGGTCCCCTTTCCTCGAGCCGTTTGATTCGTTCCTCGTGTTCGAGGATGGCTCCCCGATTCCTACGGGCCTCCGCGATCGCTTCCTGGACTGATTTGTCGAAGGCCTCCCGGGTGAACTGTTGCTCAACTACGTGCTCCATCAATCTTTTCCCGATCTCTTGTTGCTCGTCCCGTAGTCTCTGTGCTGTTACGCGGAGTTGTTCTCCACACCTCCCTTCTGCCGACGCTACGCTCACCATGACGTGAGTGTCGAATTCTTGTTCTTTGGTCCTTTGCAATCGTTCCCCTCTTCGGAAATCTTCCTGGAGTTTTTTCATCATCTCCATCAACTGGGTAAATTGATCTGTGGGATCCGGAGGATTGATCACCACGTTCGTTTCTACAGCCGGAGGTGTTTCATTTGTGTCTTCGTCATCTATGCTTTCGATATTCAATAGGTTTCCTATCGTTACCCGTCGGCCCTCTTGCGGTCTCCGTCCCCTGAGGAGTGCATCTGCCGTGGTGGAGTCCCAGGCGAGTGAGAGTTCTTCTATACTATCCTCCTGGGTTTCCCTGATCTCGTCTTCTTGTCCTGCCATGTCTTCCCCTTGTGAGAGTCTCCGGGCAAACCGAGATTTGTATCGCATTCCCTTTTCTTCGCCTGGTCTAATCTCTTCTGCTCGAGTCCCTGTTCGGGCGCCAAATGTAACGGTAGTTTTCCGTTATCTAAAGTTTTATCTCGAGAGTCGAGGATTTGGGGACTTGAGCAGCGTAAAGATTGATTGTGAACACAGGTCGAATATATGGTGGCGTTTATTCAGTGATTTTCTCTCTTTTTTTTTGTGTCGGTTTACAATTTCGCGAGTGGCCTCCTGATTTTCTTTATTGTTTCGGTTTATTGACAGTAAATGCTTTTTCGTGTGCTGTAACGATAGGTTATATATGTATACATAGTATTGATGGGTTCGCAGCGCCCATAATGAAATTTGTTGGGGCTCTGAATTATCTTTATTCGTCGAAGGATTGGTTCTTTGTCGTCGTCTGCGTGCTCTTTGCGCCACCTAGGTTGGAACGCCCGGTGTTGGGCCAATCGGATTTCGGAGAGTGGCCCGCAGTTGTCCCAGAATGGGTCCTCGGTTCGCCGGCGAGTTGCGTGATTGCCAGGGAGGTGAGTGAGACGTGCCGCGTGTGCTCGTCGCGCCACCAGTGTGTGCTCGCCAGCGACTGGAACGCCCCCGGATCGTCGTAGCGGGTTTGTCTCCCGTCCACCTCTCGTTCGCACCGGTGAGTCGAAGGATCTCCAGTGAGGTGAGCCAGACGTGGCTCAAGTGGCTGTCGCGCCACCTGGTGGTTGTCGCCAGCGGCTGGGGCACCCACGGATCAACGATGCGTGGATCGATTGCCGTTCGTGCGGATTCAGTCGCCGTGCCTAATGGTTGAACCGGCAGCCTTTTGTCGCTGCGTCGTCGTTTCCAAAATGGCGTTCGGCCGTTGTTCGTTGTCTATCGAGCTGCGTCGGTGATACGAGATTCGCGACGGAGTTTCTTTGTTGTTACTTTCGTGAGTGGTTTGTTGCTACCCCAAACGTCGCTTTTCATTCGTGAAGTGATTGTGATGGTGCGACCCGTTCGTGGTGTCTCCGTACCCGTGTGTCGTGACGTGATTGTGCTGTGTACCCGTGGATCCGTGCTCCGTTTGTTATGACCGGTGTGGGTTTTTCTTCTTTGTTTTCGCTTTGAATTTTCTTAGAATCTTCCCTGCATGATTAATCCCCTTTGTGTTCCCTTCCTTTTCTGCTGTGGGGAGGGAGGGTGCTCCGAATGGGATAGAGGTTATGGGAGCATTTCATCCATTTGCCGGTGCCGTTGTTCCTCCGATTTGCTCCCGTTCCCCGTGCTCATGCCCCGTCCACTTGATAGTGGTGGCGCTGTCTTCTGTGTTGTCGTCCCGGTGCCTCTCGTTCGCCACACGTCGATTCGTTGCTTGGTCGGCGTTCGATGCACGGAAGCTTGTGTCGTTTGTATTCTTGTCCCAGTGCTTCTCGTTCGCCACACGTCGATTCGTGGCGCTGTCGGCGCTCGATGCGCGGGACCCGTTGTTTCGTCTTAATTCCCGTCCCTGTGCCTCCGGTTCGAGGCACGTCGACTCGTGGCGCTGTCGGCGCTCGATGCACGGGACCCGTTGTCTCCTCTCTGGTGGTCGGCTGATACTTCTCGTCTGAACCTCTGATTCGTCGTTGTTTCCCGGTTTTCAGATTCGCTCCACCGATTGGTTGCCTCCTCCGGATTGGCTTGGTCTCCTCTGCGGGTTGGCTGCTTGGCTGGATCTGCTTCCGTGGTTGGCTGGCTGGTTCCTTGGAGAGAGCTGGCTGGCTGTGGACAAAGAAAATTTTGTGCTCGTCCAGTCGCCGGGCCCTCCTTTTATACGAAGTCCGGCTCTCTCCATCTCTCTCGTTCGCGCCGGGTGACGTGGAGATTCCTGCGCGCGCCGGTTCCACATCATCTTTGCTGCGTTTTTCTCCCGCTTGGCGTAGCTGCCGTCGAGGTCACACGGTGCCCTCGTGGGGGGGAAGAGAGGAGAATGGGTGGGGGGAGGTCCTGCCGCTGGAACTCTACGTCACAATATATATATATATATATATATATATATATTTTTTTTTTAACGGTCGTTACCCCCTCCCGTGGGCACGCGTTCGATCATATATAATCGATCATCGGTCACGCGGCCGAAAATTGGGCCAATCAAGGACCGGTGGCTTTATACTTGCGGAGAGAGGAATTTGAGCCTCGCGATGGGTAAGGTCCCACGATTCTCCCCAGTCGACCGATACATCGTGTCCAGTACACACATGAATCCAAACAAGTAATTCGAGAAATGTAACAACGTGGTCATGTAATATAACGGTCGCGATGACGAACAATTTGATCCGCGTGTCGGCGGTGGCTGGGCACCTTTTTCAACCTATCGAAATAATAAAATCTGAACGTGATGAAAATAATAAAACTCATAAAAAATAATTGAATTGATTTAACATCCATAAATAATTAAAACAAATACGAAAAATTGAAATAATGTGAATAAATGAAATTAATGGATATGAATAATCCAATGAATAATAAATAAAAATGTGAAAAATAATTGAATTGAAAATGATAATGTGATCCGGTGAATTTGAAATGATATCTTTGTAGACTCGACCCTCGCAACGAACTATGGATAATGAAATTGATTCTGAGTAAATTGTAATGTGCTCCTCTTTATTTAAAATGAATGAAATTAATGGATATGAATAATCCAATGAACAATCAATGAAAGTGTGAAAAATAATTGAATTGAAAATGATAATGTGATCCGGTGAATTTAATATGATATCTTTGTGGACTCGAAACTCGCAACGAACTATGGATAATGAAATTGATTATGAGTAAATCTAAAAGGACATTGAATATTGAAATAAACTAATTTGTCGTATGCTAATAAATAAAATATAATAAGAACGAACAAAAAATAAAATTAATAATGTATCAATTAATCAATTATTCCCGCGAAACCGACCCTATTCTGGTCCGAATCAGTTTTTTCTTCGAAATATTTACACGTGTATTCTCGACAGAGAGAAAAATTGTTACAAATTGGCGCCCAATGTGGGGCACGAGGTTTAACTGTTGTTCGTTTGGTTGATTGAGTGCCATTGGAATCAATAAATCAAATAAAATCAAGAAAATTAAAGTTGTCAAAATGTCGTTGACGCATAGCCCCGCCAGCACGCGTTCGCATTCCGTTTCTAGCCTTAACGATATTGAAGTTCCTACCACTGTAAAAAAAATAATAATCGACGTAAAGTCTTTAAATCGCCCCCTCATGCGACGCGTACTAATCCATCTGATAATATAGATGTAGCTGATCGGAATGGATTGGAAAACTTGCGTGAGAAGTTGCGAATGGAAAAGGAGTCCATGGCGCAAGAGCGTCGCGAATTGGAGCGAATGCGAATTGAGCTTTCCCAGACCAATGGAGAGGCTGTCTTGGCGGAACTTATGCGACTCCGTATGATTGTTAATAACCAACAACGTGAAATGGAGGCGATCCAAACGTCCGTTCATACCCCGCAGGGGCATGACAATGTACCGGAGGTCGATCCTCCACTTCGCCAACCACCATCCTTCGACATTGACGCAGGTATGTTCGACGGGCTCGCCCATAGTATGCGCACTTTAAAATTGGACATTCGCCCGCCAAAATTCGATAATGATCCCAGTGTGAACCCAAATGAATTCTTGGAGCGACTCGAGAGATATTTCGTGGCAAAAAATGTAATCGCGGATACTTGTCGGCTTCTAGTGGTAGAAAATTCACTCGAAGGTCGATCCCAGGTCTGGTATAGGGCGAATCGTCGATCTCTCGAGACCTATGCACAATTCAAGAGCGAGTTTCTCGCGGAATTCTATGCGATTCCGGTCCGCGTGCGTATAAAGAGCCTTTGGACTGCGCGACGTTTTCCGTCAATAGGGGGATCCCTTCAAACTTATTTTCTCCATCAGATTACGGAAGCTCAATTTTTTGAACCACCCCTAGAAAAATACGAAATGAATTACACCACGGTACAGCAATTACCCATCCGCGTGCGCGAGGCGTTGGTTGCCATTGACTTTTCCAATACGAATGCCATTTCGAATGCTTTGGCCCAGCTGGATTTGGCCAATGATGAGCGTGAGCGTTCGCGTAAGAATAATTCGTCAAATAACAACTCCACCAGCAACTTTTCGAACAGTTCCCCCGATCGCGGGAATTATAATAATTACAACCGGAATATTTCAAACCCAGGTCCACCGCCACCGAATCGGTCACAGGTCCCGTCGGCACCTCCGCAGAATTTTTCTCGTCCGCCTAACCAAGCCCCTCGTGTGGCCTGCTTAGGTACCTCTTCCGCTGACGGAGGTAATGCTGACATGCATTCCTCTGACCAACAATCCATCGCGGGGATCATCGATGAGGTGCAAACGACTCCGCTATTTTCGTTCCCGCCCTCCCCCTCTGGGTGGTGTTGCGAATGATGCATCAGCAAATTCTCTAAACTAATGATGGGTGCGTTGGCAAAAGGTCCTCCAACCTATCCATCCCCATTTGACGCATTTGAGGACCTCGCCTATGACGCTCAGCCTATTCCCGATTCCGAGGGGAACGAGCTCCCGTCGCGCAAATGCCCGCAATTAATCGTGAACGTATACGAAATCCCGGCCGCCGCCCTGCTCGATTCGGGGAGTCAGGTTACATGCGTGTCCGAGTCATACTATAGCTATATGAAGCAATTGTTCCCGGTCACGGAGTTGCCCGTATCTCGTATGATAATCACCACCGCCATTGGAAAAAAACCAACTAAAGTAAAAACACAAGTGTTCCTCGAAATCGTTTGCGGGATGCAACGAATTCGCTCAACCTTTCTGGTCATCCCTTACCTCACCTACAACATAATTCTCGGGAATGATTGGCTCCATCGCAATCGAGCAGTATTGGACTACGATCGTTTATCATTCAGCATTAATGGAAGTGCGGTTCCCTCTCATTGTATCTCGTTTGGTCGAGCTTGTTCGGAACGGGTACGCTCCTCGACAGAGGATGACGTGACTTACATCCAGGTAATATCCGTGCAGTCGAACAAATCGTTTCCTGTTAACACTCGCGTGTCATCGCCATCGAATCATCAGGTTAACAATTCCTCAGCATCCTCAAATGCACGCGTTCGAGTTGATACGATCCCCGATCCTCCATTCCTAGTAGAAAACGCGAGGGCTGATCGCATCTTGACTCCATCCCTCCACGCAAATTCTTTCCTGGAGGGGAATCCGCCCGTACTAATCGCGACGAAAATAAAAACCATACGACCCACGGACGATCCTCGTGATAATCTATCGCCACGAGCGGATTGTGCGGATCTCCGTCCGCCGGCAAAACAAGAGGTTCCCCTGCCCCCTGAAGTAGACGATTGCTCCTTGGTGACAGAGGAGCTAGATCCAAAGGACATAGACATATGTTCCCCGTCTGATTATGATCCAGTTGTTGATGATTGCCTCGACAATTATCGCCCCTGCCGGCTATATTCGATACGAAAATTCATACGAAATTGACAACATGTTACGCGAGGGTATCATCGAGCGTTCCCACAGTCCTTATTGTGACCCCCTGCGAGTTGTTCAGCGGAAAGATGGACGCTTACGTATCTGTCCTGACGCGAGGTTCATTAATCAGGTGATCGATGCAGACAACGAATCCCCACCGCTAATCAGCGAGCTCGTCCAGAAATACCACGGGGTTAATTATATATCTACCTCAGATTTGGCCAATGGATATTGGCAGATCGCCTTGCACGAAACATCCCGGCAATACACGGCTTTCTTGTTCGGCACCACCCTCTACCAATTTCGACGCATACCGTTCGGCCTCAAAACCGCCGGTAGTGGTTTCATACGCGCGGTTAGCCAGATTTTCGATCGAACTTGCGAAGACTTCCTCACCATATACATCGATGATCTGCTTGTCACGTCCCGTTCCTTTGAAGACCATCTGCATCACCTCGATTTCGTCTTTGGCCGCCTTCAGGAGCATAATTTCACTCTGAGGTTAGACAAATCGTATTTCTGCAGAAAGTCTGTCTCGTTCCTGGGATACGAACTGTCCTTGCGGGGAATTCGGCCCCTACCCAGTAAACTCGAATTGATCGAGAATTTCGCCGAACCCAGCTCGCAAAAGGAATTACAACAGTTCCTTGGCATGTGCAATTATTACCGACAATTCTGCTTAAAAAACGCTACGTTCATCGACCCATTTCGACCGCTGTTGAAGGGTAAGGGTCCATGGGAATGGAATAGCGACTACAGCGAAGCATTCAAGAATTTTAAACGAAACTTCGCTAATTCTATTCGCCTTAGCCATATCCTTCCCGACAAACGGTTCCAAGTCCAGACTGATGCATCTGACAAGGGCATCAGCGGCATACTTTTTCAAACCAACGATAACGATGAGAAGTGCGTAATCACGCTTGTTAGTCGATGCCTAAATACAGCCGAAGTCCATTACGGTACGACCGAGAAGGAGCTATTGGCCATTGTGTACACGGTTACCAAGTGCCACACCTACCTAATGGGCCGACGGTTCGAAATCATCACAGACCATAAAGGCCTAAGTTTCCTGAATTCGACTGAATATCACACGTCACGACTTCGTCGCTGGTGTTTCGCTCTCTCGCGGTATGATTTTTATGTGACGCATTGCACCGGTCGCGATAATACGGTGGCGGATTTCTTTAGCCGACACCCGTCGGGTAAATTTGAAGATGACGATGCTCTTACGTTGATGGTATCGCGGCTCTGCAAAAAATTATCCCTCGATGCGCTCGAGCAGGAACAAGCATCCGGTCTCTGTAGCCTCCAAACAAAAGGAGATGAAATTCCTAATGACTTCCTTGGAAGTCTTCGGAACATCCGTCGTCTCCAAGCGGAAGATCATGCTCTATGTAACGTAATTTCTCAGGTGCAGAGCGGCACGCTAGGCGCGCATTATCGTCTTTACCAAGACGTTCTATTTCGTTTTTACACTTCTACGGAACGATGGCAGCTCGTTTTACCCACCGTCCTAATTCCCAAGGTTATCGACTACGCTCATTCGAAATTGGGGCACCCGGGTACCTCTAAAACTCTATCGTATATACGCCGATACTTTTACTGGGATCACGCTAATCGACAGGTGAAATCTTTCATTAAGACTTGCGATCTGTGTCAGCGTGTGAAGTATATGAATTCAACCATGCACGGGGCCTACCAGTTGGTAAAGGCCGAAAGACCGAATGAATTAGCAACTGTTGATTTTTACGGTCCTCTTCCTCGTTCGATAGGTGGAGCGCAATACATATTCGTTATTCTCGATGCGTTCTCAAAACTTGTTAAACTCTACCCCATAAAACGAGCCACTACACAGATTGCGTTGAAACGACTTTTGGAGGACTACGTCATCAGCGTTGGCAAATCGCGGGCCATTCTGGCCGATAACGGCACTCAATTTACGTCGAAAACATGGAGAATCGACCTCGAAAAGAACGGAATCCACGTTCGCTTTTGTTCGGTCCGTCATCCCCAAAGCAACCCGACCGAAAGGGTGATGAGGGAGCTTGGTCGACTTTTCCGGACTCTTTGCGCCGATACACATAAGGCCTGGGCGAAGCACATTACCCGGATTGAGTCCCTTCTGAATATTACCACGCACCTTAGTACAGGATTCACGCCTCACGAACTACACTGGGGATCCGCACCCATCGACGAAGTCGAACTCTTGGTATCCTTCCCGTCTACCGACGAGCTCACTCATGAGCAAAAGATCGTACTGGCAAGCGAGCGAATCCTGGCTAATTTCACAAAACGAGGTCAGAATCAAAACAAGGTTTCTAATACGCCCTTCGGGAAGGGAGACCTGGTGCTCCTCCGAGTTCCGTACCCATCTAACTCATAGGAAGGCGTAACCGCGAAATCTTTTCACCTCTATTATGGCCCCTATAGAATAGATCAGGTTCACGGGGGGAACGCTTTTCGGTTGGTGGATAAAGATGATCCTAAAAGAATTAAGGGCACGTACAATCGGGCCAGTCTGCGCAAGTATTACGAGCCCGTCGAGCATAACCATGTCTGATATGTTTCCTTTCAGATTACCCGGTCCCCCTATGGGAGATAATCTAACCATTGAATATATTGTAACGAGAAATATATTTTTTTTATTTAAACAAATCGCTCCCGCTACTCTCTTCGCGACGACACCGGCAGATCCACGGTCATTATGAGGAAAATAGGGAATTTACTAATTAATTTGTTCTTTTTATTATTTTTTTTTCATGACTATTGTAATTGTCCCGGGCGGGACAAATTGTCCGCGCCCGTACATATGTACCGGGAGGCCCCGAGCGCAAGACGAAGAGGGAAAAGCCCGTGAGGGAGAGTCGCCGCCCGCCAGCGACGTAAGGACCCCTCAATCCGATGGTCCGCGGGGGAAAAACTTCTCCGCCGTGAAGGCGCTATAAGCCACGAACGCCTTAGAACGTATGGGAGGACCCACGAATATAGTTGTCGTAGGGGGGGGGGGGGGTCAGAGTTGGTCGCCTGTTACCCCTCCTGACCGCGTGATGTAAGAGGGTAGGGGGCAAGGGGCACGAGCCACCGGTTACCGCGAGGGTCTTGGCTGTTTCGGGATAATCGTCGCGACGAGAGGTTGGCAAGGAGTAACCAAAGAAGTTTACCGGGAGAAAAGAGAGAGAGAGAAACGAGAGAGAGGGAAGCGAGAGAGATAAAGAGAACGGATTATCCGAACTTAGCCAGGATCAACGGTACCGGTGAGTTTCGCATATCGCAATTCCCTCCTCGGGACGAATTTTTCTAAAATCTTTGTCTTTTTTTCTTTTTTTTTATTGTTTTTTTTTTGGCCGTGGCGACAAACGTTCGACTGCGTGGTCGAACGTACCGGTAGCTTCCGCGGACGCGTGGGTTTGTCGGTGACAAAATTTTCCCGAACAGTCAATTTCGCGTATTGTCGAGTTAGATGTTTTCATTTGTTCTGTATTCAAGTGAGCTGAGTTTACCGCGTTTTTTTTTATTGTATTATAATTTTGTGAATCCGTCACCGAACTGGTCGAGGATCACGTTTTTTTGGTAAATTCCGTTCTTTATAATAATTTTGTGAATCCGTCACCGAACTGGTCGAGGATCACGTTTTATTGTAAATTCATTCGATTAATATTTTGTGAATCCGTCACCGAACTGGTCGAGGATCACTTGTTTTTTTTATTGTAAATTCATTCGATTAATATTTTGTGAATCTGTCACCGAACTGGTCGAGGATCACTTGTTTTTTTTATTGTAAATTCATTCGATTAATATTTTGTGAATCCGTCACCGAACTGGTCGAGGATCACTTGTTTTTTTTATTGTAAATTCATTCGATTAATATTTTGTGAATCCGTCACCGAACTGGTCGAGGATCACTTTTCGTTTCTTTATTAATTTCTTTTTGTTCGTTTCTTTCGTTCGGGTAATTCCACCGTAACACGAGATTTCCGGGATTGCGCGGGGAAGTCGGACAGTCCGAGTGAACGTGTGAGTGGGGAACGCGAATATATTATTTATTATGTTATTTTTGTAATTTATATTTCTTTTGAAAGCGGTGGATCGAGAAGCCGCGATCGGTGAGAGTGCGAGTGTCGCGATTTTCTGTTGTTTTTTTTTTGCTTGTTGCCGGAAGTGCGCGTGTGAGTGAGAGAGAGTGTGAGGATTGTCCGGCTTGGACCGCGGGCGCGAGCGAGAGCGTGTGAGCGTGTGGGGGAGCGTGAGTGTGTGAGAGTGAGTGAGCGAGTATAATTTTTCTTTATCATTGTTTTCTTTTATTTTTTTTGTAAATTCTTTGTATTATCAAACCGATCCCGGCCAGGTTGTGGTTCGGGGGAAGTTGACGATTGGGACGTGTTTACCGGGACGTGCTCTTCCCGGTAGATAATTAAAATTGATATTCAATTCAAATTTATATTTCTTTTGTTTATTATTTTATTCAATCGATCCGCACGACGACGTCGAATCACGCCACTCTATCGAGAGCAAAGCTGCGGTTAGTCGGGAAACCCAGCTCGACTCCTCAATATTTTCTCCGGTGCTTACGCACCTGGCGCCCATGAAAATAAAAGGGGAAAATATTGAGGGGTTTTAGCTTTGTCTTCGGGAGAACGAAAATTCCGTTACAAAATTGGCGCCCAACGTGGGGCAATTAAAGCTTGTTGTGTGGATATTCAATTTGGAAAAAAAAAAAAAAAAAAAAAATGAATAGAGTTTCCAGTTTCAACATGTAATTTTTTTGGTCCCGTTAAAATATTTTAAATTGTTTAAATATTGTGTAAATTTCAACATTTTTTAAAATCATTCTTATCTCGCTCACGGGTGATTGAGTTTTGTGTGAGAGTGTATGTGGTGTGTCGGGCGCGCGGAGAGGGAAGGGGGCAGCAAGCGCGCCAACCTAACCGTGCCGCGCGAGCCAGTGGCCTCGCTCGGTGTTTACATTTTTTTTTGGTGTTGTTTTGTTCGTTGAACGATATCTTAACGGTCTTCGACAAGTTATAAGAATCGATTTTAGTTAACATTACGAGCGAAATATTCACTCGTCGAAATATTCTTCGATTTTTTTTTTGTTCTTTTTGAAATTCTGTGGCCCGTTATATCGAGTCTCGTTATCGTTTGTCGTATTGTTCCCGTTGTCACCGGTAACAACATAAGGGTGCGACTCACATTTCTTCTTTTTTTTGGACGTCGAGATTTCTTTCGGGTAAACATTTTTTTTTTACTCTGATTTTTTTTTATGCGAATTATTTTTTTTCCTTAGTTAGTACGAAATTTTAACTTTTTGATTTTTATTATTATTATTATTCTTACAGTTTTTGATTTTTTTTTGTATTATTATTATTCTTACAGTTTTTGATTTTTTTTTATTTTAACTTCGAATTCGAATCTTGAACGTTGATATCTTTTGTTTATTTGGCTGGATACTTACCTCCTCTTACCGATTGACATTTTTTTTATTATTACCAACAATCGATTTTCTCGTTCGTCGAACGATACTTTTATTGTTCCCGGACGTCCCTTTTTTTTTCTGTTCGTTGGAAGTGATTGTTGAAGTGGCCACGGAATATCAAATTGATCTCGTTATTGTGTTTGGAATATTTATTTATTGGCATGTTCCTATAATTGTGTATTTATTTATTTTATTTGTTTGGTGAATTCGTGTCTTGCTGTATGTCGGTTGTGAGCGCCAGATTTTAGGCTGCCGCGACTAACTATTTTGTAAAATTTTATATTTTGGAAATACTGACCTTTGGAGAGACTTGGAGAATTTTTGAAATCGAATTTTATTTTGAGATTTTGGAAATTGAGATTCGAAGATTCGGATATTTGAAGATTTGAGACGTAATCGTGTATTCGCTCTCACTAAATATTTCATGTCAATGGACAGACTCTGGACAGACATTAGACATTGAATACATTATTGGATTTTTTTTTATTGAGATTTGGGAGATTTGGGATTAACGATACTTTGGATTTTCGACATTATTTTTTTTTGCATTTACGAAACTTTGGATTTTCGGAATCTTGAGAGATATTAAGCATTAAAAGATTTAAGCGTTTGGAGTTATCGAACAGGTTATTGTAAGACGTTGTGATGATTGGGTGATTGTACATGTACTTGTTTATTGAATTATGCTATTTACTTGCTCGTCTCATGTTTGTTGTTTTAAGTCGGTTTTGAGCGCCAGATTCTAGGCTGCCACGACTAACCATTTCGTAAAATTTTATTTGTGTACTTCCCTTCCCCCCCTACTTTTCTTTTCTTTTCTTTTTTTTGGGGGGAGGTTTGCGGCAATTATTACGTGCTCGTCAGTCGGCTTCGACCGGAATAGCAAAGCGATTAGTTCCCGGGTTTTGGGGTAATATTTCAAAAATTTTGATCACGAATAATAGCGATTAAATATGGATCGAGAATTAACCTTTGATGAGGTCGCGGCGCTCGACGTAGATCAGCTCAAAGCAGAGCTAGTATTACGCGGTTTACCCGATGAAGGAGATGCTAACGAATTGCGAGGGAGATTATACGGGTCGGTGCATTTTATTGGTCAAGTTGAACCGACCGACTTTACGGGGGCAAGGGGTGGTCGGACGATGACCCACGCTCCAGAACAATCAACCAACCCTTTCTACGAAAACGGTCCTAGGGTCAATTCAAGGGGGGGAGCTGGCATTGGCCCCTGGCATCATCCTTCTCCTGTGGAGCGTGAACCGCGCCGTAGGGCGGTTTTAACGGCATATGACATTCTCAGACGCTGGAACATCAAGTTTTCTGGGGCTAAGGGGGAAGAGGTGGAGGTTTTCCTTTCCCGCATCAACGATGGTCGATCGTTGGTCGACGTATCGGATAACGAAATGTTCGATTGCATTCCGCCATTTTTGTCCGGTATCGCTTATCATTGGTTCAAACAGGAACGTAGTAATTGGAGTACGTGGTCGGCTTGTGAGGCGGCGTTTAAATCACGTTTTGGGGATCCCGATTTACAATTTCTATTGCAAGAAGAAATAAGAGCTCGTGTTCAGGGACCCGAGGAGCCCATAGTCGATTATTTGACCTGTATGAAAGGACTAATGTACCGAGTAATTCCACCGATGACACTTTCCGACCAACTGGATATGGTACACCGTAATCTCCATCCACGCCTGCAAGTAGCTATTTTATGGACTGAGATAAATTCGTTAGAAGACCTTGTGAGAGATGGCTCTAGGTTAGAAAGGAGTTTTAGAGCCGCCGAAATTGAAAGATTACCGCCTCCTCCCAAAAAATCTTTGTTCCCGGAATTTGCGTATCATGGGGCTAAACCACGGGTTTCGTTCGGTCGTGGCACCACGTTCAATTCCCCGCGACAAAACAATTATCCCGGACGCTCGTTTCAAGGGGGGGAGAGGCAAACCAACAGCCGCCCATCCCGGAATTTCTTTACTGCCGATAGCAACGGACGTAATAATGGGAATGTAGCTCAGTCACAGAATAATCAGGGGGGGCATTCAAATTATCGGAACGATTACCGGCCGACGAGGACTCAGTCAACTCAACAAACAGGCCCTGCAGCTTCGAATAGACCAACCGTACCGCCCGCGTCAAATAATCACCATTTTCCACGTAACGTGAGCGGTGCTACACCCACCAATACCGAGGAAGTTAAATGCGAAAATTGTGGACAAGTAGGCCACTATGCCCGTGGTTGTGCGAAGCCAATACGCGTGCATTGTTTCAAGTGTGGCAAGGAAGGGGAGACTATCCGTACTCCGCATAATTGCCCGGGAAATGCGAGGGGGAGCCGCCCGTGGGGACCTCGCAGACTCCCGTAAGAACAATAGAGTCCCATACAATTACCTAGAACGAAAATGTTATTTTAAAAACTCATGAGATCATTGAAAAGCAGGGTAGGTCGCTTCTGGTTCTTTTGCTCGAGAGCCACGGACGAGTTTTACCAGCTGTCGTCGATACCGGAGCAACGTCCACGTTCGTAGGACGGGAGGGCCTATTGATTTTAGCTAGGTTGGGTTTCCAAAAACGTCAGGTTCCCGATAGGCCGTGTACCATAGGTAACGGAGAAGTTGTTACTAGCAGCGAAGAAATAGACTTTGACGTAGTTTTACGAGGACATCATGCGGAGCTGGTGGCGAGGGTTCTTCCGGAGTTACCTGTTCCTCTTTTATTGGGATTAGATTCGTTGGCGACGTTAAAAATAGTGGTGGATGCTTCGAAGCAGAGATGGTTTTTTAGTGGCGAAGATCAGGTGACCTTTGGATTCGAGCGATTGGCAGGGCTGGAATCCCTAGAGATGTGTTCGCCATTGGTCGACCTCACGGAGGGCGAGAGTGAACGGTTAGAGGAGTTTTTGGCTGTCGAGCTCCCACGTTTGCGAGAGGCTCCGGGGTGTACCAGCCTGGTGGAGCATCGGATAGACGTCGGGGATGCGACGCCAGCAAAGATGGTATCCGTTCACTCCTGTCGTCCGTGAGGCGATGAATTCGGAGGTCGATCGTATGCTCCAGGCAGATGTCATCGAGAGGTCCCAAAGTGAATGGAGCAGTCCGATCGTGATGGTGAAGAAGCCAAACGGGACCTACCGCTTTTGTATCGATTTTCGCAAGGTAAATGCCGTTTCGAAAAAAGACGCTTATCCCTTACCGTATATGTCCCACATATTGGATTGTTTGCGAGGCGCGAGATACATCACCACATTAGATTTGAGTCAAGCGTTCCACCAAATACCGTTAGAGGAAAAATCTCGAGAAATTACCGCGTTTACTGCTCCCCACCGAGGGTTGTTTTAGTTCAAACGGATGCCTTATGGGCTTACCACCGCTCCCGCAACGTTCCAACGTTTATTAGATAGCATCATTGGGCCCGAGATGCAACCCACGGTGTTCGCATATCTTGATGATATCGTGATTGCCACGGAAACGTTTGACGAACATCTGGTTTGGGTTAGGCGCGTGTTCGATCGGATTATTGCAGCTGGACTCCTCATTAACCCGGACAAATGCGAATTCTGTCGCAGTGAACTTCGCTACTTAGGGTTCGTAATTAACAACGACGGATTACAACCTGATCCGGCCAAAGTTGCGCCTATCGAAAAGTATCCTCCACCTACAACCGTAACCCTGGTGCGTCATTTTCTTGGAGCTACATCTTGGTACCGGAGGTTTATCCCGGACTATGCTAGGATCGCGGAGCCGATCACCAGGCTCACGAAAAAGAAACAGCCGTGGGTGTGGGGAGTAGAGCAACAAGAGGCTTTCGAGAAATTGAAATCACGGTTAATTGAGGCGCTGGTATTAGCCCGTCCTGATTTCAATAAACCATTCACCGTTCATACGGACGCTAGTCTGACGGGGTTAGGAGCGGTCCTGACACAGGTACCGGACGGTGCCGAACACCCCATTGCATATGCCAGTCGAGCGTTGTCCGACGCAGAGCGGAATTATGATGTCAGGGAGCTTGAATGCCTAGCTATCTTGTGGGCGGTAGAGAAGTTTAAGGCTTATCTTACTGGGTACCATTTTACGGTGATCACGGACCACGAGAGTTTGAAATGGTTGTTTACTCAGAAAGAACCGAAGGGTAGGATAGCTCGCTGGATTTGGACCCTGACCCATTACGACTTTGATATACTCCATCGTAAGGGTGCTCTGAATCATCTTCCCGATGCACTGTCCCGGATGCACGAAAAAATTTCGATAGGGAAGCTAGCTGAGGAGTCGCTTGTACCGCCGGGGCTGATGATGGTGACTGGTAATCTTACCATAGAGGCGGGAGAAACCAAACAATTCCCTGAGGTGGGAGACCCGTGGTACCGGAAGCAGTGGATGGAAGCAGTGGAAGGTACAGGCGAGTCCCGAGAAATTCCCTGACTGGAAGATAGTCGAAGATAGGTTATTCGTACGCCGGCGACTTACCCGAAGAGTAATGGCGGGTGACGATACCAAATGGAAGTTAGTAGTGCCATCTCCAGAGCGGTTACAGGTGATTCGACAAAACGATGACGTACCTCAAGCTGGTCACTTAGGGGTAGACAAAACGTTCCAACGTATTTCCGCGTCATATTATTGGCCCAGGATGTACCGATCGGTTCTGAGGCACGTGTCCACGTGTATGACGTGTCAGAAAGCTAAGCCCAGAACCTCAGCACCGTTAGGTCTAATGGGTAGGCGTGTAATCGAAGAGCCATGGGCCGTAGTAGCCATGGACATTACCGGTCCCTTTCCACCTAGTAAGTCCGGTGCCGTTTACATCCTGGTAATACAAGACCTATTCACAAAATGGATAGAATGTGTCCCCTTGAAAACCGCTAATGGCAAGAAAATAAGGGAGGCGTTCGAGGAACTCGTGATTTCCCGGTGGGGAACACCAGAGGTGATCTTAACCGATAACGGCACTGAGTTCGCCAATAAATGCTTAGCGGAAATGGCGGCCGAGTTTGGTATTTACCATACCACAACCCCACCGTACCATCCCCAGGCTAATCCAGTGGAACGGGTTAACAGGGTGCTAAAAACCATGATCACATCTTACTTAGAGGGTGACCATAGAACGTGGGATGTCCATCTTGCTGAGTTCCGATTCGCATTTAACACCGCCTATCATTCCACTATTGATACCAGTCTCGCGTACCTTAATTTTGGTCGAATGCCAAAACCCCACCAATTTTTTCGTCGTATACCGGGAGAAAGAGTCGTGATCCCACAAGACCCTTCCACATGGTCCGAAAGGATGAAGGGGTTGGAAGATTTACGAGTAAAAGTACAACATGACCTCGAAGAGGCTTATCGTCGACAGTCCCGGGAATTTAATAAGCATCACGCGCCGAAACAATTTAAGGTGGGCGACTTGGTCTTGAAAAGACAACGTATTTTATCAAACGCGTCACAGCACATTGCCGCGAAATTAGCGCCGAAATATCAAGGTCCATATTCAGTTTCCCGCGTGCTATCCCCGGTTGTTTTTGAGTTGGCTGACGAGCATGGGAATATTGTGAAAAAGGTAGCGATAGACGACTTGAAACCTTACCGTCCCCCTTCTCCAATTTAAATTACAGGGAGATGTCGATATCGGACGTACGAGTCCCGGTATGGGCGATAAAGCTCGCCATGAGGGCGGCGATGAACCGAGCCTTTGAGGAGGAGTTCGGTCCTACACCCGATGGCGCGGTTTTAGGCTGGGTAAGTCCGGAGGTGCGATCAAAGAAAAAAACTCGTTCCCGGACCAGCGCGCCGCCGGTACAAACCGCTGAAAAGGGTACTCAGACGGAGGAGACCCCGGAGGTGACGCAGGTCCCGGTAGCGACGCAGACGGAGGAGACCCCGGAGGTGACACAGGTCCCGGTAGCGACGCAGACGGAGGAGATCCCGGAGTCGGTGCAGGTCCCGAGGTCGCAACTCTCGGATACCAGGGTCGAGGTTCCTGCGAAGTTCTCCCGGCCACATCCCGTCCGACCAGGGTGTTTCAACTGCCGGAAGGTGGGGCACTATTATAGTGAGTGCCCCCAACCCCGGTCAAAAGAGGGTTTTTGCTATGGCTGTGGCCTACCCCGCGTGAGCCTACGGACTTGCACCAATTGCCGGGAATTTTGGCAGAGCCCTGAGGGAAGGAAGAGGAGGGATGGAAGAGGGTGAGGGACGATGAAGGAGAGACGAGGGAAGAAAGATGAAAATATACGAAGAAATAAAGACAGAAACCCCCAGGTGTGGGCAGGATTTGGAAAGGGGATGTAAAAGGAAAAAAAAAATTTTAATTTTGTACGAATGAACAACGAGGACGCCCACAGGTCCCGGAAACCGAGTTTTTGGGTCATAGTTGTTTCTTTTCTTTTTGTCATACCTCTTCCTACTCCGAAAATATATTATAGTTGTCTGTTTGTTAACTTGTGTTGTCGATTTGAATAGTTTCTGTCCGTGTATAGTTGTGTCCACGTTGTGTCTCGATTCCTTGTCTGGTTGCCCGTGGAGTTTTTTTTTGTCCGTTGTCCGTTTTGCAGTGCCACTGGTTGGTCTGAATGTGAGAGAATGAGGACGTTTGGCTGCTGGATCGCCCGTGGTACCGGCGATACCGGAACGGATTGGGGACTTATCAGAACGGTAATAAACCGTCACAATGACTTTAAAGCTCACCTTTTTTTTCTCTTTTTTTTGGTTATCATTTGAGAGAGACCATAGTGGACGGGCTGTTGTCGTTGCGGCCTGGGAATTCCGAGGTTGGGGTTGCGGTGGGCGAGGCTTGCTCGAGCCGGGGCGTTCGAGTTCAAGGGGGGGAGTTTGTAACGAGAAATATATTTTTTTTATTTAAACAAATCGCTCCCGCTACTCTCGTCGCGACGACACCGGCAGATCCACGGTCATTATGAGGAAAATAGGGAATTTACTAATTAATTTGTTTTTTTTATTATTTTTTTTTCATGACTATTGTAATCGTCCCGGGCGGGACAAATTGTCCGCGCCCGTACATATGTACCAGGAGGCCCCGAGCGCAAGACGGAGAGGGAAAAGCCCGTGAGGGAGATTCGCCGCCCGCCAGCGACGTAAGGACCCCTCAATCCGATGGTCCGCGGGGGAAAAACTTCTCCGCCGTGAAGGCGCTATAAGCCACGAACGCCTTGGAACGTATGCGAGGACCCACGAATATAGTTGTCGTAGGGGGGGGGGGTCAGAGTTGGTCGCCTGTTACCCCTCCTGACCGCGTGATGTAAGAGGGTAGGGGGCAAGGGGCACGAGCCACCGGTTACCGCGAGGGTCTTGGCTGTTTCGGGATAATCGTCGCGACGAGAGGTTGGCAAGGAGTAACCAAAGAAGTTTACCGGGAGAAAAGAGAGAGAGAGAAACGAGAGAGAGGAAAGCGAGAGAGATAAAGAGAACGGATTATCCGAACTTAGCCAGGATCAACGGTACCGGTGAGTTTCGCATATCGCAATTCCCTCCTCGGGACGAATTTTTCTAAAATCTTTGTCTTTTTTTCTTTTTTTTTATTTTTTTTTTTTGGCCGTGGCGACAAACGTTCGACTGCGTGGTCGAACGTACCGGTAGCTACCGCGGACGCGTGGGTTTGTCGGTGACAAAATTTTCCCGAACAGTCAATTTCGCGTATTGTCGAGTTAGATGTTTTCATTTGTTCTGTATTCAAGTGAGCTGAGTTTACCGCGTTTTTTTTTATTGTATTATAATTTTGTGAATCCGTCACCGAACTGGTCGAGGATCACGTTTTTTTGGTAAATTCCGTTCTTTATAATAATTTTGTGAATCCGTCACCGAACTGGTCGAGGATCACGTTTTATTGTAAATTCATTCGATTAATATTTTGTGAATCCGTCACCGAACTGGTCGAGGATCACTTGTTTTTTTTATTGTAAATTCATTCGATTAATATTTTGTGAATCTGTCACCGAACTGGTCGAGGATCACTTGTTTTTTTTATTGTAAATTCATTCGATTAATATTTTGTGAATCCGTCACCGAACTGGTCGAGGATCACTTGTTTTTTTTATTGAAGTGAATACTTCTTAAACGACACAGGATCGGCTCGCCAGCCAGCGCGTTGTAGGACGGGACAAGAGAATGAAGGAATGAAAGAAGAGAGAGAGGGGAAGAGAATGATGCGTGAGCCGTGGGTATGCGAGTGAGAGCGAGCGAGTCGCCCCCCAGCCAGCCGCGTGTAGACCGGACGAGAGAATGAAGGAATCGGAGAAGAGAGAGAGAATAATACGTGGGCCGTGTGTGTGCGAGTGAGAGCGAGCGAGTCAATGCAGAGAGGGGGCAGGATCGCGTGCGTCGTCATCGGCAGTATACCCGGAGTATACGTGTGTTAGTACGGAGAGACCTCGTGCGAGACAGATAGCGCCATGGGCGCTCGCGGCGGAGCGAGAGAGAACGTGGCCCAAACTTTCGGGATCTGAAAGGGCGGGTAAGGGCTGGAGCGTAAAAAAAACACTTCTGCGATTTTTTTCATAATTAAATAAATAGAAATAATTCATTCAAACCTTTTACCCATCATTACGTATCATTTCGATAACATTCTGTGATTGTTTTATGCAAAAATATCGAAAAACAAGCCGGTGACAAAGCTTTTCCAACAATGTCTTTGGAAAAAAACTATTTGCGGTGTTAATCTCAGCTGAAAATTATCTAAAATCAACGATCATCTTAATTTAGTAGAAGTATCATCAAATCCTCCCCTTTACGGTCTCTGATTTTTTTTCATTCTTACATTTTTGGTGGTCATTTGAAGTGAAAATTTCATGGTCATTTTTCATGAAAAATGGCAGTTTTCACTTTCAATGACCACCAAAACTTTAAAAATGAAAGAATAATAATCAGAGAACGTAGCAGGGAGGATTTCATGATATTTTGGCTACATTTGAATGGTCTTTGATTTCAGATAATTTTCAGCGGAGATATAGTTAACACTGCAAATCGTTTTTTACCAAAGACGTTCTTGGAAAAGCTTTGTCACCGGCTTGTTTGTCGATATTTACGCATTGAAAGATTACAGGATGTCGTCGAAATAATACTTAATAATGTTCAAAAGGTTTGAGTAATTTGCTCCATCCATATTTATAAGAAAATATGTTTACGCTCCAGCCCTTACGCCCCCCCCCCTTGATAAATAAAAAAATTTTTGGAAAACACAAATATCAACGTGCAGGCTACTTTCGTCTTTCTTGCCAATTCATAATTCGATTACTGACTCTTCCTCTCCTCCCCTTCTCGCTCTCTCTCTTTCTCTCTGGAATCATCGGCAGAAATAATTTATCGCGCCAGCGAAATGCATACAAGTATTCACTTCTATCGTGTGTGATTCCACACACTCAAATTTTTGTAAATTCATTCGATTAATATTTTGTGAATCCGTCACCGAACCGGTCGAGGATCACTTTTCGTTTCTTTATTAATTTCTTTTTGTTCGTTTCTTTCGTTCGGGTAATTCCACCGTAACACGAGATTTCCGGGATTGCGCTGGGAAGTCGGACAGTCCGAGTGAACGTGTGAGTGGGGAACGCGAATATATTATTTATTATGTTATTTTTGTAATTTATATTTCTTTTGAAAGCGGTGGATCGAGAAGCCGCGATCGGTGAGAGTGCGAGTGTCGCGATTTTCTGTTGTTTTTTTTTTTTGCTTGTTGCCGGAAGTGCGCGTGTGAGTGAGAGAGAGTGTGAGGATTGTCCGGCTTGGACCGCGGGCGCGAGCGAGAGCGTGTGAGCGTGTGGGGGAGCGTGAGTGTGTGAGAGTGAGTGAGCGAGTATAATTTTTCTTTATCATTGTTTTCTTTTATTTTTTTTGTAAATTCTTTCTATTATCAAACCGATCCCGGCCAGGTTGTGGTTCGGGGGAAGTTGACGATTGGGACGTGTTTACCGGGACGTGCTCTTCCCGGTAGATAATTAAAATTGATATTCAATTCAAATTTATATTTCTTTTGTTTATTATTTTATTCAATTGATCCGCACGACGACGTCGAATCACGCCACTCTATCGAGAGGAAAGCTGCGGTTAGTCGGGAAACCCAGCTCGACTCCTCAATATTTTCTCCGGTGCTTACGCACCTGGCGCCCATGAAAATAAAAGGGGAAAATATTGAGGGGTTTTAGCTTTGTCTTCGGGAGAACGAAAATTCCGTTACAATATATTTTTTTTTTTTTGTATTTAGTAATCCGGTATCTGGTCTGTTTGTGAATTTCCGCCGGAAATATGACCGCACTCGTTCGCATTGACGATGGTAACACATTACCCTCGTCACTACGAACGAAGGGGGATGTTGTAGCAATCGACTGGCTACAGCGCCACTCCCTTCTCGCGCCCCCTCAATGTACTACGCTTTCCCCCACCATCAGTTGCAAGTACACGTCGGGAGCCCAGCACCATCGAAGCAGGACCCGTCGCTCTACGTCTACGGAATACGACTACACGCGGCGCTGACGATCGAAATCGAGGATAGAGTTGCCTTTCTATCAAAAAAGACTAGGAACGATGCTCATCGGTTTACCCGGCGTGCGAGAAAAACTACTTCGTCCAACAGATTCGGCGGAGTCACACGTGTTAATCTATACAAAAATCTGCATGATCGTAATCGATCCTTATTTCAATCAAATGATCTAAAGACAATAAATATATTCGTCAATAGTTTCGTCAAGACGCGATATCGACAAAAGACGTTAATTTTGAACGATAAATTCTACGATTACGTACATCGGCACGGATTGATTTCCGGCTTCACGTTTTCTCGTTTCGGGACCAATGTGCTACGATACACGTGGCGCATTCTTCGATCGATCCGATTATTATACGATCGTGATTCAGTATCGAAGTCAGTCGATTCCTGCATATCGTCACGATATATAAAATCTTTTCCGCCGAGGAGACACGCCGAGGGTGCAATACCGGAGGTGTGTGTAATTACCCAGTGGCCACGTGGCACGCGACGCGAACAATCTTCATTTACGCGTGTGAGACCCTCGTGGTCATAATCATCAGTGAATTGGATCCAAAGAGATTGCATCCGGTTACATCCGACAAAAAACCCGTTTCCACTTTGTCGATAACAGCACATTGATGAAGCAACAATCGCATCGATTTCGTCCTGATGTTGGTGTGCTCATGGATCGTGATATTTTGGGCCATCGCAATTAATATTCGAGCCAAGAGAGCAACGAGCCCAACGGATAATCGTTCATATTAATATTCACCACGATAATATGCCGATCAAAATGAAAAAATAATAAAATAATAATCAGAGAACTTAGGGGGGAGGATTCCATGATATTTTGACTACATTTGAATGGTCTTTGATTTCAGATAATTTTCAGCTGAGATATAGTTAAGACTGCAAATCGTTTTTTCCCAAAGACGTTCTTGGAAAAGCTTTGTCCCCGGCTTGTTTATCGATGTTTTCGCATTAAAAGATTACAGAATGTTATCGAAATAATATTCAAGTATGTGCAAAAGGTTTGAGTAAATTTGCTCTATCCATATTTATCAAAAAAAAGTTTAAGCTCCAGCCCTTACGACCCCCCTTAATAAATAAAAAAAAATTAGGAAACAAAAATATCTACGTGCAGGTTACTTTCGATTTCCATGCCAATCGTTACGTCCCCGTAACGCCACCACACAAACGCCTGTAGGGCTGCAACCCTCTGAACGCAGGCGCGGGTGTAGGCCCTTCTCAAGGGGCCTACAAAGATATAAGAGGGGGGGGGGCGTTCTTGGGTCTTCAGCTCGCGGAAGATAAGAGCGATTTTCCCCACCTTTTCAGAAAAACTAAGGAGTGGGAAACGGGACATTTCAGCCAATGAGATGCAAAGAAAATTTGCCCTTTCCCACCCTTACGACTAGCAATTCGCGACTAGGGTATAGAGCGCGAGTTTTCCGTAATTTCGTCACTCAGCGAAAAACCACCACCGACGAAAAGTATCCTTTGAAATAGAAGTATACCCTCCGGAACGAGCTCAATATTGTACAGCTCTTTCGACTTGTAAAAGTCTTAATCCTTTTCTCCAAATCTAAGAGGTTGCGCGGTCCACCGCGACTCTTACTCCTTTTCACTAAATCTAAGAGGGTGCGCGGTCCACCGCGGCTCTTACTCCTTTTCCAAAAATATAGGAGATTGCGCGGTCCGCTACGACTCTAATATTTTCCCTTCTCGTTCCTTGAAACCACGGGGTTTCCTTCGGTCTCGTTGAGTCAATTTTAAGTAAATTTCAAGTCAGTAATAAATTATACTGTTTCTTCCTGGTTCCTTCGTTTTTGGTTTTTATTTTTTTTTATTTCCTATTCTGCCCCCCCCCCCGTGTCCAGTTCCCTCCTCTGCCAAAAGTGGTAGGTCACAATTGTAACGGTAGCCGTTACATCGAGCCCCAAAGCCCCACCCCAGCCCAGAAAAGCGAGAAAAAAGACGCACAGGCGTACGAGGCTCAGGATCCACCAGCGAACAACACCCGTCAGCGACACCTGTAACAAAAAGAGGAAATAGGATCCTGCGGGTGGCGGGAGAAGAACATAAAAAAAGGACCAACGACTGATGAGAGCGGTGTCGTCAATCCACCCGAGCCAATCACTGCTCGTGCTGATGGCGTCATGCTGAAAAAGGAAAAGAGAGGGAAGCTCCCGGTGGGGTATAAAAAACCACCACCGGAGGAGCGAAGGATCAGAATTTCTCTGTCCACAGCCCCAGGATCTCCAGCAAGCAGCCAGCAGCCAGCCGACCAGGAAAAACCGAGGAGGAACCGAGAGAGAAACATTGGGTCTGACGAGCAACGGCGCAAGAGCATCGCGAGAACAGACGGAGACACGAGCAGCCGAGGAGGCAGAGAGATCCACCGGAGCCACACGGATGCCGGACAAAGTCCGAATTTCTTTCTGATTCATATTTTTCAGACTGAAACAGACGAGAAACCGTGGGCAACGGGAGGGAAATTCCACACGAGACGCGACGGTGACGAGAGACAAACCCAAAGCGAGAAAGCCACCGGTCGTTGACGGATCGAAACGACGAGCTGTCACTTCGGGGTGCACAAACATCACCGCGCAGGCGCAGACTCGCAAAAACGTTCAAAGAACGTTTGTGGAGACCCGGCACGCCAGCAAACGCCGAGATTCGAGTTATCGACGGGCAGGGACGAGGCGAAACTCCGACAACGGAAAAACAACCGGAAAAGAGGCTGAATCCCGAGAAAAACGCGAACTCCCGGTATAGGCGCACGGACGACGAGGATCCGACCCGACAAAGTCCCCGCCATCTTGGCGACTGTCACAACTGCTCGTCATCCACGGGCAGTCACCGCGACCCGATGAAAGCGCCCCGCGTCACGCGTGACCCGCCGCGCAAGCTCCCCCGAGGAGGGGAGAGCCAGCGAGATTGACCGCCATCGATTGATTGATCAAGGAGGTACCGGAGGGCAGCACCGTACGGCGTCGAGAGCACGCGCGCGCAAGCTCCGCCGAGCGTATCGAGAGACATCTCTGCCGGGAATCCGAACTCACGTGAGCGCGCGGCGAGATTGCGAGAGTAAGTGCGAAAAGCCCGTGTGCGCGAAGCACGGCAAATTGTATGCGAAAAACATGCGAAAGAGAGCGCGACGATCTGTCGAATTTCTACGGCGCAACGTATGAATGCAAGTAAAACGAGAATAATTGTATGTAAATTGCATCTGTTTCAAGAATAAACCCTGCTTTTACCTACTGCCCGTGTAAAAACATTTCTTTGCGTGCTCAAGACCCTATAAAAATCAAGTAGCAAGGAAATACGGTTACACAATATATATATATATACACACACATATATATATATATATATATATATATATATATATCGTAACGGTAGCCGTTACACTGAGCCCCGAAGCCCCACCCCAAATCGCAAAAGCGAGGGACGACCACGCGCAGGCGTACGAGGCTCGGCATCCTGCTCGGCATCTATCAGCAAACAGCGACACCTGAAACAAAAAAGAGGAAGCAGAATCCTGCATGTGGCGGGAAAAAACATGAAAAAAAGACCAATGATGGAGGAGAGCGGTGTCGTCAATCCAGCCGAGCCAATCACTGCTCGTGCCGATGGCGTCACTCTGGAAAAGCAAAACAGAGGGAAGCTTCCGGCAGGGTATAAAAAAACCACCACCGGAGGAGCCGATCATCAGAATTTCTCTGTCCACAGCCCCAGGATCTCCAGTCAGCAACCAGAAGCCGACCAGGAAAAACCGAGGAGGAACGAAGAGAAAAGCATTGGGGTTCGACGGGCAACGGCGGACGAGTATCCAGAAAACGAACGGAGACACGAGAAGCCGAGGGGCCGAGAGGGATCCACCGGAGTCACCCGCATGCCGGACAAAGTCCGAATTTCTTTTATACGTCTGTTACAGCGAACGAACAAAGAAACCGTGGGCAGCGGAAGGATTTTCCCAATCACGAGACGCGAGGATAGAAAAACAGTAAATTGCAGCAAACCTCGGTATTGCATCGCGAAGACAGCCACCGGCCACCGACCGTTGAAGCATCGAAACGTCGACACCGAGCTGTCATAACAACGCCGCGCATGCGCAGACCGACGGGAACGAGATTTCATGATTACGGAGTCCTGAATGTCCGACAAACTCTAAAAATCCGATCGATCGACGGGGAGGGACACGGAGAAGCCCGAACAACCGAAAAAACACCCAAAAGGGTCGCGGAACGACGAGAAAACGCGAACTTCCGGTATAGGTGCACGGACGACGAGGATCCGACCCGACACAGTCCCCGCCATATTGGCGACTGTCGAATCTGCTCGTCACCCACGGGCAGTTACCGCGACGTCCCGGATCAGGACGAAAGCGCCCCGCGCCACGCGTGACCCGTCTCGAAAGCTCCAGTGAGGAGGGGATAGCCACCGAGACCGAGCGTGACACCCCGTATCGCGACGAAGGCGCCACGCGTTACGCGTGACCCGCCACGCAAGCTCCCGCGAGGAGGGGAGAGCCATCGAGATCGACCGCCATCGATTACTTGATCGACGAGGTACCGGAGGGCGGCACCGTACGGCGTCGAGACAACACGCGCGCAAACTTCGCCGAGCGTATCGAGAGACATCTCTGCCGGGAGTACGAACCCACGTGAGCGCGCGACCATATAGCGAGAGTAAGCGCGAAAAGCCCGTGTGAGCGAAGCACGGCAAATTGTACGCGAAAATATCCGAAAGAGAGCGCGACGATCTGTCGAATTTCTACGGCGTAACGTATGAATGCGAGGAGAACGAAAATAATTGTCTGTAATTTCATCTGTTTGGAGAATAAACCCTTCTTTTACCTATTGCCCGTGTAAAAACATTTCTTTGCGTTCTCAAGACCCTATAAAAATTGAGTAACCAAGGAATATCGTTACAATATATATATATATATGTTGTATCCGCCCCGATTTTCGCATCGACGGAAGTCGGGACGGGTGCAACGACATGGAGCCACCGTTGCCGCATCGGCAAGGCACGCGCCGGTAGCGGCAGGTAGCAACGGTGGCGTGATCAGAAAACCGTCGCATCGGCAATGTACGTGCCGGTGGCAATGGCGTGATCGAAAAACCGTCGCATCAACAATGCACGTGCCGGTGGGAATGGCGTGATCAAGGAAAAAACCGTCAGCAAATCCCAAATTCCCCGCTCCGCGACTCGCGAGCCGAGGAGCGAGGAATTCGCGGAAAAATCGTCAGTCACCTGTTCGCACTTCAGGCGAAACACCAAAGAAGGACTCGGTACACCGTCAGTCGCGACCGTAAGACGCGGGAACGTCAAAGGCGTCTTAAAGTGCCCACATAGTGGTGACGCCGGGAGAACCTGTGCTTCCGTCGACTATCGGTGCCTCCAGAACCAGGACCTAATCTCAAATATACACGAATTAAATAAGTACAAAGTGAAGCGTAATAGAACTATTTCAACCCGTGCCATAGTGAACCCGAAACAATTACACATTCCTACACACACAACACATCACACTTTTTTGCCAATAATTAGAGACAATAGTGTTATGGACATTGAGTTCTAGGGACATTAAGTACTAAAATTAAGTGGCGTTGTAACGTCCGCGCATCATACTCACGACCAGAGATGAGTTGGGAGATGTACAATGGAGGCCTTTCAGCACATCGAAATCCGGTACAGCCGAACCCTAGTGGCGAAATTCGGAACTGCGCAATCTACGTGACTGCTCGTGACGTCACGACGACGTGCTGATGGTGCTTAGCCAAGCAAACTCGGACGCCTTTTGGATTGCGCTCGCGCGCACGCAGTGGGCGGGGCTTAAGACGATGGACGACGTAAGCCATCTCCGTCTCCCTCGCTCCGCAGCAAGCGCCGATGGCGCTGTCTCTCTCGCACTCGGCGATGTCGTCCATCGGCTTAACGCCACGGCTGTCGTGTGGCGAAATTCGGAACTCATCTTTCTTCGTGACGGTTCTCAGCTAAGGAAACTCAGATGCATTCCGGATTGCGCTCGCGCGCACGCAGTGGGCGTGACTAAACGCCTCGGCTATGATGTGGCGAAATTCGGAACTTAGAATCACGCGTGCAGCCGGGTTCGCAGATCCCATACGAACCGGCAAATTACCAACGCAGTCGATCGATATTTAATATAGCTCGCGCGCACGTGTAAATACTTGTGGATGACGGCTTCGGTTGGGAGAGTTTTTCCACCGCTCGCGTCTCGTTCGCGACAATCCAGCTGTGCCGTTCGCTTACATTGTAGCTATATTTACACAGCTCTCTCGCACCACCGCGATCTTCGATAGTACCTTCTCACTTGCATTCCGTCTTTTTCATCGCATGAGGCTTGCTTGTATTTCCAATTACATTTTTTTTTTACTCACGCAGTATCACGGCCTTTCTCAATTTTTCAAGTTTTTCGACTTGTTTCAAAATTGTTCAGTTTACCCCCAGAATAAATGATCGGAAGGGGAAGGCCGAAAATGATGTCGCTTTTATTTCATCAAACAAAGAGCTATGAATCGAGAAAACACGTGCTATGAATAACACGTGCTTGCACGCACATATGTGTGTGTGTGCGCGCGCGCGTATGTATGGTATCATCGACGCTGCGCGGTGCCGGAACGTTCGCTCCCGCCATGTACGCTCGATCTTTTGCGTGTGGGGGCGAATAAAAAAATGTTTTTATTTTTTCTTCTAAGAAGCCGTGATACTGAATGATCACTTTTTTTATCGATTTTACTATTTTTTGGAACCATTAAATTCGGGGAAAAAAAAGAGACTTTCGGCGATTCGAACCCGGGTCGACCGAGTGAAAGCTCGGCACGCTACCAACAACGCTATTTCGTATCTTTGGAGATTATGTATTTTCATCCTACACGCTTATCCACCGACATAATTGTCCAAAAAAAAAAGCTGAAACGATCGGAAAAGGCTCCTCGAAAGCCTTCATCGATCGTTTCAGATTTTTTTTTAAGGAAAAAATTTTTTTTTTTCACTTACTTTAAAATGTTCATTTTTTTCGAAGTTTATTGAAAAAAAAAAAACATTATTTTGCTTTCACACAGGTGGATAACTCCCCAAAAGTAGGGTCTATGTCAAAGTATTTTCGAGCCAAAGTCTTTCCAGCCAACTTCTCGCGACTTTAACATTACCTATATACCTAACACATTCACTTCTATAGGTATATCGGTAAAGCCGCGAGAAAGTGGCTGAAAAGACTTTGCCATGCGCCCGAAATTCTAAGAAGCCGTGTGATACTGAATGATCACTTTTTATCGATTTCACGGGCGTATGTCAAAATCTTTTCAGCCAACTTCTCGCCACCGTACCGATATATCTATAGAAGTGAATGTGTATAGATATAGAGGCAATGTTAAAGTCGCGAGAAGTTGGCTGAAAAGACTTTGACTGGAAAGACTGACATATACCCGATTTCACTATTTTTTCGGGAAAAAAAAGAGACCTTCCGGGATTCGAACCCGGGTCGACCGAGTGAAAGCTCGGCACGCTACCAACAACGCTATTTCGTATCTTTGGAAATTGTGTATTTTCATCCTCCACGCTTATCCACCGACATAATTGTCCAAAAAATTTTTTATTTGTTTTTTATGAAGTTACTTCCTTTTCCGAGTTTTTGATTTAAGAAAAACCTTTTGCGTTCACATTGATTAGGCAACGAGGGCAGAGTAGACTGGTCTATTATCTTTTCCTTCGTCAATTTCTTTGACTCACCGTTAGAAATGCATTTCTTTACAATGTACTACCAAACCTTGTTTGCCCGCAAAGTTACGAATGAGCGTGATTCTATATAAAGCCGCTATAATAGAAAGTAAATTATCGTAAGCTGAAAAAAACCACACAATATGTCCGACATCCTGATAATGCTGTTTTTTCATATTTAGGAACGTGCAGGCACTATGACGGAATGTTTCATTTTTTTCGTTATTCTTTAATCGTTCAATTGTACGTATTTTATGTCTTGTACGTATGTATGCATGAATGTGACATTTTTAACCGACGCCAACCCTGGATCGACACAACGTTCTACTCCCCCCACCACAATTGTGCGCCCCCACTACCGCGCGCGGTACCACCGACGTTGCGGGTCTTACGAAAAAGGGAAGGGGTCCGCAGTCTGAGTGAAGCAGCCAATCAGTGGGCTTGGTGGAAATGATCGGGGTGGGGCAAGCGTAAGCGTCAGACAGTGAAAGATTCCGGACACTTTCGAGAAAAAATTAGTCTTCTACGGTCACGATACAGAGCTCGTTGATGAAACATGGAAGGGCAGAGCGAAGATGATGGACAACGGCGATGTAAGTACAAGCATTTCCATCACATATTAATATTAACATATATATGAGCCATCCCACCATTTCGACTACCGAGTTTGGGCTTCAGTATCAGCGATCTTTTTGTAACTCATTAATTGAAGAATTAATTCTCATATTTCCTCTTCGTTAATTAACCGATGTGTTCGGATTTAAAAAAATTAGTCTCGATCAAGTTTTCTGTGTAAAAAAGCTCAGATTTTCGAAAAACAAATGTTTCAACATTTTCGGGCCTTAAACAAATATTAAAAAAAAATATATATATATATATATGTGTATATATATATATATATATATATATATATATATATTAGGGTGATCGTTAAAAATAGTTTTTACGAAAATAGCTTTTATTTGAAAGTGGATTCGAATTTTTACGCAAATAAGAATTTGTGTAAAAATTCGAATACATTTTCAAATAAAAGTCGTTTTCGTAAAAACTATTCTTTTTACGTCTTATGAATCGTCTACTACCAAGAAATCGTATTATTTAAAATAAAAAAAAAATTCAAATTAAATAATTGAATAACCAAAAAAATTCCCAAGCACGCTTTAATATGAAGATAGAGATCTGTAATTTGGGGCATCTCCTTTTCTTGCGGTCAACTTCAGATTGTTCAACTTAAAAAAAAAAATTAAAAAAATAAAAAATCAAAGTTAATAAAAAAATGAAAAAAAAATTCACGAGCACGCCTTAATATTGAGATAGAGAGCTGTAATTTGGGGAACTTGTTCTCTTTGAGATCCACTTCAGATTGTTCAACTTGAAAAAAAAAAACAAAAAATTTTTTTTTTTCAAGTCGATAAAAAAAATAATAAACATTATAGAAGCACCCCTTAGCGTTATGATAAGGGGCTCAAATTTCGAGAACTTTACTTTTATGATGTCAACTTTCGATTTCGGGACAAAAATCGAAAATCGATTTTTTAACGACCACCCTAATATATATATATATATATATATATATATCTAGTTTGAGCTTTTTTACACAGAAAACTTGATCGAGACTAATTTTTTTTAATCCAAACACATCGATTAATTAACGAAGAAAAAATATAAGAATTAACTTTTCAATTGATGAGTTACAAAAAGATCGCTGATACTGAATCCCAAACTCGGGTAGTCGAATTGGTGGAATGGCTCATACATGAAATAGGGTTTTAAAAAATGTTTCAATTTTAACATTTGTTTTATGTATTTTTCATTCAAAAAATTAAAAACATATACGTTTTTCTTGCAGCTAACGGAGACAATGTTTCGCTACCGTTCGAGGGGGGACACCTCATCGTGACCCCGCCGCCACCGCCGCCGCTACCACCGCCGTCGGTCCCACCGCTGCAGCCTCTCCTGCCTCCGCCACCGGGTCGCCTTCGTGCCGCTGAGGAGCAAGTGTACCACCTATCCGTCCAGCTGGCTAAGGCACAACAATTCATAGCGGCTGGGCGGGAGGATCAGGAACGCCTGCTCCTCAGCCACAAGGAGCTGCAAGAAGAAGCGGCCAGGGCCGCCGAAAAAAAAATTCAGCTCCGGCGGAGGCAGAGGCAGCGTCGCACGCAGCGCCGCAAGGAGGCAAAAACTATGCCACCGGCCGCTACCACCCACGGACCGCCCCCCGCTGCTGCCCATGGACCACCGCTCGCCGCCGCTGCCGCCGCCGCCCCCGCATGTGCACCGCCGCTCGCCGCCGCATATGCACCGCCGCCCGCAGCCGCATATGCACGCCCGCCCACCATCGCTTACGGACCGCCGCCCGCCTATCCCTACGGACCGCCGCCCGCCTATCCCTACGGACCGCCGCCCGCCTACCCGTATGGACCGCCGTCAGTCGTCCCTTACGGACCGCCGCCCGCCGTCCCTCATGGACCGCCGCCCGCCGTCAATTATGGATCGCCCTACGTGCCCTCCTATAGTTATTTCACCGGTGGCTATGGGCCGCCCGTCCCCGCCGCATATATTCCGCGATGGTAGGCGGCGGGTACGATTTTTTTGTCTTTTTATTTATTTATTTTTAAATTATCATGCAATTATCGTGCTTTACTTATTATATTTGAATATAATTATATTTTCATTTAAACGTTAATATAAATAAAAATAAAATTAATAAATCAATTTCATTCATAAGTTTATTTTTATTGACGTAGGGTGTTCAATTTTTTCCTTTCTTACCGCTGGACTATTTTTTTTTTTTCGTCTCGTGATAGATGGCGCTGTTATTATCGCCTTTCGATTGCGATTCCAACGCTATCTATCATAAATCGAAAAAAAATTTTAAAACAAAAGGTACGTATTTCTTTAAGGGAAATCCGAACCTACAATGAAAAATAGGGATTCCCATTTAAGATTTCAAAGTAGCCTCACGCCCAGCCCAGGGGGTAGGGGTGGGGGTGGGTACTTGGTATCATTGGATGGCTTCTTCGTACTATGCAATTTTACTTCAGCAAATATTTCCGTGAACCTCATAGTATCGAAGATATCCAAGGTGCTCATAGTTATTGGCGCACCCTGTATATGAGGCATTCCATGCGATTTCGAACGGTCAAAAAGTTGTCCACTCCGAAAAAAATAAAAATTCCATCAAATTATTCAATTATATAAAAATGAGTAGTGTACATTTTTTCAAAATTTTTGGATCGCATTTTTTTGGGTTTTTCAAAATTTCAAAATTTTGTAAGTACCGTTATATCTTGAAATCGATCCATTTTTAAAAATACGTGTCTATTGTATACTTTAGAGTATTTTCTGGAATTTTTTTAGATAAATCGAAACTGACGTACCGACCGAAAAAAATTATTTTCGTATACTTTTGATAAAAATTGTTATTTTTTCAACTCAAAAAATTCAAAAAAAAAAAATTTTTCACAATGTTTATGTAAAACTTCAACTTTTCGCCTGAAACATTTTTCTGTTTAATCGTATGCTTTGAAGATATAACGGTAGTTAAGAAATTTTGAAATTTTGAAAAACAAAAAAATGCGATCCAAAAATTTTGAAAAAATGTACCCTACATTTTTTTTTATGTAATTGAATAATTTGATAAAATTTTTATTTTTTTGTCAGTGGACAACTTTTTGACCGTTCGAAACCGCATGGAATGCCTCCTATATATAGACTATATGTAAGACTATATATTGGTCAGCGATGGTTAGTGAAAAAGAGAAAGCCACAGGTGTTTTTTGAAGTGAATACTTCTCATCCGACACAAAATTGACTGGCCAGCCAGCCGCGTTGTAGGTCGGACAAGAGAATGAAGGAATCGAAGAAGATAGAGAAGGCGAGAAAGAGGGGGGAGGAGAGGAAGAGTTAGTGATCGAATTATGTATTATATTTATATTTGTGTTTAACATTTTTTTTGTTTATTAACACAAAATAAATAAGAATCATTTTTGTTCAGCTCTTCTTTTTTCAGCAATTATTCTCGTGTGATTATCGTGATTTTCGGAATTTAACCGATAAACGATCCTTACGATTAGGTTGTGATAGCTGTAGTCTATCCGTACTAACACACGTACACTCGTCTATACTGCTGATGACGAAGCACGCGATCCTGTCCCCTCTCTGCATTGACTCGCTCGCTCTCACTCGCACACGGACGGCTTACGCATCATTCTCTCTCCCTCTCTCTCTCTCTCCTCTCTCTCTCTCTCTCTCTCGCTATCGCTCTCTCTCTTTCTTCTTCGATCCCTTTATTCTCTTGTTCGGCCTACAACGCGGTTGGCTGGCGGCTCAATTTTGTGTCGGATAAGAAACATTCACTAAAAAAAAAAGAAAAATTAGCATTTTTTGTTTTATTTAACTTTTAATATTCAATTGTTAATAATAAATTGTAACATCGGCACAACATTACCATGAATATCTTTATCGTATAGAGCGTGCAAAAACAAAAAAAAACTGGTTTTTCTCTCTATCACTAACCATTTCTGACAAAGATATATCGATTTGAATGACCAAATACTGTCAATAATTGAAAAACTTCATTTGACTGTATCTCAAAAGCGGGGCCTCAAAATGAAAAACCGCGAAACACGGGTCTCTTTATTTTCAACATGTATTCATGTAGAAAATTAGGAGCCAAAAATGTTGACCCAAGGGTCAAACTTGACGAAGTTCCGGTGGAATCCCCCATATATATTTAGTTACATGTTTCCGAGTTTCGGGAGAGGGGGGGCGCCCCCCATGGCGACGCCCATGATCTGGGCATTTTATTGGAATATTATTTTTAGATGATTTAGGACGGGGTGGTGGCTATTCAACTTCCGCCGAACTACCTTCTCTCGAACTACACAATCCCGATTCGGATCCTCCCGATTTACCCTGCTTACAGATGGCCCCGTCATCTGAAGCGATCACGTGACACCCGTCATCTATAGCGATCACGTGACACTCGGCAATGCCGCGTAAATGCCGGAGTGTCACGTGATCGCTACAGATGACGGGTGTCACGTGATCGCTTCAGATGACGGGGCCATCTGTAAGCAGGGTAAATCGGGAAGATCCGAATCGGGATTGTGTAGTTCGGGAGAAGGTAGTTCGGCGGAAGTTAAATAGCCACCATCCCATTCAGGTTATTTTGAACATGTTGACATCGAGATCTCGATAAAAAATTTTCGCATCGGCACATAGATTCTTCTATGATGGAGCAAACGGAATAAAATAAATTAAGCTGAAAAAAATTATTCCATATTTTTAACTATGCAAACTATGTCGGATTGTCGTAATGAATAATACACACAAATTCGTGTTCATCTCCGTTCTTGAAAAAGTCCGCAAAAGAACGAGCTCGAGTTCAATGGAATCTCGCTGCTGCTCGGATTCGAATAGCAACATTGTTTCAGCGCTTCAGATGCGCTGTTGGGCCTCGTTCGGTTCAGTATCTCAGTAGCGAACGATCCGCCGTAGGACCAGTGCGTTTTCGCGTAACCGGAACCATTTGCGTGATTCGAAGTAGTCGTAGCGGTTGATAATGGCAGCGGTGGGTAAGTCGGGGACGTTTTACGATCGTTGTGTATACGCGGGTTGTACGAGCCATCGAATCCATACGAAATCGCGACTTTATTACATCCCGCCGATTAAGGATCCTCGGCACGACGTATGGATACAAGCCACAGGTTTGTTTTTGTCCACAATACCACATTAATCAATAAACATAAATCATAATATGAAATTTAGCCTTTGGTCTGTACTTTTTTTGGGATACCATTTAGACGTGGCTTGAATTTCTTTTTTAACCCTTCAAGGTGACTGGGAGTCAAAATGACTCCAAGCACAACTTCAAGCCAAATCAATTTTTCACGAGAATTAAAAATTAACAAATTAGAAATTGTAAAAGATTTAATTTCAGAAAACAATGTGTTTTTCACGCATTGGCCCTTTAATGATTTTTTTTTTGCCATTTTGAAAATTCGATAAAGAACATTTATTGTAATATCCTCATCCTGAATTGTTTAAACTAATATCCTACATTTTTATGAGTCATTCGAAACGATATTTTTCCGATCGAGGTGAAATTTGGTACACAGACGGAGATCGGTGACCTAAAAACAGAAATAATATTTAAAAAAAAAAAAATTTTTTTCCAAAATTGAAATTTTGAAAAAAAAAAGTGTCCGAATGTCCATGACTACTACAGAGTGCCTACGGAACCCTATTGTGTGCTTGCCCAACACGCTCTTGACGACACTCGAATCTCACATTAACGAGATTCGCTTTAACGAGCGCTCACATTAACGAGCGCTGTTCCTCTCGCTTTAACGAGCAAAACGTCTTCCCCTTAACCCCCACTTTACTGCTGCGGTGAATCCGCCTGACGTCAGAGTGACGCTTTTGGCTGTAGACGTCCGAGGAGTGGGGACCCCTCTCGCCGTCGTTAATGTGAGACTTTCGATTTCCGAACTTCTCGTTAATGTGAGATTCGAGTGTACTTTTTTATCAAACCATGACTTTACAACTCATGACTTTATTTTTCTACCTTCAAATACATGACTAGGATCCGAACGCACCCATGTCTGTCTTGATTATATAACCAATCCTTTGCCGATAAACAGAGTTTCTCGTGCATGGCTTCCTTCGTTTTTTTATAAAAACGAGGATGGTGTACGAGAAATCTGATTTCGCTACCATTGAGTTAATTAAAAACCCATTTGAAAACGAAAAAAAATAGTCAAGTAACGTGTTTGGCCCGCGCATGATAAGGATCTGTAGAATAACTATTCTCGCTGACTCGCTGTGGTGTCCTTCCTGTGCACCGCGTTTATCGCGACTGCCGCGCATGCGCGTTAAGCCTGTCGACACGCTCGCTTCTGGCACAACTCGCAGTGCAGGGTCCATGGCCGTATGGTCAAGACTGCTCTACAGCAGCGACCCGAGCCAGAGCCAATCAAACGAACGAACGAACGAACTCGCAGTGCGTACCGTTGTTTTTAGGGTTCCGTAGAAATCTACGAAACCCTTATGGTTTCGCCAAGTCCGTCCGTCTGTATGTCACAGTCCTCCCATTCTCTTATTTATGTACCGATAAAAATGAAATTTGGTACACAGGCGTAGATCGATGACCCAAAAACAAAAATGATAAGAAAAACAAAACATTTTTTTGGCCCCCTCTCACAGATTAAAAAGTGAACTCGAATTTTTTTTTTTGCTCACCCCACCGAGTGAGGTGTCTTTCGATAGGTGTCCTCAAATGCAATTTGAAATTTCCGGAGACCTTTTCCATTTTAACCCTTCAGTGATGAGATATTCGCTGTCAAAGTCGTCATCGGAGTGACCCTCCGGATGTATGTGTGTGTGTGCGTGCGTGTGTGTGTGTGTGTGGGCGGGTGCGTGTGTATGTAACATTGGTTGAACGTTCACAACTTGAGAACGGTTCGGGATATCAAGCTGAAATTTGTCACGCATGTAAAGGGTTCACGGCGCATAGATGACTAAATTTTTAGAAACATCCACGTAGTTCTTTTGTTTTTACGCCATTTAAGGGAACATACCTAGCATGGGGGCGCTAAAATTCGATATGTTTTTCTGACTTAACGGATAAAGATATTGACGATTCCTTTATTTAATGTTTAATGCATTCATTAGAGAAGCTTCAATAAAATGTTCAAGCAAAAATATCACAAAATGGCAGAGTTATACTGGTTCTCCCGGCGGCATTATTTTGCAGTAGTCACGATATTTCCCAAAATAAGGGTCTGGAATCGAGACGGGTGATTGCATATCGCTTTAGAAGAGTTAATCTTAAGAGTAAGGAAACGATTTTTTTTTGGGGTAATGGCAGTATTTGAACGGTTTCGGACGTTTTTGACCATATTTCTCATTAGTTTTTTATAAATAAAACGAGGACAAATTTTTTTTTCAAAAAAGGTTTCCTCACTCTTGAGAGAATGCCTTTTTACAGAAGCCCTCCAAATTTGAGCAAAATCAGTCCAGTGGACCTCGTCCACTGGACTGATTTTGTTATCTTGACTATCGATTTTAAACTGTCATTTCGAGATAAACGCGATCAAAGTTTTGTGTGTTGAAAAATGAGTTGTAGTCTATACTTTTGAACTGATTTCAACTTTTCTTTTTTTGAATGAAAGCTCATAATATCTCGCACATAAGTAATACTACAGGTTTCATGAAAAAGAGGCTGAATTTTGTTTATTTATCAACATAAGTAGAAGATAAGATAGCAGCGGCTCGGTGGGGGAGGCGCCACGTAATTAGCTATAACTCAGCCAATTTTTGGAATTCCTTAATGCAATTTTCAGGAAATAGTTTTGATTAGTTCTTCTTCCCGAAAAAAATATCGATTTGCTGGATATGTCCCCTAAAAAAAAATTCAAAAAATTATTTTCTGTCTCCAGGTCCCACAAGTTTGGAGATACCGAGCTCAAATTCAGTAGAATGTTGAACGAGTACAGGAAGATGCTTACTACTGAATTTGAGGAAAATCCATGCGGTTTTTTCGCCTTAAAAAATTATGAAACGTGTCAGAAATTGCTGTACGCTCTGTAGCTGGCGCAATTTTCGAGATATCGGACTGGAGCTTGACACAAAATTGCACTATTATCAAAAGATATTTCGAATTGAATTTGGGCAAAATCCATTGAGCCATTCATATTTTATGTCGTTTTGAAATTTTTAAAAAATAAACGTGCGCGCTCTAGCTTCCACAATTTTCGAGATATCGGGTTAAAAATCGGTACGAAGTTGCACTATTATCGAAAGGTTTTTTGAATTTTGAATTTTTACAAAATTCATCCAGACGATTTTATGCGAATTAGAATTTTTTCAATTTGACATAAATTGCCCCATATATATATTGATTTCGACTCACATCACACTCACGGTAAAATATTTTCGCATTTCATGATTTTTCGTTGTTGTTATTTTACGTCGCATCATTATGAGCTTTTAAAACAAAAATCAATCTAGTGATATCGAGCGTACAGAATATTGTAGGGAGCCACATTTATCAAAATCATTATTATTGACATTTGATGCGATTCATTGAAATTCAAACCTTACAGATATATTTTTTTTGTTGAGTGGTATCTTTTACGAGAGTTTTACGTTACCATCGGATTTGAAGAATTTCGATAGACAACGCGGTCTGAAAATAGAGCCTTTTTATTTGTTATTTTCGAATGTTTTATAACATTTCGTAATTTTTTTCGTAACTTTTGCTTGCCTTCCAAAATGTTTACGGATTTGAATAGTTTTTTCAGTGAATGCATCTGGAAGCTATTCTACATTTGCACTTCCTCTTTAAATTAACCGGTTCAAGAGTTCCGTACGATGATTTTTCGCTGAGTTAGCTATCAAAGCAAAAATGATGCTTTTGATCTGGTCGAATTGACGATGAAAAATCAATTTGAAAGATATTTCAGATGGATTTACTAAAAAAAAATTATTGGAATCCTTGGACCTCAAGCAAGAATTTAGGAAGAATGCTTACCAGTGATCTTGTATAATTACTAAAAAAAGGGTGCAAAGTAGAACCTTGCACATTGCTTCCTCATCATTTTACACATTTGCCAAAGACTCCTCTATGAGGAACTATGTGTTGGTCAATTTTGGCTTCCTCATAGAGGAAGCTTAGGCAAATGTGTAAAATGATGAGGAAGCAATGTGCAAGGTTCTACTTTGCACCCTTGTTTACTTTTGCGACGTTGAGAGCTCCTTGTGAGTGTGATGTAAGTCGAAATCAATATACATGGGGCAATTCATGTGAAATTTAAAAAATTCTAATTCGCATAAAATCTGAACGTCTTGTTGGATTTTGTCCAAATTCAATACGAACCCTCTTTCTATGATAGTGCAACTTCGTACTAAATTTCAGCCGGATATCTAAAAAATTATGGAAGCTAGAGCACTGACACGGATTTTTGGACAAATTTCAAAACGCCATAAAATCTGAACGCCTTGTTCGATTTTGTCCAAATTTAATACGAAACCTCTTTCGATGATAGTGCAACTTCGTACTAAATTTTAGCCAGATATCTCAAAAATTATGGAAGCTAGAGCACTTACATTGATTTTTGGAAAAATTTCAAAACGCCATAAAATATGAATGGCTCGATGGATTTCGCCCAAAAACAATCCGGATATCTCTATATAAAGTCCGATATAAAGTCCATTTTTTTCACATTTAAAAATGCTTTAAAACAAAAGTAATGCGTGGATTTTTTCCAAATTCGGTATCGAGCATCCCCCAGTACTCGTACAACATTATACTGAATTTAAGCTCGATATCTCTAAAATTGTGGGAGCTAGAGACCGAAATATTTTTTTTTAATTTTTTAAAAATCGCGTAAAAACAAAAGAACTTGATAGATTTTTCCAAAAAATTGAATTGTGCTATGCGCCGTGAACCCTTTACATGTGTGACAAATTTCAGCTTGATATCTCGAGCCGTTCTCAAGTTGTGAGCGTTCTACCAATGTTACACACACACACACACACACACACACACACACACACACACACACACACACACACACACACACACACACACACACACACACACACACACACACACACACACACACACACACACACACACACACACACACACACACACACACACACACACACACACACACACACACACACACACACACACACACACACACACACACACACACACACACACACACACACACACACACACACACACACACACACACACACACACACACACACACACACACACACACACACACACACACACACACACACACACACACACACACACACACACACACACACACACACACACACACACACACACACACACACACACACACACACACACACACACACACACACACGCACGCACGCACGCACGCACGCACGCACGCACGCACGCACGCACGCACGCACGCACGCACGCACGCACGCACGCACGCACGCACGCACGCACGCACGCACGCACGCACGCACGCACGCACGCACGCACGCACGCACGCACGCACGCACGCACGCACGCACGCACGCACGCACGCACGCACGCACGCACGCACGCACGCACGCACGCACGCACGCACGCACGCACGCACGCACGCACGCACGCACGCACGCACGCACGCACGCACGCACGCACGCACGCACGCACGCACGCACGCACGCACGCACGCACGCACGCACGCACGCACGCACGCACGCACGCACGCACGCACGCACGCACGCACGCACGCACGCACGCACGCACGCACGCACGCACGCACGCACGCACGCACGCACGCACGCACGCACGCACGCACGCACGCACGCACGCACGCACGCACGCACGCACGCACGCACGCACGCACGCACGCACGCACGCACGCACGCACGCACGCACGCACGCACGCACGCACGCACGCACGCACGCACGCACGCACGCACGCACGCACGCACGCACGCACGCACGCACGCACGCACGCACGCACGCACGCACGCACGCACGCACGCACGCACGCACGCACGCACGCACGCACGCACGCACGCACGCACGCACGCACGCACGCACGCACGCACGCACGCACGCACGCACGCACGCACGCACGCACGCACGCACGCACGCACGCACGCACGCACGCACGCACGCACGCACGCACGCACGCACGCACGCACGCACGCACGCACGCACGCACGCACGCACGCACGCACGCACGCACGCACGCACGCACGCACGCACG